>OZ023227.1:11856016-12549223 GCA_964006125.1 Cryptus viduatorius | reverse complement strand
TGAGCTTCAATTTTTTTTTTTTCGATAGAATTTATCGATTTATGGAAAATACGAAAATTTGATCTGATATTAAATTCATTTCTATCTTTAAGCCGAAAAACTGTCTTTTTTACTAAATTTTTTTAGTACATATTGTCATACATAAATTAAATAAATATGGACTATTCGATTATTACGTATAAGATGTTCATCCAATTAAAACGCGAATATGTGTATTTTTTTTTTATTAGAAATTTTCATACGTACAAATCTTTTGCGATTTAAAATTCATGAAAACCAAAAATATTCGATCGTACAAATAAAAAAATAAAATGGGTAAAACGCATTTGTCGTTTCTGGTTTGTTAGCGATGCGCGATTCTTATTTCATTTCGCTGCCGCGAGAGATCAAAGTGACGGGTATCGTAATGATTTTCAAATATGCGCCGGCAGAGCGATATGTAATTTGTTAAATCCGTCTCTCGATTTCGAGGCAGAAATAGCAAACAATTCCCCATGTGTACCGCGCCATTGAAAATGTGGGAATTACAGTTTGACACTCGGTGCCAGTCAGTGTATCTACAGCCTATGTACATCAACGATGCACCGGCAGGCAGATCTCCGTCACGTTCCCGTGGGGAAATAGGCAACGGGTAAATTATATCTCGAGTTCGCAGATTGCGCGTGATTTGTAAATTTACATTTACATCTGCATATCCATTTACATTTTACTTTGGGTTTATGTATATTATACACTGTGCGAGAGGAGTAGCGGCCGCGAAGTGGTCGGTTCGTTGCGGTGACGCGAACGTCAGCGAAATTCTGGACAGTCTCTTTCGGACTCTAGTCATTTGATTATTATCCTCTGTATATAAAGTGTTCTATGATGGCTACGCTACCAGCGAAGTTCTTTGAACTCTTAAGTAGAAAAAAAAAAAAAAAAAATTTACTAGAAAAAAATTTCCATTTTCATACACATCTCTGCGATTTAACACTGCACCACGGAACCGCGTCAGCGAGGAAAGACAAGTGGATTTTTTTAATTTCTAGATTTAAATCAAAGTCTTTCCATTGCTGCATCATTTAATATTTCTCGCTGCTGGCGCTACTGGACAAACGTATCGCGGCTCAACCTCGCGACGAGTTCTTTTTATGTTTCACAATCGGAAAATACATACGAGTGACAGTTTCTATCGAGAATCGAACTTGCGCTCCAGGAATACGCGTGATACGGAGAAAAGCGTCCAGTATTCAGAGCCCTCTGGAGTGGTCCAGCAACGGCACAGCATCCCAGTGGTATCGTCGATACAGAATGAGAGCAGAGGCGACATCGAACATAAAATGTTTACGACTAACATCCATCACCCTCTCGATTACTATCCTACACTCGACGCGAAACAACGAGGAGCTTCAACCCCTTTTGTCGTAGGGTTTCGAGAAAAAATATTATACTCTGGATCTCTTGTCCGGTCTCTCTGGCGCGGGGTATGTCCGATATTTATGGAAGGGCATTGATCAATTTGGTACAACGTGTGCGCAAAGCTACTATTACAGTTTCCGGTTATCAGCTCATGGAAAATGGAACTTGCGACGGAAAATTCGACGCCTAATGAGCAAATAACTTCGTAGAAGCCCCATATATAAAAAAAATTCTATGAATATGAATCAATGCGTTATATCGAAGCCAAACCGATTTTTAAATTTCGCGCATATTTTTGGGACTCATCTTTAACACCACAAATGGGTCTGGGAAAACCGATTTTTTATAGTTGCGGGATGTCTGGAAGATGTCAATTCAGACGCGATTTCCGTTTCGTAATTTTTTTTTAAATTACCCATTTTGCGGAAATTATAAAATGGCAGCTGACTGACTTAATATTTACTCCACGCCGACGTTTGACGGCTAAATAAATCGCTATCACATTGACATGGACGTTTAGTAACCTGTCGCCTATCGGGTACATTTTTATCGATGTTTTTTCCAGCGATTTTACTTTTGAAAGATTTACCGCTTTTTTTTCTTTCAACTTTCTTCGCATCTCGTAGTTTTACGGAAAAAGTCTATGTACACCGCAAAAAGGGGAGATTGGTGGAAAACTCGTGGGAGTGGCCGGTAGTATAGAAGAAGGAAGAGGCCCGGAGGAAATTGCTTATTCGACGGCGCAATCTTCATGCTAATTTATTAGCCGTACAGCATCAATTTAATATTCTCTACTACTCGAGAGCGCCTGAGCGCCTCTCTCGCTCCCCGTTGCGTGGGTACACTCTCCGCTTGTATCGGATACAACTATGTCGTATTATATTGTGTTCCATCGCCTTGTGCGTCTGATGCTCGACGGTGCTATATACACGCTACTCTACTACCACTGCTATAACTATTGTTATTAGTTGTACTCGAGAGAATTCAGCAGAAGAGGGTTCCGAAACGGTTTATTGGTTTATTAGGATACTTTATATAATTTCCGCAATAACTTACACTTACAGAGTCTCTAATGATAAATAATAGGGATTAAAAAATTACGAATCATTAATCATCGGCGACGTTTTACACGCAATTCATAATCGTGAGTGATAAAAATTGCTGTGAAATACGAAATATGTTCCCATTGAAACGTAATGAAGCAACGAAGACAGAGGTTGAATTAAACGAGTCGATGGCGAAAAGGAGAAAAGAACAATACGAAGAAAACCTGAGTTCATAGCGAAGGTTCCGACTAATCTTCGGCGTGGGATTTATGGCCGTCCTTCACTCGAGACCTATACCACTCGAGGATGCGCTACGTGATCGGTGTCGGCAATGTCTTGGGCATCGCGAGAAAGAAATATACTATAGAGAGAAAAGTCTCGTCATAGACCGAGAGGCATCTCTTTCCCCTCCTCCCCCTCCGGCTTCCTCGCGCATAAGCCCAACCTTACGACCTATGAGCTTTTTCTTTCTTTATAGTTCACTATCTTATATACCCTTCGCGATGATAGTCCTGGCCGATCAATCATTTTATTTTCTGTACCAAATAGCCTCTCGCACACGTTTTATCCTCGTATCACATGATCGTAACATTTTATGACGAAGAATTACGATAATTAAAGATCGTATCGGTTATTACAAAATTCTATAAGTTTTATTGTTTATCTGTGTTAAGAAAATATGATTCGCGTAGAAAAGAAAAATCTTTCGAAATATTTCGAAAAAAAATATTTTAAAATGATCAATTAAAAATTTCTACGGATTCCGATGGAATGTTAATGACAGAAGTGTTAAAAAGTTTCAATTCGTACCATTTAGTTTATTATTATTATTAATTATTTAATTTATTATTATTTGATTTTTTATTTATATTTTGTTTAATAGATCGACGAATGAAAAAAAATTGTATCGATTTTTTCGTCATCGAGAATTAGAATCGAACGAACGTCCAGACGATGTAGAATACACTGGGATGCCGTTTTATGTACAAAATTTTCGCGTTCGCACGCTAACGAGGGTAGATAGAGAGCCGAGTGGACACGAGTTGGTACGATATCGCCGAATGTGTTTTGGCTATACTGTTATAGATAGTGAGACATGTATGTTGGGGGTGTGGGGGGTCTCCAGAGGCATTCATCGGAATACCCGAGATGAGTGGAGTTCGCGTCGATTACCCCGTAATATAGTGCAATAATTCGCATAATGCGACGCGATAAGTGGAGGAACGGAGGTCAGTACCGGTCAGTACCGTTCGACGATGGTCAACCCCACCCCGTGCATTACGACGTATTTCATTTTACGTGATTGCATAGAGAGCTGCACGGCATATACGAGACTGCGAAACATACATCGATATACTTGCGCAGGTCAAGAATGCATCGGTGTGTTATCATATATACATTTTAGTGTTCTCTCTCCCTCACCGACGGGAGGTACAAGGAAGGGGCGAAGGGGTAGGAAAGGGCGAACGGAAACTATTTCATAGTTAATACGAGAGAGAGAGTTATGCACTTACGAATCATAAATTCGCGAATAGCCGAGAAGGGAAATCCCACCGATGTCGCATAGCTCCGAATTGTGTCTATTGGAGTTCGTGTAATCGCTGTGGTTGTACATCGCTCGATGGTTATACAACCTCAGCTAACGCGGTGGACTATCGAAAATCGTCCTGCATCGTTACATAGCTGATTTGTACGTATGCATATACCTGTATATATAGTATGTCTATCCACAACAAGCTGATACCACTGCATACCGTCACATGTAGAAATCCCAACGGTTATATTGCTCTCGTTACTGAACCCGAATTCAACATATATCGCCATAGATATCACTCGAAAGGTTTTTAAAATCGTATTTTTAAGGATTCAGTCAATTCGATTAATTTTAATAAAATAGTAAAAACACATAATGCGTTGTTACATAATGTACAAAAATCAAGTAGTGAGTATATACGTCCGCGTGTACTCACGAAATTGTATGTGAAAACGTTATCAGTAGTTACGGCTTCAGGATTAACATCGGGATTTAGCTTTACAAAGGCCGCAATATTTTTCGACGACACTTTCCATTTTTTCATTTTTTGTTCCAAAAGGGTTGTAAAATTTTTTGAGTACATATTGTATTTTTCGGACAGTGAAAAAGCTTCAAGTGAGGAATGCTGGTGATAAAAATAAAATATTTTTTCAATTTTTTTTTTTTTCGTTTTTCGATACGAAAGAATGAGTTTTCGAAATATATTTGGTTGAGATATCACTTTGTTTTAGCGATCTACTTGATGTAACGGTGTAAAAGGTTTGCTCTCAATTAAAGTTACTGGTCATAGCGTTACACGTGGCGTTACGCGTACGATAAAATGTTTCGACGATTGTGATTGGTATCGCGTCGCCTGTAGCCACGGCGTTCTTCGGTACACGTAGGGATACGTCAATTTCGTTATCCGAATTCCCTTTGATCGAGACAACTCGACTGGTCTAATTGGTTCACACATACTATCCGTCTCTATTCTGCTACTTTTGCCGTCGCACTTTCCCTTTGAACCTCTGGTAACATTGACAAGAGCCGACGAACACTCGTCGACTCGTCTATACGTGGATATGCGTTATCTCTTGTCCGTTCTTCCCTGAGGCCTTTTATTTCTTTTTTTTTTCGACCAATCTATACGTATTCCCCTTTTCATACAACTCATCCCTCTGACTCTCTCTCTTCTCTTTATGTCATTCGACGATTGTACCGATTTCACTCGTTTTTTATCGTCCGCGAATGCATTCCCTACTCGATAGTATTTCCTTTATTGTGCACAGATGCATCGAGATGAATAAAATAAACAAATATAAAAAAATATATATATGTATAAAGGAAACGTGTTATATGTATTTCGAAAAATGGTCATCTACGTGACCGTTCGTCAAATGTTTACGATTTTAATTCGTGTTTCGTTTGATAAAAATTCAAAGAAACACTAATATATAATAATACAGAAACACTAATCAACAGAGAATTTCTCGTACGTTCGTCTTTGTATTTTTGCGCCGGACGTGCAGTGGAAAAAATAGTGAATTTTTCTCTTTGAATCTGTTGAAGAACGCTTTTCTTTCGAATGATACTGTCGGCTGAGACAGTGTGTGAAGTTGTTCTTATCACTTCTATTTTCAGCACGTGCTCTCGTGTCCGTTGCTCTTTCACTTAAGGTTTCTTTTCTCGGGGATCATTCGGTCGGCGCATTTTTACACGCATTGCTGAAAGACGCTCGAGGGCTGAAGAAACGTTTGAACGGAAGAACACGATCGCGAGAGCAAAAAAAAACGATAGATACGACATGCACGCGGAGAATATATACATATATATAAACATATAGAGTTCGGTGGGCACTTACGAGACGTCCGCGGAGCACGAAACGTGCTCGGCGCAACAGACGATTTTTCTGCAGGGCGTTTCGCTACATTTTATTCTCTTCTATCGTTCTTTCAATCTCGCGAAGGTAAAAACCGCGTATACGCCATTCTTACAATGTACTATCGTCGTTATACGAGGAAGTCTTACCGTGAACGTAAGTCAGGAAGAGTATAAGGAAGAACATGAAACAGGCTGGGACTTTCGAGGACTATTAACTGCGACTCTTATATATACTTTTTTGCAATGTACTTCCATTAAGCATGTATAATATATATATACTAGAGTTTCCCCGGGCTCGCGCGCTACGCGCGCTCGCTTTTTTTTTTATCAACATTATAATAATGTTCAATCACCGCCGCAACTTTTCACCAATGGAGGTCGCCGCCGCTTTTTTTTGTATTTTTACTTAGTCAGTCTCCCTTAAAGGGACTTAGAATATTATTCCCCCCCCCCCCATTCGCCATTACTCGTTCGACCAAAAATATTCTAAGTCCCCCCTTGAAGGACTTAGAATATTTTGACTTTCCCCTCCCACCACCCCCCCCTTCAGAAAAATATTCTAAGTCCCTCTAAGGGGATTCCCCCCGCCCCCTTCGACCGAAAATATTCTAAGTCCCCTTAGAGGGACTTAGAAATTCTTAAAATATTCTAAGTCCCCCTTAGAGGGACTTAGAATATTTTTCTTTTCCTCCTTAGAGGGACTTAGAATATTTTTTTTTCCTCCTTAGAGGGACTTAGAATATTTTTTTCCTCCTTAGAGGGACTTGGAATATTTTTCTTTTCCTCGCCGCCGCCGCCGTGTCAGGAATCGAGGGGAGGGCAAAAATATTCTAAGTCCCTCTAAGGAGGAAAAGAAAAATATTCCAAGTCCCTCTAAGGAGGAAAAACGGCGGCGGCCGCCGCCGCCGTGTCAGGAATCGAGGGGAGGGCAAAAATATTCTAAGTCCCTCTAAGGAGGAAAAGAAAAATATTCTAAGTCCCTCTAAGGAGGAAAAAAATATTCTAAGTCCCTCTAAGGAGGAAAAGAAAAATATTCTAAGTCCCTCTAAGGAGGAAAAGAAAAATATTCTAAGTCCCTCTAAGGGGGACAGGTGGGGGGAAAGTCCAGGGGGCGGGGGGAATCCCCTTAGAGGGACTTAGAATATTTTTCTGAAGGGGGGTCGTGGGAGGGGAAAGTCAAAATATTCTAAGTCCTTCAAGGGGGGACTTAGAATATTTTTGGTCGAAGGAGTAATGGCGAAGGGGGGGGGGGGAAATATTCTAAGTCCTTCAAGGGGGGACTTAGAATATTTTTGGTCGAAGGAGTAATGGCGAAGGGGGGAGGGAATATTCTAAGTCCCTTTAAGGGGGACTGACAAAGTAAAAATACAAAAAAAAGCGGCGGCGACCTCCATTGGTGAAAAGTTGCCGCGGTGATTAAACATTATTATAATGTTGATAAAAAAAAAGCGAGCGCGCGTAGCGCGCGAGCCCGGGGAAACTCTAGTATATATATATATATATATCGTAGATCACCCGCGATCCCTTCCAAAAGAAATATGAAAACAATGGTCGATCGTCGAAATGTTATGATAAAAAAAATCGATTTTAACGATCGATTTAAATCGAATTTATCGAAAGCCAAACATAGAAAGGAACATTTTTTTCAATAAAAATTAAAATAATAGCTTAATTAATAATAATTATTATTATTGTATAATACGATTTCAAACGATAAAACAAATTGTGTTCAGAAAACGAAAAATAAAAAAATGCACTTCGAAAATTACTGAAAAAATAAAAATTGTTGATCGTCTTTGACCGACGAAAAGTAAAAACAGCTCGATTGTCAATAGTTCGCAGAATAAGAAATTGATAAAATTTGCTTTGGTCTATAAACTCGCATTCGTCGTTTCGCGTGCACGCGAGAATGGGAACGTTTTCCGCGAAGCGAATTCGTAAAGGAATACGTGAACGTTAGGACGCTTGCTTTTCCCCGATGATTTGACAGACAGGCATTGGAGGCAACCGGAAAACGAGGAGCGGCGGTAAAAAGCGTCGTCGACGGTTGAAGAAACGACGAATATATGTGACGAAAATGTGGGTCACAGCCCGAAAACGCGTTGTCGACTGTCGTAGTTGTCGCCGACACCGACGTCTAGCGAGGGCTCAGGCAGTTTTTGTGTCGAGTGGAGCTCGCAACCCTCTACTCCTCCCCCATCCGCCCTCCACCCCCGACCTCCGATCTGCCTCTCTTCATCATCTTCTTCTTCTTCATCTTCTTGCTCGCGCCTCTTTCTCCATTTCTCCAAGCGAATGGTCCTATTGAACTGGCGGGCAAAAGTCGTCGATTTCTCCACTCCGGTGTGCACATTGTGGAAAAGCTCTGTCGAGCACGAGCGCACAAGGTTCGACGAGGTACGTCCTGGCATGTCGTACTCTCTCTTTCTCATGGCATATATATATATATACATATATACTACTTGCAAAATCTTGTCCGTTTGATTCTTCATTTTTCACGAACGCGCGAAAGCAAAAGGACACAGGGAGTGTGAACGCTTCGGGTTTTTCCTTGATTCAACCATTCATCACCGTTACCTCGAATTCTATACGTTTTTCTCGCTTCTTTGTCAATCTCTCTCCCCCTTCCCTCCCACCTCCTCTCCGTTCTTCGGAACGCTACAAAATGGAACAGTTTTACCACGAAAAATGTTCGCCTTCCTCCGCATATCGAAATATCCGTTGGCTGTTTCATCTTTGCTGTTATATACTTCCATTCGAGTGATGCTTCAATCGTGCGATTGTTGTTGCTACTTTAACGTCGACGAAACGCGCCCGCCAACCCCCAGGGGATAATAAGTTTCGCGCTCACTTTGCATCCGATAGCGCGATATTTGCTCTGATCTCGGTGAACTTCAAAGCGATTCCGCTCGCTTTTCTGCTCTTGAATGATGTGCCGCATACAGCAAAAGTGCCCGTTTCACTCGTGCCTACCGCAAAAATCCTTGTGTACATTTGCCAGAGGCTGCGGAATTCTTCTGACAGCCCTACATGACGAGGGACGGAGAGTTGGAAAGCTCACTGCTAAGCCAATGTCTTATATACATCCAAAACACTTGCGTGTTGCTATTGTCACTTTGAGATGTCGCGTTGATAGATTGAAACAAATTGTATTCTTTATATAAAAAAAAAAAATTTTTGGCTTCGAAATCTCGAAAAAAAAAAAATGTTCCTACGAAATTTCCTGTGTGAGAAAAACTTAACGAAGATGCCTTCTCATGGTAAAGGCTTCGCGGGGAAATGAAATTAATGAAAAAGCAGTGAAAATTAACGATTTTTTTTATCATACTTAAGTGTACCTATTTCTTGAAGATCGTAAGTTTTTTTTCGTAAATTCCGCCATTCCGATCTATAAAACACAATACGTTTTAATTGAACCGAATGGATTATCATTTAGAAAGAACGGGATGGTGTCATCTTCGAGGATTTTCCTTATTCGTCCGTGGATAAGGAGTGGTATTTGTCACGGAGACTTTGCCCCGTCGCTCTCTTCATAGTGCTGATTATCGGTTAGTTTCGCATCCACCGAATTACTTCCGTTTCGCCGAGCGGACTTCAACATCGGGGATTGGAGTTGTTCGATAGGTGGATACCGTCTCGGCTCCTCCTGGAAACCTTCTGTCAAACGTACCTCAACTGAATCCGCTCGCTCGAGCTGAATCTTTCCTCGACCTCGATTTCTCCGTAATTACGGCGAGATTCCAAGCGACACTCGATTGAATCGCGTGCAAACGACAAAAGCGCCCCTACCAGTCGCACGACGATGTCGTACCTCATTCCATCTGCTTTACTACACTTGAGAGAGGGAGGGGAAAGGGGGGGGGGGGGGGGGGGAGGGGCGTCGGCGTCTCGTGTACACCAACGCTTACTAACAATCTTCCGCGCAACGTTTTCCCCGTGATATAATAGAGCAAATTTCGTTGCTTCATCCGTGTTCACTCCTCCTGCTCATTCTGACGTACTGTACAAGACGCAATTCCAACTTTCTTAATTGAGATTATAACGAAGAAGCTTCGAATCAAATATGAAAGGACGGCAAATCTTTCGCTCATCCGAAGTCAAGGATAAAAGCTTCATTTTTTGCATCGCTACACTTTCGAAAATGTAGATAACGTTATTAAACGAGAGTGCGAAAACATTGTCGTTCAAATAGCACGATCAAGAGATGGTAGGCCGTTGCTTCAATGTCCACAAAATTTCTTCGGCAGTATCTCGTTTGAAGATAAATAATTTGAAATAAAACGAATTTTTTTTTTTTCAACCAATTAATTTATTGCATGCTTCCGTAATTAAAAAAAAAAACAATTTAATTAATGCAATGATTGTTTACTTTTATTCCATTTTCTATTTCATTATTTTTTCATTTTTTCTTTGCACTTTTTAGGTTAATTTTACTTTCTTGCGGTAAAAAAGCGATTCCGATCGAACAGTCGACTGGACCGTGATCTTGAGTTCGTCGAGCCAACGAGTCACTTTATTCGCACTACGCACATACAATTTCTCTTGCACACACCGTACATCAATGACTTTCTCCGTTCAACAACGATACGAAGTCGACGCAAAACTTTCACGTGTTGACACACGTGCGCCCCTACCCCCTCCCCCGCGCCCCTCTGTCGAGGCGCATACCGCCAAGATATGAAAGAGTTGCACGGAAAATTTGTCCGGGATATGGAACGAAGACAATACAGCTTTCATTGCGAGCCTAGTAGATACTCCTCCGGGTCCGCGACGACCCACTTCACGTGAACCTCCCCCTTCCCCTCCCACGCTCCGACTCGGTTTATCGGCTGAAGCCGAGAAAACTATTTTTCCACGAGCAAACAGAGCTTCGACAATGGATGACTCTGATTACTCACAACTCATTATTACAAAGAATCCTATACTTTTGAAAAAAAAAGTAAAATGAAGACTCCAAATAGTTCAAAGGAAGACTTACAAAACAATGCGGTCGAAATTAAGGGGTTCGCTAGTTGGCGGCCGAAAAAAAGGCGTGTTTTTGGGAATTTATTTTGGGAAAATGATTGCAGGTTTCGAACTATTTTTTTTTTTTCATAGTAAAGGGTATGTCGTTGACTATGTTTCATAATTTCTTTATTGGAAAAAATCCACAAATGTATCAGATATAATATTGTAACAAATATAGCTGACTAGCTAACACATGTTAGCTGACTATTTATTAAGACACACAATATTAGTTGGGTTGGCAATACACAAACGTACGAACGATCGATACGATATCGATCGTCACGATAAGAGAGTCTGGATGGGGCTTTAAAAGCGAGCAGACGTGTGACATTTCGAGATCGGGATAATTAACGTTTCTTATTATTAATAATATCCGCCCCAAAACCAAATACGCGTCTTATTCATCTACTCGGTCGTTACAATGTATTTCCCGGACCGCTGTTCAAAAAAAGCCAGAAATCGGTGACCACGATATCTCAAAAACGAGTGGACCGATTTACTTGAAATTTTGCACACTTTTTTTTATATCAAAAGGCAGCCCTTAATCGAAGGATTTTTTTTCGATGCATACTTTTTTTTATATGAAGGAAGATGAAGTGAATTTTTCACCGAAACTTAGACTTTCACTTTCGATCGCCGACCATTTTTTCAAAAAATAATATTTTATAAAATCCTTCGATTAAGGACAGCCTTTTATTATAAAAAAAAATGTGCAAAATTTCAAGCAAATCCGTTCACTCGTTTTTGAGATATCGTGGTCACCGATTTTTGGCTTTTTTTGAACACCGGTCCGGGAAATATATTATATCTGCTACATTTGATATACCCTTTACTATGAAAAAAAAACAGTTCGAAACCTGCAATCATTTTCCTAAAAAAATGTACAAAAATACGCCTTTTATTCGGCCGCCAACTAGGTGTAACCCCTTAATTCCCAAAAATGAAGAATGAAATGAAAAAATTATTTCTTGCCAATACGGCAAGTAATCCAAGCATTATTATTATTACTATTATTACTACTATTATACGCTTTCAACTCGGTAAGATGGGGCAAGGTACTGGACGCTTTGGAATGAGATTTCCAGGTCCCCAAGTACCGCAAGAGGGCGCGCTGGCGCTCATGATTTATACCGGAAATTCCGTGGTCCGGTTTATGCGGAGACACCGCTGGGAACAAAAGTAAAAAAAAGAACTATCCTCGTTCGGGTGCACCGCGCAGTTTGTCAACCATTGTCAACCATGGTCTCCTATGCCTAGTCGGGACACTTATTGTAATTGCTTATCCCCGTTCATCATCGGAAATGTTTTTTTTTTTTTATTTTTTTTTATAGTTCTGCAACAAATAGTTCTGATGGAAATTACAGTTTCGAGAAAGGTAGTTTCGGTAGAACATTTTAAAGTACGAATTACTTTGATACGTTAGGAAAACAGAATAAAAATTGAAAATTAAAAGAAAAAACTAAAAAGTTTTTTGATAGATTTTTTTTTGGACGTAATAGTTTGCCTCACCCCCCAGGGGACTACTACTAGGGGTTTCCCTTGGTTGCTTCGCCTACACGGATAACAGTTTTCATTCCCGTCGACGTTATTACCCCTCTTCCACAGAATTTGTCACGGTAGTGTAGTCTACGTTCATCTCCCACGAGAGAAAAACTGTCCTAGCGAGAAGGTTTCTGATAAGTTGTAATCCTAGGAGGTAAGCCTGTACACGAGAAGCGGATCTCGGAGTTTTCGAGACGGACGAGAATTGGAAACGAAGGTACCGAAGCACCGTGTCTACTTTTATTTGTAAAGCCATTGGTGATGCTTTGAGGCCAACGATCTTTCGTTTGCGAGAGTAACAGGGAAACTAGAAAAAACGCAAGATAACTCCCTCAGGGATCAAAAACCGAATGAGGACAGGAAGGTTCAACAAGAATCGACAGCAACAGGATAACAGTGAAAATCCATTATTCAACTTCTCCGACGTGTAAAGTCAGTATCATTCGATCTGTTATGATACACCATAGATAACTATCAACCTTCGAAAAAAAAATATATATATATATATACATATATTTTTTTTTCAAACCGGAAATAGATTTCATGCAATATAGAAATTAAAATGAAAATTTCATTTATTTTGTATTTATTTTTGCCCTATTTTAATTTTGTTGATTGAAGAAAGACAAGTAAATTTAATTATTTCTTCATCTGTCCATCCAAAACCGTTTTCGTAATTTGACTCTCGAACGATAACGAATTCGTATCATTCATCGTCCAACGTCTCTTTTTTAACGAAAATATTTCGGAAACTTTGTTCTTGAAAACTTGGCAAGAAACGTAATTTCAAAACCCACGCGAACCAGCAATTTCTGTTGAGTGGTGCGCCAGTTAGAACTTACAGGGCTTTTGAGAAGCTTTGGTATATATCTATTGTGCTGTGCGTTCCCCACACGCGGCGGAGAAACGTTCTCATCTCTCTTTCCATCACCCTTTGAGTGAAATTCTCGACGAAGAGTGTATGCTCTTCCACGAAATTCCTGATGAACGGAGAGAAGACGCGTAGAGAGTTGCTCTCGCTGTTGATGCAGTGATTAAAGTTCGCGGGATGCCTCGAAGCTTCCACGATCCGTTCAACGAGCACTTTGGCAGTGTGTACCGTTGTAACGTTATACCCATAGTATTAATCTCTAGACGAAAACATTTACCCGATGAGAATCTTCACAGTGGATCGCACCTACGAAATTCGCGAGACCTTCCGATAAATCTTTATCGATTCGAAGTCGTGAAATCGAAGTCTTCTCGTGTCCAATAGCATTGCTTTCAAAACGCGGAACGACTGTGACTGAACGGAATTCTCGAGTTTGCGACGAAATCGTTTTAGCAAACTTCGGACCCTCAAAAATGCATGGATTCTACGATCCTTTCAAGAGTGCAGTGACAACTTCTCGTATTTTTTTCTACGAATTTCGGTTTTATGCAAGTGGCGAATTTCGATCATATTATTTATATGTTAATTATATTAAAAAAAAAAAGGATTTCATATATTTTTAACATGAAAACTACTGATCTACTCTGTCGTCTTTCTTAACTCATTTCTTTTTTACAATCCAGAATTCTTTTTCGAACGAGTAGTCGGTACCAATCGCCTCGGATTTTTCTTGAAGTATTCATTTATTTCTATCGATATCTATGGTGCGTTTTCTTCGCGACGAAGAAAAGTGTAAAATGCAGTGCTTCTCAGCGTCTGTCTACTATCTGAGAGTATCTATTGTGACACGGTAGTAGCAAGAACGGGCGAACGACGAATCCCCTATAGAATACGAAAGAGACCCTCGTCAAGTGCTTTATCATTGAACTGTACCCGTGAACCGTCGGATGTTGCCGCATCGTTCGTGGATGAAACTTCGTTTCCCTACAGAATATATCGTGATGCATATGACATTTCCATGCCTTGTCCGCGAACGATTCGCCTGTCCACTGTACTCTCTGACAAGTCTCGCATCCTCTGAAATCGATGAACACGATACGCGATTGTAGATTCCGGGAATACCATGGAAAAGTGACAAAATTACTGGGGTGAAAAGGCGCGTTCTCCTATTCGATGTAAATCCGAAATGTTCGAAAATGATGGATCATCGTCGAGAGGATATATCTCGAAGGGCACAATTGGAACTCTAAAGTACAAGGAAAAGTAGAACGGTGAAATGACAGCACAGGCCTCGAAGGAGATAAGAACTTTTTTTCTTTAAATCGTTTTTTTCTACTTTGAATAAAAAATGAAAAAACGCAAAAAATTTTGGATATAAAAAATGCTGCGGAGTGTATTTAATTGCATTTTACAAAGCCAAACACTCGAATGCAATGGAACCAACTACAGAAATTAAAAGCGGGAGAAAAAAAAACAAAATGTCGACGAAGTGAGTGAACTCGAAAAATTCTCGCTAACTGGAAAGTTTTCACGACGAATCTGCACATCGTGGGGGACAAGAGGAACAGGGTAGGTCCGCAGAGTCAGGAGTGAAACTTTCACGACCTTCCGTTTTTTTTTTTTTTTTTTTCAACGACCACGACATCATTCCCGTCGTTGTCGTCGTTCCGATAATTAAGTTGGAAAAATGTGTAGACGACGGTAGCAACCCCACCAAATTCACATGATACCCGCAGCTCATTCTGCCGCCCGAACTATTTCACCCTCCTTTTCACGGCATTCTTCCTTTATCCCGCATCTCTACCCGGCAGCGACTTTATGTCGTAACTCCGTCAAACCCATAACTTTCGCTCGCTTTAAACTTAAATTTACTCCGACGGTGTGACGAGAAGATTGCTGACCAGCCACGGATAGCTTGTTAGTCAACGTGGTTCTCTAGTTTCCTGTACCAACTGATGGAGAAGCAAGAATAAGAAACAAAAACGAATCAGCTTTTTCGGCGTTCCTCGATAGTTTCTCCGTTTTATGAGACTTATCTACTGAAAATTCTGCTAGAATAGAATATAGAATAGATTTACGAGATAGATGAAGTCGGGTATAAAATAAATATATATTTGTATTATTAGAAACCGTAATTGCTATTTTATTATTTATATTAGTTTTTTTTTATTTAGTTGACTTTAAAATAAATATATTTGACAAATGCTCCTACTCTTTTTTTTATTTTTTGGAATTTGCATATTCAAAATGTTCTGTTTTTTTCCTTCTTCAAAAAATCCGTGGCTAAAATATATCGAAATTGACAAACGAATTGACATGTATTGTTGTCGCTTTATTCGTTGCCTGATTGGCTGTCAGAAGGGGCTGAAGCTAATGCTGTTAGACAAGCAACTTCAGTTATGTTGCATTTCGATAGTTGATAGTTGATAGTTGATTGACAAACTTTGACAGTTCAAATAAATAATAAAGTCGAGTGGAAAAAAAAATTAAATAGAGAGATAAGGCTACGCGCGCGAAGCGTGCGCTCACTGCTAGTATGTTTAAACAAATCGTATTTTTGTAGATTATAAAAAGGAGCGATTTATAATGGATATGAGAATTGGCATATACTTCATTCCATCCAGTGTTCCTTCGATGTTCTTTTTCGTAGAACGTTTTTTATAGATCAGAAAGACTCGTATCCTCATGATAGGAAAGTGCTGCAATAGCGACTACGAGACTTACTTTTGTTGGGTTCCTTTCTAATCTTGAGGTTTTGATTTCGCGGTATGACAAGAAATACGAGGAGCAAATGAGGGGGTTCTTGTTCCTACCGTGAGTTGCCGAGATTTTCGGGTACAGGGATGACAAGGGCCCGACGAACACAAACATGAATAAATGCATCGAATTTGCGAGGATCGTCGTGCGAATGTCGGACGGGAACTTCAACCCTCATCCCATTTCTCTATACTCCGGTATACCTTGATACGCTCGGACCTTCGTAGCTACCTACTACCAGATTCTACTACATCAAACTAATTTTGCATACTACCACCATATACGGCCCCTGCGTTCACGACTTTACTTCTCTCCGCGTACGCTACGAGATTATTTGAAAATTCAAATATGAAGTTGGCGAAAATGGAATTTCGCTTGACGCGACGATGCACAAGTACATATGCGACGTGAAATACACCGAGAGTCCACACGAGGATTTGGATAAGTATGTTTGGACAAACGATCGAGCGACTCGGCAATACTTTACTTGAGGAACAATAAAAAAAAATAAACTTTATCGCGTATAAAAAGGTAATTATTTTTGCAAGTGTATGTATTTCTATAGTTTTTCATTAAATCAATTTCTTTATATAAACATCACCTAATTTCGGGACAATTTGACTTACACATGAAAACAATTGAATATTTTTGCCATAAAAAATTTTTACAAAAATTAAAAACTCTCGACTGAAAAATAGAGTGAAATAGCAATTTACTATTCACGCGTCATAGTCGTGGGATTTCTTCGTAATGCTTCGTCATTCTTCGTCCCGACTATAAGATGCGAATAATTAATTGTTACTTCACTTTTTGTTTTCAGTCAGGAAGTTTTTAATTTTGTACAATTTTTTTTGGAACGCGTGCGTGAGAAGTGCTACTTCTTGTACCTGCCGAGAATGGCATAAGTGGCGCGTTATAGCAAGCCGTACTGTGTGGCGCATGCGCACATTAGCATGATTTTACTTCTCACACGTGCATTGGTACTTTTCGCATGCTGTAGAGGCGCCACAATTCGCCGGCACGGCAGTAGCACTTCTCCTGCACTTGTTACAAAAAACATCATGCGATACTTGTACGACAAAGCGGTCTTCCGACGGCGGTTGTGAAGTGGCCGTAATCGCCTTCTCTCATTTTACAAGCAATATTCGGCTTCACCTCGTGTCCTTGTAGCGCTCGATCCGGCTTGTGCGGCCACTTTCCAACCTTCGCCAGACTCCGTCTTCTCGTAATAGTATCGCAAAGTACTATTATTTTATCCTCTTTAAAAAAGACAAATTTTAACTAAGATTGGCAGATTGGGGATGCGCGCGCCGCAATCCTTCAAATTTCGACCAATGATTGCACGGATAAAGTGACAACAATAGTTTCGATATAAAATTTCGCAATTTAATATACTTTCGAGATGAAAAGTTACACACCAACTCTTTACGGAAGGACTAGCAGGTTTCGGGCGCGCGCAGCGTCAAATCTCGTCGACCAATCGCGGCACGAATAAACCGACAACAATGAGCTTCGATATGAGTAACAACAATAAATGCGATCTATTCGATATATATCGCAAGGACCTTTTTAAGAGAGCGACTAGGAGGTTTCGGACGCGCCTTCTGCCTCCTAGTCACCTGTTGTTCGGCGACAGAATAGATTGCCAAATTATAACAATTGTCAAAATAGTGTGAGTTGTGTGTTCCGGAATATATTGAGTTAATTCACGTAAGTCAAAGATTAAATAAAACTGTTATTTCTTGCCCGAGCATCTTCTCTGCTTGGTGATTTCGCAACTTTCATAAGATTGTTGATTTCTCTGAAAATCTACTGGCGCCCATCTGGCAACAATTTATCCATTATTTATTTCGTCACATAGAGCCCCGGCAGCCTTGACCCAGTCAGCGCTGGGTGAGGCTTCCTTTAACTAGTGAAATATCCGTGAAAATTTATTGTCAAAACGAAAGCCTATCTCAGCTTTGTTTGATCACCTAAATCGCCATTTTTCTCAATTTACCTCGTTGCAACGAACCATTGTGTGTTGAAACATTATAAAAAAAATGTTCTCGTTAATCACAACGAAGCTTAGCTTCATTTTATCATGAAGAATGTCGCTCTCTTGTACCGTAATATATGAATTCCCCGGAAGGAATTCTGAAAACGCTGAATATGGTCGACGACGAAGGGACCGGTGCGAAATGTTGTGCTCTTTAATTGTTCGTATTGTAACGTGGCTCGGGGCCAAGCAGACGAAAATGTCTGGCAACAGCATATTACGAACAGGTATATAATCACCTGTTTCCAGCATTTCTACGCTTCTCCGTAATAACATTTCCACGTGTATACGGGATCTCCAAAGAGCACTTGGAAACAATCGGGGAAACAACCAACGTGAAGGTATCCGTCAAGTCGAGATGTTGCGCATAATACCGAAGTTACGCGCATGCATAAGCCCTCGGCAAATCGAGACGTACTCGAGCATTAGACAGCTTCAATTTCAAAGGCACAAAGCAACGCTGCCACCACACGCTTCGCGGATTAATTCGACGGCGGCACATATCTGTTCGAAGCAATGAACTGAAAGCTCGTACCGTTAAGGATACCGGTCGTGGTGATAAAAACGATGGAAAATATTTCTAGCATTCGTGTAATTCCTCGTAATTCGTTGAATTTCGGGTAATCTTTACATTTCGTAAATTGTAAGATAAAATCTCGTGATTTATACGAATTAGGAAATTCGTAAAAAAAAATTACGTTAACGAGAACTTCAGACATTATTTGGATTTCCATGATTATGACTTTCTTTAAAGGATCGATATATAAATAATTTTTTCTTCGGCAAATTTCGACAAAAAATAATTTGAATCAATGATCGAGAAAGGTTCCGAGGACTGGGGCGCCAGATAAGGCAGAAAGAAGGATACGAGAGAGAAGTCTGTCTCGTGCTGAGAAACTCTATCGGATATCGGAAACTCTTTAGGATTAGAGCCAATCGGGAGGGACGAACTTGTTAGCGAGTCTTCCGTGAATCGAGAGTCCCGGCGTCTATATTTATCTGTCTTTCTCTCTTCAGAAAGGCTTTTTTGCCATACGCTCGCCGAGAGTGAATCGCGGCTTGATGCATTTTAAATCGCCTCACGTCTCGCGCATGACGATACCCGCGATCGGATGATAATAATACGACGATACTTTTCTTTCGCCTGATTTTCACAAAGTGTATCAATCTCG
This sequence comes from Cryptus viduatorius, assembly GCA_964006125.1. Classification (NCBI taxonomy): domain Eukaryota; kingdom Metazoa; phylum Arthropoda; class Insecta; order Hymenoptera; family Ichneumonidae; genus Cryptus; species Cryptus viduatorius. The sequence continues at coordinate 12,529,998 of OZ023227.1, read as the reverse complement.
ACTTGTTTTTATATAAAGTCTACATGTACACTTGATAAAACAAAAAATTGTAAAAAAATAAATCATAGGAATGTGACAAAAAAAAAAAAATTCTATTCGATTTCACAATTTTTAGCGAATTTGTCTGCGATTTTTGGTCGATTTCTAGCCACACTTGTTTACGCAGTTTGTACGAGAAAAGGAGTAAAAAAATGTCGGTGAAATCCCCGCGTGATTCTACGATGAAAAGAGGGATATATATCGCCAGGCGAGAATTCTCTAGAGCCAACAGAATATAAGTACTCGTTCGGACAATAGCCGTGCGTGAGACTGTCCTTTTTTCCCCCCTTTTTAGCACGCTACCCCTCATCCCGCTGCGGTCTGATGTATGGCGACTAACTTTTTCAAACAAACAATGCATCTGGGGATGCAATAAACAATGGCGAACGTAGGTGGATAAGGTCCTCACGGGGCTGCGGGTTGTGTTGCTGTTATATACTCGGGAATATTTTCGCGCCTCTCTCGTCTCGAGAGGCCGAACGGTCAGCGAGGCGCGGTCTGCACGCAGATGCATTCTCGGTACTCGTTGTATGTGCTTTTCGTCATTTATCATTCGGGTACATATAATTTTTCAACCTATATGCAACGTAACGTACACGATGTTATTCAGAAGCAATAACGAAACAGCTGAGAAATTTTATCGTTGGCGCGAACCCCCAACCAGAAACAAAAAGCCACGTAGCTTTTTTATTTCACTGACAATTTTAACATTTTTGATTGTACCTCTGATTCTTATCTTATCTTATATCAGAGTTATATAATTATTATTATTGATATTGCGAATCAAACCAACGAATCACTCATTTTACTCGAAGACTATTCTTCGCACCAAAAAAAAAGTAGAAAATCATTTATTGAAAATAAACGAGTTGCACGAATTTCTCAACTATTTATATCATTCTACCAACTCATTACTGTTTTTAGTTCAATCGATATTTTCTACTACATTTTATACTTGAGAGAAGAACTCCGAACATTTTCAAAAACAATAGACGTCTTTTGTTTTTTTTTTTTTTTGCCCGCGAAGTAGTCACAAATCGGGATATTTTTGTACTTCGCGCATAAAATGTTTTACTGTCATTCGGATTTTATCGATCAACGGTTATGTCCATACCGGGCACTACAGCGATAGCGCAGCTTCTATACAATATGCCCTATCCAGGAGAGATGTAATGCGAGTGCACTCTGTCGCAACACGTTTGCTAGAATCCTGTTCCATTGTTCGTTTCCTGACGCTATCTGGTACACGGTAGCACAACGCTCTCTAACGATGGATTTTCACGTCACACTCAATGTGAAAAGGTAGAAAAGCTCACGTTGTTCTCGCCTGGTGAAGTCTAATCGGTGTTGATGCAGCAGACGTGGAGTGGGGGGTAGAGGGGGCATTACGGGTGAATTCGTGTAAAAAAGAAACTTTTCTGCTGCTGGTACTGGCTGCAGCTGGCCCAGTTTTGTTTTCCAAGGAACATCCCAATTTGGTACTAGACTACGAGGAGAGCGAGAATGAAAACCAGCGAGCGTTGGAAGGCACCTCCACAGTGTTCCTCGCGGAGTGCATTGTTCTCGAGGCTCACCCGCAACTAAAGCTTCACGGATAATAATACCCGGGTAGATACAGTATATAAAGCGGTTGAAAAGCGAGTGCAAGAGGTAGACGAAGAGTCAGAGACGGCGAGGGAACTTTACGTATATAGATAACTACGCTATACGCTTCGTTGTTCTTCACAGTAATAACTGTTATGTGCTATATATATAAAAAAAAAGAAAAGGAACAGAAAAAAAATACCTGGAAACTCGTATATCCATCAAAAAGAATATAAGGATAGACGGCCTATTTTTAACTATCAATGTATGGAATATTATTAACAAGATAAAAATAATAATGGCAAAGCTCGGTAGATGTATCAAAATCACATCATTCTATTTGTTTTAATTGAACGTTCAGTAGACCTGTAGTTTAAATTTTATTTGGGTATCTTAAATTTTTTTTTGTGCAATATACAAAAGAATCGATCATACACGTCTATATATATATTTTTTTTAACACTACGTTCTGGATCACTACTTCACACGGTTTTGAATGTCGCCACATGAAAACCTCGAAGACAATTTTCCTCAGTGAGGAAACAAGAACTCACAGGCGAACGCGTTTGAAGATTTGGTGATAACGAGACACGACAATGTATAGTAGCAAGTGTGATGGTGCGGTAGATCCTATAACCGAGGAAATGAGATCGAGAGGATAAAAAGTAAAAGACAGTAGATAGCATTCGAGAGCTCTTGGATGCGATAATGGTTACCGGTGCGCCCACCGCTAGCCGGGGCGTACATTCCGGCTGCCACTTCCGGTTCGTAGTTCCTGGCGTGTATACTCGCCGCACTCCGTACGCCCCAGACGGCGGGTCGGTTGGTAAGCTCAGGAAAACAATTTCTAATTAACATAGCCAAGGAGCAGGTTTCCCTCGTACCCTCGACTAGACACTTGCAGTCTGCGGAACATCGACGATGTTCCTCTTGGAGGATTTTGCACATGGCGCGAACGGATGGAAGGAAGGTAGGGGTACGGGTTGAGGGGAGGGTGGGTTAGACACGGGGATGAGAGAGGGTATGAGGGTTCGGTTCGGTCCATATAATCGACCACCTCCCACCTCATTCCACTTTCTGCGAAACTGGAGAGATCCCTGGTCCCCGAGCCCTTTTGCGCGTATCGACAAAGTTTCTGCGGTTAGCGTCTTCCCGGTTACACACGAAGAAGAGCGGTGTCGAGGCCGAAAACTATCCCGCCTCGAGGCTGACTTCAACCGTAATTAGATATTAACGCTCGCTTCGCGATGTCTGAGGGAGTATTGGTATAAGTCGGTATGCGCGAAACACGCCCTCGATTCACTTAACTTTGCAATTCAAGTCATTAAACGTGCCTGCGCACTCGAGACGATCGAGTTCCATTTTGAATTTTCTTACGGAACGAGAGTTCGCGTAAAATCTGAACATAAGAATTCAACAGGGCGAATGAATAAAAAAAAAACAGAAAAGATGGCAATGATTCGAGACAAAAATCCGATTTGCAGAATTTGAATCAACTCCTGCAGAAGTCTAAATGTTATAGAAAATGTATTGTTTAGATTTTATAGTATAATACAGTAGCAAACTGAAGCTGAACATTTATTAATGCCATTAATGGTGACCGCGCAATCAGCATAAACGATCGTACAGCCACGTACGAGCGATCAAAGCAAACTGCGCGTAATTTGAAACAGGCTCTTGTCGGTTTTGCGGTAAAATTGGTTTAGAACTTATCCGCGTGGTATATGCTACTTGTCATGAGGCACGGCAGTTTCTGTGGCAAAGGCGTGCACGGACGGTTGGTTACTGAACGTTACAATCCAAAGTTTAGAATATTAAGTCCGCTTGTATCGTATTATACAAGTATCGATCGAATAATTCAGAATCGCGGAAGGATGAAAATACGAAACGTCGTTTCCTACATAATTAATAATATGAACATTGATACGTTTCTACCCAACGATTTATCCAATCCGACGTGATGTTAGATGATTGTGTCAATCATTTATTTATTTCATTTATTTTATTAATGTTGAACGAATCATTCGTAGGTGCCGCATTTCAGTTGTCTGATGGAACATCATAGAATATGAACCATCAAAGAGAAAGGGGGGGGGGGGCAGAGGGGGATGGTATTACAACGGCAAACGAGAAATGTCTATATGTCTATGTATACGTTCGAGTCCGTTGCTCATCTGTCGATCAATTCCGATGTTACGAAACGATATTTCGTGCGTCTATCGGCATTGAGAACATTTTTCGTTGCTCTCAAACACGCAAAAAGGCATGTGAACGAAGAAAAAGAACACATTTCGCGCGGAAAGGATAAGGGTGAATCGGGATAGACGTATTCGGCTCAAAAGAACCAAAGAGGATTATCATGCAACGGATGAATGGTTCCGTAACGACCGATTAACCCGGGAATTTCGCGAGATATGAGGAGAATCGGCACACGGAAACATAGTCGTTCAATTTTCTCCCTTTGGCCTTAGGCGCTTTCTCGCTGTCTGTCACTCGGAGCCAACGCCCATGGCGCGTTCGATCGAAATGCGAAACAGACAGCGGCGTATTCTGACAGCGATGATCGGGAAACGCAAGTATTTTCAGATCCAGGCTACTCTTGTGCATATAGAAATTTCATACATCTGGAAGTAACGTACGTTGGAGGAGCTGTTATTATAATCGAAATCCTTAATCCGATAAATACCTAACCTATCCTATCCGTAAAATCAATTTTCATACGTAATAATGAGAGATTTTACTAAACCAACACGCGGTTCCAAAAAATGTTGCATATTTCCGGAAATTATGTTTTTTTCTCGATTTTATCATGAATATTCGTATTGAGATGTAAATAAAACAATTTAATGCGGTGATTAATGCGAACCAATAAACTGATCTATTTAATCTGTATATACTTTTTATTTCTGATTTTCTGTACTCTTATTACCAACTTTGCCTTTTCAGAATATCAGAAATGAAGAATAGTAGCCTTTCAACATTTTCCGCAGAAAATAAAGGGATTTAAAAAAAAATTGCGATCGAAATCCCTTCATGAATCAGAGATTACAGAGAATTACAGATGTGGAGTTGCGCGATGTGCAAGTGAAGCCATCTCTCTAAGCCCGACAGCACTCAGTCACACGACTCTAATATTACGAATTCACGCACGTACGTGGCTCGTCCCCACTCCTTGTACCTCATAGCGTCAAGTCCTCTACTTTAACGCTCAATTAACCAGTTCATCTCAGACCCTTACTGTAAACGGTGCACTCTCTCGAAACTCTCAACGAACAAAAACCTTATCAAAGCTTAAATCCTTTTCGTTTAAAAGACACCATTGATCATCTGTTACATCCAAAACTTTATCAATATTATCAGATTTCATGTTGCACTGCAAAATATTATCGAGAGAGTTTGGTTCAGCTTCCTAGTCTAACCAATACATCGAAGAAGGATCGCCGTTGATTATAATGATGTTAAAAATTTCGTTGATCGTTATTTTGTATTTCGTCGCAAATTTAACAATTTTCTCACAGTCGGTACTGGGATCGGTGGAGTGCAATGATGTTGTATCAAAATCGCCTACCGTGCGTCTCAAGAAGTATCTACTTTGTGATTATGAAAAAAAATTGCGAGGGAAGCTGAATCCCAATAACAAGACTACTGTCTGGATGTCGGTAATGCCGAAGAACATTTTATTCGTAAGTGCGACATTTATCGATCGTTCTGTCTTGACACCGAATTATTAAGGTTATATGATATTATAAATAATTTTAGGACGATGCTTCGGGCAATATGAAACTCCACGGACAATTGTACATCGTAAGTTGCGATTCCGAATTTGTCATTATCACAAAACAACGAAAGCCATTCTAATTTTTCTTACGTTCACATTTTTTTGCAAGTCGTGGCTCGACAGTCATCTAATGTGGAACGCTTCATCTTTTGATAACGTGACTGATATTAGACTACGTAGTTACGAGGTCTGGGTACCCGACATTGCCGTTCAAAGCTCGTAAGTGAGCCAATTTATGTTCGTACATCAACACGCGAAACGAACCAATTAATTGCCGCTGATAAAATAATGAATTGTGATCTGTTTTGTAAAATACTCGAGACTAACTTTACTAATGTCTTAAAATCCCCATAGAAATCAAGTATCAGTAAAAAAAATTATATATATGCTTATTCATTTTATTAGTATACATATATATCATCATGTACTTCATTTCCATAAGGGAAGGTCTGGTGCAATTTAAATGAATTTTTTTTTCATAATTTTCGCGAAAATATGTTTCGAAACGTCATGATGATGACTTACCGGTTATTTAAAAAATGTATTGTGTACTACGCCCTATGCGAAGAGGATACTGGAAATTCGACCAGCCGCGACTTAATCCAGCGTCCTGTGTCCTCTCCGCCAAGGGACGGATAATATGCGTTTCTTCGATTGACTACAAGATCAGATGTCAGACAGATTTCACCATGTGGCCGTTCGATCGACAAAATTGTACACTCGTATTGGCTTCTTGGTCGCACACGGGCGGTGATATTGCCATAAGTGGCCAAATGATGTCATCGGTATTGTCAGTCAAGTACACTGAAAGCGTCGGCGATATTGTTCTGCGATTCATACAATATGTTGTTTTCATTTTCAGTTGAATAACGACGCATTCAAACCTAATGGAGAATGGAAAGTTACCGTATCTCGTATATCCTTTGAGGATAAGAAAATCATTTACTTAGAAAATGGAAATTCTTCGACGATGGCAATGGATTTTATAATGGACAGAGCTTACAATCATCTCAGTGGATTATTTATTTCACCGGCTACGAGTGCGTATTTTACAAAAATGATTATCAAAATGTTCATTTTGAAAACTATAGCATGTTCTACGTTTACTCTTTCTTCTTTCTCGGAGTTATGATGGTCATGACTTTGACGACGCTGTGGCTGGATCCACGATCAATCGAACGCATCGCCCTCGCTTGTCTAAATCCTATGATTCACCTGTTGTGTATACGAAAACTCCATTGGAATTTGCCTCACAATGGCACTACGGTGCCCAACATACGTGCGTATTTCGATAAATCTTTATGTTTCGTTAATTATCGATTACTACGATTTACAACGAATTTCTTTCCATTTTTTAGTCCTTTTCTACGCCTACTCTCTCGTATTGGCGACTCTGACACTCCTCATCACGTTTTTTCTCGGCAAAATTCAAGAGACAAAAACTTCGGCGCCTAAATGGATCACGTCGTCAATGAACCTAATACTGAGAAGCAAAGTTGGACAAATTTTGGTGCAAAGCATGCTTGATCCCAAGACGGCCGCTGGAATCGAGACTCCTGGAATTGAGGCGGACGTTGATGACACCGATAATCTTATGAATTCCGACTCGAAGAAACCCGGTTGGGACTACGTGGCCATTTTTCTAAGTTGTATAACATTCATCAGTTTCTTTTTCACGTATGTCATAATGTACGGCGTTTTAATGCCCAATTCGTCGATGAGACCTCCCATAGATGCGTGCAAAATTCCATTCATGCCATCATGATGCGGTGAGATGGACACATTGCGTTTGTTTTGTACGAAATCTCTTTTTTTTACCGCGAAAATCCATTAACAAATGGTGAAACTATGTTCCATTTGACGGATCGTTTTACATAAACCCATTTTTATGACCATTTATGGGTTATTCAAAAATAAATGTATAAGACTGCTGTCCAAACATATTCTTGAAAACGAATTAATTTTTTCTCACCCGTCAGATTATTAGTATTCTCGGAGATACGAATTCCCAAAATACAAGTTCTTCCTGTCGCATTTGTGTTCAATCGCACAATGAATCAGTCATGAAAAGCAAATTTTTTTTATCTTGAAGGTAAAATAAATTAGTTGTGCAAACAGCCGCCGTTTGGATAAGACTTGCTGCGGCACTATATGGAGAGAAGGATCTGATAAACATTACGATGGCGGCTGGAAAAAATTACTTTAGTGCCTTGGAATACGGCGCTGTAACGCCACCTGTGGCAGAAAGTACGAAACTTATTTCTGCCATAGGGGGCGTTATAGCACCGCGTTACTAGACACTATAGTAATTTTTTCCAGACGCGATGGTAATGTTTATCAGATCCCTCACTCGGTGTACAGCAGGTTATAGACGCGCAGGTATATACTTTGTTTGCAATTTTGTACGGACGATCTTTTTACCGTAACCAAAACACTCGCATTAACAGATAATATATTGAAAATACAATTTTCCAACTCCTGACTGCCGGTGAGGGCAAAAAGACGGGAGTTATGCGTTACACAGCGACGAGCCATTTCGTTGTCTGGAATGTTCTCGGAAACGGCTGAAAATTACTTGGCAAAATTTGATACACTGATTCTATGACGCACAGTCAATGTGGTTTGCAAATTAAAATTTCGATTCAGTAAATACCAGTAGAAATAAAAGCGAATTACTAAAAGGTCTATCGAATATATCGAAGATTGAGCGCCACTTTTTTGCGATATATTTATTTCGACTCCCAGTGGCTCGCAAGGCGCTCGATCTCCGTGCGGTATAACCGCAAATTCGCAGATGCACCGGTCCCAGTGAAAACATCGTCTTCAAAATGGATGAAATAAAAAAATTTTCCAAAAATGTAAAATCTCCCGGCTACAAAACCGTGAAAAAACAATTAATTATTCACAAGTTATAGTCGGGGGATTTCCATACTTGATGACGAAGAAATCGCTCGATTAGAACATGTGAATAATTAATTGTTTTTTCGCTTTTTTTGTAATTGGGAGTTTTTAAACTTTCGTAAAATTTTTTTATATTTGATACTGTCGGTTGGCTTATATCGTCCTTCAGTTGTTTTTCTTGAACTACGAATCCACTCCCCCTTTTTCGATATGTTAGATTATGACGAATGTCCTACTAATGCGACGATCGGCGCCGATTGATTACGAAAACGGAATTAGTCGTTTTATTTTCATTATGGATTATTGATCGGATCAAAAACCAGTAAAATTATTCCTGGTGAATTGATAGAAAATTTTATCAACATTCTTTGTTTACCAATACCAATTTTTTGGAATTTTTGCCTATTCCGGTGCGAAAAAAGTTGCAGGTTATTCTCGTTTTCAGCTATTTAACATTTACTTAGGAACCATTTAAATAAAAGATAATGAAAATGTGCGTAGAAGTATTTTGATTAAAGATTTCAGAATCTTATTCGCGTTACATTCACTTATATTCATAGGTTACAGGATCCATTCATATACATATATCTCTATTTAATTCTCGGCTTCGAGCATCCGGTCGTCATTTTTCGATTACATCGTCAGGTCCAACAACACTCAATCACTCGGCTCTAATATTATGTATTCGCCCACGTATGCGGATCACACCACTTCTTTAGCCTCGTAGCGTCAAGTCCTCTACTTTAACGCTCAATTAACCAGTTCATCTCAGACCCTTTCTGTAAACGGAACGTTCTTCTTAAACTCTTGACTGAGGAAAGGTTGAACCAACGTCGAATCTCTCTTCGCCGCACGCTCTCATCGATCATTCATTGACGCAAAATGTTATCAGAAATATTCAATATCATGGGAAATTCCGTAAGAATGCTGAGCGATTTGAGGTCAATCATCGTCACTCGGCACAAGCCAATGTCAACGTAGAGTTATCATTTCTATTTCATCTTGTTAAAAATCGCTGATCGTTGCTCTAAATTTCTTGGTGAACCACATGCTTCGACGTATCCAGTCTTGGAGTCTGTGAAGTCCAATGATGTTGTATCGAAATCAGCGATCGCGCGATTTATAATGTATCTCTTCTGCGTCTGCAAACGCATTTTTATGTCGTCTTTGATCACAATTTTTTTCCACGTCTGGCATTGTAAGTGGAAAATAAGTGAACCTTCGATAACATGACTGACATTAAAGTCTGGAATTACGAGATCTAGGTCTCCGGCATTGTTACTCAGAGATCGTAAGTGAACCAATTTGCGCTCATAAATCTGAAGAATAAATTGACCAGTGAATTGACAGTCTTAAAATAATGAATTACGAATTCATTTTCGTAATCTCCCAGACTTTAAATTAACCACCAAGAACCACAGAAATATTCATTGACTTTAAAGTAAATTAACTAAACTAATTTTTTTTCGCATATAAGTCTCAAGAAAAATGCTTTTGCAGATTCGGGATTATACGTTTAAACTTGACGAGGTCGGAAATGACGGCAACCCGTGAATCCATTCAAAGTAAGAAAATAATTTGTACGAACAATGGAAAGTCGAAGGTCGAAAGCGATACTTTGTAAACTATCCGAGCGCCGAGAAGCAAAACCAAAAACTCCGCGATCGCAAAGTTTCCTTTGCGAAAAGCGGGAAAACGCATCGACCCTGACCCCATTCGTTATTGGATCGATGACGCGATGACCCTGTAAATAAACCACAGATTGCAAAAATACATACGTCCACGGAATCCGCAGTGGCCAGTGGGTACAGCAACTTTATCACATATTCCGAGCTTCACTCGTTAACCTTTTATCGCCTGCCTTTTCATTCCACCGACGTCATAGGTGGTCTTCCGGCTTCGTGTTTTATTAACGAAAGTCTTCTATTTATAGCGAACGAGGGATAACCGCGTAAATATGCCAAAAGATCGAGAAGTTTCCGAGCGTCAATAAGTTTTTAATTTTTTTCTTCCGGGTTCAACCCAAAGATCAACGCTGCGGACTTGATCTATTTTGAGTTCCTGGTAGCGGGCTGTAACGAATTTTCTCTTCCTTTGTCGCTTCCAGTTTGCCGTTAGTGCACCGAGCAAAGGCCCCTTTATTATGTAAATCTATGCGGACGACGGTAGTGCACAGCTCGACGACGTTTCGCTCGTGTACAAGGGTTTTAATATTAACCGGCCGCAGGGGCTTCGCGCGCCAGAGGGTGAGACCGTGAAAGTGGGGAAAAATAGTACGAAAAAGAGGTTCGAGGATAGAGAATAAGAGTCTGCGGAGAAAGGAAGATCGCAAACGGAAAAGCGAGAAATAAGGAATCTTGAAAGAGGACACAAGCTCGGCGTTTCAGTACATACCACAGAGGGAGAGTGAGAATAGGTACGTAATACTGAGTTGCAGAGAAGTAAGAGGAACGAAAAAGGAGAGAAAGTCGCTGCGGGCGAACACGTTGGTATGCCAGTTCTACACCAGGGCCTTGCAGCTTTTACCACTGCTGCCGGGTGCTGAACATGACGAGACTTCGTAGTAGGCCTTTGCTCCATCGCCTAGGCGACGATACAGGATTCATACTGGTAGGGTTTTCTTTTTCAATTTTTTTTTCTTTTTTCCTATAGAACTCATACAACTCGCAGGACGATGGAGTCGTTCAATCGGCGGGATCGAGTACCCTGTTTTCGTATCTTTTTCCCCGACTATATCGTGAAAACGTCTCACAGAAATACACCGTACAGTTCATTCTTATTTTTGGACTCGAAATCATCATTGTTGAAGCTCTTGATTTCTTTTTCCTTGCGATTTTTTACGATTGCTTTGTTACTAGTAAAAAAAAATGATTAAATAATAGTCTGAATAACTAACGGAAACGCCGCAGAAAAACAGTTCAGAAGATTCAAATGATTTTCCGAAGTGCCCACATGTTTCAAAAAATAATTTACCATTTTTATTTGTCTGTCCGAGTGTCCGTGCCCCGATAGTTTTTCATCGGTAGACACAATAAATTTTCACAGAAACTTGCTGCGTGTCTTCTACATATAAAATGTAGATTTGCTATGAAATTTTTAGATTTTTTTTATAATTTTTCTTATGTTAATTGTCAAAAATGTGTAAATAAAATGAGAAAAAAAAATTCCAAAAAAATTTAAATCGCCTCATATAATTAGGTTTTTCCGAAGTAGCAAAGTTTTTATTCCCTTTAGTGAGCTTCAATCTCCACGATCGCTTACCAATAACTGATCAATAATTTTTATAAAAAAAAAAAAATATGGATTTTTTTTTGTTTTCCGTACAAAATATAATCCTGCATTCGTTGCTCTTGGAAGATAGGTGTGTTTTTCGAACTGACAAACTGAAATCCTTTAGGAATCCCGACGTTCCTCGTTTTCTCAGAGCGGCTCTAACTTCGTCCCGACAGAAGCTAACATCCCTCTGCTCCTTTAACCCTTTCTCCTGACTCCTCTGTCGCATAGCTTCTTCCTCGTCGTTCTCATTGCACCTCTCGCGACCGCCATTAGGAGTCGACAAAGTTCGGAAGAGCCACTCGAGTGACGTATCTACTGGCTCCGCGGCTCTTCTACTCTACGAATTTCCGACTCACCCTCGCGCTTTCGCTCTTCCACGCCTTCCTTAGAAACACGAAGTTGGGCGAAGTCAGAGCTTTCCATAGTTGCAGCTGCATCCGGGGGGCATAGATAAAGCACACCCACGAGAAGAATTATCGCGAGAGTCCAAAAACCGCGGAATTCATCGTACATATGTATATCCGATATGTATCTAAGAATCGATAACTCACACTTCCTATCGCTAATTTTCCATGACCCATCGATCATCTCAGCGATAAATACGGACTGCAATTCGTACTCTTGTAATTCACGCAAATTATGAATGGGGTGCCAATTTTTTACTTGTTTTTTTCATAATAACAATAAAATCTAAAGCAGTTGCCTGATTATTTCATTATATTATACATTTTTTTTTTTTTCAAGAAATTTGCATATAGCGAAAAGTAGAGAATGAAGTAGCAGTGTAGCCAGTGCCAGAGCCACAAATCACACTCCATTTCCATGCTAATATCTGATGGAATTGGCATTCGGCCACTCGCAGCCGCTCGAACTCATTGCTTTGTGCTTTGCGCATTTTATTTGACGAGAATTCTTGTACAAACATCGAGCGAAATGTCTACGTCGACTCGGCTGGACTTGCGCAAGCGACATAGACTCATGTCTCGAGAAATGGTTTCGTATACACTGGCAAAAGTATCAAGTTTTCCAAATGCGTCTGCGGACCGAAGGCGTGGTCTTTACATGTATATATATATACATAGACATAGATATACGTGTATATATTCGAGCAAAAGTTTTCACCGAGCGAATGCAACGACGACCTTTAGCCTCGAATAATGCGACTCCGATGGTCCGGAGTTGAATAGCATAGCACTATTTTTCGTATAGATTTGCCATTAGACTACTACAGCATTGTCGCTATTATCATACTTCGTCGAGTTTCGAACTTTCGTCGTCTATTTTTTGATACTCTTATAAAAATATCTCAAGAGCCCGCCGCTACTTATCGATGTAACGGGCCGGTAGCCAAAAGCAGCAAAAGATCGTTCGATCTTTTTTATAAAAAAAAATATGTATTAATGATCGTGCAATCAAATTATGGAAGTGCGGATCGAAAAAAAATAATGATTTGTGGAAAATAATAATTAATTGGCACAACCGATTTTTTCTTAAAAAATCATTGTTCGGAATAATATTTTTTTTTTCGTCTTTTTTTTATCACAAACTGCATTAAAATAAAAGAAATTAATGAATGCAAAATTGATAAAAAAGTAAATTGTTACGAGTAACGATTTCAGATTTAATAAATCATTTCTTACAATATCGAGAAAAAACTACGAAAGAAAATAAAAGCTGAAGAGCTTTTAGAATGACTTTGGAAATGAAATGAAGGATACTTCAAAGTCGATTCACAAATCCCTCGAGAGAATTTGATAGCTGACGCTAGTTGCCTAAATTGATTGGGAAGCTCGAGGAGAGAGTCCATCGGTCGAGATTCGTAAAGTTTCGATGAGGCGATATCGCAAAAAAAAAAAAAAAACGAAAAGAAAAAAGAGAAAAAACGTGAAAGAATAAAAATAAGGGAACGCGGAGAATGAACGGAGATCCAGAGTAAAAGAGTCGAACGAGAGGAGTTCTCGTTGGAAAGAGATACTCGGAGACATCGCGGGACGCGGAACGGGGCATTTTTGCCGATCAGTATTTTTCCGGGATAAGCATATTTTTCCCCCCGTTGTTGGGATGAGAGGTAAAGCTCTCGGCCGTGAACATCGGGAGCGAAAGTTTTTACGCTCAGATTTGGTCGCAACCGTTCGCGAAGGGAGTCCCACCCCTCCCACCGGTGATATAAATGTCGACAGGCTTTCCGCTCGCTAAATTGTTTGTCTCTTGCGCGGCTCTCTCTCCCTTACCCGTTCGACGCTCATACTTTCTGTGTGCGTATACTATTTTCTCAACGTGTATACACAACGAGAAATCGAGCGTAACGAAAGAATCCCAGTTTCGCGAAATACTGTGCGCTAGAAAATGATATTACATCTTCCCTTTATGTATGTTTTAGTAGGCTGCATGTCTATATAGATATAGAAAAAGGACTGTACACTAACGTAGTACTGTTGCTTATGCCACAGTTGGCGATATTACACTACGCCTGGTTACGCAATAGGGACCAAACGACTACGATACACAATATGCTGAAAAAAAAGCTCCGACGTACAAAAGAGTTTCAAACTTTTTGGCCCGCTTTTGCTTTCTCGCATGGCCGACCCATTTTATATTTATCCATTTTACCATTTTACCACTTATTTTATCGTTCAATAGAGCGCGCGATCGAAGAAAATTGAATTTTTCTCGTCGAGTATAATTATCCGAAGATCAAAGCTCCGGTGATAAGCTGAAACGGCGAATAGCGCGATAAGGCGATTAATGAATTTCTGGGAATCCGTCCTTTCTTACGTCGAAAGATTTTTATCTCAATGAAAAATCGTCGTTATTCGTGGCGACTTGGAATCTATCTGCGAGTATACGAAATGAATTTATCGCGCGATCGACGCCGAGAAAGAAAAGATGGGACTGTGGAATTTCTTCGGAGCATTTAACTTCACTTTTCAATCAAAGACTATTCTGTTTTCCGAGAATTTAATTTTTCTGGAGTATTGTAGAGTTGTCGCACAGGCGATAGCCATTGGCACTTCGGTTGCAATAAAAAAAAATTATTTTATTACGAAAAATGTTAATATTAAAAATATATTATTATTATTTCTTTCACCATAAAAAAAAGTTCTCTTGACAAAAATTGTCTTCGGACCGATGACGACGACGACTACGAAAAAAATGACGCGGAATCTCAAAGAAAAATTTAAAAGAAAACACAGAGAACAGGAGAATTTTAATTTTAAGCCAATGATAGATTTGTCTGTTGTCCTTAAGTTGCTAATAACTGTATCAATACGTCATAAATTAAAAAAACTTTCCGGAATAATAGAAAATTGGATTGCCGAAGGGGTGGTATCCGTTTCGACACGCATTTTTCCCTTCGCCGAGAAGCCGATGGCTGAACAATAGAAAGACAAATCGATCAGTAGGCATCGAAGTCGAGGGATCGGAATCCGTAGCGATGTAATCGAATGACAATTTAATTATTATTGCGCTTCCGGTAGCCATGGTCCATGGATATGGCAATGCAATGAAATCAATCGAAATTCGACGGTCGCGTTCTTCGCCCCGCGGCTTCATTTTGACGTTGCATTCAACTTTTATTCGCGTATTCATGGACAATGCGTATTACAATCGGGTGTCGATCAAAATTCACGACAAAATGACCCGAATGGCCCCAACGAATTTTTTACTCGATTTCTATGATTGAATCGGATTTTGAGCGGACAATATCTCCGTTAATTGGGTTCAATTAACAGTGACATTGCTGCGTTATTATTGTTATTGATAGCGTTATTACCGAACCATTTTAGGACATTTTATGTGACATATTTCCGAAGAGTTTTCTTGATGCGTCTACGGTATAAGCTCGCTGCGGAAGCTGTGTAACATTCAAAGCTTGTTTTTGATATTCTTTTTTTTTTTTAACTCGCGGCAGGTCTGGCAACAAGCTTGTATCGTAAACGTACTCTTTGACGCCTGCGAGTCGCCTCTAATATCGCGTCATTATTTTCTCGCGAAGCTTTAAACCGTCGAGAGGTGCTCCTTTGAACGAACGGCATTTGCTTTGAAGTTATTCAACAAATGCGCGGACTCGCGTGTTTCTCGTCTGACTCCTGCGCGCGAGCAGACTCTTGACTCTTCGGAAGGCCGAAGAATATGACGGCGTCCAGAGACGTGGAGAAACGTAAAAAAAAAAAAAAAAAAAAAACATGTTAACTTAATTAAAATATTCCGGTGTGTCTGGAAATATCCATAAAAAAAGAGCCTCGTAGACAATGTGCGCCTTGAAGTTGTCTTAGCGTTGACTTTTCCACGCGAATAGCAATATCTGGTGATTGCAACGTCTGTGCTGAAATATCGCAATACCCTTCGGTGTACGCGGCGTACACGGTAATTATCTTACTACCGGATTCGACTAATATGCGGATATAGTCCGATCGAAGCTTTGCACTCGAGAAGGTAAGCCTGGAAGACTATTGGCCGACGCTTTAGATTATTACGATAGTCACAATCGACATAACATTCGGATAGAGACCACAGCGAGAGTACAACCCGTGGGTAAGGCGAATATTGCCGTTCCCTCTGTATAGTGTATGTATATATATAAATATTATATCGCACACGCTCCCGGGGACTCAGACACTAACCCTCGGCACTCACACCGCCAGTTATTGAATTGCATCCACGACCACGTCGCCAGTTTCGTGTTTGCAGTTTATACCACCGGTTGTAGCATCGGAGGCGAATGCACACCCGCGTAGACGACGGGATATTGGCCAGTTCACTGTTAACCACACATTGGCCAATCCGGATTGAACTAATTTGTTCTTCTCCTTGAAATTAAACCGAAGCAGCTTGAATCTAATAGTATACTCTTCCGGTGTACAATGCCCTTGACGTATATTGGTAGTAAATAAAATGCAGGGTTTTCGTCTCACGAATTGGTAAGACGATATTTAGAACTCAATATTTTTCAAATTCCCAAAAAAAATGTTAAGGCCCTTTTTTTCATTTTTTTTATCAAGCGGAAACGTTCGAAATGACGATTTCAAAAAATTTACAGATAATTTATCTGATTTTTTTTTCCGTATTACGATCGATATCTCCGTTTTCTTAACATTTCATAAATAAGCAAAAATGCTGGGTAAAATTTTTGAAAATTTTTGTTTTTTTGTTTTTTTTTTTCAAAATGTAACGAATACCTACATTTTGCCATTCGACGTGACGAGACAAAAAAATGCCCTTTCGTAAATATCGATCTAAAACGTTTCGAAATACGCGAATGTTTATCGTTTCTGTAGAGTTCTGCACCAAACATTATATGGCATTCGGCGGTGAAATTTTCACCGCAGTCCTAGGGATGTGTATTCGCTGAAACAGCGTAACGGTATCCCGTGCAGTTGCAGCATCAAACATCCAACGCGGTTACAAGAATCAAGCCGGAGTGCTACTCCTCGTATCCACACCCCAGAGTACAGCCATTGGCTATTATGTTTATACGACATAGTTGAATATGTTACGCGCGTTTCAAGTGCACCTGACGCTCGTGGCAGTAAAAACATTTTTTTACCCCTCACTGTTGCTCTTTACTATTGTACCCGTAACCCGGAGAGGCACTTGCGATGATGTGTGACGAAACATTTTTCATTTTTTTTTACACACGCGAAAGCGTCACGTTTAACTAAGCGCGACGAAGAAAATATGTATTGGTTCCGTGCGTCGCGTGGAAGCAGTACGGATTACGACAATATAGCGAAAAAAAAAATGGAAAATATTTATTTATTTTCTCATAAAAAAAAATTGAAAAAAGTGAAATCCGAACTCAGAAAATTGGTATTAAAACTGAATTCCGAAAACGAATTAAAGAACATTCACGTAGACGCGTAGCGGTTAACCGCATTTGAAAATCGGGGGACACATATCGTTCGGACGATAAAACGAAACCGCAGAAAACTCTGTGATTCCGAGAATTCTCTTTGGAACGGGCAATTTAATTAGAGAAAATTGTATACGCGAGTCAAAGAGGGAATTAACAATATTCGAAAGGAAAATGCGACCTCCAAAGATCTCATTTCGTCCGAGAATCGCGAGTTTATTTTAACAAGAATTAATCAAGTATCCCGGATTGTTCGTATCTCGGGGCAGCTGCGTAAATGAATTTTAGAAATGAAAATCTCATATATTTCTGTCTTCGTATCGTATTCCGCGTAATAGTAAATTAATCATATCATAATACAGTAGTAACTCGAACACTGGCGTAATTATAATCGCGCCTAGAGCAACGAGGTTTAAATTTATCGAACCGCGAAGATCAGTATATTCGCGAGGAGTGCGCAGCGAGCGAATGTCGACGGAACGAAGATATGGAGAGTGAAAAATCGAAGAGTCAAAAGTGGCGAAGAAGGAGCAAGAAGAACGGCGGCAAAAAGTCTGCACGCGGAATTCCGGGGATTAAAGAGGAAGAAATTATCCAGATGCAAGCGGCACCGCGGACGTAGACAAATGAGGGAGCATTGAGCTGCCGAGTTTGTTTCTCTGGTTCACTCGACGGCGAGTGAGCAACGTCGTCGTCGAGCTCATGGCGTCATGAGACGCCTGAGAAGAATCGACTGGAGGAGGACGAAGAATCAAAATAAAAAGAGGGGCGGGAAAAAAAAATCGTTGAGCAGAGGTGCGAAAGAACTGGTGGAGAAAGTAGATAGAACGTTGGAGCCGACGAGGAAGACTGATGAAAGAACGAAGGTAAGAAAGCCTCCGAAGAAACTGAGAGGTGTTTGGATCCGTTGGTAAACTCGGCGTTACGTCTATGTGGTTTCTCCTTAAAGAGGATATTTAAGGAAGCGTCGCTGCTTCCTCCACCGCGTCCACCACCCCGTTACCACGTTAAAGCACAGTATGTTTTGTATATACAGTTAAAGTTACGGTTAACGCTACATCGCGGAGCCAAAGCACTTTAATCTCGCGCCCTGGCAACATCGAGAAAAGGCAACGATGCCGTGCCATGGGTTCATCAGTATACGAAGGTAACAGTCTCTATAGCGAGTCCAACGCGTTCGTAAACGAGCGACCGGACCCTTCGTCTCGTTAATAACATTTGTGCCGTTCGGCAACGTGTTTTATCGAGCGGAAGATGCGAAAATGCAGGACGCGCCGTGAAACTTTTTTTTTCTTATTTTTCTAATAAGTTGTCGCTAATCCTTTTTCGTCAATATATTTTTTTTTCCGAATAAATAATCATTAATATTAATAAATATTTACTTAACTAAAGAATAATAATTTTTTTTAATTTATTTAATTTTAATATCAATAATAATTCATATTTATGTTTATTTATTTATTATGCATTTTTCCAACTGCGAATTATTTATTATTTATTCGGTCCCGTGAGGCACAATTTATTCGGCTCCATGGTACCGGAAGTTGCGTATACGAGTTCCTGTTTCGGTCGCATTCGCTGGAAGATCCGTTCCCTACCGGCAATGACTTCCGCGAATGCATACACGAGAACAAGGTGAATCGATATACTGTGTTCAGCAGGAAAGCGCCTTGGTCGATGCATCATATCGTACACAGAGGAGTTGGTTCTCACAGACTAATGGATCCTCGCATCCGTGCGAATCGTGGCTCCGGTGAGGCATGCATTTATCCGTGTTCAATTATGAATTGATTATTCCGAAGGTTCACCGGTGGGTTCGATCGATTTCGTGAACCGCTCTCTCGTCTCATTGCATTAATTATGAGGATCCGGCTCGCGGCACGATTATCGAATCGAAACGCGGTCAGCGAGACCGTGACCGGAGTTCCCATCCGACAAATATATGTATATAGTATAACTGTGCATAAATCGATCGGCGTTCCCAACGAGACGAGGGTTCGACCTCTTGAACCTGCGACCGCGACGAATGACAACTCTCCCGACTGCATCCAATATCCACGAGGAACCATTGTTTTTATTTTTGGTTGGGAAATGAAAAAAATGGATGGATGTCGAGACGATCCATCATAAATCGTTCGATCGTCACAGAAAACCGGAATAACAATATTGATGGGAAAGTTTCCAATGCGTAACGATTCGATTACATGCGCTCCATTTATTAATCAATACAATTTCATTATTGCACTCCCTTTTTAATTGGTTTATAAATTTTCGTAATATCATTCGCTTTTTCTCTGTATCTCAAGTGTATTAACATAAAAATGCTTTTTTCCCGATATTCGCCGCTCACGAAAAAAATTAAAAACGTTTTTTCGATTTATCGGAATTATGATGCTTCTTCAGTGCTTTGGTCGAAAACATTCGACTCTCCCTCCGTCGATATATGCTATCGTAGATATGAGTACTAAAAACAATTATTAAATCGCTTGTAAGCAAAAATAAATCGAACTTTCGAGTGGTATAAAGTTATTTTTAAAAAAGCTGCCAGCAAAAAAAAAAGATCGAAAATTTATCTGGGTCACCCGTTACATAGGGTGGGTTCACTGTTGCAACGACGAAGTGATGGAGAATGGATGGAAAAGAAGAGGGGAGGGGTATATACCGACGATAGGAAGAAGAAGAGGAGTTGTCGGAGAGAAGAGAGAGACCGTTACTCAAATGGAATGCCAATTCGCTACTGTAGCTGCAGCGGTTGCCGACAAAAGACATTCTTTTCGCTCACGATTGAATATGCGATTCCCTTTCCCTTTCTCGCTCCCATCCTCGTCGTCCTCTTTCGTCGTCGACTAGAGGTCCCGAGGCTCGCCCAGGCGTCACCAGACGCTTTGTCCTCTCTTCCGTTCATCTCTTTCCCCTTTTTTCCCCTTTTTATTTCTTTCTTCTCTTTCCCGTACGTTTCTCATTCCGTTTTCGGAACTACCACGAGCTCAGGGACACCACTATCATTTCGTTCACCGCAAATCTGCGTCGCCCCGACCGAACCTTCTTCAAGACTCTTCGATCTTGAGGCCTTAAACTGCTTTATATCGAACCATCCTGTGAGTTTCCTCACCCCAATTTCTCCTCCCACCCCAAGCCGCTTCGTCCAGAAAAACGAATACGAGACAAAAAAGCTCGAGCGATCAACGAGTTGGAGCCAAAAAAAAAATTGAATTAAACAATCGTTTTATAAAAGAAGAAAATGTATTCCAAGCTTTTATCGGGTTTATCCGAGGTGAGAGACGACTATCATTCCTTTCGTGGGATTTTTTATTCTTCGCAATTTTTTTTTTTTTTAGCTCTCTCTCGGTTACTTTTCGGCGCATCGCAAACAGAATCGCGCAGAGTTCGGTTCTATATCTTGTCGTCGTCGTTTCTGTTCTCGCCCACGCGAGTCCGACCGTTCACCGCAACGGCTACCGGCAAGACCGCTGCCGGCTATCCACCCTCCGCCACCCCCGCCGGTTATAAATTCAACCCCTGACGTGGTGGGAACTTTTTGCATTTCTTTACTCTCGCATCCTACACTATCGGCGGTCTCTCGATACACGCGAAAAATACCGAGCGTTCCGCTGTGCTCGCCGATTGCACGGGAATTCGTTTTTTTTTTTTTCCTATACCGATGTTAACGTGTGACCGCGAGACTCGCAAAGTTAGCGCAGACGAAAACCCAAACGCGGTATATACAAAAGTATCAGACACACAGGTATTTATTTCCCTTTGCCGAGCAAAGAAATAAATCGAAGTATGTGTATTTTTTTTTTTTTTTTTTTTTTCGGAGCGAATTTTATTGAAACGGAATTCGGATAAAGAATTTTTCATTCTCTCACGAAATGAAATGAAGTTTGTTATATTGATTTGTCTATAATTCGCGAATGAGAGTAACGCGATACGCCGCGGTCCAGTCGAACGATTTCACGTTGTCGGAGTACATAACAGTGGAAAATTTAGTGCTCGACAACGCTAGACTGCCGGGTGACCGTTGGTGTGTACATACAGAAACCAGAAATAGAAGAGGGAATGCGAGCGGTTCTCGGGGATACGAATTTCAGACGCATTCCCGTCACGAAACCGCCATAAAACGAGCGTCGTACGCGGGCGTATCTCGTACGAAACGAATAATTCCTCTCCCCAGTGAACCACCGGCGTACGAGTCAACTACATCACGAGGAGAGGACGAGAGGGAAAGTATGTTACGTACTACTACTCCATCTCGCTGAGGATCTTTAAATTTCTATATAATAAAGTCGATTCAAGAGAAAATAATTCGAAAAACGAATTTACGAGAGATTAATTCGTCACATGCGAAAAATTTCACATCGGGAATCAGTTACGTTGCTTCATTTGGTTTACCATACCGATGTCGACAGTGCATTTATCTTTCTGTGGATCTATACAAATTCGATTTTTGCCCATTAAATGGATAGTTTGAAATTTAACAAAAAAATACGAACGCAGTTACACCCCTATTTTTTAATCGATTATTCATCCGCCAATTGCATACTTTGTAATTCGGGATCCACTTAAAAGGAAATAACTCGGTCGTTTCGTAGCCCTGAGTAGTAACGATCGATGTCATGTCAAAGAAAGTCCGTAATGTCGGAAATAAACAGGGTGAGTATATCAGAAGATGGTTTCGAAGCCGGTCGTTGCTCGCGGATAAATCTGAAATCTTCGTCGTCAACGAGAAAGTCCCGGTCATCCGGTTAGCCTTGAAGTATTTTCATTTGAAACGACGAAGGCGTCGTCAAATATGATAGGATTTCTTACGATTTCGTCGTTTTTTTTTTTTTTTTTCTTTTTTTTTTGCGTCCTTAATATTTTTTTCTCGGCGAAGAGGATCAAGGTGGATGGGATCAGTGAGCGTCTGGTGTGGATAAACCATGGAGAAAAGTATAGGATAGGGATAGTTGGCTTTAGTACCGGTCGGTCATAAAGCAACCGGGATAGAGCTACGGGTTCGCATCTATAAAGTCGGTTACGTCGACGCCTCCGTCACGGGATGAATATTAATCCGAGGAATTACAGCGGAAACAAACGTGACGAATGTGTGTGTCTATGTGTGTTTGCCAACCGTCACGAATCCATTTCTACATCCGCGCTACTCCGGTTTGTCAACAATCCCAGTCTGAGTGACGCTGGAGCTCATGTGGCATCAAGACATAACGATCTCTCAATTCTCCATCCCTAAATTATAGCACATAGTTTCCTCGAGTTTCCGCAAGTTCTATCAATTCGCGGATTGTTCAAATTCCGCAATCATCTCATTTTCCGCAGATAAACCAGGTATCGTCTCAATTTGCAGGAAACAAACAGATCGACAAGTCTTCACATAAAAAATCGGCGCCTTTCGCCAACGAACCAAAAGATCCTAAAATAAAACCGAATTACTTCGGTGGGTTAAGTCCCTAATCTAAATTCGCTCCCCAAATGGGTGGTAAAAGAAAATTGGAAAAAACCGCATGACATGGATGAAGACATTTCTATCCATGCCATCAACTCCTTCGGACGTTGAATCATTCCGATCTTCGAACCGATTATTGAGGAAGCTTTGGGGGGAGCAGTGACTGAAGAGTTCGTGAAAAAAAATAAAAGAATCTTCTTGAAGAACGGAATTTACGGGATGAAAATGTGGATGAAGGAGCAGCTTCTCCATGAAGGTTGGCAGTGGAGAATCTCGAGAGTGTTTTACGAGAGAAGAAGTGTACCCTCACTGCGGATTCTCTCGAGTAGATGATCGCGAGCGTTGAAGCGTGTCTGGTTTATCTCGGTAAGATAGGCGAAGTACGGTGAACGGTATAGAATGGCGTTGGAATGGAAGGGATGCTGCATCACAGGCCAGAGATAAGGAAGGGTGAGGTAGTGCACTACTTCACCACTTTAATCGGGTGAACATGCCGGGCGTTAATTTACCCGCTAACGTACCGCTTCCGTGGATCTTAAACGATATCGTTAACCGACTTACCAGGACGAGTATCCTAGAATTCGAATGCTGGACCAGTATTTCCTCTTTCTCCGTCACTCGTGGCGCATTGGATTTACTCTACTCGGTGAGCTTGTCAAGCCGCTCATCAGGAGTAAAGCTCCGGTCGAAAGTTACCTTGAGAACCAAGGAAACAGTAAAAGGTCACATAAGTTGAACGTCACTTGGGTTAACGAGTGCACAATTTTTTTTCGATAAACATAAACAATAATAATAATAACTGCAAATGTAATAAAAAGTGTAAATCGCGAGAAATATTACAAATGACTTCAGCTTAAAACAAAATTCTGACAGATTGTAGCGTTCAATTAAAGAAGATTTTAATTGTAAGAAATATAGAAACAACATTCTGAAACTTCTTTTTTTTTTTAAAGGTTATGTAATGTAAGAAATGTCACAAAAAGTTAAAAAAAAAAGGTACGCCGAGTACTTAAAAATTCTAGTTATTAAATACATTATAAAAGAGTAAACCAAAATTTGATCCGATGTTTCATTTCTGAAATACATCGGTCGAAAGTTTCACTTCCGGTACATTTCCGGTATATTGCCATATGTATACATTGTAGCGTTTTGCCACATAAAAAAACAATTTTTTAAGTACTTGTCGTCGAGATGCTACCGCATCTTTTGATATAATCCACATTTTTTAATTTTTATTTTTTTATTTTTACGAAATCATGATTATTGAAAAAGATTTAATATTATTTTTTATTGAGTCCAAAAACTATTAGTAGAATGCAACAAATCGTTTATCCATTCCGGGTGATCATGCATGGGGGTCGTCGACGTAGGAGGTGCTCTACTGTACACGGTCCTCGCGGTGCTGGATCTTGGGAAAGTTTGGCTCGTCTGGCTCTCGAAATGAGTGTAAAAGCGCATGGGATCGGTAAAGAAGAAAGTGCAAGAGTTCCCAGAGTGAGGGAAGAAGCGAGAAAGAGGGCAACATTGAGATGGGAGGAAGGAGCGCGAATAATGGTAGTACTCCAGCGTCTCGACGGGAGAACTGGGAGTGAGTTTGCGACAGTAACGACGAGCAGGCTTCTTCCCGAGGTAAGGTATAGTACGTACGAAAAACTATAGCTAACACGCTTTCCCCCCGTTAGTATATAGGAGGAGGAACCCTGGAACAACCCCATTTTCTGTGCCGTCCAGAAGGGCTACCAGCAGTATCAACGGCGAAACGAGTGAGCGGTGCACGTAGGATAAATTTTCTAGAATTGCCGACATCCTTCCGAGCCGAAAACGCGGATCGCGCGAACCTTGCTTCTGGATTCGCTCGACCAGACGAGATAAAAATTGCTTCGCGTTCGTGCGCAGCTCCTTCCAGGATCCGCACTCCATCTCCAGTTTTATGAAGATGTATATAGATATATTCAGATAAATTCGTCCAGTCACGATCTTTCATAAGGGATTTCTTCCTCTTAATGGTTTATCTCGAAACATTTTTTTCATTATTATTATTATTTTTTATATATATATTTTTTTTTGGTGATCAAATATCGAAATCTTGGATTGGTATTTGTACACAACTTTTCACTAATATTAACGATTTCGGAAGCGATGTTGTAATAAAAGTATCAACGAGTGTACGTAGAAAGAAAAATCGATATCAGACCCCAACGCTTCCTTTCAACAGATCCTTTCATCCACATTTCGCGAGCACGGCGATAAATTTTTCCAGACCGGGATCTCGCGGGGCGTCATCTTTCAAATCCATATTTCGCATCGCTGCACCTCAGTGTCAGAGGAATCGGCAGAGTGTGTGTATGCGTGTGAGCGCTACGACGTCGCTACTGCCAACCCCTTTGCTCACTTTACGAAGGTTGGGCGAATCTTCAACCTGACGCCGCCCCAAGCTTGCTTCGCAACCTCCGCCGCACTCTCATGAGTGCACGTCGCTTCTCACGACCAAGCGAATACGTGCTCAGCGCCTTGGGGATATATACGGATGAATATGGCATAATACAAGCTACGGATACAGTATCGCAAGTTTCACAAGGCATCGACACGACGGCGACAAGGTAGCAAGACGAAATTTAATCCTCAATCTACCGTCCCAGTATCGAACTCTGGTATTCGGGTTTCTTTTTTGTTTTCCGTAATGTAAACAAATAGTTACAAGTTTTCAAACATACCGAATAGAACAGTACATTGTCCAACAAGAGCCGAAAGTTTGCGATTGCAACGAGTGTGAAATTTACAATCGCACAATTTGCAATCCCCAATTCGGTACGAGTTGCACACTATACTTTTTGTAAGGAGTGCAGGGAAACCGGCGCTTTTTATAGCGGTTTTGTGGAACCGATTGTGAAAAATGAGGTTATAATTTTTCGTCTTAAGGGCAGAAAAGTTATCTAGCGGGCAAAAAAGTTAATTCTTTTCTTAGGGACGAAAACTAAAGGAATGCGTATGCGCAAACCTTACTTACGATACTAAGTACTTCGTCCCACAAAACTGCTATGAAATGGGCCGCTTTCCACACACGAGTTACAAAATAGAACATTATGCTACAAGGGAGGAAAGTGCGTCATTTTCGCCTAGTGTGAGGTTTACTATCATTCGAGGTGAAAACCCGCTCCTCCTCGTGGGGCATACGATACTTTGTTCCAACTGTGATAGAAATCGACCATATATTTATGCCTGCAACGGCCTAGTAGCGCAAATTAGCGATAACAGGAACCGGGGTCGCGACTCAGGAGTGGTCTATTGATACGAATTTTCTATTTATTCATTAATAAATAAAGTTTTTAAATATTAAAAAAAAGGATTTACTTACTTATTTTATTTTATTTACGGCCACCTTTGCTTTTACTTCCTCTTAGCTACTTTTGCACCCGCTGGTCAAAAATAGCTAACTTTAGACCCGCGTTGCAGGCATGAAATATGGTCTTTTTAGCGCAGTCGGGAAAAAAACGTTCTTATTTCATTCGAGAGTTTCCCAGTTTCTATACTTTTTTTATCAAATAAAATAATAATAAATAAAAACAAAAAATATAACAATTTATTAATGAAATTAGAATTATTGTGTTTGGTGATGCATTGTATTTAATTGGAGGGCCACTTTTTAAATTTTCAACGATGATTTCTATTTTTTTAAATTAATAATCGAATGTTATTGGTTACGTATATTACGCAACTTCGACTTTCCGCCAACATATAACGATATTTAGCCTTTGTTCCGACGAGACAACACGATTCGCAGATATTGCGAAATCTATTAACCGACGTGGTGTATTGTGAATACTAGTCAGGCAAACAGATTCGAATGCATCGCTGACGACCCGACTATCAACGAGGGGCGAGCAGTTCTATATTTCGTACAGCGAGGGTTGAAGTTTACGGATTGTATGGCGGCGTATTGTACTGTTTTCGGTATCGGTTTTGCGGTTTCTCGTAGCTACGAAATACGAGACATATTCGACTTTGATCCATTGTTGTAATGTCCTACATGCGAAACCATAACTGATAGCAACTCTAAACGTTATTGACTGATCGGCTAATATCAGGAATATCAACGGATACAACGCAAAGGAGGATTGTTATTCCGATACCTACGCGCATTGTGAAAAGCAATATTTCGCCGGTAGACACGAGAGATATGTAATGTAACATAATACAAACAGAATGAAAAATAAATAGAAAACAAAACAAAATCACGTCAATTAAAAAACAACTGATGATACAATTTGAATTTAATATTTCCACACGTTTAATTTTTGAAGTTTGCGAGAATTTTCCGCCCCGTTAGCACACAATTGCAGTTCATTGCAAGCATCGGTTGGTTTGCCACAGAATTCACTGTTATCGGCACTATTTAATTTTGATATTCGCGGAAACAAAAAATGTTTTTTCAAAGCATAATGTACGTATATATGTGTGTTTTTGTTGAAGTGAAGTGGAGAGTGAAAAGGGAAAGAGAAAAAAATGAAGGGTCGAATGGATAATGTGCGCTGGTGAGTGTGAAAAATTGGACACCGCACTATCATCAGTCACGGTGGGATTCGGGGAGAGTTTGCGCGCATATGGATACTTGAAAATAGGTCGTTCGTGTTGAATTTTGTGGTAAAAATAACGAAAGATATATGCAGAATGGATGATCATATTTTCAATAGCGCGTGTGTTTCATACGTGTTCGACAAAAAAAAATGAAAATTATTTTAGGAAATACAACTCCACTAAATATTATACATGAATTACTTTTCATTATTATTTTAATAATTTATTTCGTACGCAAAAAAATCAATTTAATAAAATAAAAAGCTAGTAAAACAATTGTAGTCACCAACCGCGCATCGACCGTTATCGGTTAAATTTTTTTTTTTGCCAACAGATTTTTTTTTCTTTTTTTTTCCGCATCGTATCCGCAAGAGTTTGGTAATCGAGAAAAGTTGAAATATCTATCCCGCGGTTATCGATAAAGGATATTAGGCCTGCGGTAGAAAAACGACGCGACTGGCCAATCCACGTCACCGCGATGGACCAAAATTATGTGAAATTCTAGAACATCGCCGACCCCTGGTATATGCCACGATAAGCCACATCAACGTCACACAATCCAACTGACGTCCGTCACTCACGAGCCCTCATTGAAACGTCGTGTACTCATTTTTACGACAGTGGAAATTTGCCGTCTCTTCTCCTATTTCATAGGTGTACGTCAATGATAGATAGACAACACTATTGTTTCATACATATGATCCGAGAGGTTGTTTTTCGCCCGAAATTATATTTTATATTGTGAAATGTATCATGAAACCATAAGTATTATTTTCTCATTCAACGAAACGGAAACTTAACCTTTATTTTTTAATTTTTTTTCGTCGTTCGCAGTTGATGCGTATTCACCCTCTTTACCCTTTCGAAGTACTGCAAATAGCTACGTTCGTGTCCTATCGCTCGTACTTATTCGCGATCATTTACCAAAGGTTCGTTAACTCTGATGGGATTTTTTTTTTCTATCTGCCAACATTCGTGAACGGGTCAACCCATTCAACGAAACTGGCACACCGAGAGGGGGGCAAATGTGTTAGCAGGAATGCTTCCGTAAGCGGCGCAAAAAGGGCTCACAGCTATACAGATGGAAACCCTCGCTGAATATCCAATCCCCTGTAGGAACATTTTGCTCTATTTGCATATAGTCGAATTTTCCATACAATTCGAACTTTTTCGCTATCGGCACCGTTTGGAAACCGAGCATTTTTTTTTAAATTCCGCCGAAGTATTTTGGATGTCTGTGTGGAATTGATAAAGGAAGTTTATTTCTCGCTTTTTTTCCTTAAACCATCGTCAGCGGACTGAATATCGAAGTTTAAGCTTCACGAAGTTCGATTGTACAAAAAAACTATTGTTTCCTCTATTTGTTAAGGTCGGCAAAACTTTCCGAAGGATATCTCGA
Source organism: Cryptus viduatorius (assembly GCA_964006125.1). NCBI lineage: Eukaryota > Metazoa > Arthropoda > Insecta > Hymenoptera > Ichneumonidae > Cryptus > Cryptus viduatorius. Next base: position 12,501,149 of record OZ023227.1, on the reverse strand, counting down.
ATTGAAACTCAATCTTAACCTCTCTGCTTATCTTGAATCGAATATTTTATGATATTCCATATGGCATTGGGACTATTAGCAACGCTCTGAGTTTACTATATGAACATTAATTAGCCGCATGCAAGGCGCGTCGATTCTGATAAAATTTACGTAGGAAAAAAAAAATTTGCACAATTTAAAAGCATCCGACAGAAAAAGAAGTTTAATATCGAAATTGTATTAACAAAATAAAAAATAAAGAAATAAAAAAAAAATGTTATATCTCTTTTTTTGTTTTATCCGTTATAGTATTAAAATTGTATCGTTAGAAAACAAAGAAATAGCAAAATGTAATAAAAATTATTGCGTCTCTATACCGCGCGATCCCGTCGACGTAAAAATAGCGGACATTCCACTGTATAATCTTTAATTGAATCTGAAAATTTAGTACGATTACAAGTGGTATGAGAGATGCCCCAATGGTACACAATGGCACTCGAGAGATTTTACAGCTGTTAAATTCTCCCCATTACCATCCCCAATTTTTGCATCAACATTACCAAACACCGTTTATCGCACTTTACATATTTTTTTCATCTTATTTTCATCGTTATTATTCATGATAAGCTCTAATCATTTTTGCCACGCCTAGAATATTATTACATGGTAATTGCGAGCGCGAATATGGGGGCCTGGAAAAGAACTTCGCGAAAAAAAAAAAAAATATAGCAGTAGAACGGAAAAACCAAAGAGGGTTCGTTTGCTCGCCGGATGCGCGATGGCTGTTGAAAATGAAGGGGTTGAAAATTGTGAGGGCGCGACCCGAAGGGTATGAGGTTTCAACCCCATCGCAAATATTTCTTCTTCGGGGAAAAAGGGGGTCGAAGTTTGTACGATAAAGCGAGAGCATCGAACGATGAAGGGAAAACAGGGATGGAGTATAAGGAAAGAGTATAAGCGAAGAGCGATAGCATTTTTTTTTTTTTTTTTTTTTGTAGCGAGAGGGTGAAAGTACCTCGTCGCTATATGCCGGCGGGTTTCCGTTTTACCCCACGAGTCACTTATTCAACGCCGTGGCAAGTTAAACTCTCGTCTATTTCTCTCCATCTCGATCCCCTCGTCGTCAATCTGAGTGAGAAGTACTTTCGCCGGATGCTTCTTGTATTTTAATTCGAAAGAACTTTTCAAGTGCTTCGGACCCGCGAGGGGAGGGGGTGAGGGCTGGTCTAATAAACGCTAGTAATTTACGCCAAATAGGTACACAGAGTGGTGGTGTATATAGACGTATATTTGTACTGTATATAAATGTGTATATACGTATAGCGACTCGAGTAAATTGAATGTCCAAGGACGTTGCGGAGTTCCTGAAACTCTTCTTTCGACGGCAAATTAAATTACTGGGTAAGCAACGAAAATTGCTATCTCTCTCTTTCTCTCTCGCGCGTCCTCTCTCTACATCTCATCAATCTCATACTCTCTTTCACTCGCGGTGCTCTATTATTCTTCGACGACACGACGACCAGATTTCGTTCTTAATTGACTTTACGCAATCTTTTCTCGCTTCTTGATTAAAACTGACGTTAAACAACTCGCGCGCGAAACGTGAACCGGTCGATACCGAGGGCCTTATAATTATATCCGACAGAATATTGTTTGCAAATTGTTTTTTTTTTTTTTTTTTTTCGATTTCAAGGATCGAAAGCTCAAAGCTCCGTTGCAATGCGATTAGAGAATTCTCGTCTGAGAATTTCTATTGGTTGTTTCCCCTTAATTTTGCGAGAACGATTGGAAATTTCCGCTTTATCCGACGAAAATCCTCGCCCCGATAGTTGGTGATGTATCGCGTTCGGAAAACGTACACGTCGCTTCATCGTGTCGGTGAAAAGCAACGGCAAGGAGAAAATCAAATACGTGACGCTCGGCGTATATCTCTTATTTTTCACGGACGCAGAGACGGCTTTCATTCAATATATTTACTCGGATTCATCGGTCGAGCTGCCGCTGAATTGTATAGGTGTTTGTATAGCGTTGATTCGGCCGGATAGGAAACAAAAAACTACGAAACAGTGTGCGCATGAGTTCTCATAACAGCAAAAAAGAACCGTCGAAAAAACTTTGTTTTTTTTCAGTTCTCAGATCGTTCGAATTTATTAAAATTATTATCGCACTTTGTTTTCACTCTTTCGGTGTTATGAAAATCATTGCAATTTTCAGATTTGGCCAAAAATTCCACAACCATTCGTATTTTTGATAAAATCTGCGTTGAGATTTTCAGAAAGTGCGAAAATGCAAAGTTTACTCGCGACTATCTTAAGAGGAAGCGAAACACGATACCGAGTGCCTCTCTCTCGCTCCGCCGTAAGCTCTGATCACGCTGTCTCTCTTGCACTTCACAGGGTTTCACCCCCTCTTAACACGTGAAATTTAAACTGCAATGTCACTGCAAAGACCCCTTAAGACGTGTCACTGGTAACGGATTTATTTGCAATTTTACTCGTGCAAAAGCAAATGACTCGAACCAAAAGTTACACATTTCTCAACTGTAGGCGTTGTTAAAAGGCTCAGTCGGTAACAAAAACTGTAATGAATGTCATTTCGAAACCACAGACGCGTTTGAGGAAAAGGAAAAAGGTAGTGGTTCGCTACAAAATGGATAGACGCAGGAAACGGCAATTTTCTTTTAACTCCAATGTTTATGGCTACAAAATGGCATTCGTTACGATTTTTGTAACCAACTGGGTAAGTGGGCGTTGCGGAGTTCCGTTGCCTTAAAAATTTCCTGTAATTACGAAAACTAAAACTAAGAACACCAACCTTTTTTTTTCACGATGGATTGGTAGAAAAAAAAGAAAATCCTTTTATTCGTCAGACGATTGTCAAAAATTTGCATTGTCTGACTGATAGGCAGAAAAAAAGTCTTTCCTTCGTTGAACGTTCGAGCATTTCTATACCTACGGGTTAAAAAAAATCGGGGGAGGTCCTGACAGAGCATCTGCCTGCCGCTGCTCAATTCTCCGTCGTCCTCTTCGTCTCGAGATAAAGTTGGATTTAATCGAGATTAATCGTTCCGCAGGTTTTTTCTTACCATTATAAATCATTGCGTAACTTTTCTTCGCTGACTCGAGATGCAACCGCCTTTCTCTCGGATCTTTCTCTCTTAATCGCGACCATTCCTTTTTTTTTTCCTTTTTTTTTCAGCGTAATTTTATTTTTTTCCGCTGCCCTTTTTCAACAGCACTGTGGGCTCGTTGCGGGTCTACCGCACAAAAGCTTCGTCGCCATAGTGTATGTACTTCCACCGGGTTTCTGTGTCTAGTTGATACGAGACGCGCGGCACTTAGCCTTTACGCTATAAAAGTACACCACAGGAAACCGGATACTGAAATATACACCCTTTTTTACATCAGTCGCAAAACTTTCAGCGCGGAGTTGGCGGAAACTCGAATCTCAGTTTAACGCTGAATTCAATGTCTTGATGAATGAATGTTTTTTTTTTCTCCAAAAATCGGAATCTCGTTAAAAATATCGAAGTTTCTTAATTTTCCATATCCTCTTTTTTGCATATTCATCGATTTAATGTACGAATTTATAATCAAATACAGACGTGTGCAGCGGTGCGGGTAACTGGTATCGATATTCTTTATCGATTTTCTCAAAGATCGCGGAAAAGGGCGTTTTATTAGGGAAACGTTAAAAAAAAAACAGAATTATGAGGAAAATGTTAAGCCAGAAGCCAGAGAAAAGATGAAGCGGGTAAAGTTATCCGGAACGGATAAAAGAACGAGAGTTCCGGACCGCCTAACCCACACTTATTTATACCGCTGACCCTTGTAATTGTCGGTATATAATTATTACGAAGTACCCCTCGGCAGCCCTAGTCGAGAATCATTGTAATTTATAGCTCGGCAGCTAGCAGTTCATTATTGCGAACGACAGGATAGATTTTCTCCACGCACGTGTATGAGTTTTTGCGAGAGAATGTGCGAGAGATGAGGAATGGCGCTGACTAGCAAATAAGATAACAAGAAGACCAACCCACGCGTTGTACACCGAAGTTAAAGCACATTTGCCAGCCGAAGGGTAATCGCGAGAGATTTAATAGTGTACCGACCCTTCGCCAGGCCTTCGGGATTAGAAATTTAGGAAAGTCTTTCGGTATCTTCTCGCCGCTAAAACAGTCCCACCGGGGGGAGGGGGGGACATCGAATATACTCGTCGAATTAATCATTGCACTCTGTACCACGCAAAGGTTACGTTATAAATCTTTTCCGGTGAAAACGCTGAAGTCTCGATAGCGGCTCTGAAGAAGATTGAAGCTTTGGGTTAAGCTACGAATATTTTTCACCGACTACCGGAACCTTCGTTCGGATCAAAAAATAAACTCGCGGTGTGTCGACCCAAAATATTTTTTTTCAAGATTCCTAAATACTGATAAGAGCTGAAAAATTATTGAGTGTCATGACTTTCCGATAACGAAGAAATATTTTTTTATCTCCAACCTATGGGTGTATCGAAAAAAAAAAATTGAGTGTAGTTCGGCTTAACTAAAATTAAATTTTTTATTAAATTATTAACTTATTAAAAACGATTAAATCAGTTTTGTAACATTTCTATTTTTTTCAGATTTTTTTTTCCGACCTATGGATGTCTCGAAAAAAAGAAAAAAAAAACCTTTTACGCAGCTTGGCTCATCCAAATTTTAACTTTTATCAACTTCATCTGGCCGCTTCGTAATTAGTTTTCGACTTGGTACAAAGTCAGCACTAAGGAATTGCCATCGGTGAGTATCCTCCGAGTCGAATTTTGAATAATTTATGCATACCAGTCTGCCAGCTAAAACCTATACACCCCGATGGCGGGTTATTTCCATCACATTTCCACCGAGTGCCAAAGGCTTAGAGGCCAAAAACTACTCAAGCGGATGTAGTCAAGGAAAAGCCGCACGAGGCAAGCGTTTCCCAGGAGGAGGTATACGTGTAAGTAGCGTTTCTGTTGAACACATTTCCTTACCAGAGATTGTGTACAACGAACCCTCGGTCTAAGCTTAAAATCTTGACACGTTCTCTCGTAATTATTTCCTCATTATTTCTCAAGGGCGGCGCTTTCTATCCTTTACCACCCCCGATTCTTCGTCTTCGTCGCCTTTTTTCTTTTTTTTTTCATCTTTCGTCTCAGTTAAAGACGCATAAGTTAGTTAACGCGTCTGCGCTAGTGGAGTTTCTCACCGCACAATCTTTCTCCGTCTGTCCCTTTACCCTTTCTGTTATTTTCTCTCCCGGTGTTCAACGAAGCGACCGAGTCGTCTCGGCGTAACGGGGTGCTACACGAACACGTACACCTGTGTGCCCTGAGCCAAGCCGCATTTCCGACGGGACACACCCGCCGGTCCAGGGGATACGAGAGGGCAAAGTCTCGACTAGGCGCCGCGTTCTCGCGCGGCTCTCGCACACACACACACACACACACTTTCGCACAGTCACGATCTGGCCAAGCAACCCCTGAGACTCTCTCACTTCTCTCCTGAAAGTGCAACGCTTTATGAAGCATATACGTCGAGGCGTGCTCGGGGTACCAAATCGTTCCAAGTAACCACTAATTGTACCCACTGGCTGAGAGTTATTTCCGCAATAAAAAAAAGAAAAAGAGACATTTTTACTCTTTCCCGAAATATAACACGAAATGCGATCCGCGTTTCGTTGATTTTTTTAAGGGTTTTTATCAGATTCAACTTATTGAAATTAAAAAATAATTATTTTAAAACTTAAGGTTTGTTAATATGAAAAATTAGTTGCAAGACATCCGAAACCAATTGTAAAAAAAATAAAAAAAAATTATACGTTGTTCTCGATAAAAAGAAAATCAACGATAAATGTCCTCGAAAATTAACTTTTCATGGTCTTTTCTCTACTGAATTCCCTCGATGATGTCTACGTGACTCCAAAGAAATTAAGTATTAGAGAAGTAAGTATACGGCGAAATATATAGAAAGAGTTCTATATCTCATATATACATCGCGTAGAAAAAAAGATATATGCAAAATATATGCTACAAACATAAGAAATTTGGCGTTTATATATATGAGGACTTTATTTCGGTGGAATTATTAAGCCGACTACAAATTCGATCAAATTCGCGATCAAGAAAGCTCACGCGCCTACCCTTTCTAATTTCACGCGCACATGTCTCGGAATTCTGCCGCCATAATATTTCCGAAAAAAATCAAAACAGCTGTTTTATTTGTATTTGCCTTTTGATTTTTTTTAGTCTTTAGAGGTTAAAAAAAATTGCCAAAAAAAATATAAACAATAAAAAAACTAAATTGCGTGAAAAAAAAATTGCGCACGATGGCAATTCAATAAATGCAATGAACAGTAGTATGACCCGATCGAAGTGGATCGATTTATCGTCACACGTAGAAGCTTTGCACAGTCCTTCTGCGCGCCCCTTGGGAAATCTGGCTGTAGCATTCCCGAGGGTTAGCGTGTAGCATGGAAGTAACGAGAGGTTGGGTGTTTGGATGGGTTGAGAGAAAACGTCACAAGCTCGCATAGTAGTCGAGCGATGCCGAGGGGATCGGGCATAGTGTCCCCGTTGTGGACGCTTCGAAATCCAGTGGCAGGAACAGGTCCCGGGTACGTGTTTCAGGAAATTCGCGTCGCCGACGGGCGGTGAAGCTCGGCTTTCCCGTTCCAACGGGAACGGCGGGAGGAACCCGCGCCGGTAGGTAGGACAGAGCGAATTTCGCGTTTACAAAGCGAGAAACGCCGCTCACCGTTTGTCCAGCGTAAACATACTTACGCATGAGCGAACGAGAGAGATAGAGAGAGAGTCATGCGACGAAACGGACGCGGATGTTCGTAACGTATGTCGGACGTTACATGCAACAAACGTATAACGTATACCGCACGTACCTCGACCGGTACACGTATATTAGGTACAGCAATACCATAGCATAATTCTATTCGTGTGCAATAAGTCTCGTATGTGTGTGTCTACGCGAGTGCTCGTTGAAGAGAATTTACAATACGAGATACTCTAGTGGTAGCAACTGGTACCGAAACGGCGTGTGTCGACGGTATCCATATCGTCCTGCTACGGGACCACAAACCGAATGACGAAAACGGCGAATATCTCTTCCAGTCGGATTCCCTTTTCGTCTAGACATCAGTTCAAATATGCGATTCTTGCTTTCGAAGGTAACATCGCGGAGCAGTAATTCTCAATATCGAAACTTCTATTAAAAAATATTAAAACAATAGCTAACTTTCATCTACCGAGTGTCATCCAAAATCTCCGTCTAACTTCGTCATTCTATAACCTCTCTTCATAAAAAATGTACGAATGCGATTAATTATTTATTTCAAACTCTTTTGGTAAAACAATTTTTTGAATACCACCATTTTAAAAATTTTCTAAAAATTTTGAATAATTAAAAAAAAAATGAAGAACCAACGATGTATTATTGGAAAAAAAGATGGCCGATCGGAAGATTCCCAGGATATCGCGAATTATAAATCGAACAGTGACAAGCCGCCCCGGGAGTATAAGAGTCTCTTCGGACCCGAAAGAACAATTCGGTATAAATTAACGTGATTGAACAATGGGCTCTTTGTACGGGAGATGAGCGAAACTCGCTGTTTAGTCCATAGAGGAATGATATACCACGGGTTGGATGGGTGATTTTGTTTTGCTTTTATTGTGTTGCGAATAAGAGCCCCGATAATCGAACGCGATGGGAGATAATTCAGTTTGGATAGACAAGTGTGGAAGGGATGTTTGAACGGCGTTACTACTTCGTTGAAAAACGGAATGACGACATTCCAAAAGGTTCGCTATAGTTGTATGCATGCATCGTTAGTGCGCCTCGTGATCCATTTTCCATCGGTGCAACAATCATTCGCAACAACGTCATTTAGAACCTGTAATTACTGGAAGCGTCGAATTCAGGTCACCCGTGTACAACAGCTGCGACGAATTCAAGTGAAAATCCGTACTGAATCTATCGTACTTCGAACTCTTTATTTCCGGTTAATTTGTCACTATTTCTCCCTTTAATTTCAGCAACCAACGACACGGATAGATTCTCGATATAACCAATTCCCTTTCCACAGTTATACGCCCCGTTAATTTAATGAATTTCGACTTTATTAGCCTTTTTTTAGATTCTCGCTGAAAATTGATAGAAACATCGACTTACCACTGAGGTTGTTTGGTATTGAATTTTACGAAATTAACAAAGGAATTCGAAAGTTATGAACATTTTGATTCTTCGAGTTGATTTTCAAGATGATAAAGAAAAAGCCGCTATGGCGCGCAGCCGTTTTCGGCCATTTGAAGGGATGAAGTTGAAGGATTTGGAACTTTACTCACAGGTCGAGTGACCGCTAAGGGTATACGTTTCAAAATTAACCTAAATTGGTAAAGTGATTCAAAAGTTGCGGAAATATTTTTGAAATTTAATGAAAATGTTGGTAAATTTTTAAATTGGCGCTTTTCTCTTTTTTTCTTTACAAAATTTCCGAAATGAGGAACCCAAAAAAATCGAAAAAATTCTTTATCATAGTAGAAGCTTTGCGAGTAAAAAAAATTAATGAGGAAGTAATTTACAAAGTTCAACATTTTTTAAAAAAACATCGTGCAATTTTCTTCATCGACAAATAAAATTGCAGTAAGTCACATATCGTTCAGTTTATCTGAGAGACATGATATTGGATAAAATATAGATACAAAGGGTTCAAGGAAATACAGTTATTGGTTCTATCGTAATATTGTCTGAAACATATTCCGTACGAAATCTTCTCAGGGCATATGTACGCCCGGAGGTATGTATAACTACAAAATCGTACATACTATATACATACATTCGGCATCAGTAGTTGGAACGTGTGTTTCGCGAATGTGTTTGAATGTCTCTCGAGAGGGTAGAGAATGCACTCGACAATGCGCACAGTGGAAATGTTATACCAGGTAAACTATTCGGTATGAATTGGTATTTGCTACGTGTAATATATGACTGAGTAGCAAAATAAAAAGAAGCATCGCGTATTCATCGCGCGGATGGAGATGCATCGGATATCTGTGATATTCCGTACATCCAGTGAGTGGGCGTAGAGATTAAACGTTGAGTTAGGAGATCGTCGGAAGTGTTCTCGATTTTGCTAGAGAGATATATCAGTCTCATCGTACCTCGTCTCGGTATGAACGAGAAGTTGGTTTAGCTATTATACGATACTGGCGATGTTAGGCGAAGAGAACCTACTGGAGTGTCCGTTAAGCTTCAGGTTTCGGATAGCTGAAACTACAATTTTAGCTATCGGCGAAGGAAAATACCTGCGAACGATTATACATGAAGTTCGTTGGATGCTGGTGAAGTTATATTAGACCTATGTGCTCATTGGACCAACTTTATAATCGGTATAACACTAATAGTTGGGACTTACAGCTGACTATACCGTCCGTATATTCAACGCTGTATCGGATAGTTGCTAACAAGACTAACAAACTCATTAAAATGGCATTCCCTAAACAGATTTAATAAACAATACGAAATTTTGGGAATTGCAGGATTTTTCGAATTTTAGGAATTGCAGGATTTTTGGAATTTTGGAAATTACAGGATTTTTGGAATTTTGGGAATTGCTGGATTTTTGGAATTTTGGGAATTGTAGGATTTTGGAAATTTTGGGAATTGTAGGATTTTGGAAATTTTGGGAATCGTAGGATTTCGGGAATTTTGGAAATTGTAAGATTTTGGAAATTTTGGAAATTGTAAGATTTTGGGAATTTTGGAAATTATCGGATTTTAGGAATTTTGGGAACGAAATTAGCATGGACTACGTGGAAAAAAAGAGCATTTCACACGTCATTTTTCCGGTTAAAGCGGTAAAAGCGTTACTTTATATTTTGAAGCTCGGTGAACGTATCCGATTGTTAAGTCTCAGTGAAGAATTTACCGTATTATGGATGAACAGAGATTCTCGATGGATGGCAAGCGCGTAAGTCGATTCGTGAAGGTATTATGGATTACTACGTTCATCGCACACTTCGGCTTCGGACAAATCGATATATTGTGAAATTCGAGACGAGATCCCTACAGTGACTTTTATCCGCGGACTTGTTCACGGCGGAAGACGGATTATAACATTGTTAACTCCTTTCTGAAATATTAGTTTCTTCATAAATCCTGACGCAATATGGTTCATTTTTCTTTTTTTTTTTTAATTTTGGATATTTCGAACCATCAATATTTTTTATATTATATTCCACATTGTTGCATATTCATGTATCCCTGTTGCAGTTTCATTCGAGAGATAATTGGTGGCCATTAGATAAATTAACGCAGACGATGCGCGCGGCAAGCTATCATTATTCCTACTCACGCCATTCTCGCGTACTAGAAAGGAAAATTTATCTCATCGTGAAAATCAAGTTACCGCTGTTCCAAAGACGAGAGAGGAGAATAAAAAAAAACGTACTTTTTATTAGCAGCTGTAACAAGAGTAGAGCTTCGTTAAGCTACGAAGCTCTTTCTGGAACGAAAATCCAGAGCGTTCTTCCTCTCTGTCTGAGGAGCGTTATTTATCTCTACCTATCCCACTTCTATCCCATGTCGTTATTTACAGTCGTAAGTTCGAACTTTATTGAGCAATGCGATTAAACGAACAATGAAAACCCGTACGAGGAAGAATTATAACGGCTTTGCAATGGTAACCCTTTTCCCCTCCCGCCGAATTCGATAAATATCGAATTTGCGTCGAAACGCGGCTTGCAGAAATGACTCGACCAACGCTATAATACGGAATAGTTTTCGTCGTATAACACCGGTACCGAATTTCGAAACAATACTCCGCGACAAGCGCCAATTTTCAATCCCAACAATTTATGCAAAACCAATTCCATGATAACTATTATTAATTATTGTTAGGGAAGTTCGTTAACCCGATTTTCAGGGAGTCAACAAAATTGTGACACTCATCCGAAAATAATTCCCCAAAACTTTCGAGTTGCTGTATTTAAAAAAATATTAAAATACCTTTATCGCTTCATTAATAATAACCGATGAATCTTAATCTCGGCGATTTCTTACGTAAAATTTCGATAAATGTATCGGTATATTATTTTTTTTTTCTGGATACAAAAGCTTCCGGTAATTGGTCAGTATAAAAATTCCGAGTATTTCATGCCGCGTAAAAAAAAAAAAAAGTGAACGAATTTTCATTAAAAATCGATGACTATTTTTTTCGCAGCATAATGTTCATCCCGGATAATTGTGATGTTGCCTTTCCACAAAATGGTTGTTTTTTTTTTTTCGCGGGTCGAAAATGACGTGTTTCCGTTAACGCGTAAAGTTCGAAACGTTCGTCGACCACTCGATCGCGCTTTTAACACCCCCAGCGGTTTTCTCATAGCTCATCGAATTTTCGAGCTCATAGCCGCATATATCCAGGCGGTGAAAGGGACGGGGGGGCTGGGAGAAGGGGGAGGGGGATGCAAAACTACAGTCGCCCGTGAATAGTCACGACGACTCGAGATTTATAGACACCGATGGCTCGCAGTAACCCATGCCAGCGTTCATTGTTATTCATTGCCTTGCGTAAATAACAACTAGAGCGGCGTGATATCCGGAGTACAAAGCGAGAAAGATAGTAAATATGCGGGAAGGTGGAGGATGCATAGAAGAGGAACGATGGCGGAATATGCATGTTGCACCTACCAGCGTTGTTCAGTCTCCGGCTCTTCGCTTCTCTTCTGCGGGAGTGATGCAGCCGGAATTTCGGTGAATATAACGTTGGAAGGGGGGGAGGGGGGACCTCTGTACTCCTCAGTTGATTTCTCTGTACCGGAGGGAGGATTCTCGTACGAAAGAGCTACTGCAACGTGGCAAAGGTGGTTGAGCGAAGCAGTCGAGAAGCGAGAGCGCGCGGTGGAGAGCCTCTCGCGATGAAACGTATTTTAGCCGATGTCCGGTACTTCCGGTCCAGCGACTGCGACGTACCCTGTCTCATCTCTTCGTCGTTTCTCTTTCCGCATACATACATCGCGCCGTTCCTATATGGGAACGTCGAGTAAATGAGACCCGAATATGAATCTCCTCGACGTCTCCGCATATCGTACGCGAAATATTCCATTCCGCGAGAGTTACACAAAACAAAATGAAAATGAATAGAAAAAAAAAAAAAAATCGTCCGAATACACAGTCACGTTACGAGATGAAAATTCGCGGATATTCTATCAGTACCTACAAAGCGAATGAAAAAATTCTTCGGAATGGATAAATCGAATAAGAGGTGTGTGTGACGGAGTTGTGACGATATAAATCAGAAGTGCAAATAATCGAATGCGGCAACTGGGGCGAGAAGAACACCGAGAAATACACTGAATACCGTCGATGAAGCGTCCATTAATGAACGTCGCGAGGGATACACGTATTTTATTGCACAGTATCTATATGCAGTTCATTTGGGAGTCGAGAGACGCGAACGCGGATGCATACTGCTTTATTCGATTCCTCGAAGCGATCAAACCGGAATAAAAATGCATTTATGATCTCGTAGATCCTATATACCTGTACAATTTTTTTTTACTATTTTCGGGAAAAAAAAGATATCTCGTTTATGGGGATTTAAAAAAAATTATAAAACAGAAAAAATCTATACATATACATCGATAATCATCTAATGCATCGATATTGTGGAGCTGTGTATCTGATAAATAAGATCGATAAACTTGGTATATAAAAATCATAAAGTAACAAATATTATTATTATTATTATTATAAAAAGCTGTATAACATAAATGATAGATGGAATGATATTTTTAACTACGTGTCACACGAAGCATAGAAACACGAAAGCGAACGAAGTCAGAGTTACGAATTCGATGCCGTCGTCTCTGATGCGTGTTACTGATATTGCACACGTCACTCCCTAACAAGAATGACACGCAATACAATCGACATGCAACATCAGTTGATGCGCATCCATGATACATCAATATTAATGAACATTAATAATGGCACGTCGGAAAAGCGTAGAAATGGAGAGACGGGTAGTCCCGGCAGATCAATTATCGCTAATAAAAATGAGACGACATTCGGGTAATGGAGCACTTTTCCCCTTAAAATACAGTAGCAACGAACGGAAAAGCGATTTTAATTAAAATGCATTGAAATTCATGGCAAACGAATTGATGAGTAAATGCCGCCTATTCTCGTAGCAATCGATTACTGTGGACATTTTTGTACACTCGCCGTTATTTGCACCGAATTAAATCGTCCGAATGATATCTGAGTTTATTGACAGCGTTTGGCCTTTATGATCATTAATTTTGCATCCCGTATGTACGGCGTTTATTGATTTAATGAAGAATAACTATAGGAAAGATCAATCAACTGACGGATTGCTTTTTTTTTTTTTTTTTTTCATTTTGCAAATATAATATTCCGAAGGAAACATTTTATGGAAGGATATTTGATATTTTTTTAGATTCTTATTTATGCAAGTACTTTTTTTTACCCATTCCTTGTAATATTTGTGATATATCGCGGTCAGGTAATTCGAACGAAATTCTGTGAAATGATAATAAACGTACGGATTTTCCGTGATTGCTTATTGATCGATTCGTCGGCATCCGCTATTGCCTCGAGTCTTCGCATTTTTTATGCATTCTTCCTGCATATTGATGTACACATACGCATAGAGATATATATATAGACGAGATAACAATCAAATCGATGCCTCTTCCGAGCTGTGCGCGAGCAGAGACCGGAAATTCTTCAAAACCTTCGATGATTCGACTTATATTCCGGGAGTTCGATGAACCAAACCAATCATGGCGAAGGACTGATCACTTCCTACTTCGTCCCTTATCAATATGATTTTCCGACTTTTCCCATTTTTTTTTAATTACTCAATTTTCAAAAGAAATTTACGAAAAAAAAAAAATTTTCAATACTTTTAGCAACACATTAATAAAAAAAATGAAAAATAAGTCGGACATCAAAAGCAAAATTTATTTATGAAATTCAAAAAATTGCATTTTATTGGAAAGCAAAGATCCCTCTGACTCTCGAAGGGTTGATCGAAAAATTACGTTCCTATAACGGAAATGGAGTAAAAAAAAATCAGGTGATTCCGAATCTTATAGAAGGGTTGAGTTTGCCGTCGAGAGAAAATACAAAACACACAGTGCATCGAAGGTGATGACATGGGGATTATCCGAATGGCGTTTCCAACGAGATTTCAGGGGTAACTGGGAAAACTCTTCTACTCACGGCACTCGACGATATAACTCGGCGCTAAACCGACTTTGAATCTCCGTCGCGCACCCTCCGCAGCAATATCTCATCCGCTGCGACGGTTCTTGCGTGCAATATGGTGTATATATGTATACATATATATATAACCGCGAAAGGGAGACAGATAACGATGAGATTCTCACTTCGTTCAATCGTAGCGAAGGGCGCGCAAGGATGAGAGCAGAACTTCATGATCGGCGGTCGGGTGGAAAGGGGGAGCGCATTCGCGAGATAGACACGACTGGACGGAAATGACCAGGAGGTTTGAAGTTTCCGGCTTGGATATTGAAAGAGGGTGAGAGAGACGTACAGAGAGGGATAGAGAAAAGGGAGATGAAAGAGAAATAAAATTAAGACAGCCAGCTAAATGATAGATATATAGTAAATCAGAGGCACTGAGAATATTCGCTCTCGGATGCTGCAAGGCAAGACGACGGCGATTATTTTTTTTTAAATTATTATTTTTGTCTTTGACTTCATATTATTAGAAGGATTATTAATCAATATTAATAATAATAATATTTTCATTATTATTCTAATAGCATTATTTTTGGTCGACAAAAAGAAATACCCCATCGATCTTTTCAACTTTCCTCGAAAATTGAAATATTTTTGTTCACCGTTATATTTTGTTTGATAATTTTTATTAAGGATAAGCTGAACAGATCATCTTTATCCCCAATAGCTCCTGAAAGAAGATGAAAATTCGAGAGTGGGATGCTGCGCGATTCCTCGATGCTTTTCTCCCGCTTTATCTTCATCTTTTTCTCTCGCTTTAGCTTCCTCGGTTCTCCCCTTTTCTTTTCACTCTATCGTCGTCTCGCTCGGGCCGACCCAGTGGAGTATACGAAAACCCTTTTGGTCTCTCGCCCGCTCTCTCACCAGTTTCGTTTCCCCTTTCTCCCACCCGGCGGTAGATTTTCCTGTGTATCTCACTCCCACACGGCTTTGCTTCGATCTCATTCTATCGCCATAACGTTCTCTCGCTCCTCCGTGGCCTCCCTCTCGGCGTTCGTGGGTGCACCGTGTGCTTCGCACATCTCGGTACCGCGCACGATCGCCCAGTCCGCCGGCGACTCTTCAATGGGAGTGACGCGCTTTTGGACCACGCGGAACATCTGCCGTTTCTCGTGTTTCAACAGACGTCACGAGTTCACGATATAGTTAAACGTTTATGTATAACAAAGTATGAAAAAATCAACAAATAATAAATAATAAAAAAAAAATAAAAATACGCGTTGTGAAGAAAAAATTCAGAACGATAAAACGTGCACAAGGACCCTATACTTCTGTCCCCATATCACGTTCTTCTTCGTACTTTCAAGCGTTGTTATGCCGCATACGCGGTAAGCACGCACTCCGTTTCCTTTGTGTACCCTCGCCGTTAGATAACGAGTGTCAGTGCGTGAGTCTCGTGTGCTAAAGTTTCATCTTTTCGTATAAAAACAAACATATATCTCTATTTGATAACAGAAGAAAAAAATTGTAGGAAATTAATAAATATAAACTTTGTGAACGATGAAGAAGTTGAAGTGGATTTTGGAGTAATCCGCTTGGAAAGAAACGCGCCGGAGGGAAGGTAACTATTACGCATCGTGTGGATTTCTTTTTTTTTTTTTTAACTTTTTCAATGGAATTACAAAATACCTCAATCACCTTTGAGCTTTTGTTGCGAAAAGGTGTGCGTAAAAAAAAAATATAGACGAAGTCGGGAACAGCCGTTCACGCAGGTTATATCCACTGACGCGCGCCAACCGTCCCACTACTGTGCACCGGCAGCGTCTGCACTGCACGGTCTCTTTTCCCTTTTTTTTTTTTCTTTTTCTTTTTCGCCGGCGCGTCTCGGACCTCTCGAGTAGAGTCGAGTAGAACGCGGCGGCGTGCCTATACTACTTTACGAGTCGGCGAGTCAACGACGAGAGGGGTTTCCACGCCGCTGGCCAAACTATGACAGGAAAAAGCGTATGACGCTCAGCGCTCCACCTCGCCGACCCGTCTGTGTTCCGAGTTAAATGAGTCAGACACACACGAGCCACCGCCGCTTTGTACTAAACGTTTAAAAAAAAATATATTTATATTTAAAATAAATTTACTTTGTTTCGAGTAAATTGACTTTTTTGTTGCGCGGTCGTTAATCTTGCGGTGTTTTTTTTAAACTTCATTTTCTATTTTTAACACGAACTATCGAAAAAAAAATGCGTCGTTTCTTTGCTACGATAAAGTATGGAAATCGACAATATTTTTTTGAGGGAAAATAGTGTTTTTTCTTCGATACCAATGCATTTTGCTTTCGCGTGAAATTTTTTACGAACAGTTTGATTATATAAAATTATTTCGTAAAAAAACGAATTAATGTTGGAAAATAAACCGTATTTTAATTTTTGATTTTTAATGGACAATTTATTGTTTAAATTATTGTTTTTCAGTTTAAAGTGTCGGTCATTAAAAGAGATACCTTATAAATAAAAATAAAAAAAACTTCCGAACTTTGTTGCCGATCGAACTTTGAACTGCCGAAATGTCAAATTTTTTTTCTATTGTTTAGAGTATCGAAAATCGATAGATAGCGAAGGTAGTAGCGCGGTAGTTTACGCATGAGTTTACCAATCTAAAAAGTTTGCTCGAGCTTAAAAAGAAGCTTAACCGCGCGCCGGAGCGGAGGCTCATGAAAAAAGCACGAAACTCACATTCGTCACGGAACACGCGTCGAATCGGTTCGCTCCGTACGGATTGATTATCCGAGATTTTCATATTCAAACGAGAACATCGGCGAATCGAGTCCTATTTAATAATCAGTCACGCAAAAGCATCGATTTAAAAGTCCATTAACAATGCACACATCTTTTAATCCCCGAATGCCGCGATTTAATGGGAGATACTAAAAACGATGTTATATTTAACGATTTCATCAAAAGTTTCAGACGTATATAAAGGATCGGTGACAAAGGTACCGTTTAACGCATCGTATATCCCGGATAATACGAAACGTTAAAATTCAATCAAATGCACGTTTAGGGTGTCTGACGATGTACTTCGAGCCTTAAGAATCGTCTCGAGTATGTAGCTGCTAAACGATCGTTTAGAACCGACATAAAAGTAATATATCGCGAATGATCCGCGCCCATTCCCATCGGTAGAGGAACTATCGCAAGTTATCTCGATGAAATTAGCAGAAGCCATTAAGCGCGAAAGCCCACACCCGCGGCCACCTGCTATTCTATAAATCGGTATGGCTGCTTGCAGACGGATCTCGTCGGTACGAAAGCTCGCGCTCTCGTCCGCCCGGCTTTCCTATACCTACTTTGATCGCGCGCTTACTGCAGACGGAAACTCGACGGGGTGCGCCTCGTAACGACTCCTTAATGAAGTCGTAAAGCGATGCACGTGCAATGTTCCCAGCGCTCGCCAGTGCCACGGGGCAATGCGGATCGTTCAAGACAAAGTCGACGTATATCTCTGCGTTCAAAAGTTCGATTTTTTTTTCGTTTAATCAGTTTATTATTACGAACCACCGGGACTAATTAAAAATATTGGCAATCTGTGTTATGAATATCAAAAAAACGATAATTATTCATATCGGAACTTCCGACATATAGTAATACCGGAAGACGTTGTGCGCTTATGGAACCTAAAATGCCATTGCCATTGCCATTGTCATCGCTAAAATGTATATATAGAGGTCTTCCCGTATCGTTAACTCCAAAAGTGGTTAAAAAAAAAAAATTACTTGAACGATAATAATAATAATAATAGTAATAATAATAATAATAATAATAATAAGCTAATTGTGGTACACTCATTATTTTGCATTCACGCAGCAGCTTAAGTACTTGTGATTATATATTAAGTATATTCTTTGATGAAAATGATCTGATTTTTCGATAATACGTATTTTTGACCGCTAACTAGTCGATTGGCTCGTAATGATTGGCTTTTATACTCGTAATTATTCCAATAATTACAGAAATAAATTCATATTTTCATATAAATCAATGAAGAGATAAAAATGAAAAAAAAAAAATTAAATAGAATAGTCGGTAAATTGCGATTAATTATCACGAGGAAAATATCTGTTGAGGGTTATGGTGCATAAAATAGATATTACGGGTCCCAAAAGATAAATGGTTGCCGTCAGTTGCAATTATTGTAAAAAACTTTTTTTCAAATGAAACTTACAGCAGTTAATTAATTCGTGAAACTTTAAAGGCACTGTCTCTTTTTTGGTTGAAATTCGCGTTATACTTCGATCAAAGATACTTTTGAATATGATGAATTCGCAGAAAATAATATAGCGATGTAATTACTTAGTTTCGGATCGATTTAATTAATTGCATCGCCATTGGCCGCGTCTCGCGAACTTCAGTATCTTATCCAATTTTATCCTTCGTAAAAATATTAATGATCATCGACTATCGTTCTCGTTGAACCCGAAACGTTGCCCTGTCGTCATTATCCCGGCAACTTGATCTGCTCATCGCATTATCCACAACTTCCGCTGTTACTGCAGCAAACCCCACCCTCCGATGCCCCGTACTTCGTTACGGATTTCCTGAGACTGCCAAATCAGAGCTTTGAATTACCGTCACGTAGGCATTATATACATATATATATATATATATTATTGTCATATAGATTGCCATATATGTCGCATTCGTATATTCCTGGTAATTCGAGGACATATCAAGCTTCGGCACTCGATATAGCAGATAGATATCTGATACATTCTCGGGATTATGCGCTTCTCTCGGATAGCTGTGGACCCGTCTATGAATCGATTGTAGATAGGCCCCCCGATTGTCGCCCTACGCTTGCGCCAAATTTCAACGAAGCTTACACCGTTCGCGCAAATTGAAAACACGACATTTCCATTTTTTTTTTTTTTTTTTTTCATACGCACCGTAATCGAAATTGAAACAAAAATGTTTGACGATGTGCATCAAACTTTTGTAAAACAATGTCAACAACGTCAATGATCAACGAGATGCTTGACGAAAATTATCACTGATCTGTGGAAGAGAGAACTTTTGATATTTTCCACAACATTTTCAACGAAATTCCACCTCTGTTATCACCAAATAGTGAATATATATGTAACGAATTTCGAGCAGACCGGCGAATGCAATTTCCAACGATCATCGTTACCGCGTGATTCGTTGATCGGATTTTCACTCAGTTCCGACTGAAATTTCGAGAAATTCGGAAATCATATTTCGCGCCTATATTTTTCTATTGATTACTCGAAATATTTAGACGACCATCCGACAAAATCGTGTGAAAGCATTTTCTCGACTGACTTGTGGAATTCAAATATTATTATGGTGATGGCAATAATTTAAGAGAATAATAGCATAGAAATACGCAGAGAAGGCTGCGGCATCAAATAATTCGAGAATACGCGAGTTATCGCTTTGTACGCTACGTTGAGATCACGTTATGTACATTCTTGGATGTATATGGAACCCGAATGTATTGTCGAATGCCCATGGGATGATGGAATTTCGTCATTAGTACGTAATACCATGGTCAATCGGAGTGCCGAGATCCATCCAATTCCGGAACGTTTGCTCAATGCAATACATCTGTGTGAATCGAGATCTCTGTTTACCAAAATGATCGATCCCTAACGTCTTGTTCAAAGCTCTCCCGCCATACATTTGGGGTTAATAACAGATCATATCATAAGCTCAATGTAGACATCTCCGAAATCGCGCAATAATATACTTCCCTCAAACACGAATCAATCAACAAAACGCAAATACATCGATATTAAAAAAATTAATTTCGAAATATTGCCAATTCGCCATAAGCAAAATCGCTGGAAGTTCGAGTCTTTTCCGATACTGGTACGCGAGTAAATTCACAATCCTATCATTTTTTTCCATAAAGTAGGGGAGAGGGGTACAGTGAGCCACTTGAAATTTCTCGCAAGTTTGAAGATCATAAATAATCATTTATTTCAGGGACGGAACGAGCCAAATTAACATTCATGGAACGTGAAACAAAACAGATGAGACCTTGTGAATAATAATAAAAAGTATAAAAAATCGAATTGGATGAAAAAAAAAATGTGGGTTCTTATTAAAAATGTAATATCTCACGTTACTTTCCAAATTAGCCCGACTTTTCGGTCGTAAATGATAATTCAACTGCTTCTGCGGTGCTTAGTGTCAATATTTCGTTCAATTTAATTCAATAAATAATTAATTTCTGTTAAAAACTATTTTGATAGTTTTTATTTTGATAGATAGTTAATCAACAGCGTGTCACGGACGCAATGTAACCTCACTTTTTGAAGCAATGCAATTCTCGATCATACTTGAGTATTTAATTATTCGCGCGTTGCTTAAAGCTATCGAACCTTTAAGGATAGTTTCATAAACAATTATTTTTAATAGGATAAAACTTTTCATCAAAATTTCCACATTAAAATAGATGGTTTATTGTGACCCACTACATGGCACAAAGTACCCCAGCGGCGAGGTACAGTGAGTCATTTGTCAAATTATTTTCGTTCAAATAATTTGAATATATTTTATTTGTTTTCAGTAGTCATTGCAGCTGTTTTGAGTGCCCAAACGTCTATAAAAATTAATTACGAATTTATTGTTTAATTTTTATCGTCTGAAAAATGCAATAATTCGTAAAAAAAAAGTGGCTAACTGTACCCCACCGCCCCCTACCCGGTAAAAAATATTTGTACTTTCAAAAAACTTTCGTCCCCAAACGTAATCGCCGCGTTAATTAGTACTGTGTAATTTGTTTATACGCGT
Source organism: Cryptus viduatorius (assembly GCA_964006125.1). Lineage (NCBI taxonomy): Eukaryota > Metazoa > Arthropoda > Insecta > Hymenoptera > Ichneumonidae > Cryptus > Cryptus viduatorius. The sequence continues at coordinate 12,480,104 of OZ023227.1, read as the reverse complement.
AGAGTTTCATATTTTTCCTAAATACACCGTGTCAATGATTATGCGACCGAATTCCGTCGTCTTTATTCGATATTTTTTCGAATTCCCTCTTTCAGCTATTTTTCGTTACCCAGATATTCCACTCACCACCATCGTTATTCCGTGGCGGTTCTCCTTTTCGCGTTGAGTAGGAAATTCAATGGGCAACGTGTACCGATTGGCGATAGTCCACCTTTCGGTACCGACAGCACTGTTAAATTCTCTTTCTGCCATTGGAAAAATTAATTTTCGCAGGTTCCGCGGATCGATCGAAAATCGGGGAACTGACCTATCTGGAAATTCGTACAGCGAACTGGACAATTGTGGCCTCTGATTCAAGGATTCGAATTATCACGAATAAATCCATAGACCATAGAGAAATCAAGCGATACGAAGTGGAAAAGAAAATCAAGAAAAAAGAACGCAGTTTCAACTTACTGCTCGATTTAAACTGCAAAGACGATAGAAAAGTGATATTTATCGAATTTTTGTTGATAGTAAAGTTTCACGTGTTGGTCGTGTCGGTCATCCGTATATGGCACAAAGTTCACTCCATAGTTTTCGGAGCGAACGGAAACTGCAAGTGACGGTAAACTTTGAAGTTTCGAGGTAACGAATGAGAAATTAAAAAGGAAGTGAACCGTTGAAGTAGCAACGGATGCAGTGCTGATTCGTTGGTTCCGACGAACTACCGTGTACCGTTTGCAATACGTTAAACTTGAAAGTTTCAAAGTCTTCAAACTCTTTCGCTAAGCTTCGAAAAGTCAACGAACGTTACGCATAAGATATATATATGTATGTATACATATTTGATGTAAGTACTTTACCGTTCCGTGGGCTTTATCCATCCTGCATAACCGGCGACCTCGGCAGCAAGTCGTTTGAAGTGCAAGGCCTCTCGTTTCAACATTGCCGTCGCGTATAGGATCGATGAGCCGTCACGTATATTTAAAACAGCAGCGAGCGTGGACTGATGGAACGATGGATTGAGGTGCAGATGGCATCGATCGTTCGTAGGAGTGGCTTCGAGCGTCGAATCTGTCGTGGGCTTTGAAACTTCAGGCCCGAGATGAATCCAGAATTAGAGAAAAACAGATAAAAAACATTGCAGCTGGTCGAGCATTTCATTGTGAAGTAGCGAATGAAAGTTGGATGCTCGAAGAATCACGCGAATGACAATGATGCGGACAAACATGCAAGAAATGTTGATAGCAACTGAATCGCTTGGTGACATATCAAGATTTTCATGTGCGCGTGTGCGTTTCGGTGAACATTCTGTAGTGGAATAACGAGACGAAATTGCAAGTGCGGAGTGGTAAAACTCAATAGAAAAGGTGCAACAGAAGTACTGTGTGTAGAAGTGCGAATCGGCGTTCAACAGGACTACTCGGAAGATTGATCAAAGTCAGCGTCTTCAATTGCACATCCTCGCACGGGTGAGAATACCATTCAATTTTATTTCTTATCAAAAAGTCAGAAACACAAGCAAGTAGTCGATATGTCGGGACCGGAACAGGTTGAAGCATACCTCGGAAAAAAAATGACATTTGCCACCGAGCAAATATGGCACTGTGTTAAATTAGAGTACAGACTATGGTACGGTAATTGTTAAAGCGCCATAATGACTGTGCGGAATTCATGATTCTTTAAATGTGACTTTTACTCCAAACAAGCTGAAGAACTGAACGGACTTCTGTAGCAATATTGTTACAATGGAGACAAGTACAAAGTGTGGTAACCCTTTTGGCGTTGATAGAAGCTCTGGATAGTATAGTATCTAAAGGCAAGAATTGTGGGATGATTTCTATGGTTACAACGACAATTATTCACTAATTAAGACAAATGATTCATTCTATACCCTGTCGATGAGTTAACGGTCTGTTGAGGTCCAAGTAATGTAACTGGTTTCTACAGTTGGTTAGGTTTTGGTAGTAATGAACGCAAAGGACAGTGGCTAGAATGAACCTGGAGTAATGCGCGATACCAATAGACGAGATTCAGTTGGCACGACGTGAACTCGAAGCGTGATCAATGTCCGGGTTTGCAGGCGTGAGGGCGGATACGATAATCCAATAATCAGCGGTTTCAGCCCCGTTGATGAGGCCCGGACATATATCGCTTGGAGAGACAGCAACGAGAGAACGCAGAGACGAGAGCGAGGGTTCAATCCAGTCAGCCTCACGAGCAAATCGGACACTCACTCACATAATCGGAATTACTGAATACGTGTATATATATGGCATGCGTACGATTTCACATAGTATATCCCCACGTAAAGCTAGAGTAATTACGGCAAGCCGAGCTCCCTTCAATAGTTTCGTAGTACGAATAGCGTCGAAGGTTGAAATGCTGTTTTGGTGTAGAAACGCTCAAAGCTTGCAGGAATTACTAAATCCCCGCGTATCCGAATCCAATTTAACACGGGCGGCGGCCGTAATTTGGTCACCTATAACACCCGGTTCGTTTGTCTAACTGATATAAAATAGGGTTACGTGAAAAATTAGTGAAGAATTTGAAACCATATCTCTCGAACTTGCAGGATTAGAATAGATGATTATAAGCCTTTCTACAAGCGAAATTTAGCATTGATTTCGCTTACGTTTGAACTCTATATATGTACGAACGAAAAGCCGTCTTTCCGCGATATTATAGGCCATTTAACTCATAGTTATAGTAGAATTATCCCTTAACGCGATTATACCTCGAGTTATGAACGATTGGGGAGCAAATAGGAAAGACCAGATAGATAGAGAGAGAAAGAGCTTTTATAATACTATCCTCATAACTGGTCATCAGTACCAAGAGCCAGTGGTCCCGCGTTTGCTCCTCTTTTACGCCATGGTAGCGGTTCTTCTCATACATTACTCGTTAATCCACCGCCCGCTACGTTGGAATTAACGTTCACCCCGGAGCGAATTCCACGCTTTTTGCCGTACTTTGGAATAAAAATTTTTAAGAGCCACGTAATTATTAAACGACGCAATAAAACCCGAAGCTTATATATAAGCGGCGCGTCCATAAGCCGCGTCGCGGAACAACCGCGGACGTTGGCGACAAAGAGTACCGACTCGATTCATGTTTTCAAACTGACGACCGACGAAAATGGCAATAACTCGTAACGAAAAAAACAAATCGTTTAATTCCCTGCAAGCAAGTTCACGCAGGAATTGTACCGTAGAAACGTTATGCGCCAAATAACTCTGATAAAATGTTTGACCGGGCAAATAAAGACAAATAAGTATCTACTAGAAGCGAGAGAGTAGATCGAATCAATTCCCCACGTCAGGAACATCGTCCAATAGTCGAGCGATAGATAGAACCAAGAGAGGTGAACGTGTGTGGTCGAGGAAGCCTGCGGTTTCTCCTCAATCGAGACAATCGTGTACCGGATCCGTAATACCTATCCAAGTTCGATTGCCAATCCCCGCGACAGAGACATAGCTGTTAGACTCGTAGTCAGAGACCAAGGCAAACCCGTTCTGGATGTCTCCGGCTAGCGGCCTTCCCTCTACGAGACAGTATTAGATATAGATCCGGAGGATTCCGATCGCGGACCTCCTCAGTGTATGGTTCTACCTGTTTCCTAGCGCAGTACAGCCGGTGTCTCCTGAACAGAAGCCGGATCTTGTCGAGAAGCCTCAAATTAGGGATGAGCGGACGCCTCCGGGGGGTTGAATGGCCACGAGAGAGGGGTTGGTTTAACGGAACTGAAGGACCGAATACACCAGGAACTCCGAGTGTATGCATAGTATATGACAATGGACACGTACAGGAAACGGGTTCTCGCCACGTTTCCGTGCTGCAGAACAGTTCTCTATACCTGTTATGGCCCATGTCCCTTACACCACTTAGACCATCCCTTATCACACAACGACCTAGCAGGTTCCAGCGAGGCCCCGGAGGCCCTTACGCGACTGTGCATCCAACCTTCGACGACGACCACTATCACCGGCAGAACTTGCATCACGAGAGCAATAGCTCCAGCAACCGTGGTAGAGAACCGGCCAACTTCATACGCCGTTTGATTAACAGACCTCGGGAGTGTGGACGGCGTGGTTGCGGCCTGCTGCACGTGACACCCCGAGCCTAACATCCATTATTCTCTTGCTCGCTCACTCTTCCCATGTATGCTATCCCAGCACCTATGAATTCTCACTATCTCTCTCGGGGTATCCTTTCCACACCCTCGCAGATTCGCCGACTGGCGGTAATATGGTATAGCGTACCGCTTGTTGAGACCTATGCCAACGCCGAAGGCTCCCACCAAGTTTATGTGTACATGAATGTACGTAGCCATCCCTAAGCGACGGATGTCCCTTGAATGCTTTCCTGCTCGGGCTCCACCATGGTGTTGTGGAAAGGACACACTTTGGTCAAGAGTGTGACCTCTTTTCTGACAAATAGTAACAGTATATCCTCGGACAGGTACATCAGGTATCCATGTCCATATCCCATGTAATAATTGAGATGAGTTAAGAGAGTCCAAACGTTTTCATCTAACGGTCCAAACGTACACCTGTTCCAAATCTCGTATGAATATCATCCATATTTTGCAACTTCTGGACTTTTCTACGGTAAATGCATCATATATGCTTCGCTGTTACATGCATGCGCTACGAAGGTTTCTGAGAGAAAAGGCAATTGGAACGATCCAGAAATGTCGAAAAAAGAAGCGAAAACATAGTTCCCTACTCGCTCAAGGAGAGTGATCTCCAGACGGCAGCAAGCAACAACGTTTCCTTGATTTTGATGGATCGTTCTCCAGATTTCCACTAGTGTGTACCATGTTTGCCCGATGAATAAACTCGTGAGAAACAAGGAAGAGGGAGACGAGACAAGCGCGATCCAACATTGTACCATAAACCGGTGGGATGTTGGTTATCCTGCTGCAACGTGTTTTCCTGACTATCGCCTCGGTTTGAGGGGTAGAGAAGAGAAAAGTCGATTGGCCCGGAGAAGCTTTGGACGGGAGCCAAGAGGCTCGTGAATTCGTGAGCTTTGGCTGACCTCCGATCCTATAAGTCTTGTCCTCGGCAATATATACGAGAACTCTTTTATTTTTTCTTCTTTGGCGTCACCACGATGTTTTCGACACGTTGAAAAAAAAAGTTTCACCATGGTGTAGCTTCTTCGATCGAATCATTTGACAATCGTACGTATCGCATTCCAAAGGATTATGATATTTGACGTTATATTTTATTCGGACAAATGTGGAGTTGTGCAGTTCTATATAAAAGTGGGTGCGCTGCTCTCGTATGGCCGTGACTCGCGCGCAACCTATTTCGATCACGTTTGAGAAGTGCTGATGACGTAAGAGGATTCATTGGTCCGCAGCGAAACGGTGGCGCTCCTACAATGTGCTCTCATCTGTAGGGCATTAGATACTCGATGTATATAGGTGTATATATACATCAATATACATGTATACTATACACGCATATATATTTAGGATAGTCCATCGTTCCGGGAGTAACGAACACAGTCAACGAAAGTAATTACCATGATTGGCCTCGGGCCGCTGTTGACGATTTTCTCCAAATTACCGCTCTCTAATTGCGACGTTTTGTTCGAGTGTTCGAGCACACAGCGACACTATACTTTCGTCCGGGTATTAATAAGCGAAGGACATTATTATGAAGGTACGATGATTTGAAGGAATAATTAGCTTCAAACTTCTCCAACTAGTAAATAACACTGAATTTTACTTGAATGCACTCGAAGGTTTATACTTCAGTGAATAGACTGTTGTTAACGAGTTGCAGCTCAAGTTTTTTTTTGTTATCAATGTATTCATTTTGTTCTTCTCTTTCAATGCCTTTCGTCTCCTTGGTTTTATTATATATCTCTTAGGTGATGGCGGTACGCGGAATTGGCGTTAAATTGTCGTTTGATGTTCTTTGACGGCGTATTCGTTTTTCGGTCATTGCTTTTCTCATCGGCCTCGTTCTCGATTCGTCCTTCTCGTAAACACTGTCTGTCGTCTGTTTACCTTAAGTTCAAACTTCCTTAGCCTCTTTAAGCTTATTGCATTGTTCGAAACTCTTAGACGTCAGGATATATACAGACGAAGGGCATTGTTCCTGTATAAGAGCACATTTTGCGCACTGAATCGGCTTCTGTTCCCTCAATAGTTCGTAGAAGGCGAAGAAACGATTACATTGGAATTGAAAACTATCAGACTGTTTTTTCTATGATCTGCCATAGTCTTTATTTTTTTTTACTTGACACCAATTTTTTTTAACGTTAAAGAAAAGCAATTTCTTCAATTGAATTCGATTCGGAAGACAATACCCGTATCAATAACCAATCACATGGGGTTTTTTTTTTTTATAAAAATTAGTTTTTTCACCTGAAATGACCGAACCTCCCTTGTGAAACTTCCTCCCCCACTAATGAATAAAATTTAATTGACGAGTTGGAACTGCCAAATCGCGGTAATTAAGGTGCAAGCAAACATGGGTTTCCATCAAACTTCATTTTTTTTTCTTCTCATTTTACAGAATCGTTGCCGCGGGCGCGTCAATCAAGGTAAATAAATAGAAATAAATACCACAATTTGGCAGTGCATTCTGCGGCGGCGCGAAGAGAACACGTTTGCGATGGGATGAGCGTTAGCGCGGGGGGTGGGGATGGCAGGATGTAAATATTTGCCGGGTGATAGATTACGCTCGCGGATTTACGACACGTTGATTGAATGTGACGGGGATGGTGGCGAAGCGGGTGCACGCACCCTGACTGTGCCAGAGGTTTGCGCCCACTGGGAGAGCAGTGGAAGAGAGAGAACGAGGGTTGATGGGGCGCCGGCGGGACGAGATTGCGCCTCGGCGTAGCGGCCGTAGCAACGGCATATCCACCTCGAATTTATAGCGTTAGACGTACCGAGATGCTGCATACGGACGATGCGAGAGAACCTTCGCCAACAAACGCAAACTCTGCGGTGCGCTTTTAGAGCCAAGGGAGTTGAGATCCCCAATGAAAATTGAGCGTATAATGCGAGTTTACTCATTCAACAGTTCTACTGTAATATGTTACTATGAGCGCGGAGTTAAAACTTTAAATATACGCGAAATGGATATGATGCGAGTTAAACTTTGAGGCCCCAAAGGAGAGCTTAGATCCCTTTCATAATTCCAACAAAGTTTACCCTATTTACCGATACCGTATACAATTACGAAAATATGTTGAAATTGAGAGACTCGACGAGGGTTCATCAACGTTTTGAATTTTCCTTAAAAAAAAAAAAAAAAAAGAAAAAACTGCCCTACATTTTTCGGATTTTTTTTTTTTTAATAAAAAAAAATGAAATTAAATCTGAAAGTCATTGAGGCGCAAATTAGTTCGTCATTCAATACAGAAATTAAAAAAATTCTCTAGAGTATGCAATTAAATGCAATCGAGCAAAACACGAAAATTTTTATTTTTTTTTGCTCCGCAAACGATTCGGAACTGAAAACTCGTTAAAATCGCCGAGTATGAGAAAATTCACCGCGGAAACGCGCGTACCCGGGAGAATATAGTTGTCACAGAAGAAGCTGAATTCGCAACAAGTTTTTGCAACGGCCAGAAAAAAAGGGGGAAAAAACAGACCGACCCACTCAGCACTTCTTCTACTTACGTCGAGCAACAACACTTTGGCCTCATCCCAGAACTCTCGGAGTATACTCGGTAGAGTCGATGTCGTTGTACGGTCCTCTCTCGTCAAGCGTCTTCTCCGTTTCCTTTGGGTTCCCCTCTTTATCCGCTAGTTTCTTTCTTCGAAGATCTCCGGAGCTCTTTTCATCTCCTAGAAAGGCCCCTTAGCAAGATAAATCCATCGCCGGTAGTAGCGCCTCGTTATAAAACGATTCGATGAAGGAAAGGGGTGGGGAGGGGAGGGGGGACACTCTGGGCATCGGCCTCGGGATGCGGCCATTAAAATCGAATTTCCTAGCGACCAGTGAAAAACGCGGTAAGCAGAAGCTGCCGCAATGCTTGCGTTACCACTGTATCTCTCACACTCTTCGGGGTCTGGGATCTCCGTTGAAAATAAATTTTGCAAGTATCCTCCGCTGGCCGGTGAGAGGAAGAAGGCGAGAAAGCTGCCGAAAGCAGAGCAAGAAAAAGATCGCGGGAGCGCGCGGTACGACGAGGAAAGAGGAGCGGATAGGAAAGAGAAATCGAATGGTTCGCCAAAAGGACCGTATATGTCCCTTCTTTGGCGTTATTTTCAACCGTTTCCCGTCGTAGTATCATTGAGGAAGAGGTGGGGATAGGGGTGAGAGGGAGACGGGGGTCGAAGGCGATCGTATGCTATCGTTAATGGAGCCGAGACGGAAATTGGTTCGAGGTCTCTCGCGATATCATCCAACCCGACCAGCAGTTTCATCGTGTGGCATAACTATATATATGTATACATATCTCTCTGCGTGTCCACGAGATTCTCGCTTATCCACAGCAGTTGGAGAATAACCGAGAAAATAGATAGGAGCTGCACGCGCCGCGGCAGAAGCTAATAAAATGCGAATAAGCGTCGCACTCTCTCTCACCGAATACGCGCGAACGAATTGCTCTTTGCCTCATACCTCCCGCTATACATTTTCACCGCAAAACTGTCTCGATGTCGTTCGTATACGCTTTCTCGACTTCACTGTGCGGCTGAGCGCTCGAGAAACGAGAGGACAAAAACAGGAAATCCCATAACAGTCGAAGAATTTTATTGCCTGTAATTGCTTCAAAAGAGTGACGCCTACACTTGCCAATAAACTCAATTAAACAATCATGTTAATCAAAATAATCTTTTTTTCTTCATCAACTATCAACTCCTATTAAGGAGATACGAGTCACGTGAAAAAGAAAATTGTCTGCATTGCGTTGCTCTAGTATTTCAGAGTTTTTCATTATTCTTCCATGGATATTAACAATTGGCAAAAAATATATTAACAATATCATTAATTCGATATTTTTATATAATTAATATAATAGTGTATAAATATATATAAATTTATTAATTATATGAAAACGCCGAATTTAATATATTTCTAATATTTTTTAATGTATTTTTGATTCTGTAGTATAGAAAATATTATTATTCGTGTTATGAACTTTCAATATTTTTTTTATTTTATGGAGTTCGACATTATTTTTTTTTTTTTTTTCATTTATTAATTTTTTCTATGTAAAAATGATTTTTCAATGACATTTTCGAGACGACTCTCGTATCGTGCCGAATTTGATATATTTCTCATAATTTTTTATGTATTTTTGATTTTGCGATATAAAAATTATTATTATTCGGGTTATGAATTTTCAGTATTCTTTTTATTTTATGGGGTTCGACATTTTTTTTTTTTTTTTCTTTTTTTTTCATTTATTAATTTTTTCAATAAAAAAATGATTTTTCAAAGACATTTTCGAGACGACTCTCGCGCGATGTCGGATTTGTGGTCCGCAGTATAAAGTGGCCCGACGGCAAGCAGTCGGAAGGGCCACTTCTCTATGAGACCGGGTGGAGGCTAAAACTGGCAAAGTTGAGAAGCGTGCCGAAGAGACAAACCCGTAGGATGATGAGGAGAGGATGCAGCATGTACACACCCCCTCTGTGTGTATACCTAACGTCGTATAATAACGAGGCGTAGACGACAGGAGACACGAGCTCTGGGATCCCCGCCGTCTTAGCTTTCACTGGTGGCAACGGGACACATGTTTTTTTTTCTGTCTGCCGTCGTCCCCCTCCCCGCCCGCGACTCCTTCCGTTCCCGTTCGTTCTCTCCCCTCGGGTCCCGTGTGCGTTGCGACTCTCGTCGATATACCATCGCGTAAAACTTTCCTCGAGACTTTACGTCGAGCGTCGCAAACTTTTCGTAATTTTTTTTAACAATGAAAAAAATTGAAAAAACAATGAAAAAAAATGAAAAAAATGAAAAAAATGTTCTACTCAACAAAAATATGATTAAAAAACTCGGGACGGTAGAAAAAAAAATTTAATTCCGAAAAATAATTCACGATAAAAGTGTCCGCGAAATTGTTGCACAATTTATTGCAACGATATTCTGCACTGCAATGTAAAATTTGCCTCTTCGGTCGAACGCGTCAGTGTTGTTAGGCGAGACGTTAGGATTAAATATATTTATAAATGAAACTCGTGTTTTTTTGTTTGTTTTTTTTTTCGTCTCTTTTTGCGTAAGTTAAAAATAACTCACATATAAACGCGTCGACTCTTCTCGCGCGCAGGAATGGTATAACACACAGTCGATGAGTTCGGTGTGCGGTAGTTTCACCAATAGACGGGATCCCTTGGATGCCTACGGTACGTTGTGTTAACTGGGTACAGACGAAGTTGTGCTCTCGTACATGTGGATCACGTATCGCGCTTCCGTCCCGAAGTCCACCAGTGTGTACCTTTATGGGGGAAACCCACGAATAGCCCGTAAGTTCCGTGAAGCCCTCCCTCGTCTATGAATATCTCTTACGTCCAGCAAGTGTGAGACGAGAACCGTACGAGACTGAATGCCGAAGGAGAACGGTATGAGAGTCTCCGATGCGCGGTGCATCACCCAGAGGCCAGTGCACCCCGGCGTTTTAGATGCCGCACGACTCTTGCTAACCCCGACGACGACTTAGCGGATTCGGTCGATCGTACTCTTCCTCTCCGCGAGTGGATGCTGCGCGAGCGAATAACTTCTATTTTTTTTTTTTTTTTTTTTTTCGTACTAATCTTCTCGATAACTAACGCACCAGAGATCCACGAAGCATCTCGGCCTCTTCAGTCGCAATTAAACGCAAGCGGCGACGATCTTCAACGAGTCTCAATTAATCGAAAAGTATGCCGAAGTAGATAAACGGAAATCGATTTCATTAGAGAAGAAAAAAAAACACAGCTAAACTTTAATCCACTTCAGTTAAAAAGAATAGAATCGTTACAGGGTGAGAGACTCGAATGAACGTCCGCTCGGCTCCGTAGCGATAGCCACTTCTGCGCGCGAAATGAATGGAGTTCAGAATTCTTTTCTAAGGGCACTTCGACGTCGAGTCATTCTAATCGACGCGAGGATATCGAAGTATACCGGAATCGGGAAGATTAAATTCTCGATATCTGTGCAGGACTCGATGATAGGATTCTCTTTTCTTTTGTTCTCACGAAGAAAAGTTGCAATAATTCTCGAGAGCGAAAAAAAATCATTTCCCGCTTCGCGAAATTCAATCAATTTTTTTTTCTTGGAATAAAAAATTACTTTTCTCTTCCAACAGCGCAATTTAAAATTTAATTTGGAGTGTTTCAATAAAGCCGAAATTTCTGATAATTCTCGAGATACGGAAGAAAAGTATTTTTTTTTTTGCGGTGTGCAATCGAATATAATTTTTTCTTGCGATAAAAAATGTACATTTTTCGCAGTCGCGTAATTTAAAATTTCATTCGGTGTATTTAAACAAAGCTGACATTTTTTATAATTCTCGAGACTCGGAGAAATGTGTTTTTTTTTTTGCTTCACGACGTGCAGTTAATTGTTATTTTTTTTTTATTGAGATAAAAAAACTCACATTTTTTTTTTACCGACGCAATTTAAAATTTCATTCGGAGTGTTTCAATAACGCCGAAATTTTTTACTTATCTCGCGTACGGTAAGTGTTTCTGGCCGCGTTGAAATACGCGCTCCTTGGATGAGTTCATACTTTGCTGGGAGGGGGCAGCGGAAACGGCGATGGTGCACACCTGCTCCCGGGTCGGTATTTTATAGATATACAACGCATGGGGGATGAAAAGACGAGGACCCATGCTGAAAGGCCGGGGCTATTTAAATAACGAGGGAACTTTATGAAAAGACTCGCGGACCCCTGTGTGCCGTCAAGTTCCTTCAAGTGAGTATTACTTCGAGATAGAATTTGCGGGCATGAAAAGCTGCCGGCGTCGCCGACGACACCGTCGCGTTAGAGCCCTCGACTTTGGGATCTTCCACTCCTCAACCGTTTCTATCTTCGTTTCTCACTTCGACTTGAACCTCTCGCTAACTGCCGGTTTCCACGTCGAGCCTCGGTGACTATGCTAATTAGGACGATAACGCGCGGGTTAAAAGAAAAAACTCGAAGCTACGCCCGCCACACGGTCTTCGCCCGACGGTTTCGCGACGAATTTAGCGAAGAAAATTAGAGAGAAGCGGAGAGCGCGAAATTGGAATGGGGCTTAGGAACGCTCCTCCTGGCTTAGCTAAAAGTTAATGCAACCCTACCGACCTCCTCTCTTCTTTACCGTTCGAATTTTTTTTCTCTTCTTTCTGATATAATGAGAATTTACTTTTAGATGAAAGGATCTTTAGCTTACGAATTTTAATCGATAAAAAAAACTTTGGTCCAACTGGATATCCAATAGCGATCAAAAGCCAATCATGCGAAAATAATTATGCAAATTTCACGCTCGAGATCGTCGCTCCTTAAAGAACTGAATTCATGCGGATAAGAAACGAATAAAAAAACATTTATAATAAAATTAAATTAAAAAAATAAAAAAGAAATTCCAAGAATAACATTTTTTGGGCGTAGAATTAGTTGCATTCATTTTTTTTATTCTATTTTTAGGTCTTTTAGAAGTTTTATTTAATTTTTTTACAAAACTGTACTGGAATTTTATTTAAATAACATCGTAATGTGCATAAGACTCTGTAATTCAACGAATATATGCACCGAGACTCGACCAAGACGTTATTAAGATTTCATTGTTAAAGGATTAAAGCGTTTGTGGAGAGAACGTCGTTTATACGTTTTCTTTTTGTTATAAAAACGAAAAAAAAAAAAAAAATTCTGGACAATTGCCCGAGGCTTCTCTGGGGGGATGAAGTGGAAATGGAGCTTACGCCGGTGATTCCTTGCGGAGTAAATCCTCCGGCGAGTGTGCTAGAATGGTTGAATGGCGTGGTACTTCTGCGGTCGGAATACTCAACGAGAAAGCACGAGAGTCCCGGAGGAAAAAAAAAAAGCTTTGCGTAAAAGAAGAGACCAACTGCGGGAGAGAGCCGCTATCGCAGGGGTTACAAACTCGGCCCTTATTCTCGTTTCTACTCAAAGTCGTTTATTCTTTGACGCTACTACCCTCCCCCTCCCCTCCTGGCCGGCCCCAACCCCCCGGACTCTTTGTAAATTAAAGAGCCTTTGCGGGGTTTCGACTTCCTGAACCTTCGCTTCGCAGGCCGTTCCTTCGAAGGAAAAGTTAAAAGAATCGAAAGAAAATGGGTATACGAGATGAATTTAATAGCATCACGTCGAAGAATGGAAAGAAAACTGTGACGAGAGGTAAAACTTCACGTGTTTCGCTGTACGATCGCCGAAGAATGTCTGCGCGGTGTGTTTACTTTAGCGTAAGTATCGACCAGCGCCTTATTGCACAATGCCGGCGCAATTTACCAAACGGACCGCGTGAAAGCATCTAAAAACGGATTCCATTGTCTCACTTTTTCCTTTTTTTCTCTCGTTTAAAAAAGAAACCACAGAAACGAAGGATATTATGGCGTTTCCATCGTTCCCAGCTCTCGTTATAGCGGAGACCCCAACCTAACCAAACCCACTGTTGCACTTATACCGAGGTAAATTACGACCTCCAACTGCTGCCTGGCTGTTTCTTAATCAAAGAAATAATAATGAAAGAGAAATTCCGTGGAAAAATTCTTTTATCGTTAGCGAGACATCCCTTCAGACTCCCACTCGCTGTTCTCTGTACCTCTTCCTCCCCCCACCGCACCTTTTTTTTCTTCATAACCCATTCTTTGATCTCTTTCGTATCTAACATTCCTAATCAATTTAATCGCACCGATCCGGAATTCTTCGTTCTAAACGCCCGCATTTGGAGATGCCAACTTCAAGATTACTTGATTTTTATTGAACTTAATTACGCGAGCCTTAACGAGCCTTCGCAATGCGAAAGCAAAGTGGCTCTTTACCAACCTTGTGGAGAATTAGATAGCGTACAGTGAAAACTCGATTAAGAATTATTTCGATGCTTTTCGGAAGACGGAAATTATTAATTTTCACAATTTTTGCATGTTCTCGAAAAAAATCGGTAGTTTGCGCAACGAAAAAAAAAAAAAATTCGAACTAAATGTCAAACATTAGAATCGGACATCGTGTTTAACACAAAAAAAATTAAATGGATTTACATGGTCGAGAATATTGTTCGGAAAAGCAATCATTTTCGTTAAAAAAATTTGCACGGAGTCTTTATCGAACTTTTTAAACACTTTTTGTTATCCTACAAAATTTCGAAAAACCATCGTCTTTTCTCTATTCGTATTTTTTTTTCGTAGAATGCATGATTTTTTCCGCGATAATAAAAGTCAGAAAAAAATCCCTTACGTTTGATTGATACTACCGGTTTCCTGGTAATATAAAAAAATTCTCCTATTCACATATAACATCGTGTGTAAAGAGTTCCATTTTTTTTTGAATATCGTTTTTAACATTTTTCTATTAAAAAAAAATGGACTCCTAAAAACCTTAATATTTACACTCGGGAATTTTTTTGACATAATTAGAATCATATAACCACCAAAATATCGCATGACATTAGTGACACGATGTTTTTTCACCTATGAAAAAAAAAAAAAAAAAAAACCGCCGTGTCCGGAATTTGCTTTAAATCGCGACAATTGCAATAAAAAAAATCAAATTCGTCGCAAAAATATAATTCATAGATGTCTAAACTACCTCACTATAATAATCGCTATCCGCCAATCTGCGGCGCGACTGTAACCGGAACCCCAAAGAGCGAAAAGTACCGTTACAATCCGGTCAACTCGATCGCGTCTCTATCCGTAATTGCGGGTCTGAGTGTCTGGTCGAGTACCCTCCGATCGTAGGTCAAATGTCGACACGGCAAATGAATCGGCGTGGTGTCCGAAGCTGAACAGGAGATTCCCCGCTCAGACGAGACTATATAACGCGTATACAGGGAGGGAGTTGATGCGTGTCCACTTTGTGTTTCATAAACGTTCCCGGTGTGACCATTAATGGCCTTCGCCGTTCGCATTATAACATGGCAGGAGTTCTGTGTCCCCTTGACATTTCGCGTCTCCATCCCAGAGTTTAGAACCCGCCGCCACCATTGCCTGTCTCCGCTTCACCGGTTAATATTCCACGCGACCGAAGCCTCATTGCGAACGGGAGACAACGCAAGCGGTACAAGTTGGTGAGAGATTATGAGAGAACGCATAAACGTGCGGCTTCCCTCCTCCATTGCTCGGGCGACTCTCTAAGCCGCCGTTGAAACGAGGAGACAAGTGTCCAAAGCTCGAGAAACCTTCGTCAACGAAGGGGTGAAGGGGTGAAACTGGCAATTGCAACATTGAAACAACGCGGAAAGCGAAACATTCCCAACCGAGAGAAAAGGGAGATCTTCGTCTACTATATAGTTATTGTAGTCGATTATTTTCCATGACGCGAAACCGCATCGCTACTGTTCTGTTGCCCCGTATACCTGAAACAGCGGATTATATACCGCGTCGATTGTATTCCCTCGTTCGCGGGACAGAAATTCAACCGCAAAGCGCGAGAAATTACTGCCGGTGTATCGGTACGAATGAACTCCCCGACTACAGAACGCTTCGCTCGCCTCTTTCAACTTTACTCATAAACTCATTATTGTTTAACTTCGTTTCTACCACTGTGTCTATATGCGTTTTGTTTCCGGACTGTGACACTGTATTATGTTTTAACATGCGGGCGCATTTGGTTCAACGATGAAATACTAAGAGTTTTCACTGCTGATGTCAATGTCAGTGGGCGCGACGATGCGGGAACGCAAAAGTTTGTCAGTCAGAACTCATTGGATTCGGATATAGTGCAAAAAATTTAAAATAATGAAATGTAATGAAATAATAAATTCGAGAGTGTTAAATAAATTGATTTAATTTTTTTTAATACCAAATGAAATGAATCGGCGTTATTTTTTTTATTTTACTACGGCAAAAAAAAATTTATGCAAAAAATAAATAAAAAATAATAATTAATAATTTAAATAATAAAATAATAAATAACCGAATAATTATTTTTAAATAATTTTTTTATTTTTTTATTTAGTGTTTATGATTATTTTTTAAGCTTTTCTCGACGCGTATTTCCGTTGGCCCTCGTCTGAATCTCGATATTTGAATAACTCATCTACTGTTTCGGAGATAAAATTAATAATTTTGCAGCAAAGTCGCGTTGGCTGTTGAACAATTTAATGAAATTTTCATTAAGAGATGCAAAAGTAGGAAAGATCGCGGAGTTTGTAATTTTTTTTTACGACGCGCGTATTATGTTAGTTCTCCAGTTTCCGTGGCAACATCAGAAGAAGCAAAGCTCTATAGCTGTGTTCTGTGCTGTGTGTAGTTCGCAAATTCGAGAACTTCGCTGAGAGCGAAGTCATAACGTAGTCAAGAAGCTTCGACAAGATAGTTTCGAGTGAAGTATACGGATAACAACTATCCATGGATATATCGAGTTCGTTATGCTTAAAACTTCGATGAAACCAGCGTCGGAGTATTCCGTGTGATATGTTGTAAGAAACCAATTATTTCTCGTGACGGGTACGGGAGAGCTTTATATCGGCAGGAATGGGGAGAAAACGCAGTTTCTCCGAGAGAAATCGGACAAACGGCAACCGGCACAGCGGCGGTCTCTACAAGAGAACATTAACGAGAGGGAAAGAGAGATAAATTCGACGTAAATGAGGGAAAAAAAAAGTAAAAAAAAACCGATGACGAAGCAAAAGGGCTTCTCATCAGATATCGCGCCTTCCATTAACGGCGTATCGCCCACCGTCCAGCAAGCGGGACTTTACTCCACTGGCTACTAATACGTACACTCCGCAACACGACGATATTACTATAACTCCGTCGCACACAAGCTTTCATTGACGAGAGTGAGATACGAGGGATAGTAAGTTCTTTGGCTCGGCTCGACGGGGAAGCGGAGAGAAGAGATATTGAGAGAGAGCTTCGCGTAATAACACCGCAATAACCGCTCGTTCGCGTACCAAGCAAAAACCATTAATGCTTCTAAGTTCGAGCTTCCGGCAACGAGTCCGCCACGTACGCGCGGACACGAACGTTTCCCCGCAACGCATATATCATTTGTCGATTTGTCGGACGGCGAATATTTTGCATGGAGCAACGAGCAAAAATGCTTTCAATGATACCAACAACACGGAGAAGTGTATCAGCAATGCGCATAATACGCGCGTAATATCTCCCATGTCAATCGAAACAACGTTTTCGGTTCATTCACGTGATAATTATTTCCGAATTAAATCGATTATTGTCACAGACGAGAGAATTTCTGTTCGTCCATTTGACGAGTGACGCAAGCATCGACTGGAGCTTTCGGGGCAATGTGATCTCGTCACGCGTATTTATACTATTATTTTTATTTGTAACACTTTTTTTCAATTTATATGCAATACGAAAATATTGAAAAAAATCTAAAAATCTAATCAAATCGAATTCTATTTACATCGAAAAAAAATCGAAAACAAATATAATATAGATATTCTGCTTCGATTTACATTCCATATTTTTATATTTTTTATAAAAAAATAATAAAAATAAATTTGAAAAAAATTGATGATTGATGACTTTGATGAAATTTGAAAAAAATAGATACACAGTGAGTTCTATCGCCGCCAATGAAAACTTTGAATCGTATACGAGAGTATAAAAATGAAAACAGTTAATGGATAAGTGCTTTTTTTCCATATCCGAAGAAAAGAAACGATAAATATAAAAGTTCGCCGTTGCAGTTTCCGTCCCTTTAACACTTCGACGAAACATTAAGTAACCCGTAACTCTCGACGCGAAGAAACTCTGACGAAAGCAACTACATAACTTTCGATAAGTTTGGAGAGGGGCACGGAGGGAGGGGTGGCGTGGGGGAGAGGGTGGGGGAGGGGGTGGTCCGAAAGAGCAAGAAAAAAAACCAGGAAAGTCTGCTATCTTCGCAAAAGTGATATCCAACGTTATCCGCGGGAGTTGCCTGAGCTCTTTACCTCGAGCCTCCGAGACCTCATAAGTACTCTGACTGTGGGCCTTCACTTTTCTCTCTTCTATGCTCTGAAAGCTCTGGATTAAAAAACTTCGACGAAGTTTTAGATACGTGCTTTGCCGAGACTGGGTACTTCACTGCACGTTTGAACATTGAGTGCAACGGGCGAAGATGTCGATGGTCGACGATACTCTTCCTTGCGGAGGGTATACAAAGCGATCCCTAAAGGAGAGCTTACGGGGGCGGGAGGAGGGGGTGAGGACTACGGCTTGAACTAAAGCGATTTTAGGCTTGATGTTAGGATTTCTGAGGAACAGAATGCTCGTAAAAGAGGCTTTGCTCGCCTCTCGCGCTCTCCCAACGAGCGATTCAGAACAAAATTGAATTTCTATGAGAAGGAAGCCACGAGAGGGCGGAAAGATCGCCCGGACAAAGATCCCGTAGGCCGTTATGCGATCATTCCCCCGTAGATATACACTTTGTTTCCTTATTTAGCGAAAAACTTGCATTCGAACATATGAAATAATCAAGACGAAAAAAATTTTTATTTTTTTTTTATTTTGCTAAAAATATCGGAACGATGGTCGATTTCTTTTATTAACGAAGTATGTAATAAATATTTCCTATATTTAAATTTTTATTTCAATTTTTTTTATTCCAGTTATACCGAATGCGTATTTTACTAAAAGTTACTGAATGGATAAATCACTATAACAAATTGAATAAAAATTAATTATTTTGCACTTGTGCATTCGCAGTTAAATAATTTGCAATGCAACGAATTGTTTTGGTCTAAGCGCCTTTCGCATCGAAGAATTATTGCCGATACGAATGTATAAAACTGTGCCGTAGATCTATGGACTATCGGATGGTGGGGAGGGCGAGGCAGGTCGGTGGAACGAACGGACGAGCGTTACAACATTTGTACACTGTTTCGTCGTACGCGTATAGAGTTTTGCCAATTTTAAATCGGATTGAACTGAAGCAAAAGCTGTGTACCGGCAAAATAAATATAAAAAAAAAATAGTATCGGAGACGTATATGAATTCGAGCTCTGGGCGGCGGAGTTCGATATTCCCAAGCGTCCTCGCGAATACCCACCAACAGTAAATGGTAGAGAAGAGAGGGGAGAGAAGGATCACGAATGCGACGGTACAGCGTTTGTGTTATAAATTGTGTACGGCACCGACGGTGGAAACTCCGGTTTCTCTCGGCATGTGCTCCGATCAAACGCCACACTCGATTTTATCGGCTACGAATTCCGCGAGAGATCGAGAGTTCACGGTAAGCATATAAATACGCAAACTCACCACGAGTTATTTCGCTCCAATAATGTAGTATGCACACAGTTCAAATCGGGTATAGAAAAAAAGAAACAAAAATCATAAAATAATTCTATTAGAATTCTTTAAAAAAAGAATTGATCCGCTCAACAATCATATTTCGGGTTTTAGAATTTTTTTTATTTTTCTTTCGAAGTGTAAAAAAAAATTACCGTAAAAGAATTATTCTTTGATGGTTAATTTTTTTTAATGCGTTAAAATGATAATTTCTTACATTTACATCGAAAAAAAATCCAAGTAACAGATAGCGATAAAATGAATTATGTTTATTGCTATTAAAAAAATAGTGCAAATTACATGTTTTTTTTTTAATTTATTTAATTGTTTTTTCTTCAACTTTCACTGTATTGACCTGAAGTTTTGCGATGTTATTTTTCTGAACGAATTGTCGCGACATTGCAAGATGAAAAGTTCGTCAAATAAACAAATTATCAGTCACATTGTTTCAGCACAATCGTCGTTTTTAACCATTGATAACCGAAGCAACGGTTGTGCAGTTACGTATGTGGAAAATACGCGGGCCTTTCGCAAACTCGGTGAAATGCACGCTTCGTTGTTTCGTGATCCAGAGCACACAAGGGAGCAAGAAGAGAGATGAAAAAAGGGGGTGAAACTTTTTGCTCGCATCAATTCAACAGTCACAGTCGGCGATTTGATTCCCGTCGACGTTCTGTCGGCCCGTATCACCCTCGCGGAAAACCGCCCGAATTTTCGTGCGTTTGTTTTTTGCTATTATTTTTTACCTCAAGAACCTGTGTATGACATTTTATAAAATTTCGAAAAACTACGAACAGCGAAAATTTTTCGGATAATTTTTTTGCCTCAAATTGATGCATTGATTTTTCATTAAATCCTCGTAAACTCGATAACCGTATGAATTAGTTCACCCGTAAAACATTGGATGCCGTCACTTTGATTACCGCACCAAAGACAAAAAAAAAGGAAACTTTGTTAAAAAATTTATTACGGCGTACTTTTCCAATGAAGAAATAAAGTCATATGCGTCGAGACAGTCATTTATATTAAATTCTATAGAATTTCACGCTCGTTCCATCACCGGTGGTAAAGATAAAAGTGCATTGAGGCTGAATCGGAAATAGGCTGTCACAGGTATTTACTCAATAGGTAGAGGAGGAGACCCCAAAATGCACGCGATGCGAATAACGTGACGAATCCGTCATACGCCGACACGGAAATCGAATGAATCCTTCTATCCCTCGTATATATAACGAATAGCGATTTACGCGAGCGGAAGGTACGCGTTCCGGATAGCGGAGCAGCGGGAAGGTCGAAAAAAAAAAAAAAAAAAAAAAAAACAATGTTCCGTCAGCCGGTGCACCGGGCAGAATAATACGAATGAAATTGGAAGTACTGATGCGCCGGTGTGCCGACAAAAATACGAAAAAAAGGACTAACGAAAAAAAAATTCATTCGGCCTTTTTTAATTGCAATGATTTGCTCGGCCAACGCCTATTGCACTCGACATGGAGAACGAAGCGAAGCCGACAGGTATAAAGGAAAATGTAATCATTGAAACGAAATTCACGGTTGCACGCATGTCGCTTCGTATTAACGCTTCGCGTAATTTAAGCGGATACGCGTATATACTCACTTCTTCCTCTATCAATTTTGCAATTCATATTTCGTTTGTTACGATGACGTTGATAACTTTACAGTAAAAGAATCGAATTATCGGCTCATGAATGGTTGAATTCACAAAGATCCCAATTATTCAACGATTTTTCGCAAGAATCACTTCGACGGGTGTACATTAATTTCACAGAGAAAATTCAAAGCGTTCAAGTGGATTAAAACGGCGACCAGTAGAACATATTATTTATGCAATGTATGAAAATATAATTAATCGTAAAAAACGTAATAAAATATGTATATTTTTATAATAAAAATAATAATAATAATAATTTTTAAAAAGTTTTTTTATACATTTTTAATTTATATATAATAAATCGTAAAAAAAAGCAAAAATTAATGATTATTTATTATTGCTAGTGATCGTTTATTTATGCAATATAATTAAAAAAAAAATATCGAATATTGTGACTTTTCCGAACAATTTCTTATTTAATTTATCTCCAGCATTCTTGGAACATTAACTGCCGAATTTTTATATATATATGTATACATACGACTTTTTTTGTATTGTTTTTTTTTCTCGTTGTCGTCGTAAAGTACGTCCGAGCTGACGACAGAAAAATCGTGAGATTTTGTCGGTCCCCGAAGATTTACTATTACAACTGGGATACGTAACTCTCTCGCGACGCAACGAGGCAAATCCCACGCGAGTGTTCCACGCTCCAAATCTTTCGTTGTCTCATCCCATAGTTGTGAGTCTGCGGTTCCCTAGTGGTATATAGCTATCGTCGTCGTCGTCGTCGTCGTAAAAAGAGTTACGCCTGGCCGAGTTAGTCGCAATCATCGTTAAGCGAATTGCAGTGTATAACTGTCCATGTACCGGGATACACAAAGAATACCGCGGAAGTTCTCACTCATTTCCCGTTGATTGAACCGCCCGGCAAAATGAAAGGGCAAAGGGTGCACTTTAAACATTAATCTCAAAGAAGAGCTGAAAGTCATCTCGTCTTTCGTATGAACGAATACAGTGATTTTTAATATTTTTATTATCTAAAATATCTTTGTCTCTCATCCCCTAAAATACCACGAAACACGAGACGAGATTCCGGAGAGTTTGACTCTTCGTAAAAATAAAATAAAAATGCACCCCCGTCTTTCCAAATACTTCGAAAACTTTCCAAAGCTAAAACAAACACCGGAGAGGAAGTCTCAAGCCGCGATGCACAACAAGTTTCAACCCTTTCGTATAGCCGCACTATAAACACTTCTGTTCATAGTTCGAGGGGTGATAGCCCTCGCAAAATGACCTCATACCATCCCCTCTTGTCCCCTTACTTGCTTATACCTTTCCATGTTGGCCACTTCTCTTCTCGTCGACCTCCAGGCGATACCGCACGCTGCAGTGGCTGCGCCAAACTTTCGGGCTCCGCTCGGTCGAACTTTATAGTCGCCGAGAGATATACGTGCCTCCGAAGAGAACCCGTACCGATATCGATAAGTCAGACTCAACGAGCGTCACGATAATTCGACTTTGACTGCAGTTTGCATCTGTCCCGACTGTGACTCTCAAACAGTCGTAACCACGAGCATTGCATACACTGCGCATTATCGCGTACGATGAATTTCCTACAGCAACGTATGTTTCCAGAGAAGCAAAGTAGAAAACAAATGGGACTCGCGGAATGGCAAACAAGAAAGAAAAATAAAAAAAAAATTATTTTTATTTGCATACACTCGGAAAGGGCTTCGCGACGAAATAAATACGAAACTCCTTTTGGCTTCGCGAGCAAACATTTTAAGCTTAAAAAAAATAAAAAAAAAAATATTTCACAGAACTTTCCGAGTTTTTTTTTATTGTTTGTCCATGAAAAACAATGAATATATTTTTCAAAGTAAAACTCGTTTCCGGCGCTGGGAGGGCCTCGGAATTTCCATTTCGAACAGTTCCCTCATTCGGCGAATAGTCGGTGGTGGTGAAATAAATTGAAGAAAGAAAGAAAAGAAGTTGGAGGAACGAGTTGTGAAAGAGTTTGAATATCGGTTCGATGGCAAAAGGGCCGAAGCGATACTTTCGCAAGCGGAATACGAAATCGACGCAAGAGATGCTCTCCCTTCGTGCGCCTGTAGCTCTCGGTGAGACTTGTACGCGCGGTGATAATTAAATTCTGCTTTGCGAGTAGGAAGCAAGAGGTACTCCGCTGGCTGTTCATTGCCGGATGTGAGGGTGAGAGGGCGAGATGAGCAAAGGGATGAATGAATACGGGGTGAAAGGATCCCGGCGAAGCGGCTGCCGCTTCTGCAATAGCCCCTCCACCAACGAGGCTAAAGGCTCGAGTGACACTTTGCGTTTATTCGAATAACGAGAGATCGACCGGCGGATTCTTTTTTTTTTACATTTATTTCTACCCGCTCTTGGATATGTACTTCACTTTATCGAGGTAATTAGAGGGTAATGCACTCGAGAGTAGTGCGAGATGCTCCGCAGGTCGAGCGAAAAAAAAAAAAAAAATCGAAGAAAAGTGCCGAAGAATATTCGGGAAAAAATTTTCGTCTGCAAAATCTTATTTCATTCGGTACATTGCATTCCCGGAAGTGATACTGCCACAAGGGTCGGGAGGGCTAATTCGTGTAAAGAAATTTTGTTTCGGGTTCCGAGACCCACGGAGCCGAATTAGCGGTACTACGGTTCACTGAACGGCGAACCAAGCAAATTAATTAAAATAATCTTTTGGCTTATTAGTAACCACACGAGTATATAGGACCAACGTAATCCCAGCTTGACGAGATAAGGGATCTTAATGAACAGAGCAGAAAGCCAACTGCGGATATTATACAGACGCAAGCAGTTCACACGGAAAATACAAAGTGTGCATCTGGATCTTAGCTTCTGAAATTCCAGACTTTCGCCGCGAAAGTAAAAATGCTTTTCGAGTTTCGTTACTATTTTAAATTTTTTGGCTAACCAAAAAAAATGGAAGGAGTATAATAATAATAATAATAATAATAAGAAGAAAAAGAAGAAAAATCAAGCGAATTTGTTTTTACTGAAATTGTTGGTGAAAAAAAAAAGTTAATCGCGAATTGCAAAAAAATTTATCTCGAAATACCTTCTTTTTTCGATATTGTAGACTCGAGAAAATCATTTCAAACACAATAAAAACCATCGCCAGTAGTTTCGTCGTGTCATATGAAGAAAATTTCTTTTTTATTTTGCCGAAAAATGGATGCATTCTCTACGCAAATTTCCATTCGCATCCGCACGTAGGACAGAACGACAGCATTGAGGTTACGTGTGCATCGAAGTTTCAACGAGTTTTACAAAGATTCGAAAGAAAGAGCAACGCGTGCCTCTACAACGTGAATATTGTGTTTTTCTTATACCGCGAACGGGTGCACACCTGAGTCAAAAAGGGGACGATGCGATGTTGAATATAGAAAATAAATGAAACGGCGAATGTATGCAAGAGTTCCTTGGTACGCGTCTGACTATAACGACTTTTTCCACTCGGATTCGGCGCCTCTACGAAAAAAGACGCGCGTACGTGGAGACTATTTGAATCACGTTATTCCGCAGCACATATTTCGGGTGAATTGCCAATTCGCCAATTTTTAGAAAAATTTTCATTATTCATTACTATAATTTTAATTCGTAATCCATTCGCTTCTCCGTATTTTTTAACTGTAAAAAACGATTTTTCGACAAATCTGCATTTTTTGGTGCTTTCGGTGATTATGAAGTTAAAAAGAGGAATAAATAAATCTCTGAGAATAAAGTATATGGAAAATATATCAAATATATATAATGATTTTAAAAATATATATTATTATTATTATTATTATTATTCCGATGATATCTGACGACTAAAAATTCTCTATCGTTTATAGATATCAGTATTTCGTCACTGCTATGTAAAAAAATACCATAAAAATTAGTAATAAAAGAAAAATATACACGCAAAGGGAGCAAACAGTCAAAGATTAAGTAAACGTATACCAGGTCCGTTATAACTCAACGAAATCTCTTTTTCGTTCGTTGAATCGAGATTAATGTCGCCGAGCGATAAGAAGACACGAAGCGAACGAGTACCATACAAAACTTTGGTACAAACATTCGGAGTCAAAGAGTACCCGATTCTCAACGTGGTGAAAGTCCCAAAGAACTCGTGTAAACCTTTTCCGAGTGGTGTGGGCGATGCTTCACGGAAGACTGTGCGTCATAGTCGGCGAGGAAATTTTTCCGCGTTTTCAGCCGAAGTATTCGAGCGCAGCGGCGAAAAATCTTCTTGAAAGGAACGTGGGACGAGATCTGTGAGCCTTCCGGGTGGGTGGAAAAAAGTTGTGACGAATGAGACTGTCGTTGTGCCGCGGTGGAGGAGCTTTGCCCGGAGGGCGTCGGCGAATCCGTCCGAAGCACTTGAGGCGCTAAAGGGAAGCCGAAGACGAACGAACTCCGGGATTCAGGACCAACCAACTGCGAAAGTAGGCAACCTCCGTGCACGCGCCCTCCGATGGCTCTCAAAGGATTGAGCCCATCCAACCGCGGACTCGCGAGAGCTTCACCATCCAAGTTACTTTTCTCACGGTGAAAACCATTCACCGTCCCTACCCGTGTCTTTACCCTCCCAATGTTTTCACGTAAAGCAGACTGACGATTAAAATTTTTACTAAAATTCTTCCATCTACCGCTGACCCCTCTATGTAACTCTGACTTTTGGTCGCTCTTTTTAATTCAAGAATTTATTAACGGCTAAATAATTCCGAATATCAAAAAAATGCCGCAATTTTTACGACCCGTCGGCACTCAATGTACTAAAGTATTTCTAGGATTTTTAATATAACGCACATTGATTTTCGTCGCAATTGTTCATCGAATTTTATTTCCCAGTTTATGGATAAAATCTCTGAATACAACAAAATTAAATTTTTACCAAATTTATTTTACATTTATTATTATTATTATTATTATTATTATTATTATTATTATTATTATTATTATTGTGCAAAACAGAAGTTTGGGTTCCAAAACGGGCGCCATTTGTATTTGCATTGTATTTGAGAATATTTCCGAAAACGAACTTTAGATTAGAATTTGCAAACGATCGCAGAATTGAATCTCCGATATTGAGATTAAGTATTATACGGAATTTGTGTCGGAATGTCTCTAATGAGACAACAAATCGAATTGACTTGTCAAACACGGAAAAGCCATTAATTAGCGTTGAAATCAATTATCTATTATCAACAAGGATGTAGCGCGTAGTTGTGAACTGATGTTGGAGAGAAGCTAAAAGCTTGCGAATGGTAACGAAGGCATGCCGGTGGACGCTTGCCAATTATCCGTCAGCAATAACCGATAGCAACGACCTCCCATCTGTATGGTATTTCTCTTTACATCTATATCCGGCGTCATCGTTAATATTTCAACCGTAAATTGTGTCGGCTTGCGAAACGCTAATTAGCCGTGTTTCATCAATTTAACGATTATTAACTTCCGCCTGCGATGTCATAGTTTCGGGTGTACCGCACACACGTTTGCCATTGACCTTGGCATCAATTTCGACGAGACGAGAAGAACGGCTCAGCGACGGAGAGGCCCACTCGAGCCTCGCGGACTTCGTACCACTTAACGAGAACGAATCGCCCACTCGAAACGATTCGTTATCCGTCGCATCAACGCGCTCATTCGCTCCGAGAAGTACCTACGGGATGCTATATATCGCGCAGAGTGGGTGCGGTGCACGAGAAGAATCTCTGCCATGTGACCCCTCTCGTTGGTTTAGTCTGAGAAATTATTCCTACGAGCGAACCCTACTAACCGAACCCTCTCGAAAGACTTCGTTAACTCTCTTGAGCTTCGATCTCTTGACTCGTTCTCGTTTTTTTTTTTTTTTCACGGAGCTACAGACAGCATTAGGTGTGTTTATTAATTTTTAATTTTTTTTCGTTTAATAAATTACGAGTAGAAAAAAAATACTCGCAGACGCCGATCGAAAGTGAGTTTAAAAAAAAAAATTTCACGTCACTTCAATGAAAATTAAGTTTGCTCGGTTTTTTGTTCCATTGCATTGCTAATTAACGATAATTAACTTTGAATAATAATTATGAAAATAGGGAATAATTACATTTGTTTGAAAAAAAAAAAATGTATTTTGTTTGCAGTAGAAAACAGAAAAACGTATAGAGACGCCGATGGAAAGCGAGAAGTCAGACGTTAACCGGAATTTCATTGGATTGAGTGCAAGGTTTTCCAGCTTTCGCAGTAGCAACAATATGTTTTTAAGCTTAAAACCCCGAGGCTATAATTACTGTGATACGACGCCCGTCGACGTTCAAACAACAAAAGCGTGCGTCCCGTAATCTCCAATTACATTAACTCCGCGTTATTTTCCACTTCTTTCAAATTCGGAGAATAGCGATTTTGCACTCTGCAGAGTGCAAAAAAAAATCATGAATTTCGCATTTCGCGGGACGAAATTCAGGTTGTGTTTTACCAATTATTCATGCGACGAAGTATCTCGAGGAAATCCTCGAGAAAAAGAAAAAATTCTCGCGAAGGTCCGAAGTCAACACAACGAGAAAAGTCTATTACGACCAACGAAACTCGGAAAAATGACATTAACTCAATTCTAAACTTCCGTAGCATTTTTTTTTTTTTTTTCGGGACTTCTCACTCTCACTTGCCATTTCCTCGAAGTGTCTTTTACTGTCGGAACGGTAAATTACCAATGTTTCGTGACCCTGTCGTACATATACCATAAAGTCGCGCGAAAGCACAGCGATGCCGAGCGACGAATGGACTCTCGGTGTTTTGTGAGAAATATAACGGTGCAGCACGCGATAGTATAACAGATATAAAGAAACAAAAGAAAACAAAAAAAAGTCCAGTAACATTAACGAGCTTTCGCGTTTTCCGCGGGATTACCTTATAACTCAAAGGATATGGGTGTTCTTCGGTTGAGAAAAAGAATGAGTAATTCGTCGGGAAATAAGCGAAGTTGAGATAGCCGCCCCCTCCCCACCCCTCCCCCGCGAATGGACGTGACAGAGGAAAAGAAAAAAAAACCGTGAATAAGGGAAGATAGAAGGAAATCTACAGAACGAGAAGCAACATTGAGGCGAGTGAAGATAGTTCGAAAAAGTTTGTCGTCGACCCTCGTCGGTGATACGATCCCGCAGCTTCTCTCTTATTCGGAGTGTCTGGTACCGCGTGAAAGTCCGACTGTTAACGTGGCCCGCATTGTAAACTCCTTGTGTACCCAGAGTCGGGTGGCAAAGTACTCGAAATAAGAGTTTAAACTTCGAAGTTGGAAACGGCATCGAGTTCGCTTGGGAAAAAGAGCCGTACGGGGGTGCAAAAGGGTTGCACGTCTCTACTGTATAGTTTCGACGGGGTCACAACAATGCGTTTTTTTTTTTTTTTTTTTTTTTCAATGAAAAAGGAACAGAAGACCAAGAAAATGAGGAAAAAAAGAGAAATGAGTGAAAACGTAGAAGAGACGATGTTGAAGTAACGGATAAAAGTTGGATGCGAAACATCAGACACAATTTCTACCTGCAGTCGTATGAGAGAAAAGCTCGGCTACGCAGGACGCACAAGCGTCGCGATGCCCGAGGACGTCATTACCGCTATGTCGTAACGATGCGATGCACAATTTCATTACCACCACAGGTATTCGTGTCCTGCGCTTTCTCACACACATTCGTATTTACTGGAGCGAAGTATCTGCATGTCTTGCTTACCCCGGCTACATAGATACGAGAGAGAACCGCGACATTCTCCATTATGCATATGCGTCTACTCGCGACCGGTTAGAGCCGATAGTTTCCGTAGCCGAGGGGTGTTGCCACTTGCAGCTGGTATCTTCCATGCATAAAAAAAAAAAAAAAACTCCGGAACAATACACGTGTTCACATAAACGTGATTTTTTTTTTTTTTTTTTTTTTTTTTTTTTTTCATGTCTGAAAAATTTAATTATCCGCAGGGATTCGTACATTGTTCGTAACTCAATGCTAAATAGTCCATGGAGTCTCGAAAAAAATTAATTTCTTATTATCTCGCGTTCGTAAAAGCTAAAGAGCGAACATCGTGGAGCCGCGATGTTTTATGGTCGATTTTTTTTTTCGTCGGCATTCGAAATAATTATATTTTACCGACAAAGTTCGAAAAGTCCATTCCAATCCCATAGCTAATTCTTCGGGTAGACTGAGGGATGTGCTAACGGCAAAAAAAAAGTAAAAAAAAAATTTTGAAACGAGTTGACTAGACGGGACTTTCGTTATGATGAAAAAAGAAAAAAAAATGAAAATCACTGCAATTTGGCTCCGACCTCAATTTTAAATAAATATTATATCCTTTCGGGTGCATAATTTCCATGGAATATTCTGAAAAATCCTCTCATTTTTTTTTTTTTTTCGATGAACCACACATTTCATCGAATGAAGAGATTTTACGTTGAACAAACCCCGTGATATCGAGCAGCACTTCGGCTCGATTGTGAAAATTCAAATTGCGCACTTTGAACGTTTGCCATTACTGAACAGAGCTTTCGTGCGCTACAACTCCGTTTCCAAGAAAACCTTTTAACAAATTCGTCCAAAAGTTCAACCCGTGAAGTGACCCGAAAAATAACCAATAAAAATATTGATACAATTGAAATAACAGTCGTAAAAGATGGTTTCGTGTATTTAAGAATCCGCGTCGAAGTATCGTCCTGTCGAAGAAATCGCATGGAAGTTCTCTCTCATTGGCCTGCGTGATCCTTGAGTCAACGAATAAATTTCGTATTGTATTGAAAATCAGAATGGCCGTCTCTCGGTTCTCCCGAATTGATATACCGGTATATACAATAGTAGTGAAGGCAAAGATTTCGAATTTCAAGAAATACCGAACAGATTCTCCCGCATGCAGAGGCGCCCCAAGACGCTTACATACATAATATTTTATGCGTTTCGTCGTGAACCCATTGCCTACATATCTTGAAGAATAATCGATGAGACAGAGGGGTAGTATTGGATCCGGAGAACGATAGGCCGCCGCGATCGCGAAGAAGCGAAATATCTTGTACAGAGGACGAGAGAAGAAGAAAAAAATTCTTCGATTGGAACGTCGAGAGCTTGAGCGACGGATATAACAGCGGTTTCTCTATCAACCCTCTATGGATTATTGAGATATCGAGAAAAAAAAGGAGGGGTACGAAAAAAAAATAAAGTAAGTCTGCTGTCTGTGGATCATAGAACGAGAACCGCGACGAACAGCCAACGTTGTAGAAGGGTCGAGGGAAAGATCCTCGGATGAGTTCGATAAATTTTCAATGCCGATTGCTACCGCCGAGAAAGGGATCGGGAATGAGACAGAGGAGTAAGAGTGGCTGAGAAAGGTAAGAAGGAATTCGAGGAAGAAAACCTGAGAGGCAAAGAAAACGAGATGGGCTGGTAGATGAGAAGGGTGGGGGAGGGGGAGGAGGACGGGGAGAGGGAGTGGGCGAAAGGATGAAAGTCGAGTGAAACCCCCCCCCTCCCCCCGAGGTCTGATTACCATCGTATTAGATTTTCGATTAGACTCTTTCTCCCCTCCTTACTCCCTGCGGCGAGGGCTGAGTTTGCCATCGCGCGCCCGGCGCATCCGTGTCAACCTCGATCCTGGTGTCTCGACCCCCGGGACATTTCGCACAGTCTCATTCCCCAGTGAAAGAAAAAAATAAAAGATTCACAAAGATGTGAACATATATACAACGAAAATAAAAGAGATTGGGGTGCAGCGCGAATCACGTTTTTCATGACAAAGCAGTATAATTCGGCGAACGCCTTGAGGAGAATATGGAAAAATATTGCTGTGTACTATATACGATCGTTGTGTAACTCGGAAATGCGCGATATATCAATTGCGCGAGAAAAACAAAATCGTTGGGCTCCGTTACATAACTCGATCTATGTAAAATAAATCTGAGCAGAGAAACGGCTCAGCATGACAAAAAATACGAAAATAACATGAAAATAAAAAAAAAATTGAACAGTTGTACGAGATATTGGAAATATAGAATTGTCAGGAAATTATTGAATTGAAAATATTTCCTATGGAAATTTCTTATGTACTGAAGTATATACAAAATATAATTATTAAAATGATTATATATTACTTATATAATTATTTTGTAATGAGATACATTAAAGTTTTTTTTTTTTTGCAATTTTTTATCCGAAGTAGAAACAGTACTGTCGCTTCACAAACAGCCGGTACTTTCGTGATAAAACATACGAGATTTTCCCGAACGTAGAGTTTGCATGATTGTAAAACGTCTGGTGTCTCCTTTGACGTGTAGAACACGATGTGAGCGACGGTTGTAGAGCGGCAGAATAATACCGAAGAAAACTCGAAAAAAAAAAAAAACAAAAAATCCACTCACATTCTCGAAGGGATGCTGACACGTCGCATTTCCGAGGGTACGGGGGTCGGAAACTTTTCACGTTTCTACCTCACCTATGTTTTCCTTGCCATGAGGCATGCCATCCCCATGTTACGTAAGGGCACACACCTCGCACAAGTTCAACGTCACTCACCTCGCCAAGAATATTTGAAAACATGAGACCGCTACTACCCCCTATGTTCGTGTATAAATTCCCCATCGATTCTCACCCGATCCCTCCCCCGATCCCCCGTCTCCCGGTTTGTAATTCACTTACGCGATCGAAGTTACGGATCAATGGACCGTTGACTCTGTGCTGTATCCCGTGACCCGTTTCTCTGTGAAACAACCCCAAGAGCATATAGTTATCCCCTCCGAGTTTCGCGTCTGCGAATAGCGAAGCTACACGAATTTCGACTTTTAAGCATCAACCTACCCTCTCGTATCTTTCACCCTTACCGGAAGGAGGGTTCTTTGAACCAACCAACGGAACCGTCACTTCAACGCTACGGGCACACGAATTGGATTATGTTTTTAGAGAAACAGCCTTTTTCTTTTTTATACGGATAGAAAATGGAATAAAAGCAAGAGATGGAAAGAGAGTGCTTCGCAGACAAAATGCAAACTGCCACTTTGACTTTCATTAAAACATTCACAAAGAATGTGTATCCTTGACTTTTGCGACTAAAGGATCACTTTTTTTCTTTCTTTTGCAGAGTATGTAAACAGATTTCTGCAAACGCTCGCGCAGCGTTTTGTTAGCGGAGTTGCGTTGGTTAATGCATGCAAATGTGTACATCGACGATGTATGGAAATGTATGGAAAACTTTTGTTAATATGCATTTGTACAGATGAGATCGATACGGGATCGGGCATTAATTAAGGTCATATGTAAAGCACCCCTTTTAGGGTTAATAACCCCCGTATAATTAACGTTTTTTCAACAATATATAAAAGATATTTCTAGATGTATGGGATGAATAGAAGGTATTTGTGAAAAAATTATTTATATATTATATACTTTTTTATATTCATTATAAATACGCAATTAGTTTAAAATATTTACAGATGTATATATTTCAGTATATAGTTGATTTTCATGAAGATATATAAGGAATAATGAAAATCACAACAAATTCCCTCGTTTTTTTTTTTTTTTTTTTTTTTTCATGGAAAATACATAAATAAAATTTTGTAAATATTCATCGAGCTATTTAAAGGTCACTATTCTGTTTGGAAGGGTTGTATTGATATTTGATTTCATTATAAGTCGCGTAATATCAAATAGATAGTTAACGACTTGTCTCGTCTCAATTACAAATTGATTTTGCCGATTAGCACTCTTTGTATGTGAAACGTTGTCATGAAATGTACAGCGCGGAATTGGCGAAACTTTACGCGGAAGCAGACATCAGTTTTCGAGACATAATTGCAGTTGGAAATTATGTAAATCGCGAATTGTCTCTGTACGCCGAACTACTTTCACCCCTCGAGACTCTGAGGGTACAATTTCTCTGGCGTTATGTTCGAGAAGACGCGACGATCTCGAAGAAGAAGATGGAGAGGATGCGATTCTCATAAACCCCTCGCCGACATACCATCCTGACAAATATTACTTCCCGCGATTAGTTACGCGGCTTTTGACGCTAAGACAACGAAACACCCGCGCTGTCGCTTTCTAACTCCCTTCCCTTCGAAGCTTTGCGCGACAATGCCATCGTGTACGATTATTATTCACACTCGTCTTACACACTTAATAATAACTGTGAAACCCGTTGAAAGATGAAAAAAATTGATAAAATTTCGTAAAAAAAAAAAAAGACGCTTCTCCGAAACGTACGGAAATAAAGATTTGGACCATACGTTTTTGCAGCATCTGTCGCGGCGTAAATATATTAATATTTTTTATACTTTTATTTATTTATTAATTTGATTTTTTTTTTATCCATTCGTGAATCATAAATGGATATTTCTTCCATTTTTTTCTACAAAAACAACTAATTCATAAATCCACTAAATTGATCTAATTTATCGTATATAAAACAAATTTTTTGAAATTCAGACGTCAATAATTTTTTAGTCAATTTAAACATTA
Source organism: Cryptus viduatorius (assembly GCA_964006125.1). Lineage (NCBI taxonomy): Eukaryota > Metazoa > Arthropoda > Insecta > Hymenoptera > Ichneumonidae > Cryptus > Cryptus viduatorius. The sequence goes on along the minus strand of OZ023227.1, from coordinate 12,446,670 downwards.
TCAGTAATCAACGTTATCATATAAATCATCGGAGCGCTAGTCGTGTGCATCGTGACGTTTGAAAAATTAAGAAGAAAAACCGACAAAACACCGTTTCGCAAGTCTTCTTTTTTCTACATTCACGTTCGACGCAGCGTATATTACGGTAGAACGTTTTTCACCCCATATGAGGAGAAGATTACACCGTATACTTGAACTCTAATTTCATTCGAGATTCTGTCGCTTTTTCTATCGTATGTAAACGACAAAATTCCATGGGAGGAAAGTTACGACAATAGGGGAAGTTTGAGGGTTGGAAGAGGGGAGGGAGCGGCATGTGGAGTTTCCCATCAGCCACTGCAGTACACGTGAATTCACCAGCGAACGTTCACTTCCGGACCGGCAGTGCAGAGGACGCACCGCTTTTGTATCATATATATGTATATATATACACATTACATACAACGTACGTTTTCGTCTCGGTGTGCGTTTTCGGTTCGGTGATATTTCACTCGGTAAGGAGGTACCACGACGCGTCTACGCGATACCATTCCTATACTTAAAATATTCACAGTCTCATATGCAGTATCTCTTCCTGACCTCCGCCATTGGGTCTCTTGCTTCTTGCGACCGCTATCGCGGTTGCAGGACGCACGAGTAATGGTCCCTTCAAATCCGATGGGGTCGACCAATTTCTCATACAATTCGGAACTTTCTCGTCTTCTTTTTTTATCCGCACGAAAGAACAGTATACCATTATGCAATGAACTCGATAACGATGAAGTACGCGATGCGGATTTCAGAGCGCGAAGATCGTCGGAGAGAAAAAAGTATTTGTCGAAATTTTTTTTTTTATTTTTACAAATAATCGCATAAACGTTTTTTACGAGAAATTGCGATTTTTGAAATTTTTTTCGTCTTCTGTCGATGAGAATAATAAAAACATTAGAATTCAGAGAAGAATATCTCACTGAATATGTATTTGCGCGTTATACCTGTCTTTTTTTTTCGTTCGTTTTTTTTTTTTTTTTTCTTACAATTTTTTCAAGTCTCTGCATCACTCGTTAATCGTTGGCTGCCCCGAGAGCATGAAGAGGCAACTCTGTTCATTTGTTCTTTTTTTTACTTTTACTGTTTTTTTCTCATTATGAATCTCCGCTAATATAACTGGCAAGAATCCAGGGGAATCTCTGAAGCGCAAGGCACCGCTGACCTCGTAAACCGTAGACCCTTAACTGCGAAATTCGTGAAATTATTCTCCATACCCATCTCTCTCTCTCTCTCTTTCTCTCCTTCTCGTGTTAGGTACACGACGTACATGACGCGGATAGAGGTACGTACTATAGTATTCTCGAGAATGGTGTGTGTTCACTTCAACCCTCTCGTGAATCGAAAAGCTGGACGGGTTCCAGGCCTCCGGGGTACAAAAAATTCACACCCGACTTCCACATTATTAATGCTTCTCGCTCGGAAAATATCAAGGATAATTTAAACAGCCGGCTGGATATTTCGCCTCCACACTGGTCACGTAGACAATGCGCATTCACCGACCATTTGAACGTTTAAATATATATTCATCGACGTTCCGTTGGTTCTAATTAATTTTTCTAACCTTCTCATTAGGAATCATTTTTAATTAGAAATTTCAGGATCGTTTTTTAACTCCCGAATGTTCGCTGAAGACAAAAGTGAAGTTATGCATTTTACCGTAAACTTGTGATTGCACTTTTTCTTGCGATGTTCTACGAAAAAACGGAACATCTCTCTTTTTTCCGTTTTTATTACAATTGCGTGCGAATTGATTAAAAAATTTGAATAATAATGGGGAAAAAAATCGAAATTCCGTCGATGACGTGCATTTTTCGTTACTCCTGTGACAGAGGTCTGCATAACCGATCGCAAGATATTATCCGGTGCCACGCGAGATGCAATTTTTATTTAAATTCGAAATAATGAAATTAAAAATCATTTTACGCAAATAAAAAAAAAAAATTCAATGGACAAAGGAGAGGAATTGTATTCTCCCAAAAGCGCGAAATAAGAAATAATAGATTAATACATAAGAATCTCCCGATTCTGATATGCGAATAATTATTTGTTATTTTAATTTTTTTTGTGAATACAATTTTTTTATTACACTTTTTTTCCATCGCTAATTTTAAAGTTTTTGCAAAATTACTTTTTACTTTGTTAATTTCGTTGTTTCATTTCATTTGCCATTTATACATACGAATAATAATAATGACGATAAAGATATTGCGAGATAACGTTCATTGAGATTCTGTGTGCCGCTACGAAGGTTTATTATCTTACTGCACTGCACGTGCGTCAGTAGTATGGCTATAAATGCTAATAGCCGTCTCTACCTATAGGGACATATTCATACGTTAGTTCGTAGATATGTTCCGTGGTGTAGTGTTCCCGCAGAACAGATTTAATGGGACCGCGCGCATGCCGCACTGCGGCCATCAAGATTCTCGATTATCGTATTCAACGAGAGCCTCTCTCGAGACACGAGCGTCGATGATCACGTGATTTTTTCGTTTAATTCCCATACGATTGTATCTTCCAAACGTATAAAACGAAAAAAAATGATTTGCAAAAAAAAAATTTTTTTACCGCATTATAAAAAAAAAAAAAAAAACAATACGCGATTTGTCAGTTTTTAAAATTCAAATATCTTCCCAACATTTTTATTCGCTCGTGAAATAAACAATTTTCGTTCGCGAAGGATATAGAGTTCGCCAAGCGATAGAGCCGCGAGTACCGAACTATATAGGCGAACAAAGTTTTTGCGTATAAACTGCAATAGCCACGAGAATATGAACGCAACGAGAGAGGTCAGTAGCTCTCGGTTTCTCCGAGCGCTTAACCCCACGAAGCGAAACTGCGAAGCATAAATTATACGAGAAGCGCAAGTAGCGAAGGCCCCGAGTCCACGAGAGTTTGTTGTAGTCTCCGCCGACTTGCCGTCGTGGTCCGAGCGAAAACTCGGAGGGGTTTTCGCCTGTGAAAAATGAAACCTACGAAGAGATGACGAGGGGGTGGAAGGGGGTTGTTACATCACGCTGCGCGAAATTATAGCGCGCATATATCTCCGCGCGAACTCGTATAGAACGCGAATATAAACCGCCGAGAGAAATGAAAATACTGAAAACGCGATAACGATAGAAACGAAGGGTTGAACCTTCGCTTTACCGAGTAATTGCTTCAACTTTTAATTATAAATGCACCGATAATATAATTATAAAAAAGTCTGAGAATTATAAACCGTCGACGAAGCGTTCGGACGAGACGGTGCGCAGAAATGCGTCTCGCAGGGCTCGTTACGATAAATAAATTCAAAAAATCGTACAAAAATTTAATAAAACAGTTCGAAAAAAAAAAAAAAAAAAAAAAACGGAAAAATTATTAACAAAATTCGCTGCTTATTTGAATTTCATCTCGATTTCGAAAGTATTCATCGAAAGCTCGAACGAAAAAATAATTGCATTGCGCAAATAATTTTGGTAAATTGTTTCGAGAATTCGTTTTATTAAAAAGGTTATATAACGAAAGGTTCACAGCTATATATAGTATATGACTGTAAATTTACGCTTCGGAATTTTTTCCTATTTCAAATAAACCACAGGCTGCGTAACAAGTATTATTATTATTATTAAAAAATTTTTTTTTAAATGGTGTTAATTAAAATAATATTTCGACATCAAAACAGTTGACTGCGTGTTCTCCTCTCTCGCGGAAACTTGCAAACAGCAACAATCAGGGTAGTTTGCAAGAGTAAGCCAGACGACGGGGTTGAACGGTGACTGTCGTCGCAGGGTGCTGTTTCTACCGCCGTGTGACGCGTCGCCCGGTACCAACGATGATTTAGCCTCATCGACTAAACCAAGCAACTTTGTTTATCGACCGTAATTAGGTGCGGGTACCGTAGTTACCCGTCGAGGGAGATTAATTAACGCTGTACTGTGACACTCCTGGGGGGAAACGAACAGCGTCGTATAACAACGCATACACAGAAATTGCAACGAGTAACGCATACGTAACAAACCCCCTATGGGCTCAACAACCGCGAGGCTTCGGTACGTTCGCACTCGACGAGAGGGCGAGTAATGATCGAACCGCTAATTGTTTGTTTACTATTGCGCATGGAAAATAAGCAATAAGAATCTTAATAATAATAAAGTTTCCGATACTGCGATAGTTTTCGTGTTATATATACATATATATATAGTGGCGATAGATTCTCGTGTTTCGATTTTTTCGATTTTTTTTTTTTTTTTTCGTATGCCCGAGTAAAGAAAAATTGGAGAGTCCCACTCGGGGTAGAAATGGTATGCAGCACAATACATCGCTGGGTCGATGATAGCTCGGGCTCTTTCGCGATATTATTTTCCATTTCCCGAACTCCGACTACCGTACCGCACTCCCGCGGGGAAGAATGCAACGATGAAATAGTCGAAAAAAAAAAAAAAAAATGAAAAGAAAAACTGAATATCGAGACCGAGTCGGAAAGAGTGGTGAAGAGGGAAACCTCCAAAGCCTAAAGCTAAAAAAAAAAGATAGACGGGTAGAGTCGGCCGAAGGGAATGAACGAGTATAGAGTAAACGGTACAGTAAAAAATCCCGAGGTATGGCCAATCGCTAAGTATCAGCATTCTATTTTTTTTCTCATTGTTTTTTCATAGAATTTCTTCCGGTAAATATCTAAACGTCAGAAATCATATCTACCGGTTATCTTAACATTTTTTTATGCATTTTTTTTGCTATTTTTCATCCGCTTTATCGGCCGCTTTTTTAATCGATTTTGACTGTTGACTGCCCCTCGGAAAAAAGGGGAGTTATGCGGTTCACCGTGAACATGAGACTTGGCGTTTTTTTCGTTATTAGACGATTGAAAACGAGTCCTACGAGATAAAAGTTAAAAAAAATAATGCGCTGTATAATATCGAAATTATGTCGATTTTTTTTTGTTTATCTCTCCCCAGAGAGCTACATAATCGATCGCAATTTCGTCTTTAAAAAGAATAAAATCAAATTAAATGTACAACAATTTTACAAGATTCACCAAAAAAAAGATTAATTAAAAAAATATTGCCAAAAAAAAAGAGCGAAAAAACAAATTATTATTCGTATTTTATAGTCCAGAAATGTTCACATTCAATAACGCATAAATATCCTGACTACAATACGCAAATAATTAATTAATATTCCATTTTTTTAATCAATACATTTTTCATTACGCCCCTTTGTCAGTTGAAATTTTTTAAATTTTCATAAAATTATTTATCCAATAGTCAATTCTATTGATAAAAAAAAGTGAAATTCACAAATTGCTCGCGAAGATATCAACCGAATTGTTGACATAAGCAAAATTCTACTGTACAGCTGCAAGCAATAAAGTCAAGTATAGCGTAGAAAACATTTGGAACGGAGCGCTGAGTCTGCAAAAAGTTTCTAACAATGAAAAAAAAAAAAGAAAAAAAAAGGAAATCATTGGCCGCAATATGCGAAGGCCCGAGGGTCGTTGCACATTCGGTAAACATCGTTGCATGCCCTTCCGCGTTCGCCGCTCCGGTGTTCGACTCCCTCGACTTCTGGTCGTAAAAATATTTCACGATACCTACCCGGTTGCAAAAAAAATAAAATAAAACACGCATAGGCGGATTGGGATAGCGGTAAATTGGCCGAGAAAGATGAACGAGCATTAAATTTGTCATAGCAAAATTATGCAGGAGTTATATACGAGCGACACTTGGACGAAGGCTGCCGTTGCTGCAGTCGCTGTTAGTAATGGTTAGCCGAGCGTCCTGCACCCGAAGGGTGGTTCGGAAGGATAGAGAGCTTGCAGGAGGTCGATGAGCGAAGGGGTGAAAAGGGGGTAGAAGAAGGGGTGTCTGGTGATACAGCCGCGAGACCAGCAGTATAGGGTGACTAGGATCCGCGTATATATCGAGAGTATGGAAGCTTTTCGGGAAAACTGGCGAAGCTGAAGCTTCTCTCGCTATGGTGAAATCGATATCCACCAGTCGACCAGCAGCTATCCTTTTATTCGCGTTGTCCGGCTGCTACCGTCCGGCTACATCCACTCAGCCTCACGAAACTCCGGATACCTCTATATCCTCGTTTCGCGCTCAACGAGCTCCAGCATGGAACACGGTCTATGCACCGGCCACCTCCGACCTACGGTTCGCAACGATGGCCCCTAACCGCCCACACCAACCCCTTGGTGAACGATATTTCTTTGAAAGTGCTGAGCCACCCTCTCCGACCCCCGAAACCTCTCTTTGTCTCGTACTTTAAAAACCTATCCGTTCGCACTGACGTGCATTTCTCTATTTTCTTTCCCGATTCTCGCGACGTTAAGTGATGACAATTTCTAAAATAATTTTTCATCAAAATCAGCTGAATTCAACCGATCAGCTATCGGTGAGCAATCGAAGATCAAACCTACGTTGGTATCGATCGGAAATATAAAAAAAAAATATTAACTTATTCCATCGATGATTCCGGAAGATCAAAGCCTCCGGAGTCAGGAAATTGTATGAATATCGAAAGAGGGCGCGCTATCGAAGCGCAGAGCTTCCAGAAGTTTAACTGTCGGAGTACTTGGCGCTCGATGTATTTCGTTTCAATGTATTTCCATTAGCGAAGAATCCTGAATCCATTTGTTGATTGATACATCCAATTTCTCATATTATACAAATTCGCGTATAAAAAGATCCAAACATAAAAAAAAGGCAATATGTTCATTTGGTTAATTCCATACGTTTCTTTATCCCATTTCGTACGAACCGTAATGCGTCGTTCATTCTCGAAAATGATGCATTTTTCGTACCCTTAAACGCTAATGTTTTAGGAAAATGCAGTCGTAACGACATTTGGAAAGTCGCATTGTGGTTGAACCACTTTTCGATCGAATCTCATGTAAAACTTAATTTCCAAAAGATTGGGGTGTTTTTGTTGGAAGTTGAACGCGTCAACGATACTGGGAAACAGTCGTTGGACGAAAAGTTTAGTAATATCGGTTGACCTCTCCGCGCGGTCCTTCACAACCAGTTGAGAATCAACGGGCGCCGAGTAACCGAAGCGATTCATCGTATTAGGGACACTTTACTGGCGCAGAAGGGAAGGGGGGGGGGGGGACGGAGGGACTTGAAACTCCGAGATCTCTGTCGTTGGAGATGGGTCGAGAGATCAGAGCCGCGGGCATCATCGTCGTCGAGATCAGTCGACCACAGTACTAGAGATACGAGGGAGAGGACGGGAACACATATATCGTTGAAATGCTTGCAATCTCAGACCTATGTAAGTACCGACGGTAAACTCTGTTGGTCACTGCAGACCATTGGTAGAAAGGGATACACGGGTATAGCTTGTTCCGACAGATAGGTAACTGATACATACATACCTCTAGCAATTCCGTATGGAGCGCAGTGGATGGAACTTCACTTCTACCGTGATGCTCCATATATCCGGAAATTGAAGGAAAGTTAGCCGACCAAAGGTTCCTGAAATAGAAATAGAAGTTCCTCTGTAAGAGACGAGAAAGAGACGATGTTGAAAAATCGTTCGATCTCGAAACAACGCCTCCGCGATGTACGACATGATTCCAGTTTCTGCACTGATGCTCCACATATGGATTCCGCAGGAGAAGGAAAGTTGGTCAACCCAAAGAGTCGAGAAAATAAGTAGGATTTCATGAAAGAGCAACGATAATGCGTCGCTGCTCTCCCCAAATATATCCCGTTGGAACAACAGATCCGAGAATTTTGGATGCTGTGCTTCCGGGATAATGGATGCTTGCGGAAAAGTACTTCAGGATGTTGAATAGAAGTGGAGAGAAACTCTTCCACGATCGTAGAACAATGGAATGACCCACTCACGGACGTAGAAAAGCACAATGAAAAGCTGTTACGATCCTTTTGTAAATCAATTGTAAACCCAATAGATGGAATCAAAGGGGATTTAGCTATTTCCACGTCGAGAGAAGAATTAACGTTGAGGATTGAGACGCTCGATCAAACTCAACGATCCGTTCGTCATTGCGTTCGATCGAAGGTAAAGTCGCTGCCGAAGCTCTGACGGTAGATTTCTGATCGGACTCTTTCTATCTGACGGGGTCATTGGAACTATAGGTAGAGTGGAAGCAGCCAATTGGCCGACGGAAAACAAATGTAGCGCATCAGAGAATAGCGGAGACGGTCAATCACCGGAAGTGGTGCACTATCGGCTAGCTACCTTGTGCCAGGAAACCGGCTCACCGGGTATTCTATCGGTATATTGGCACATATGTATAACGTCAGAGGGAAAGATCGAAAAGAGGCCGGAAGGAGGTCGAGACCTTCTTTCCAACAATTCGTCTGCCATCTTCCGAGATCGTATTTCTTTGCAAATTCCTTCCGAATCCCATTCACAATTCTCTGATATGCAGACTTGCGAAAACCGTGAAATCTTAAATAATGCATTGCAGACGCCCGAAATTTTTTTTATATGCTACGTGGTCTCGATTTCGTTCATCGAGGATCAACTGTATAGAGAATGTTTAATACATTCCTCATAAGTTCCTTATATGTTGAACACCTGTTCAGCCGACCGGGATGAGTAGACACGCACTTCGGGAACAAAAAAAATCGGCTGGTTAGCCACAGCCTCCCTGTCTTCCGAGATTCAATCATTTGGTTGATGTTAATGAACACCTGATCCTCATTTCAATATCTGCTATAGAATTGTTTACGAATGATAACATTTCTACGATTCCTCCAATTTCTTGTGCTACAAGCATCGTCCACGATGGGGCTGATCGCTGATGTCAGCAAAGTCTATAGACGACTCAATAATGGCACAGAAGCACAGCCAAGGTGTGCGGACGGTGGAACAAAAAAAAACCGTTCTGACATACGTTGTAGTCTTGGCAATCGATTTTGAACGATCGACGATAAAAGCGCGCAATTTTTTTTTCTGTAGATAAGAAAAAGAGACTACCGAAGCTTGGCACGAATATCGTAGAAAACTCCACCGGTGAAGGTTCGGAGAGCGAGAGAAGGCGGGGGCGCTTGGAAGTGAAAGGTCACCTTTCTTTCTTGCGCTCTCACCAGCATTTCTTTGTACCTTTCGGGGGGAGAGCGAGAGAGGGGATATGGGTGTACCAGGTCCAGCGTCGATCGAGCCTCGATAAATTCTCGAAGAAGTTTAAAGGACGTCTTTAATGGATTCGGAACTATAGATCTCTGAAACGTCGGACGATTCTTGGTCGAAAGATGGGAAACCAAGTGAAGGCGAGAGCGAGAAAATCGTGAAAGTACGGAATTGGCTCTCGCAACGCTCGGCGGTTTTCTCTCTTTCTTCCTCTTTCCTACGCTCTCTCTCTCTCTCCTCCGAACGGTTTTGCACGATATCGCTGTGAACGGTAGACTGGCTAGCAATTCTTGAAGAGGCCCAGAAAGCACTAACGTCAAGGCTCTCCGTACTCGCTCTCTCTCTCTCTCTGTACACTCTGCCGACTCGACTTCGCCGTCTCGCACGGACCATTCGAGGAATGGAAAAATTCTACGTCCAGCTTCGATTTATCGCTCGCGTTCGCCTGCAAGGAGAGAGTCGCCTTGCTCGCGCGAAATCTTTCTCTCTCTTTCACCTACCGCTCGCCGTCTTCTGTTACCCGCCTCGGTATATAGAATCAGCGAGATAGGCAGAAGGAAGGAAAAACGATCGAGCGAAAGCTAGAAAATACGCTGACTCTCACGTCTTCGAACTCATCGGACCAAAGTTCCGGTGAAAGTTTCGGTCGACGCATCACCCTCTACCCCTTTCCTCAACCCAAATGTCCTTATCTTCACTTTCAGACGATTTCGAAACGACACTTTCAACCAATCCGACCTTTTATAACCCTAATTACATTCAAAAAAATTGATTTTTCGACGAATGAAAGTTTTTTATGCCACGTAGTTGTTTAGGTAATTCGTTGTTCAGGTACTTAGTTGCGCAGTTACTTGATGCTTAGTTATTGCGTTACTTAGCTACTCAGGCATAGAAAATCTATAACTCTGATAGGCATCATTACATTAATTACATTCTTTACAACCACTAGACATTGTTTAAAATGTCACGAAACCGATCAATTGCGAGGTTTGCACGATTTTTTTTTGCGATTTCATCCCTTAAGTAGAACAGAGTTTCTATGACCACAGATCCTTACGATCGGGTCCTTGGCACGTTCGATACCTTGTCATCTCGATGACCAAGGAGTTTTTGTAAAACGCGTGAGAAAACGTTTGAAAGCGAAAGCAATCAAACGGTTTCAATTTTATATGGGTACGTATTTACCGGAACCGGAATCCTTACAGTAGTTCGTTTCTTGTACGTGTTCGGTATGATGAAAGATCTGTTCCATTGGAACGTCAGCGCGAGCGGTTTCGCACAAATGGAAAGAGGTAAAAAAGATGAGAGAGCACCGAGGCGAGAAAGAAGAGAAGGTTTCTTGGAGAAAATGGAAGGAGGGGAAGGGAAAGCAATATCCGTGTTAGATTACTCGTGCAGAGAACCGTATAGTCGTGAGCAAAGAAAACGATCAGCAAGGAAACCTATGAACGTCGGAGATGCAGTTTCCTGTTTCGAGGTTCAAGTGCATCTACTTCAATGGGTAGGGATCAACAGTCTAGTCTGTCCGAGACTCGGCCTCGAGAGCGAATCGCAATTACGGATAATAACACCGAAATGCATCGCTAACCCAGTAAAATTTCGGCAAACGGAATAGTTTCAGAAATTCAATCTCCTTTTTTTCTTTTTTCGATTTTCAATTCTGAACATTCAAAACCTGAACTCTGCGAAACGCGAAGCACGGAAATGCTGCGGAGTATATTTTCAACGAGGTTAAAGGTCGTTAAGCCAGTAGTTTACGATATGCTCGATCTGCATATCAAATTTTCAGGTATGCGTATGTGTACGGAGACGAGCGAAGTGGAAGCACATTTCCGGAATTATGCCGGGCTTACGAGAAAGCGCCATCGTCCCCCGAAGCTCCGCTCGGACGATAGAATCGCACCGGGTGCAAAATCCTGCTGTGCGAATCTTCCGGCATCCGAGCTGTGAAAGACGCGATCGCGGGGACATTTCTAACTTTCTCTGCCTTTATGCCACTCGGTAGTTACCGCGATCGTATCATACGGTTTATGGGTTTGGGAAGCTCCGGTGTAACGTTATGAAATGTGTTTTAAAAAAATCCGACGTTGGATGACCCACTCTGCATAAAAGCATCACATGCATGTATATGCATATATATATTAATTTTTTTTCTTTTTTATTAATGACTCCCATTTGAATAGATAAAAAAAAGGGTTATTCATACGACAGTACGAAGTATCGTGGTGCATGTGTAAAAAAAAATGAAACAAAAGGGACGAAAAAAAAAAAAATCAGAAATAAAAGCGATATAATATCGACTCTCAGAGCCATCCGGTCTCATGATCCTTTCTTTAGAGATAAACGAGCGCCGCGTCCTCGTCGACGTGAAAGAACGACAGAACGTGAAATACGAGAATACTAAAACGAATAATCGATTCAATAGACACTAACGTGTGAGATCCATAGAGCCTCTGGCAAGTATGGGGATGGTATACGAGTGGTACAACCCCTTGGGGTAGCGTGAACTGGGATAACGAAACTTCAAGCCCTCTCCCGTCTCGACAAGACGGATGCACACTCCCGGGGCTCATCCGTTTCTGTTCTCGAAGAGACGCAGTCTACCATTTCCCATATATACCGCTTCTGTTGCTATAGTCTGAAGCTATATAACTTCAGACGTTTCTCAACCCCCTCCCCCACTTTAAGATCGCGCCACTTCGTACTCTACCGGTAGAACGTGAACTTATCCATCGCTCCGGCTCACGGAAAAACGCAGCCGAGAGATTCTTGAAAATAACGACAAGCAATAGAATCGCGTCAACGTTTCGTCTAGTCTTTTTTTTTTTTCGTCTTCACAGACTCTATTTCTCGCTAGTAATTCGAAAATGCAAAAATATCGGCAGTGGATCTGCGCACATGTCGATTTTTTTTTTTTTTTTTTTTTTTTTCACTTTTCAATGCAATAAAATTGCGCGAATTGTATAGAACATCACTGTTCTATACACTGCCTATCAGATTGCCAGATTGCTTATCGATCACGTCGACATATTTCCATAATTTTTTTTCATCGTTGAATCTCATTCTCTTTTCAACTTTTGATATATCTACACTTTCCAATTCGCGACACTATACAGCATCTGTGGTGCCAAATACGTGACCCAAGTTGGATCCGTGAGGGTTGATAAAAAAAAGGGTGTTGCGGGAGTAGAAAAATAATAAAAAGAACAGGTGCTCTCGAGGGTTCAGCAAGCGAGGGGCGGGAAGCACGTGAATCGTGCTGTGGCATCGAGCAACTGCACCGGCGAACGAGAGAGAAGAGTTCGAAAAATAGAAGGGAAGAAGAAGCGTGAGGATAGATAGAGAGATATAGAGAACGGAGAGATAGTAGAGAGTAGAGAAAGAAGTGTTATTAATGGTGCGAATGAAAAAAAAGAAAGAAAGGCAAAGAGAAGAGAAGAAAAGTGAACGAAACAGAACTAGCGAGACGATGCGCCGCGGGAGAGGAGAGGGAAGATCGGGACGTATATACGAGAAGGATCCGAAGGGCTTTTCCCGGTTAACGTAAATGCGTTTATAGCGATCGTGCCGAGAATGCGGCGAGATTGGCCTCGAGGCATCCACTCGGACCTGCTGCTGGCCTCTGTCCCGATACGATATAGTAGAAAGAACTGCGGCGCAGGTTCTCGTGGTTCGCGAGAACACCGGTTGAAAAGGGTGCGATAGCCGAGCACCCGGCAACCGATGCTCGTGCCAGGATAGTAGAAAAATAAAAAAAAAATGAAAAAAAAAACCGCTAAAGGCTTTTTTGATAGTCCCCGGCCTGCGGGTGTAAAAGAATCGAATAGTAAGCGTTAAAAACGTTCGGTAAGAGCGGAGGAAGTTGGGGATGCGAAAGGGGGATGAAGGTGGAGGGGTTTAGCCTATAGATTTTAGATTCAACGGGACACATACCGAATGGGCGGTTCGTCTTCACAGCGCAGATCGGAGATTAATGTACAAATTGAAAACGCTTGCTGAATCCTTAAACGCGAGAAGGTGATCCCAGGGGCAGCAACAGCGGGTCATCCTCTCCGCTGGCGCGATAGCGTATATAATATTAGAGAATCTTCCACCCCGTTACCGTTGTACGAATGTGGTACAACCAAAAATACAGTGCAATAATCTAAGGGACCAAAAAGCTTTGACTATTCGTGGGTTTATTTCGAACAATTTATAACGTTTTGAAAAAAATCGAATAATTTTTTTTTTATTAAAAAAATGGTTGCAATTTTTATACGCTCGGTATTGACTTTTGGGAAAATGAAAACGTTGTGTGAAAACCTCGCAGATTTGCTTTGACGATTCGCGTATTTATTTCAAAGAAATTGCAACGTTTGAAAAAAATATAATGGAATATTTTTTTTTTGACGCAAACATCAGTTTCATTTTTAATTTCGCATCCGAGGCGATTGGAGTCTTTTGCAGACTTTAAGCTTCACTCTCATACGGCAAGAGCAATCAGTGCGCGAATGAAGATCCGACAGTATCCGAGATTTTTATTAGCATCCATTTTATGTTATACTTTTTTTTTTTTTTTTTTTTTTTAGAGACGACAAAACGCAGACATAGTAAGATTACATCGTGAAAAAGAACGATCTTGTTATCAATAAATTGTCAAATGGTAGAAGCCACTCCAGCGAATGATCGTTACTCCTCGCGAGCCTTGCGCTCTTCAATCTGCAACCCTCTTATCCGACTTTTGCAGTATAGCGGCTATTACAGTATAGAGCCCTTACAAGCCAGTAACCTGCACTCTCGTCGTTTCTCGTCATTCAAGAACGACGCGCGAAACGAGGGATGAAATGTCGAGGGTCAGTTCCGTCGTAACCGATCACCCGATCCCATATCAAGCTGTATAGCTGACTCTCTATAGTACTGTATAACCATCGAGACCTTTGCACACATATTTCTCTGCGAGCCTCGCGGGCGCCACGAATAGCTCGGATATAATAATAATAATAATAATGCATTTTTCTCGAGTTTCCTGCGTATAATCTCATCTTTCGCGCGTAAGAGTCTTTTTTACACGCGGAAAAGCAAGTCGGTCAACGAAGTAAAGTGAAAAGTGCATTGGTTTCATCGTTACTATCGTCACGGATGTAATGTCACGCCTTTTGATAGTACCTACTATACATTCGGGATATTCGCTCGACGAGAGTATCCAGAATACTACATGCTGATGACGTAAATGGATATGCTGCGAAATCCGAGCCCATTCAGCGTGTAGGATGGCCAAACGAATTTTCGAAATATATAACGTTCGTTAAATTCTACTTTATTAAGCTCGAAAAATTTCGACGTGACACCCACTGGAAATTTAATTTAATTTTTTTTTTTTTTTTACTACGCGCAAACCTTTGAAAAATGATATTTCGTTCACAGGCGATATTCTCAGTATAAAAAAATTATCGGAAAATTTGTAAAAATTATTGCAAAATGAGAAAAATAAAGAAAAGAGTGTTGAAAAGAAGACTTTTAAAAAACATAATAGCGTATTTTTTGGCTAATTTCATGTTTGCAACAATGAAAGTATTTCTTAATTTTTTGGTAATTATTTTTAATAGAAACTTTAGATTAAGGCATTGTATGATGTACTACGGCAATGTAATGCTGTTACGACAACTGGGTCACGAAACCGACAGCTGATATAAACGTTGTTGTTCGCACATGATGACACGTTCGTTGAGGCTTCTCTTCACCCTAATGGCATTTCCAGAGTGAAATCCAGTCGCTCACGAGACTCGCGTAACATTCCAAGTTTACATAACCGGATCTGGCTTTCACGTCATGACGCAATTGTGTTGACTCCCTTCGTCGCTTGCGGGCCTCTATTTCCGTCATCCTTCTCCCTCCTCCCCTCTCTTCATCCCCTCAGCGTATCTACATACTGCTCAGCCGCGCCGCATTCGCCCACTAGAAGTTCTCGCATTTTTAGAGACAACCGAGATTAACCCCAACTTCCGCTCTCTGTGGACCGTTTCCCTCTTCATAATTGTCTAAACAACGGTTAAAAATCTCTGTTGGATTTCTCGACTATTCTGGTCTCAATGTTTTCTCATGTCTTCCAGTGCAGTTCACTGACTTTTTTTTAATTCGTAACATTGTTTCGCTAATTCTATGATTGCACCACTTTTTTTGTTAATTAATTGTTATACTTCTAATTTTTTTTTAATTTTACAAATTTTATATATTGAGTATTTTTTTTAATAAGAGAATATGGGATTCGCAAAAATTCGACTGAAATATTTTTTGTTATGATAATTAAAAACGCTTGTATGAAAATTTCGATCTTTTTCTAACGCGCGAACGTTGATAAATTGAAATATCTCGGGTTCTCCGAGTACCGTACAAATTAATGGTTGCATGGGGCGAAAAAAAAAATCACGAATTAATAACTCGAAAACTAATTTCGCTGATAAATTTGTTGATTTATTTTCCGAAAGTTTACCCAACACCTGCCCGCGTGTACACACGGGGCAATGATGTACCGTAGCAATACCAAAGCTTGATGCTGGTTTACGTCGGTCAGTGTCTCGTGACCGATTACCCAACGGAGCGATTGTCCGGCAGAAGCTCATGTTACCGTTACCAGCGAGACACCAAAGTCCCAACGAAACGAGTACGACCTACGGACACTTATTTCTCACTGGGGGTGTCTAAAGCTTCGCCTACCCCTCGTTCGCTTAAAGCTGTATACACACGAACCCGTTTCGCAATCCTCTCCTTTACTACCCTTCATCACTGTCTCTCCGGTCCGTATTCTCTTTCACACTTTCTTGTATTTTTCCTCAGTCACTCACTGCGTAGTGCACATTCTCAAAAAAAAAAAAAAAAAAAAAAAAAAAAACGTATATCGCGAGAAATACTTCGCGAAAGCTTCACCGGCTTTGGACCGACTCGACGCTAATGAGATTTTCATGAAAGCTTTGCGCACATTTTCTTCTTTCTTTTTTTCCGCTTTGTTTTCTTACTTTGATCTGTTCTATTTCGGCAAGAATAATAAAAATAAAAAAAAAAAACAAAAACCTGTGCTAAATTTCTCACTGGAGCTTCGCCGACAAGTTGGATTCATTTGCGTGTCTATCGCATCGCGTTATCGCATCTATTTTATTCCCGGCCCGCTGGGTTGGTGGTAACGAAACCGATACATTTTTTTTTTTTTTTTTTTCACGAGGGAATGTCATTTCGGTATCCGTATCGAAGGCTTTTGTTTGACGCGAAATCGAGAGAAACTCGTAAACTTTTTTTTTTTTTTTACTTATCGAACTGGAATCGATTCGGCGAGGGAGGTTTCTGTTTACAGACACAGAGCGCCGAGCATCGCTATACTTTCCGAGCGAAGGAACGAGATTAAAAGATTGACGAGTGGAGAACGCGGTAAATCGGAATAAAACGATGGACCGAGGTACAATACGATTTAGTCTTTGCTCAAGCAAATACGTGCCTTTGTGGTCGAATGAAACCGCGGATAGAAAGCACGAGATAACACCTATTCCCTATTGGAAATGGAAACTGTACCGAAAGGCAAACGACCCCTCAACTGTACAAAGCAATCTATTCCCTTCGAAAATATATTCCTTTGTATATTGTATATATATATGTATATATATTTATCTTTAGCAAATACAAATTTATTAAATAAAAAAATAAAACGAAAGAAAAAGTCCTCAAACTATACCTTACGCATGTAAATATATATATATTGATATAATATATCATATATGATGTTTATGATATTATTATATTATTTTTATATACATTTCCATTTTATAAATAATATTTTCTTCATTATTTATTTTATTTTATTTTTTCGCTTATTTTTGTCTGTATCCATTCCACACTTTACCGTTACTAAAAAAAAAAAAATAAAAAAGAAATTCATTCGTCGATTTATTAACGCGAATTTCGACGCCGCGTTAATCACTTTGCCGTAAAAGAGAAACTCGATGCACATACACGTTGCACATAAACAACACTACGAGTGAGTCGATTTGTAATTGCGCTAAATTGATTCCCCGAAGTATTTTCACGCGAAAGTTCCAAACCTGTCTGAAGTTTATAATTTAATGTGGCAATTAAAAGCAGTCTCGAGGACTTTGATGCGAATTTATAACGAATATATTTCGTGGTGCTTTGGCGTCGAATAAAATTGTTGCACACGTACAGTTGTGTGTGTCTCTCTCTGTCTGCTAATTCGCAGGAAACGCGTATTTGTCGACGAGGAGATGAAACGGGGCGTTCGAAAGCTATCGGTTTGACGGTGACGCTCGCGACTTAATTGGATTCTATCGTACCAATACAATGGGTCGATGCCGTGTAAATCGATACATAAATGTGAACGCCGACTGTGGGAGGATTTTTCAAAAAATACCATCGGCTCTGATGGGATAACGATTGAGAGAGAAAATATATACGAAACGTTGAGATAGAATGCGACAATAAAGATAGCAAACGATGCTCCGCGTATCTATACGTATGCGCATGTATTATTGTATTATTCTACAGAACAAAAAAAAAGATATATGGCAAAGCGAATTTTTCGCTTGTTCGACTCGACTTTCCGGCACGACTCGTTTCCGCTGTGATGGTACTTACTGGATGCCCCGCAGACCGGAACATGTTAACAAAAACGTATTCACAATGAATACCGCAGCGGGTGGTTATTTAGCTATAACCCGCTCCCCGTACACGATACCCGCTATGCTTCCCAACGCAAAATATCCCTTCCGTAAATGCTTAGCATCCTCCAATCTCAGCTTATCTATTCACGGGAATAATCCTCGCTGATTGAGTATTCTTGTCGTTGATAAATAAAGCTGTTCGAAACTCTTCCAATGACTATTCAACGATGGAACGGGAAGTTCATTCAATTTTTCGAAACAAAACTCTCGTAATCCCGATAAAAAATAGCCCGCCATTTTATTTTATTTTATTTTTATTGCATTTTTTTTTCTCGTATAGTGAAAAATACAACAGAATTAATTTTCATGGCGGAGAATTATTAGTTCATTTTCCTTCCGACGATAATTTATATTGAAAAAAATAAAAATATGCCTTTCAATGGCTAAAAACTCATAGACTATACGCGACAAAATAAAAAAATCTTTTTTTGATTTTTTTAAAAATATGTACAATAATAATCATTGTCTTTCGGTTTTCTCATTCGCGCCGCTATAGCCTC
The DNA here is from genome assembly GCA_964006125.1 of Cryptus viduatorius. NCBI lineage: Eukaryota > Metazoa > Arthropoda > Insecta > Hymenoptera > Ichneumonidae > Cryptus > Cryptus viduatorius. The sequence goes on along the minus strand of OZ023227.1, from coordinate 12,428,351 downwards.
GCGTTGCCTGTATGTACGCCGTCGACCCTCCACCGTTTAATTTTCTCCTTTCTAACGCGCTTCCGTTTTCGTTCGTTTTCAGACGAGGTCTCTCGGCTTTATAGAATTCCGGAAATTGGTCTGTCGGATGTGACGTCACGATGACGAGAGACTCGGAACGAGGCCGGGACCGACGAAGAACGTACGTCCCGCGCCTTTTGTGCGCGAGACGAATTTTCTTCCTGAGTTTCCTCATACCAGGACTCGGCACAGCGCCGAAAGTACGCGCGCAAAGTTCAGAATGTCCACCTACCGAAGCCATTCCCGGCTGTCCGTGTTACAGCTTCGAGGATGGACTGTTTTTGGAATGCTCGGGCGCTACCGAGGATACACTGAGAAACACTATGCTAGGAGTTCTTTCGGAAGGAGGTGAGTTCTTAACTCCTCAAAATAAAATTTCCCTCAGAAAAAGTCATTAGCCTCGAATAATAAAGTCCTTTGAAGCCCCCAAATTTTTTTGATAATCTCTGACCTAATCAAAAGGCTTAAACATAGGGAAGAGCGGAGCGAAACGGGAAACATAGAATCAGAAATCATTGGAAACAAATTGAGGTTAAGCATAAAATAAAATTCGAAAAAATGCAGAAAATATTGTGATCGAATTTAGTAAGAATTGAAATGGAATATAACAAAATTGGGTCAATTTTTTTTAATGCAATCTGTAATTCACTTTTTTTCGAGTTTTTTCTGAAATTTGATTCATATTTTTTAAAAATGTACGTCATGTTTGTTGGCATCAATTTTGTTGTTTTGGCCGAGTAGAGCTATTAACCCATTTTGCCTCTCGTTTCCATTTTACCCCGTTCTTTCCTACTCCTCCGACAAACTCCACCAACAAAACACCTCCTACTACCAACAAAATCGTTGCCTCCAAAATTATTCCAGTGCTCTCCATATAGGGAACAAAAGATTGAGTGCAGATTGACACATGTCGTTTGTATGTCCTTTTTTTCAACAGGTCCAGCGACGATAGTCCAATCGTTGAGTGTCTACGAACTCGACAAGAATATCGAAGATTTCAAAGAGGGTTCATTTCCCAGAGGTTCGCAGATAAGGCATCTGCAGATATCGCAATCGTCATTGCGCGAGATAAGCGAGAACGCATTTGGAAATCTCAAGGAGACGTTGGAGTCATTGGCGTTGGTGTCCGGTCGTTTGCCCCAAGTGCCGCAGAAGTCACTGGCCGAGCTTCACAAACTCGCCGCACTCGATCTCGAGGGTAATCTCATACAGGATCTGTCGTCCTACTGTTTCTGGGGTTTGAAGCTCATAAAGTTGAGTCTAAAGCGTAATCAGATATCCAAGATATCGGAACACACGTTCGCCGGTCTCGAGGACAGCCTTACCGACTTGGATCTCGCCGAAAATAAGATCAAATTATTTCCAATGTCGGCGTTGAGAAGACTCGAGAGTCTGGCATCGCTGCGTCTCGCTTGGAACGAAATATCCGAAGTGCCGGACGACGGTTACTCCAAGCTGAGCTCATTGCTGATTCTTGATTTGAGTAGCAATAACTTCGACAAACTCGGCGAGGATTGCTTCAGACCTTGTCCGATCCTCACCACGCTCTCCCTCTACTACAACTCCATCGAAACAGTTCACAAAGACGCTTTTGTTACCCTCAAAGATCTGGAATCCATCGATCTGAGTCACAACAAAATCGTATTTCTGGACGTCACGACCTTCAAGGGAAACGAGCGTCTGAGAACAATCGAACTCAGCCACAATCACATACACTACATAGGCGGTGTTTTCGCGAGATTAACGGAATTGCGTGAGCTCTACCTCGCCGAAAACAACATATTGGAAATTCCATCCGAAGCATTCGCCGGTAGTACTAGTCTCGCGGTCGTTTATCTACAGCATAATGCCATAAGGCGCATTGATGCCCGAGGTCTCTCAACTCTCACGCAACTCGAGCAGCTGCATCTAAGCAACAATTATATCGAACGCGTGCCGATGGAGTTTCTCGAAAATTGCGAAAATCTGTCCTCGCTGTCGTTGGACGGTAACAAAATTCGGGACCTACAAGTCGGCACCTTTGTGAAACTTCAGCAGTTGCGGGAATTGAGACTTCAGGACAATCGGATAACAGAAGTCAAGAGAGGAGTCTTCTCGCAGCTGCCGTCTCTGCTAGAGCTGCATCTACAGAACAACGCGATAACCAACATGGACACCGGCGCATTAAGGACGCTGAATGCCCTGCAGCACGTGAATCTTCAGGGCAATCAATTGGCAGTATTGGATGATGTTTTTCAGTTATCATCTTCAGATTCCACTAACGGCGGAAGCTCTTTGGTTTCCATACAATTGGACAGTAACGGGCTGGAAGTGTTGCACAATGACTCGTTGCGGGGTCAAGCTTCCGTCAGAATAATGTGGTTGGGACACAACAAGCTCACGCGACTCCAAGCACCATTGTTCCGCGATCTTCTACTGGTCGAACGTTTGTATCTCACCAACAACTCCATATCGCGTATAGAAGACACGGCATTTCAACCGATGCAGGGACTGAAATTTCTCGAATTGAGTATGAATCGGCTGAGTCACGTGACGACCAGAACTTTCTCGGAACTCCACGAACTCGAGGAGCTCTATCTGCAGGACAATGGTCTCAAAAGATTGGACCCTTACGCGCTAACAGCCCTCAAGAAACTTCGAATTCTTGATCTCGCTAACAACAATCTGACGATTCTCGAGGATGCGATGTTTCAGGAAAACTTGCCGATAAAAACGTTGAATCTGAGGAATTGCTCGATCGTCAAGATTGAGAGAGACGCCTTTCGTGGCCTAAACAATCTGTTGGAGCTGAATCTCGAGGACAATCGCTTGAATGCCGGTGCGTTGAGAAAATTGATCTTCATAAGCCTTCGCACGCTTACCGTTTCGGGAAACAATTTCAGCGACATCGCCGAGGATAGTTTGTACGGTTTAACCTCGCTACAGGAATTGTTTATGGAAAATGCACAAATAGTTGATATTCCCGAAACGATATTTACTCTGAATCCAAATTTGGCGCGCATCCATCTAAGCCGCAATCTGTTGCGCGAAATGCCGCCGCGTGTATTCTCCCGGTTACAATCGTTGCGAGAGATACGGTTGGACAAAAATTTGCTGTTTGAGTTTCCGTACAAAGCTCTGTCGTTCGTTTTAAATTTGGAGATTTTGTCGTTGTCGTATAACAAAATTGCAACATTCAACGCGGCTAATGTGACGAGTCTGAAGTATCTCAGAGAATTGGATCTCAGCCACAACAGAATCGAGACAATGTCGGGATTCGCTGTAGCTAACATGTCCCGTCTACTTTTCGTTGATCTGAGTCACAACAGTTTGAAGGCATTGCCCGTGAATTTTTTTGCAAGATCCCAGATGTTGCGAAAGGTAGATCTGTCGGAAAACAAATTTGTCCAGATACCGCCTATCGCTTTGACTGGACAAAATCTTCCGGGACTTACGTGGCTGAATTTGACAAAGAATCCGCTGAATCGTATTCACGATCTTCCGTCAGTTGCAATGTATCCGGTGCTACAAGAAATTCATATATCCGGAACGAATCTTAGTATCGTTACGTCGCAAGATTTCGAAGCATTCCCGGCGCTTCTGCATCTGTTTCTAAGCCAAAACGGAATACTGAGAGTTTCGCCGGGTGCATTTAGAAGTTTGCCGAATCTATTGACGCTTCATTTGGGAATGAACAGTCTGGAGATTCTGCCGAAGGAACGTCTACAAGGAATGGAACATCTTCGTATACTAAATCTGACGCACAATCGTTTGAAGGAACTTGAGGAGTTTCCCGCCGATTTGAAATCACTTCAGATACTGGATCTGTCATACAATCAAATAGGCATTGTCGGCAAAGTGACTTTCAAGAATCTTGTCAGTCTCGTTGAACTCCATCTATATGGTAACTGGATAAACTTTATATCAGGCGAAGCCTTCAGACCACTCAAGAAACTTCGTCTGCTCGATCTCAGCAGAAATTATCTCGAGAATTTGCCTCTCAACGCTTTTCGACCATTGGAAACGCAAATACGGAGCCTACGCGCCGAAGGTAAATTATCATCGACAATTTCTCTTTCGCACGATTTTTTTTCACTATAGAAGCTGCAATCGTTTTGTAACAAATTAACTTCATGGTCGGAAGAGAGAAGATGATAAAATTTTTGGTTTTAATGGTCTATTTTTACAAATTGTACTTTCTTCTTCTCACTTCTCCCTTCTTCTCTTTTTTAAAACTTCCCGAAGTAATTTAAATACTGAAAAGGGATGACGAAACCTTGCAATCTTTTTTTTTTTCGTGCAAATTAAAGATCTTCAAAAAAAGGGTTTTCAATTACATATTTCGACATATTTTTCCCGATAAATATGAAAAAAAAAGTAAAATAGAAAATTATTTTTTTTGTATTTCCAGAATTAGCCGTTTTATGGTTTACGATTTTTCTCTTGTAACCCGCAACCATTAATCGATAGTATGCCTCTATCGCGTGCGCGAAGAAAATTGCGTATATAATGAATAGATCGAGGTACAGTAGCAGCAAGAAATATTGCCAATGATCAATGAAAGCTTATCGAATATACGAGGGGTGAAGTACCCTTCGTTCTCGAACAATTGAATAACACAGTGGATCGAGAAGGTCTGTTTGCACCGTATATTCAGTCATAGTCTTGTTCGTCGTTTCGACGGAATCAATATCGAATTTCACGACAATGGAAACTACGAGACTCGCAGACGGTTGTAGGTCTCTTACTGCAACCCCTCTATCTTGCCGTTTGCGTTATATCTTCGAGGGCGGTTTCGAGATCCGGAACTCATTCCGCCTCTAATCTCCCACGTGAAATGGCCTTCGAGTGTTCCATTACGATAAGCCCACGCGAGAATCTCTTCACTCCTCCCTTTCGTCTATCCGCAGCGCTTACCAACTATCTTGCCATCTTATCTTACGTACAAGTCTATCATTTCACCGAAGATCTAAATTATCTTACGCTTCGACGCTTCGCTATTCGTTCACAGAGAATCCGTTGCACTGCGGATGCGAATCACAAGAATTGTGGGAATGGTTGCGCGATCATCAGAAGCTCGTCGGTGGGGTTGGACGCGATCGTGACAGAGGACGAAATGGCGGTGGTGTCGGAGTCGGCGATGTGGAAACTGGTTTGCTTAGGTGCGAACAACCACCGGAACTTCGGGGACTCGTATTTCTCGATCTGGATCCTCACGCATTCTGCTCGGCTCCGCTTGTTCTCAAACTCGCTATTCAGGATATTCAACCGTTCTCCGTCCTCGTTTCGTGGCAGAGCCGAAATCATTCGGGACTTCACGGCTATCAAGTCGCCTATCACGCCCTTAACGACGTGGACGAGGTTAGTGCACTTGACACCAAATCTTTTCCCAAAGCAAACAGGAAGCTTAGATTTCTCGAAATATCAAACTTAAAAATCACCTTCTACAAGGCTGAGAATCAATTTTATTTTTATAGTTAAGTATATATTTTTTTCCATAGATTTTGAATATTGATTACCTATTTGCGTCTAATCAGATTTATTTTATACTAATAATAATAATTTTATCATTATAAAAAAAATCCACGGAACATCTGATTTCCAACTAATTCTCCATATTTGTAGTCTTCCCGTTCTTTCCATTCAAAAATACGATAATATGACTGAAAAAACATTTTCCCCATGTCGATTTTTGTCACCCAGGTACGAGGGAAGTTACTGGACCCAAAAGCCCGTTCCGTGAGATTATCGAAGCTTGCATCGGATACGCGTTATCTGATATGCGTTTTGGGTCTTGGAAGTTGGGGTACACCGATACCGGAGGACATACACACGTGGCAATTGAACGGTTCTCACGACGACGTTATCGAGAGTTCGGTGCCACCGGTAATGGTTAATTCGCCTATGAGCCGTTGTACCGAAGTGAGAACGCTGGATGCGCCGGATTCGGTGATAGGGGAAGGAACTGTCGGGGATCGAGGAGGACTGGCGAGTATTCTTACTCGAAGACTCGGTCTGATAGTGGGATGCTGTATGGGTCTCGTTGTCTTTCTCGTATTGGTTTCGGTACTCGGATACATGAAAATGAAAAAACAACGCGCCGCAATGAAGAGGGAACAACCATTAGCCCCAAATCCACCGGAATACATGTCCTATCGGCACTTTTCGCTTCAAAGCGGCGACAGAGCTGAAAACGCATGTCCGAGTTTTATCAGCAATATCGGCACAACGCCATTAAACTCGTAGCACAAGGCGAAAGCTGCTCGAAAAGCTAATACCATCGAGCACGACATCGAACTCAAGAGCGTCTCAACCTGCACCGGTATGTTCGGCTGACGACGCGGCGAGATCTCCGAAAGGACGACAAGCTTAGGACAAATAACAAAGAACTCTTAGAGTATAAAAAAGAAAAACTCCAAAGGAGATTAAACGAAAATGAACAGTTTGATGGGAGAACCTAACGCAGTGCCAAATGAGAAAAGGCCTATCGGTGCTAAACAGTTTTTTTTTTTTGTGTTTTCCAAAGGATTCTCTCCGGATGTGTGTATGTGAATGAAAGTGTTACAGTGATTCGCGATTTAGCAGTGATTCACGAGATAATCGAAATAAAACTAAAAAAACGTTATTAAAAGACATAAAAATCGACGTACGAAATTGTTTAAATATTGTATCGCGCGCGGACACTTTTCCTCGAAATATTATCGATCTTCGGTGATATTGAGTGTAAAGTTTGACGAGGTGACTAATCAAATATTGGTAGGTATGCAATGAGAAAAAAAAATCAAATGCAGAGAGAAATAATTATTATGAGAAATGAGGAAGAAACAAATGAAAGAATAATGACAACGATGAGAAAACTTCCACAGATCCCTATATTTACTCGCGTTAAGACTGATTTTTTATCGATCCAAAAAGATTTTTTTTTTTTCCTTTCAAGTTTCATACACCGCGTTGAGATTGTGTCGTTGTAACATAGATAACGTTTTGTAAATAATACGGCGATTTTCGATGACGGATTATAGGAGACGAAAAAAATCGCAACAACGGAACAAAGACGTAACGAAAGAAAAAAATCTTTATCGACTTGTCCCAACGTCCCTATCCTATCCGCCCCTCCCGATAGAGTTGCTAAGCAATAATTAATGAAGAAAAAAAATTTATCTCGTATAAAATAGTTTAATCGTCAGCTCTCGAATGTTTACTATTAAGCGAAAGATGATTGCGTTGAAAATTTCTCGTTACGACTGGGGTACAGACGAGACTATACGTAATTATTGAATTACAAACGAATCGACACTCTAACGAAGACATGTTTTGATTCCTGCCAAAAAAAATAATCGAATTCCCAAAACTTGCCGAGTGGCAAAAAAATTAAAAAAAAAAAGGTATTTGCCAAAATACGACATACATACGTAATGTACGGATGAGTGCAAATATATTTTGCAGAGGTGAATAATAATTATTGTATATAGTTAGATAAAGTAACATAGCATTGTATATTACAGTTTAGGCTTTCGGTTAATAAAAAAACATAAAAAAAAAGAAACACGATGAATCGACAAATTTATTCTCGGCCGCTTATTAATTCCACGAAAGGAAAAAATATAAGAAAATAAAGAATATCATTTCAATCGATTGTTGAAAAAAAGATCTCTACGAAAGAGCCCTTTTATTATTACACGCGAAATTAAACTGTAAGAGATGAAATTGAAACGTGTTCCGCTGTTCGTGACTTGCAAATTGCCGTTTGGACAGCGGGCAAAAGAACTTCAACTTTACATCGTTCCGACATCTTGCGAGAAGGCGTATCACTTGAATAACAAATCTTGGAAACTTCAACTAACTTCCGACAGTAAATAACTAGCAAACTCGACTTCCCAATGAAAATTGAATGGTTCGGTGCGGACGCATGTTGACGTAATAAAATTAAGGTGGACAAACGTTAAAAGAAGCGTCAAGGCATATGAATCAATTGCAATCAGTTGCGTGTTTCATATGCATTCAGAAGCCATTTTTCCATTTTTTCCTGCCGACCAATGACAGCGCTTTTGAGTGAAATACTGGCCTTTGCTCTCCCGAAAGTCACGAGACATTCGACGTTCGATTCGCGAACAGAATCACCGAAGGGATTCAAAGTTAAATTCACGCGCGAAATACTCCAGAGATCCGAAATATCCCTTTCCTCTTCGATTCCCGGGAGATTCAGAAACTTCCAAGTTTCCGCATTCAAACGGAAGATCGAAGTTTCGAACAGAAACTTTAGTTCCACGTGAGAAAACGAAGATTCGTAAACTCACGAATCGTACACGATCGTTAACGATAATTATTGAAAATTCGTGTCTCATTAACGTATACCACGAGGGACTTTTCGACGAAGAAGGATCCGGAACATTGGAATTGCAAATCAGGTAAATTAGCTCTATCGAGCGTAAACTTTCATTTTTTCGGTTTTTTTAATATAAAAAGTGTTTATAAAGAGTTAAGGATAGCATGAAATTGATGTTGGTAGTGAAATGAAAAACGAAAGCTTTCAGATGGTTCCGACAAAAATTGGAAGTACAATATTTAAAAAAAAAATTGTTTGTTTGGAATACACTTATGGAGGTCAGAATATTGTTCTCTCTTCGTTACAGTAATTAAAAATGAATTTTGTTTCACTACCCCACCCCGACGATATACTTTTATTTTATGTGAAACAATGTCGGCGTCGGGGTTGGTTTTCTCGGTGGTTGGACGTGTGCACAACGCGCTTTCTACGGTCGGTGGACCTTCACGTTTCAATGTGGTGGTGAACATAGCCGAGTCACGACGACATCGTAACGATTATCCGGGATGGGATGAGGGAATCAAATTGGAAAAATCTGGAAGAGCTCGGTGGAGCAAGAAATTGAACGACCGAGAACAATGATACAACCCATCGCAGGGGTAGAAGGCGCGGATTCTCGTGAACCTGAATCGGGTTCGCTGAACGCATTACAAACCTCAATGGTACAACGTTACACGCGGACAAATTAAGCCATAGCACGTTTATATGGAACAAAGTGATATGATGCAATTTTTTCAAAAATTCCACCGATGAAATTCCTCTAAAAAAAAAAAAAAAAATTATCTTTTTTTTTTTACAAATTTAATGATACGATATCATTGTTAAACATTATCGACTGCACATTCGTTTTTTCCTATATAACTCACGAGAACGAATTTTTTTCAGAAATTAAGCACGTACGCGCGTAAGCGTGTAAGCACGTTGTATACGTACAATGATTTTTAATCACCAAAAATGGGATTTTCTTCAATTACTTATATCGTTATTTTGCCAATTTGAAATACGAAAAAATCCAAAATTCCGTTTTTACTATTTCAATTATCTCACCGATTATATATAGCATACAGAATATATGACGAAACAACTTGATATTGATTATTCTTGATTCCCAAAAACATTTCGGGGATACTAACCACCGGAAGTGCTTGTGATTTGATTCGCAGATACCGAAAAATTAACGTAATTGAAAGTGGCGAAGTGATAAAATATATTATTCATTCTAAGGATTATTTGCGTATCACGGAGTACCAATATTGGTAATACCGCAGCATATGGTTAAATTTTACGTTGTTCGTGCGAAAATTACATACTCCGATATAATAACGCGGGAACAGAATACAGCTCATTACCCGCAAGCCTCTGTATCGCGGTTTCACAGCGGGAATAACTTGGATATGAGAATTTTGCGTTGGAAGGATAAGCCCCGCGAATCGCCGTTGCAAATGATGGATGATGAATTACGCAATCGGCTATGACGATAATGGAACGGGGCGTTGCGGCGTGTTAAACGTAAATTCGCTCGAATATCTCACCGGGGCAAACTAACGAATTAGAATTTCAATTTGACTGCGAAAATCCATATAGATATACAGCGTAGAATAATTGAGGTAATACGACGAGCGTTTGTTCAATTAATCGATTTATCCAAGCCGCGCACGCATCGCTAACGATTACGGCGATTTTCGTATGAATATATTTCGAAAAGTATACATTGTATATATATATACAACGGTTATTTTCTGGTTGAAATAACAATTCAATTTCGAATGTCGTGTTTTTCTCGGATTACGGTTAAATAGCTTCGAACGTTTGCGATGGATCACGAAAATGAATATTGACAACCTAAACATACATACACATCGCGCAAACACGCGTTCGGTCGGTGCGTTACGGTGTTTTCTGTCGTTTGCGTGGCGTTTTCGTAAACTAATCGACAAAAATACAATACTATACAATCCTTTCGTATACACTATTTCGAAACGATCGGGACATGCGATATGCGAGAACGTTGTACCACTGACGAGCGACACATCATACCGTGGAACGCTCTCTCACTCGACTCGATGCGCACACACGATGACGAGGCTGATGGAAATTTTGTGCGAGAGACAAAAAAAAAACGATTTGCGAAGCGTTCTCTATGAAATGGACAGATCGCTCGACGAGAGAACGAGAGAATGTCGAAAAAAAGAACGACCGAGTGAAGAGATATAATTTGGAATGATAGGATTCGTCCGAAACGAGCCGATGGACCGGAAAGCGTTTTTCAATCGAAAAAAACATGAACAATCATTTAACTCGTTTGTAGACTTTTTTTTCGCGAATAACTATAATTCCATTTATTCAACAACGATGGGTTACTGCTATCGTAGCAAAACTACGAGCGTTTATTCACATATTCCGCATCGATCATATTATATCTCGGGACAGTCATAGCACTCTTCGTTGTTTTTTGTTCGCCCATTGAATTTTAAATTTTGTCTATCGGATTTTTTCGTCTGTTGGTGTTTTTGCGCGTGCGGAACTATTTTAAAATGGGGAATATCTCTACCAAAATTAAATAATCATTTAAAATAAATGTTATAATTAAAAAATATGCAATCAATTATTAGTATTACAAGTCATTTAATTACCTCGTGAAAATATTAATAATAGAGTCTCTATTTTGTATTGTAATTTCGTTTCATGTTAACATTCTAATTTGCATCGTGGACCCAGTCAGCCGACGATGTTAACATTATTTGTACTTTTAACCCATTTTTTTACTGCAAAAATCGAGGAATAATATTACAACAATTTTTTGTAAAATTACCAACTTTTTTTTTATTCAACAAGACAATAATTGCCGGGGGGTTGTGAACAAGACTTGTCCGCACCTTTGTTGGCCTGCAGGCAGAGGAATTGTTTAGTAAAATTGCACCCCGTTACGTCGTGAACGCGGAAAAATACAAAACGCGAAAAAAAAAAAACGGATCGAATCATTTTTCAAAACGAATCGAAAAATCCATTTAGTACTGAAAAAGAAAAATAAAACAAGTAACAACGGAGAATTCGTCCTCTTCGATTTAAAAATGACCGATTTTTTTTTATTTACTATTTTCCGTATTTTTGTTTGTCACATTTTTATGTGCGAGTTTTTTCCGTTTCAATTAACAATGTTTTTTTATCGCGATTATTAAACGCCTTATCAATAACGCAGCGACTTTACGACAGGGTTCCTCCCTATTATTTACCACTCCAGAATTTTGCTTTTAGGATCAATCGTATCCGCGCTATAAAATCCGTTTGCGAACAGCCATCACACAACAAAACGAAAAAAAAAGTTTCCCATGTGTGTGTGTGTGAATAAATTTAATACTCAACGCGCACACAAACACGCCAAACGAACACGAGCTTTCAAAATAATGCGAGTAATGCTTTTGCGAGCGATACTCTCGCACCCACCTGCGCTCTTATACGATTTAATGCAATTTATCTGCACCTACCGTTTCGCCGTCGAGAGTTAGCGAACTAAAAGTTTATCTAACAGCTGGTTTTGGCTCCAACGGAACAAACTCTGTCCGACTAAAGACATTTTTCGGCGAATAAATTTTATTTTTTATTCTCATACGCGCGTGTAACGCGGTCCCAAACATTTTGCAAAGTTAAAACGATAAATAGTAAAGTTACCGGCATTTAAATTTTTAAATAACAATAAAAAAACCCTAAAAACTTCTTTTTTTTCGTAAACTTGTTCATAAATTCTATCCAACTCCTTATTTCCGTGTTCTCCATTGGCAGGTAAAATTTTCCGTTCGAATGATTTCGATCGCAAAAGCTACGAATCCTCCAAAGAGTCCCAGTCACTTAGATTGAATGGAATTGAATTAGTGGCCTCAGTGGCGTTGAATGAAGATATAAGCATCGGCGTTTCGTACAACCGACAGTACTCGTACTACGTAACCGGCCGCTAGTATGCAAATTGAATATGTACTAAGACGTGGCTCTCGTCTCGAAGCTGCCCCGGGTTACCGGGTTGCCCAGTGGAACGGAAGTAATGACTGCTACCCTCAAGACTCCGGCATCTCTCTTCCCCCCGAAATGGCTTGACTGACTCCCAAACTCTCGCCGCGTAAGATGGTTGCCTGCACCTGGGTTACTAACTAAATCCAACTCCGCAAGATAAACGATATGCGGTTTGTGCTCCTATGAAAGCATAACCCTCAACCTACCGACATCAGTTTGCTTTGCTTTCCCGTTTAACCGTTCGCGTTCACGAATTTAGCCCAACTTCGATATAATAATCGGGTATACGGCACGTTATCGTCCAACCAACTGTGAAACACTCCGAATAAGCGCGGTAATAATTATCTGTAACGAAGTTTCATCGCACCGCATAAATAAGAACGAACCACCGATTCCGGTATTTGATGCATTGCACATTATTCTTCTTTACGAAAACAGTGTATAGGTTGGAATATGATGGAAGATATATCGTAATACAGTACAAGCTCCGTATTCTTAAGTCGACGGAACCGCACACGCTTCCGGTTCTGTATTTCCCCTATCGTCCCTACTCCCGGTCAGTTGCTGCGGGTAGGGATAATAAGGAGTATACGCGTCCGTAGATACCGCTTGGAATGGAGAGAACGAACTCAGGGGAAATACAGTTAAGGGAAATCGTTGCCATGGTAACGAGTTAAAATAAGAGAGCGGTTGAGTTAAGAGGAGTTAAGAATACGGAGCTTGGACTATAATTCCTATGGAAATGAAGTATACATAATATTAGATATATTGTGACGAGTTTTCCTTGATCTCAAGCGCAACGCTAAACTCAACAAAATTAGATTAAAACTAAAAAAAAACGCGACCTCGATAACTTACCGTCCACCCTCGCGGATGCATCGCCGTCCCGGTGGGTGCCAATTAATATTGCATCGCCGGCATCAACAACCGGACTAATCTGGACGTCGGTGGAACAGCGATCTCCGCAGGGTTAATTTTTGTTTCGCCGGAATTACCAAAACCGGACTAATCTGGAGGTCGGGGGAACAACGACCTCCGGAAGGACAAAACAAACGATACAACAAAACGGAAACTCAAACAGTAACTAAAACTAACGTCGATGCATTCGCGAGAGCGAATGGTTGCGGAAATGCACGGTTGCTCAGGATGCGGGTTGCGGTAGAAGGGTCGCGATCCGAGGTCAATAGAGTAGCACACGAGAAACGGAAATCGAAACGTCAATGTTGCTTTAATCGGGAACGAAAATTAATATTTTGGCTAAGACCACGAGATCGCACGTGCGGGAGTCTCGAATACTCAGCTAATCGAAAAATCGAAGCAAGTCGAGCGACCATGGGCGAGATGCGAGTGCGACAAATTCTCTTAACGAAAAGAAACTCACCGAAATCGCACAATTTATCCGAAAAAAACCGGAAACTGCATCTGACGATGCCACAAGAACTCACACGTATGCACTACAACTCGAGAGCGTTAATCGTAACGCATCGATCGAATTATCAACTCGAAAAAGAATTCCTTTCGAAATTCTAACGGGGATAGCATACACGAAACACACGAATCGACGAACGAACGCGAACGAGTGAGATACACGAACGATATCGGGATCAACGGTAACGCAAGCGAGACACAGCGATCACATGACGTCGATAGCTCGAACGCGAGGATAATAGGTCGAAGCCTATGACAATGGGAGCGGGAGAAAGGCCCGAGTTATCTCTAGGACAGCCCTCGGTAGACTGTCGATTTGCCTACATGAATTCGTAACGAATTGTGGTTATTGTTTTCGGGATCTTGACTGATAACTACTGCCTGGTTGAGAAAACCATGTCATGACTTTATCGACTCGAGAGCCGATACTATAACGCGGAAACTTCGAAGGTTCTTCGCAATCCCTTCCCCTAGTCAATGCGTGAAATACATGGCTCTACTCTACTATAACACAACGCAAAATGTTTCACAACCCTTGCCTGGACCAAACGATACTTCCATTTCATCTCAACGTATTGCACTAACCCTTGGGGTGCCGGGATTGCATCGGACTTTAGCATATTCGCGCGACACTCCATCTCTTCTTTATTTGGGGTTTTATTTCAAAACTTATACCACCATATAAGATCGAGAATTCCGACCAAAACTGAACTAAACTGAATCTCAAATCTTAAAGCCAAACGGAACGGAACTAAACCTTAAATTTGAATTGAACTGAAATAAAATAAAAATAGCACTAAAGTAAACTGCAAAAAATCCCGATCGATATCTTATCGAGAGCTTGACGACAATTGAAGTTGCTGGGAGAGGCAGTAACTCGAAACTTTAGCACTAAATTCGGGTTTTTATGCGAGTTACGGTTGTTTTGATTTTTGTGACGATGATTCCGATAAATGACGTCACAACATACAGAAATTTTGCCGCGAAAATATAATTTGTATACAATTTTATTAATAAAATAATATCGTATATATTCCATAATATCTGAGGTTTAGATGTTTGCGATGATATATAAACAAATTTTTTTGTAGATTTTTATCCTCTTGTATGTACTTTGTACTGAATAGTAGATTAGATAAGCGATTTAATTGTAAAAAATTTCGCACAGTCTGTGCGTTTTGAGTAAAAACCTGTGAAAAGTGCGGCTATCGACAATTCGTGTCGAACTATTTCCTCGGTCGGTAAAAACTCATCAAACTATCATTTACTATTAAAATGTCGGTAAAATGAAAGAACATTTGGAATTTTCGTTTCCAAATGTTCTTCGTAGTTACAACTGAAATTTGCGGTTATCGACTGACTGTCGGTAAATCGCTGTTCTTTTTTTTTTGTTCGCTTTATTCTGAATTGAGACTTCAAGTAAAAATCAGTAATAATTCTTTCTTTCTATGATAAACTAACGAAAAATTCGTACGCTTCGAAATAATTAAAGTCTTTCAGTGCCATGTGCACAAAACTAACAAATTGATTGTTCTCGTCGAGAAATATTGACATTATAGTTTCTTTGAGAACTCGAATGGGTTTCATAGCGTATTTTCATAGCAAAGGATCTTAAATAAGGTAAGTGTCGATAAAATAGAGATCTAAACATTGTATTTTATATTTCTCGTATTTTCTTGAATAAAAACTATTATTTTCACCTAATCGCCAACGTCTGACGATTATTCGCTCGCCCTGAACTCGCAACCCTACCTGATTCGCTTAGAGCGAGAAGTCGGTGAAAAAGGAAATTTACAATACCTACGAAAAAAATTATACATATAAATTATATTTTTGCAATAAAAAAATAATATATTTCAGTATATATACTTGAGTTCCGTGACGGCTCTTATGAATGACAATCTAAAATTAAAGAAACATAAAAATGAAAAGCTCGCGTCACTGTCGACTTGTTTGAAAGGTTGAAGCCGAAAAAATAATAATAAGCACAAACACGGGAGACTGGAGGCTCAGGCTAATTATGAGATAAATCACAGCTGAGGGAGAAATGTCGTTGGAAAAATATACGCCTGCGAACACCACGGGATTCTCGTTTGAAGCGAAGGCTCGTTAATATTTTATCCTCCGTTTCGCTTCATAAATTATCAGTTAAATTAGATGACAAATTACTAGTAATATATTTCTCACGCAAATCGATTGAATTTCATTTTATAAATATTTATCATATAGTGTACAAGAGAACACTATACAAGTATCTCTTTAAAAAAATCAACGAAAATAAAAGAAAGTCTAAAAGCTTAGTTTATAAATCGCGAGTCAAAATTGCCCCGAATTCGGGATAAAAACGTTTCTGAAAATGTATCATGAAGTCAACCGAAAAATCGAAGTGGAAGTGACTTTTTGTTAGAAAACGTTTGGTTCGTTTCAAGTTACGGACAAAAAAAAAACAAAAAAACAAAAAAACAAAAAATGGAAAACAAAATAGAAAAAAAATCCAGAAACAAAAAAAAGCGGAAAGGCGTACGACACAAATTTATTTCTTCACCGACTCGCTTCTTCTTCTTGGTTCTTTTAGTGAAAAACGCGAAGTAGCCATCGTGTGGAACGGGAAGAATAGGTATCCCTTTTCACTCCAACCCTAGAGTTTCACCGCTGCTTTAGCGCGTTATCCTCTTGCGCAACGACGACGGAGGGAGAATAGCGGGGAATCCGCTATGGCAGTCGCGTAAAATCCCTTGTCATAAAGTTTATGGCCCGAGTCTCAGTTTCTGGCGCGAAGTGGAAGCGAGAGAAAACGAACGATATATAGAGGTTGCATTTACACACCCCACACACGCAGACACCCATATATATACATATACATACGGTATGTATGTATATACAGGTATAAAACGATAGTGAGGAAAAGTTGCGCTTTTCTCGCGCGCTGTCCTGCAACTATCCTCGGCATTTGTCGTCCGTCGGAGGCAGAAGCAACGTCTGCAGACCTCCGAACGCGACGTTCATTCGCTATACCTGTACGTATGCATATATATATATAGACACAAGTGTGAAATTTGCCAAAGGTACGCGGGATGAGAGCGCGAGAATACGACACGAGATAGAGAAAGAGATCTCGAACCCGAGAATCTCGTACAGCGACGAGAAGGAAAATCTCGCTTCCGTCTTTTATACATAGCGGAAGGAGGAAAATTTCTTGAATAAATATTTTCAACGCTTTTGCAGCTTCCACTTCGATTGCGCGTTTCGCGACAAACTATGGCCCTTCCTTCTTCCTCTCTTCCGTACACACGCGTGTATCTCCGTCCATATCTACGCGTGAATGTGCCAATGCGCGTGTATAAAGTTTC
Organism: Cryptus viduatorius; assembly: GCA_964006125.1. Lineage (NCBI taxonomy): Eukaryota > Metazoa > Arthropoda > Insecta > Hymenoptera > Ichneumonidae > Cryptus > Cryptus viduatorius. The sequence continues at coordinate 12,411,203 of OZ023227.1, read as the reverse complement.
GGTATGTGTGTTTAGCTCGAGAGAAAACGGAAGCGAAGTTGGAGTGTCAGAAGGAATGGAAATGTCGAAGGATGCCTCGGCGCTCGGTCGACGGAGTTATCCGCGTGTTGAACTCAAAGCGAAGTCGAGGAAAGAGAACGATGACGACACGGTAAGGACGAACGAAAGTGCATACCGCGAGACTTGAGGCCAACGAACACGTGTGTGAATTTGAAATTTTGAAATCTGGGTAAAGCACAAATCCGATAAAACGAGAGTATATGTTTTATAACTACGACGATGAAATTCCCATATCTACTCAACGTTTATCTTTTGATTTTCGTGTTATCGCGAGTCTTCTTGAAAAAGACACGTTTTCCGAAACGTGAGTCGAAAACAACGTCGTGAAAATTCTTGAAACTAAAATCTATAATATACGAACATTTCATTTTTCACTTTACGAAAAAAAAAAATGTGTACATTTTTTTTATGTCAAAGTTTATCTGTGTTGACGTAACAACGATTTAATTTAAGCTGCGAATTTCTGTGTTTTTTTAACGCTAATGGAAAAATTATCGGTGTCGAAACAGATTTTCCAGGCGTTGCGAAACAGTCGCGAAGCACTGCAAAATAAACAAAAAATGGCGAGTGGCGAGAGAAATCGGAAACAAAAAAGAGCAGCCGTGTTGGTGCTTTGCTCTTCGGGTCATTCGTTTTCATCACTTAAGATCACGTCCGGGCCATGAAGGCGCAGTGCTCTCGATAGGATGGTCCCCCGAACGCCCACGTACACACCTTCCCACACAGAAACGCGAACGTATCGATATGCAATATCCCGTAGAGAGAAGAACCATCTATCTTCGATCGACACACTCGACTCAGCGGACCGACGACGAGGTAAACGCGTTCCGGTGCACAAAGTACGACGGGGACCGTCCCTCTCGGCATCCGATCATCGGTTGCCTCCAGTTCAATTTTCTATGTGCTCGAGACAGAAGCTCTGCTCGTGGCTCGTGTCAAGAGTCCTCGAATTAAAAACATTCCAAACACACCCCGCTGAGCCGCTTCCGATCGTCTCTATATATTCTCTATATGGGCCATCGGAAGCATCAAAGACCGAAGGGGTTCCACAACGCAAACACTAGGAAATCCATTAATTTTTTGTTTTCTCGACACGCGGTCGTCATTAAGCTTCAATCACAGGAAAACGACGCGTAGGAACACATACGATTTTCCAACGTATCGTCAATTAAAATCGAGTAGAAAAAAAACCTGTAAGATTCTTTGAAAACCATCTAAAAAAAAAAGTGAATCAACACCCGCTACCCGACTCCATCAATTTCGATTATTAGAAGGTATACAATGGTATGATGAAAAAAAAATGGAAAAAGATGCGAAAGTGCGATAATCGTTAAAATATAAATATAATTCCTATTAACGAAAGAATTTTTAAAAATAAATAATAGATCGAAAAATTTTCACAAGTACGAATATTTAATATAAAAAAATATCAATAATTTTTGTGAAATATTAATACTCTTCGCCATCATTATTATTATTGTTTGCATTTGTTATTCCGTCTGTCAATGTGTTAAAAATGTAACGCTACGCGACAAGCCGACTTTTTGAAAGCAAAAACTGATCGATATCTCTTGAGTGGTCTTTCGCATCACTCCATTTCAATGCGAAACCATTAAATTAAATTCCATCCCGATGCTTATCATCGAATTTTAATAATTGATGCAAAAGCTCGTGATAATGAGAGGCAAATTTCGACAAATACAACTGACAATGTTTGCCGTATCGTACGTGCGAATGTGCAGCATCGCCGTTCGTACATTGTTTCAGCGACGAATTAAAATCAGCGGTGAAGAATCGTCGAGAAGGTTATTCTATAGGAAGCCGTGTCGCGTTCATCCCGCTATAATGCTTTACAATCGGATTTTACCATCGTTACTCGCGAAACGAGAGAAAGCTTCGCGTGTTGCATGACGATAGTCCAGTGGTCCATTTCTCTCATTATCGGCCCTACGGTGACAGTAAACCGCACATGTATACATAATAATAGTCGTACACTGTGCCGTACACACAAATGGTTTCTGCGCGTCTATACTACTCATTTACATGTGTTAACGTTGATGCGCGTACATAGTGTACCCAATGCCACGCCGGAAACTACTCTGATGCTGCAGCCGCGCGTACGCCGGACTGCCAAAGAGTATTTTGACAATTAAGCTAACATCTGTAATCAGTTTCGAATTTTACGGTAGAGAATTTGTATACCCTACCGACGCTGGGAATGGTTGTTATTCTCTGTACACATTGTAGTACACTGAGCCGCGATGACCCCCCGCCCTCCCCCCCTTTTCCTGCACTCCCTTTCAGCCTCAACCCGTCCCACCTTCGCGAGTGCCCGTCCCCGGTACGTCCCTGAAATTCAATCGGATTACGTACTCATTGTCCGAGAGCAGAACTAATGCGGCGGCCGGCGGCACGGAAAACCCAAACCCGTTGAGTTTTACTGGGGATTCAACGCTTTTCATCGTAAAATACGAGCAGAGAGTTCGACCACGTTGTCCCCATGCGATATATTAATGAAAACGTCTGAACCGGTGCAGCCTGACCAACATCCCCGCGTATGAATCGGTAGAGTACGAAATTTCTCTCGCACTCCAGGATTTATCTATCGCGCCGAACCTTCGTGTATTTCATATTATATTCGCAAAAGCATTTCTCTCGTGTATAATCAAATATATTAATAATATATGGATATATATATGTATATATATCGATGTATATACAAGTGAGGTGCCAAATATTTGGCTGATGCGTGATACAAAGTCAACGACGATGCGAATTCGCGGGTATATCGAATTAACTGCGGCTGCGGTTTATTGGAGCAGCGGATTCTGCAATGAGGCAAACTCCCGACTGGCGATCCCCTGGACAGCATCAGGAATGATGAGTGGAACGTCGCCTCTGGGCAGTGATAACGGATAGCTGCGGTACGCTTAACCGCATCGCGCATTGGGACCTAACGTGAACCAATATCCTACCGTACAAGTGGTGACGGCACACTGATCAGACAACGCCGGAGACAATGCTCGCGCAATATTTTCACGGGAAAATTTGTTGCTATGTGTTAATTAAAGCATTGCGATCGCATCTGTGTTCCCACTCGACACTATGCGATTTTATCACACGGATTATCTTTCGTTTTTAACAATTTGCGGACCGGTTTTCGTTTTCGCGCTGTAAAAAGACGTCGATTTTAATCGACTTGGCATCGTTACTCGGCAAAGTAATTTTTTTTATTTTTATTCTACAATCCCGTTGAAAATATACCGTGTGGATTTTAGTGCGAAAACTCCAACGCCGCAGGCGTCGGCTTTGATGCTCTCGAAAGCAGTTATTCGAGCGCATTACTCCCGTGAAAAAAAAAATATATCGCAAAGTATATTCATATAGAATAAAAATTAAATGCAAAACCGAAACATTTTCTTTTACGAATATTTTTTAAGGATTATTTGGCGGAGATTAATTTTCATTAATATATATACTTTGTTTTTTTTTTTATGAATGAAAGTGTAAAAAAAAATTAAATTCGCATCTCGTTTTTTTTTTTGTTAAAAAATATCAAAATTTCATCGAATAATAAGCGGATGTCAGTCGTTAAAAAATTAATTAATTTTCTTACTTCCTCCATTCAGTTATACATCGAATTTTACTCGTTTACCGGTCAGTGTTTATCGCGGAAACGAATTTGCAATATGTCAATAGTGACACGATGTAAATTTACGTAACGCCATACCGAAGCTACTGGGGATGTTTGTTGAATACATATCGAACGTCAAATATATACAATACCTTTGCGGTCGGCAGCCATTCGTTACGATGTACATATATATACATATATATATAGTATCCTTACGTCTATATATTTGACTGCAAATGTATATTCATCCTTGTATTACGTGGCAATCGAGATTTGCTCGGCGGTCGGAAACTTTGTGTGCCTCACCGACCAATGGCCGGTGGTCAATTCGACAAATTGGATAGAGTGTCTATAGTACGGAAATACGATTTCTCGGAGATCGAGTGAAGCTAATATCGAAATAGAGCGAATTTAACCCGCCGTATGTACAGATACCCCGTTGTATATGCAGTGCATTCTAACAAGGTAATCCACTCACGTACTTTCCACGAAAAAAGAAAGCAAGAAAAGAAAGGGGAAAAAAAAGAAGAAGTGAGATGAAAAGGGGAAACGGCTGGAAAGCATCAGACCATCTACCGTTCGCACGAAATTCATTTTCTACTCGCTGCCGCTTAAATCACGCTTCACGTACGGTTACCCTCGCGTGTTCATGCCGCAGTCTCCCGTTACGTTACGTTCCGAAGCGTGTTTATAACGAATTGATTGTTTCACGCGACCTCAAATTTTGCCCTCGCGAAATCGTGTGTTTTCAGGCATATAGCCCATTGTCGATCTATACCGCGCACAATGACGCGATCGATTAACGCCGATGGTAACCAACACATGTAAAGTAACCGCAACTGTTTCGCGCCGTGAACAGCATTTTTTATCACGCGGCGAAAAAATTGCTTCGAAATTAATCAGTACCTTTTGCGATTGAAATCATATGGATAATCCACAAGGAATTTGCATATTAATGGACTATAGCAAAATTATTTCACGCGAAATCTTTGTGAGGAAAAAAAAATAAGGTATGATGGATGGAGTTCAAGATGTTCGGAAAGATCGGGTCATTTTTAATTTCTCGACGATTTTTGCTACGGAGAACCGAATTTTGAAAATTGGTATATAAATTACGCTTCGATAGATCGATGAAGGAAATATTCTTCGTATAATCTTTATGAGGCTTTGGAAAAAAAATAAAAATACGATAAATCGAATAGATTGAAGTTTTTTCGAAACATCGAGCTATTTTTGAGTTCCCGACGATTTTTGCTACGGAGAACCAAATTTGGAATATTGGTACATAAGTTACACTTCGATAGATCGATGGACCAAACATTCTTCGTATAATCTTCATGAAGATTAAAAAAAAAAAAATCCGATAAATCGAATAGATTGAAGTTGTTTCGGAACATCGAGCTATTTTGGAGTTCTCGACGATTTTCGCTACGTGGCACTGAGCTCGGAACTAGCGTTGCCTAAACGAGAATGAGATAACATAAATTTGTGGCCAGGAAAATAAGGTGGCGCGCGTGCAAAGGCCATTCGGCGATGTAGACGAGGAAACACGTTTGGTTAGTAGCCGAAGCGATAGCAATAGTAGTATACAGAAGGCGGCAATAGGGTTACAGGGCAGCGTAACCGAAGTATCTTCTTCTTAAAGGAGATAGCTATAGCGATCGTTACGGTTCCGTACAACGATAGGCGAAACGACAATGCTATATACGGAGAGAAGGACCGAGCGAACTGACGGGACGGACGAGTTCGTAGCGAGCTTTCACGGTTTTCTCGGGGACTTGCCAGAGGTTGGGTCGTAAATTAAGTAGACGCTTTCGCCGTTTCGAGCCGCGAGCCGAGCTGCTCGCGCGCGAACTGCTAAATCTGTGAAACAGCCGTAAAGCTGTACGAGTTTTCTCGGGTGGAAGATCCTTCGGCGCTTTCGTTGCTTCTCCACCCCAACGCTTATATTATACTGAGATGTAAGTGATTCGCTACTCGAGTAATCGATGGAAAATATTATTGCCATTTGGAATTTATCCCATTCGCGCGAATTCGTAGGGATTATGATTTCTCGATACTCAATAGTAAATAACATGATTTTTTTTCGAATGCAAATCATTATACTTCGAATAGAAAAAAATGTTTAAAAAACTTTTAAAATTTACGAATTATCCAATTATCTCTTACTGCGTTATTATAAAAAAAATTAATTTATTCGATTTTTTTTTGCTAAAAGTCCAATTTTTTCACTGTTACGACATTTTTTATACGATAAGAAAAAGTAACAAAAAAATTTAATTTTTTCGATTTTTTTTGCTAGAAGTCGAATTTTTTCGGGGTTATGATACTTTTTATACGTTGAGAAAAAGTTAAAAAAAAAAAAAGCACAATTGCTAAAAATAATCATTTTAAAGAGTCGCGAAAGTCATGATAGCGACTATTATTCCTTAATTCAAACTTTGATGATATTCAACTTCCCGGACTGTTTAAACAACCCGTGAAAGGCACTGTTTTTTTATCCAACGTCGAGGATTCAACTGTTGCAACGGTTAAAACACAAGCGGCGTAATGCGCGCACTCTGCTGGATTGCACGTTCTGGATACCTGAATGCGTAATGGTGCAACGTGTCGCTCGGGGTTTAACCCGTGTCATTTTCCATTGTCGACAGACAAACACCGATATTGCACCTGAACAATTAATCCATTCGCATTAACGACCTAACCGATGCGGATAGTTCGCTTTCTCCCTCTCGTTATCTCTCTCTCTCCGCCTCGAGTTCCACGAGAGCGTTTCAACTATTTATATCGAAATTCTGTAAACACCGCGAAAATCTAAATACCGAAAATTCTTTAACAAATAAATTAATCTGATTGCCTCGTACCATTTCGTAGAATAATTCAAAATTTCTCTTAACCGAAATTAAAGGTGGAAAAACATCGCGAACTACGAGTTCTCTTTCGATCGCGCGACCTTTTACCCTTTCGCGCTACAAATATCAATATAGTTTACGATCCGAGAGTATAAACCGAAGAATGGATGGTCATTCGATGGTATGCACGAGAAAAGCAAAGATGGGCGTCGCGGCGTTATAGATAATACGCGTATAAACAAATGCCGTTGTCTTGCATTTTATGCCCCTTATCCAACGTTATCTCCATCTCGATTGTCACATATTTTTCGATGTTTCTACTCGCAGCGGAGTCTCAAGAATATCGCTACTTCCCATATACTTATTTCGAAGAACTCTATACAACGGACAAGTAGTCGCGAACATTCTTCTCTTCTTCTCGACGTTTCACGAACGGAATAAAATTGGATTCTGTACCGGCTGCAACTTACGATTGAGTTGTCCCCTCGTCGATTATTCAAATGATTTGGTAGCGAGTAGAAAACACCGTGGGATCGAAAGTCTGCGTGAAATTTCGTGAATTTTTGAAAGCACAGAGTCCACGTCTAGACTCGACGAATTGGCTTTTCTCTTGGCGAAGATGCGAGTACACAAGTCCGACCTATCGAAGGCGAAGGTTTCATGGATACGGAGAGAAATACATTGAGAACGAAAGGTTACGACGTCACGTATACTTTTCGAGGGTCACGGTCCCTCATCGACGTAACTCCCGAACGATATATCCGAATTCCCCAGCACCCTCCAAATTCGTTTTTTTCTCATTCCCCTCACCGTTAGATCCTCGACGTGGAAACTGATACGATTGACAAGATTCTACGCGGACTCGGAGCGCATGCAAGAGTACGGAGCCAATCTCGTCTCTATCTCTCGCTTATCCCTCGAAAAGATTGGTCGATATTGGTATTATCTATTTTTCTTTATTTCTACCAAACGTTTGTTAAGTTCATATCTCGAACGTTCTTCGATAGATATTCATAATTTCATTCAATCAAAATTGTTCAGAATAAAAAGAAGTGACGAAAAGTCCGAAAATTCGATTGAAAAAAATAGTTTTCATGCAGTAATAACCTATTATGACGTATTTTTCGTTGCCCTGTGTTTCCGTATCGTATTTTTTGAAATTTTTTTAAACTCCGATTAATATACAGTGTATCGCATATGTAATGGAGACTAATACCATGTAAAAGCATATAAGGGCGTAAAAATTGCCGGATTCGATGGTATGATTGATTTTTTACGGGTATTTGTTGCGGTAAAAAAAAGAAAAAAACGGAACTTAAATGTATAAATTTGAGAATCACGTAGAAAAAACATAAATCTGATGTGAGTCAATTAAATAATAACGATAACGATGATTGTTTATTACTATTATTGTTATTATTATTATTATTTATAATTATTTTTTATCTGCTTATATTGATTGATAAATAAATCAATTTTTTTTTTTCATCCGAATTTCCATGCGAAGAAGTCGTGCCTCGCAAGTATCTCGAATGTGTCGTCAAATTTCGAAACCAATTAACGATGCGGTGAATCGTGAGTTGAAACAAACTCGCGATTCGCTCATCGAAACATACAGAGGAATCGAGTATAGCGCAAGTGAATTTAAACGACACATACATTCCGTACGGTGAATGCTGTCCAAGTTAATTGGAAGAGGTGAGTATTCCCGAGTAAAGGTGGCAGACTGAAGCTCGAGGATCGACGTTCATTCGTACAGGTAAACGCGAATGCACAGCCGCAGCCAAAACCGCGTATTTGCCCCCGTGGGTAAAGTTTGCGTTGCCAGACGCAGCTTTGAGCGGAGAGGCGGTTGAATCCGCGAGACTCGAGTAGTTGAACGTGTGACGCAGGAGGATAACTTGCCGAGTCGAGGCGAGGATGGAGATCGATATATATATGATACAGAAGCCTCTGCACGACGTCGAGAGATCCGCGCGTGAAATGCTCGAACGCGAGACTAATTAAGACGTCGCCTGTTTCGAATTCGCAAACGGGAATGAAAGTCGGACCGAATTTACTCCCACTAACGAGTTCCTCCGAGCAACTCCTCTGCTTTGTACGCTATTTACTACCCTCGACTCGACATTTTATCTCCCGAAAGACGATGTTAAATGTCAGGAAACAAAAGACCAACGACTTTTTTTTTATTTTTTTTTTTGTTCACCCAAAGTTACTTCGTCGTTTGTTCCTCGACGAACGAATGCTTCGCGGAAATCTGAGAGATTTACCGCAATGAATAAAGCGCAATACTCCGCTTGTGGATTGTCGTTTGAGCGAAATAGAAATTGCCGTTTTCACAATTGAAATGCGGTTTCTCGGAAAGCTTTAGTTTTTAAATCCCCACTAAACCGCCAGAAGAAAAGATTGGAGTTATGCTTCTTATTGAAGTCACGGAATTTTTTCTGTTTTCGATGTCATGTACGTTCGCCGAAAACAAACTAAAATCCATATACTGCGCAAAAAAAAAACTTTATCCGCGTAGCACCGTGTCGAGTGGAGAGCGAAATATGGGTGTGATCGGGTTATTCCGAACTGAGGGGAGCTTTGCCCGAGCGCCGGCAATCCCCGATGATGAAATAATAAAAAAAATGTAATACCACGAAACACATTTAAAAAAATTAATATATCCAGAGAAGTCGGACAAAATATTCGCGAAAAACAACATGAAAATAAATACAATAATTATCTGAAGAGACCCCACGTGTGTAATAAATAAAAATTACGATACCGAAAAATATGACTAAAATCATCGAATATTTTTCGCGTTCCACACAACACCATATTTAATTTGATTAAATAATATGCGAGGTATAGAAAATGTAAGAGTAATTAAACGAGAAAATATAAAAACTAAAATAAATTTAAAAATGTTTAAAAAATAAAAAAAAACAATAAATAAATAAATAAATTATCGAGACTACTGATTATTATTATTATTGCACATCGATTCGATTTCTCGAGAAATTCGGAAATGCAACCTTCGATGAGACGAATGTTTATCGCCACAGAAGTCGTGACTTGATTTCGGTACAACGAGACAGAGACAGTCGAGAAAAACCCGGAAGCTTATACGCAAGTAGTAACCTTTATTAATGATCCGAGGAGGTGTGGCAGAACATTAACGCCATTCGTGTTCGGAATTCAGAGGCTCCAAAAGCTAACTACAGAATTTACGCCAACGATTGAACTTTCATGGCGCCAAATTTTCCACATAAAAAAAGAAGAACTCGCAAAAAATATATTATAAATATAATATATTAACTTTTTGTATATTTGCAAAAATAAATTCTAAAATATATCCGTAATATCCAATTTTTCGTGAAAATATATTATATATATATATCAGAGATATGTTTCGCGATATATTTTTTCTCCATGTGCTATATCGCAATATATTTTAAATTAATAAATCAATACATTTTTTCTAATATTTACATCGATTGATTGCTACGGAAATCGCATTATACTCCGTTGTCGCAGGTCATTCATCTATTTTTACCGCTCTAATGTTTATTTTTAAAGGCGCTAAATTTAAATAACAGAACAAAGCCTATTCCGCGAGGGAGAAAAAAAACATTATGCTGTATACGAAGGGTGAACGGAGGCATAAATCTGCAAGTAATATGAAAAAAAAATGAACATAGTCGAGAGGGTAGGAGTACAAAGCGAGTAGCTTTCCGATAGATCGAATTTCCCTCGTCGGTAATACGCCAATCGAGATAACATATTTTTTGACGACTCTTGGGAAATGCATATTCAGAAGAAAAAAAATATATATGTAGAAAAATACATAAAGAGAGGGTATGTGCGCGATGTGCAGTGACCGATAGATTGGGAGAGGCGCTGCGCCCCGTGGGATGAACGTGAAACAACTCTCCGATGGTAGCAATCTCTGTGCTCTCGTATGTACCATAGACGTTTTTGCCATTATAAATACCGAAGAGAATTCGCGATCGAAGGAAACACATTCGACTACGATATTTCGATATCTCGAGTGACGGTTGAACGCGCAACTGAAGTTACAGATGAGTTTCGGAAACGTTCTAACGATAGACAAAACGTAATGCATGTCGATATCGTCGGAGATATTTATATTTTTCACGATTTCGTAAATAAGTGACTATATAATCGTACAAATAGGTTATATACGAACATCTCGCACATAGAATGAAAAATCAAACCTTCGCTTACGAGACACGCGATGCGATCGTTTCGACGATAGAGGCGTGAAACAGCCATAAGCCGAAAACGATAAGGGTTTCGATCATTTACGAGAGAACAAGACTCATCGCAATCCGGAGTCGATAAGGAAGTTTAACGTTCCTGACGGGGATTTTCGCGCTGAGACATTCCTATAAAATAATCTTCACGAGTCTACTTTACGCTTTTATTTATAACTCTACTTGTCTCGGGGCAATGAAATAAAAATTTATCGATGTTTCCGCGGAGGACGGTCCGCGGAAGATATTGTAAATTGTTTCTGGAATTAACATTTTTTTCTTTTTCCTCAATTTTATGTGTTCAATTGACCTCTTATTCTTCGAATCTCAATTTCGACACATGTCTTCTTACATTTTCAAAAAATGCTGCAGATACGAAAAAAAAAAAAAAAAAAAAACCGAGAGACAGTGGATATCCACTCACCAATCTTTCAAGTTTCGACATATTTTTCTTTTTATGTGAAACTTGAGATGATCGTAAACTTTGACCTTTCGGATTGTACGTTTAACTTTTATATTACTGACTATAAGGCCGGGAGTTTGATTGAAGGTTCCGCAGTCGTATATATACAGAGGATAAAAAGAAAAGGGCACACAGGACGTTGGGATTGATTGGTGAATTCGCACTGAAATCCTGTACGACCTGCCGACAGTGCGGGGAAAATAGCACAGAGAAAATGAGAAGAAGTCTCGATCCTTCGACAACATATATAGATATATATATATATATACTATACGATCACACATCCTCTCCAAGAGCGGAGGATGGGGGATTGAAGCGCGAATCAGCCGATCTCTAGTCGAGACGGATATAAGCAAACATGACATGATTCCGCATCGACGGCATCCGGCAATCCTATCAGCCGAACTTTCCTTTTCATTTTGGAAAAGTATATCATCAAAAATTTAAAGTTTTTTTTTTTTTTAGAAAAATGTCTCAGCAGCATCGATCAATCGATAACCCGCGATATTTGCCGAGTTTTCTTTGCTGTTAAATCGCGAAGACTAAATACGCACTTTTTTGCATCTTTAGCTCTACAGCGGTACTTCGCGTAGAAGTAATTTTTTTTTTTTTCGACTTTTTTGTCAGTGATTCCAATCTTCTCATACCACGCAAAGAAAGTACATCGCAATATATATCCAATATATTTTCGATGAAAAATTGTATATTACGAATATATTTCAGATTACTTTTCCGCAAATATGTTTCGCCAAATACCCACCGGATTAATAAATAATAATTACAATTAATCATTATTAATATATTAATTATATAAAAACGCCGATATTATAGGTATATATCTATTATATTTTTGAATGGATTTTTTTATATCTGATGGAGGGAATTTCTTTTTCCAAGAAAATACGCTTCATGATACGATAAATATATCGATACATTGAAAAAAAATTAAAATAATTTATTTGCAAGTGGCGATAGAAACGAAGAACCCAACATTTTTATATATATATTTTTTTAATAAACTGTTTCTGCAACATTTCCATTTTATTTTACTTTCTTGCATTATTTCGACAATATCGCAAACGCGTTGGTAGTTTCGTTATCGCATAGAATATATTCGAGACCATGCGTCGATCTTAAAACTCACTGAGCACCCGGTGTGCCGTTAAACATTTGATGGCATTTTCACAGAGTTTCCGCGTATATCGAATCCGCCTTTGGATTATTCGATGCAGAACTACTGCGAAGCGCACCTTGGAGCCTTCTGCAAGAAGCATTACTCCGATACAAAGAGATACGACGCTCCGAGTGGCGATAACCCTCGAATTAATGTGGCATCGGCCGTTAAATCTTGGAAAATATCGCTGTCCCTTTATACTGTCGTTTCCAAGGGTCTCTGCTAAAGAATCTTTTCGCAATCTGTTGATATTTTCGCACTCAGTATAAAACCGATTCCAAAGCTAAAAGCCCTTTCCGCTAACAGCTCAATGACTCATTGCTTTTATCGTAAAATTATAAAACCCTTATAATCAATGGATTTCTTTATCACCAATTTTTCTGTAATCGAAAAGTAATGACTCGGAGTCCGGAAAAAAAATTAATTGCATCGCTTAGTTGTTTTTTTTTATTTCTTTTTTTTTTCTCGTAAAGTAATCGTGACTTTTCTTCTCGCGCGATGAATGTTAAAAAAAGAATTGCTCTACCAAATTACATCGACTAATGGAATGTTTGGATGAGTCCGAGCGATAGGATAGAGACTCATTCTATTTTTTTGTTTGGTTGATTCAGTACCCGGGTGTGAAAAGTTTTGGGATCGAGAGAGTGAGAGCGGTAGGGAGCCAGGAAAGCGGGCATTAGCTTTTTGCGACCATTCTGCGAGACGAGAGGATAGGAGAGGATAGTTGGTCGAGCACTTCCTCGTTCGGCTCGGCTAAAGAACGAGTGAACGGGATGAGATAAAGCGAGAAAAAGAGAGAAGGAAGGTTAAGGGAAGAGTAAGAGAAAATAGTCGACGTCGTCGCCTCTAGTGGACGGGAGAGAATGGGCGGTACCGTCCGCTTATGAGATTTCCTCCCGACTGGTTCGATTAATTGGCCTCTGTCGTTTTACCGAGCGGCAGCTCAACGCTCGCCAACTTCTTTCACTTTCTCTATTGCCAGAGTCTCGACGATAAGAGGAGCAAAACATCGTCGGAGTGTCGACAACGAAACGATAGGGAAGGTCGAGATACCAAGAAGCCCCCGCAACGGCGGACAACCCCCAAACGCCAAGGTCAACGAAACAAAAGCGAGAAAGACCGGGTGAAGAGCATAATAATAGCCAAAGATGAACATACTCTATATGTTTTTTATCTTAAGAAAAAGAAATTAAGAAAATATAACAAAGGGGATAGGGACCAGAAGAGGAAGCTAACAGATCAGCGTTGCTAGTAAATGAGTAAAAAAACAATTATGCGAATTATTTTTATTATTTTAACATTAATAATAATAATAATAATAATCATCATCATTATTATTTTTCGAATATAAGATTGTTGGTTTTGTGTGAAATTATTGAAAAAAAATCATCATCAATAATAGAATATTATTGATAATATTGCTTGAAAGTTAATTTTTCAAAATATATTCGAAGTTTTACGTATTACAATTTGTAAAGGTTGCTAAATGAATGTTGATGATGATAGAAATTGAAAATTATTAAATACCAAAAAAATGTAATATTATGAATACAAATTGATATGTAAAATTTTCGCAACTTGTCGTCAATGTTAGGGAACTTTTTTTTGCATTCATTTAAATCAAACACGACGAATCGGTTCAAGAAAATGTTTATTTACGCAAACGGTCCCAATTACGTCCCTTCGCTTCAACGCGTTCGGAAAAATCTCTCGTGTTGTTTTCTATTTATTAAACGAATAGCGTTTCTTAGTTACAAGATAACTAACGTTGTTAAGAACAAAAACGTAAGGTACGCATATATAATGTGTGGCATATCGATATCTGCTTCAATTCTGTCGTCTTGATGACTATCGACGTCCTCGACGGTGGTTTTGGAGTTAATTTTCTCTCGAAATTTTCTTCAAGCGATCAATAGCGATGATCCCTTTGTATAATCGTTGACTTTGCTGTTCGCCGTCGATGTGTTGAATTAAATATCGATAGTTTCCAATTTCCTTCACAACTTCGTATGGACCTCAGTATTTCTCAGCCATTTTTCGACTATCCCCTTTTGCTGGCGCTTCACACCAAATAAGTAGCAATTGGCGAGACTTAAGCTTTTCTGGGGACTTCCGTTTCTTGTCGAATTGTTTACTTAGCGCCTCTTTATTTTTCTGCAATAGTTCAGCAACGTCTTAGGTTTTTTTTTCGGATCCGAACTCTTCATTCAATTCTCGTATCTCTCGTGTTAATAAAGATTCTCCTTTTCCCATCGGCGTGAAATTAAATATGAGTTCCGCAGGTGTCTGTTTCGTAATTCTGTGAGTGTTATTATTGATAGCCCACTGTACTTCATAAATTCTCTCATCCCGATCGGTATGTTCGTCGCCCTTTGTTACCATGGATAAGACAATTTAGAATAAATATGTATTTTCAATTCACGGAAAATTGGTATATTAATATTCAATAATATATTGTAACGTCGGAGCGAATGATTAGACGCGGATATTATTAATAATAAAAACCGTTAATTATCCCAATCGCGAAATGCACACGTCTGCTCGCTTCGAAAGACCCGTGAAGACTATTGTCGTGGCGATCGAAATTGTGTCGATCGTTAGTACGTTCGTCTATTCTCAAAAGAACTAATATAAAAAATAAAAAACGTTATTCTTCAAAAAAAAAAAATGGAAAAAAAACGTCGCCAAGTAGTTTAAAAATTATTTTCAAATAATTTGTTGAAAAAAACTTTCGTCCTTTCTCCTATTGCTACTACATTTTTTGTGTTCTAATGACTCGCCAAGTTTTTTTTTTATTTATTTTAACTCGGCTCATATTATAAACTTGCCGACGTTTTTCACATTTTTTGAAGAAAAATGTTTTTTATTTTTCATTTCATTATTTTTTTTTATTATTGTTGTTGTTTTTTTTTTTTTTTTTTTTCGGGAATTCCAAATAAAACCGACAATCTGATATTAGTAAAATACAGAGAGAAAATTCAATTGATTCAAATACATTTTTTTCCATTAATTTTAATAAATTTAAAATTCTATAAATAGTCATGATAGTCGCGTTCAAACGATTTGTTCGATGGTACAGAATTTCTCTATAATCGGGTGGCTTTAACCGAAAGCTCTCGAAGTCCTGATCAGTGAAGGAGTATTGCGCGAAAAAAAAAGTCAACTTCGTCCTAATGGTTACGTAGGTAGTTCTTTCATCGATTCGATGAGTTTCATTCCGGCGAAGCGGCGAGAAGCGGAAGGCTGAGTGAACGTATGTATAGTGAGTAGGTCAGGCAATCGGATTTCCCGAAGGACCAGCAATTTCCCTTTCGTTCTAAATGTTTCGTTTTTTTTCCTCCATTTTCTCCTTCGTCGACGAGCCATTCGCGGAAAGTATCGCGAGAGAATCTTTCCGCGAGTAGTATGCATAAGTGGTATCCTGGCAAAGCTTTCCCAACCTCGTTGTGGCTTTCTCTCCCTTTCTTTTTCACCCTTGTAATTTTTTCCGCTGCGCTATTGTTATTTCTCTCTCTCATTGCAACTGCTGTCCTGATTTTTCGACGCTTTGGCCTCTCATCTCGACAAACCTTACGATCTCTCATCTACATTTGTTTCTTTTGTTCATTAGGAAACCCTTTCGCACGGGGGTTGTATATACGTAAACTACGCTGCAACGCGCTGCGTCGGGGCTCAACGCTCTCGGATTTTCTTCGCGGTGTTAACGACGCTATTGTCATGACGGTACCAAAACACAGGAATCTCTCTTTAATCTTCTCTGCCTCTATCTATCCATCTATCTATCCCCTTCCGTCGCAATTTACTATTGCCTTACCATTGCAAAGTAAATCGCGCGAATGCGACTCGCCGGTTTCTAATCGTCTAAGAATACGCTGGAGCGACACGCAGGAACGCGACACGCTGAGGATAAACCTTAAACGAATTGTTGAGAGCTGACGAGGTGGAGCAGGTGAAACAATAGTCGACCCTCAACTGGGAACAGCAGGTGAAGCGGGAAAGAGAATACTGTACTGTCGCGCAATATAGTAAGATATATATGTGTACTATACACTGTATACTATATATATATAGATGCGAACGCCTATTCTGCTGTCGTCGAGATGATGAGAGAGTGCGTTGATGCGAGGAGGCACTTCGCTCATCTCACCGTACCTCGAGGCACTAATCCTCCATCGCTCTGTCTCTCCCAATTTCTCTTCGCGGAGCTCATCCTCTCGGCGGCTTTCAACGTCGCGGAATCTCCTCTTTCAACCCCTCGCGAAACTCACCCGCGTGTACCCTTCTTCTCGAGTACGAAATCTTTGCAAATTCGATAACGATTCGCTTTTGAATACCCCGTTATTAAAATTAGCTGCTCTCTTGTATCAACGCGCCATTCCAACAATCTACGGAAGCACCATCAACGCCGCGATGCGTTCTATTTGCTGCTTTGACGCATACCTCACACTCGTCCGACGAGTTACCGGAGAATTCGTGGTATTCGTGGTGCGAATGGAATTTTTAGAGAAAAAGTTTAAAAAAATGAAAATTTTATTAAAAATTTCTGGCGTATCGACGTTAAAAATAGTCGAAAATTCGCAGCACGTTTACAATGCAAATTCGTATCTTGTAATTTTTATCATATCGAAATACATTTTAATACATTGAATAATACCTTTAATTTTATTTATTTTCTATTTTGCATATATTAAAAAATCTGTGAATTAAAATCGTATGGATTATTAAATTTCGTTTGCGAATATTTAAAAATTGTGATATGTAAATATGAAATTTTTTTTAATCAATGAATTTTTCTATAGAATATTTAAAATTTTCTCACGAAAATATAGTTAATTTGATACGCGTTACGGAATACGCGTAAGAAAAAAAAATGAAATCCTACGATTAACTACGAAAAAAAAACACGAGAAATAACGAAACGAGATAATAATATCTGGATGTGCATTAATCTGGACGCGAGTTGAAACGCCGCCTGTACACACGCGGTACATGTATCCGCTCTGCGCGCTCGACTGGTATTACAGAATTTCCATAACTTTAATCCTCGAATTACAACAATGTTATATACATTCGTGAATTCCGGAACGCGGGATTGTCGTTAACAGAGTGGGAGAGATAAAAATCATGTGAAAGCGAGTCGATGTTATACACCGGCGTGTAGATACTTTTAGCACGCGTATCGTAGGTACGGCGGAAACATAGTACAGCGTTCAGTGCGTAGCGTGGAAATTCGAGCGATCCGCAACAAATTGCATGTTAAAGTGCACGTTTAACCCATTTTACATGCGACGCAGACGGATTTCACGTGGAAAATTTATTTTCTGCATCTGCTATAGCGCGAGGTAACTGCAATTGCTGCGCTACGGGAAACTATGCTGTGATGCAATAATACCGAAAGCAATTTACCGTTAATGTTCGTACCGCGATGCAGTTCTTTATAAAAAAAATAAAATATTCTACACTATTTTTTCATAAAGAATTGCGCGTATGCAATTCATCATGGTATTCATTTTTGCTTTTTCAATCTCGCATTTTTCTCGCAACGTTAGTTCTTTTATTTTCATCTAAACGAATCGCACGGGTGCACTGAAATTCTTCGCAATCTAAGCGTTTCCCTTCATTCGTACTTCGCTCGAACTACTAACGGCGCAACAGTTAGGCACTTTTTGTTTTCTCGTCGAGAAATCTTTCTTTTTTTACGAAAAAAAATATCATTTTAATGAAAACATTTTTCGATATTCCGAAACAGCGAACAATGGTTTTTGGAAAAAATGTCGTGATGTATATTTAAACGTTTTTTTCTAAATAGGATTTTTAGAAAAAATTTCGCAATGTATATCTAAACACTTTTTCTAAATAGGATTTTCAGAAAAAAATGTCGCGATGTATATCTAAACATTTTTTCTAAATAGGATTTTCAAAAAAAAATGCCGCGATGTATATCTAAACATTTTTTTCTAAATAGGATTTTCAAAAAAAAATCACGATGTATTCTGAACATTTTGTCTAAATTCGAGTTTTCAACGCTTAGCAACCTTCGGACGATTTTCCTGAAATCCCGAATTTATTTACTGTACATCTGTGTATATCCGGGAAAAAAATGTGAACCTTCATAACTCCAAAAGGCTTTGAGCCATCAACTTCAATTATATCACGTGCACGACTTTCGCGAATAGTTCGCAGTCACGTAGGTAATATATATACGTGAGAGGTATCTCACCGTCGGCCGTTTGTCTCGGAGTATTCCGAGATCGCCAGTGATCCAGCATCCCGGGTGAACTCAACGGTTTCTACCTGTTCGGGAGCTTAGAGGTTTAAATCTTAAATGATGGTACCACTGTACCGCAAGTACCGCGAGGGCTGTTCGTTATATATGAAACGTCGGTGCGAAGCTGTTCGCCGGTCAGCATTAATGGAGCTTCCGAGAGGAGAGAAGAGAAGAGTAGAGTAGAGTAGAGGAGAAAGCCGGATATCGAGAGGGTTGGTATCTCGCATATAGGTTCGTACAATAGAGAACTGTCCTCGTCCAGCGCTATATACTTCTCTTCTCTCCTCTCCTCTCCTCTCTCGACGAGGGCCCTACCGAGATATATCAAATATGCCTCTGACCCGCTGCTATCGACGCTCATAACTGATCGGTCTCCGAAGCTTTTGGCAGTTGCTCCGCGTCCCCTGTTCATCCGTTTCGTCGCCCTTTTGTTCCCAACTCCGAAGCCTGAATCGGGTGTCATTAAAATAATTGGCTGCACTGTATTTTACTCGGATACCGCTGTTCTCTCGCACTCTCTCTCTCCTCCTCTCTACTAACGCTTCCAATTCCGCTTTCTACGGCAATAGCGCGAATAGACCTCTCCCACGATTGTGCACACTGTTCCAGAACATCGACTCGCGGTAAAACTCACAGGTGTAAATTTCACACGACGACGTTTCACGCTGCGATAGTTTTAGCTTTATTTCGACAGAAAAGCTTGTGGACCGTGTCGATTAATCAGCTAATCGATAAAACTTTTTCGATATGGTGATTTTTTTTTTTTTTTTTTTTTTTTTTTTTTTTCAAAAAAAAAATCGAACTCTATAATCTACACGGATCAAAAAATTAGAAAGTCAATGGAGTTCGATTCTTCGTTTATAATACGAAACAGATGAGTGAAAAATTTCTGACTAATTCATAAAATTCATTTAAATTAAATTTACGATTTTTTGAAGTAATAATAGAAATTATGTTAATAAAAAAATGAATCCCGTGATCACAATATATAAAAGAATATAATAATATCAGTAATGATTATTAGTACTAATATTATTAATAATCATAACAATGATATTTTTATTAAATACATTTTTTATATTTTTTTTAGCGTCTCCAACGTCTGCGATGTCCCTTACTAATTTTTTATCATCTAAAATTAAGTAATCGATGGAAAAGTTCGAACGCGAGTCACCGGAAGAAGTGTTAACGAAGCGCTGTATAGAATGATAAGAGAATTGATACGTAAAGCTATATATGCCATACTTCGGCGTTGAAGAAGTTTCAATCCGGTGTGTCGAATCACTTTTGTGATCTCCACTGCCTTTCCTATTCGCTATACCATTCACGAAAGAGACTATGGCGCCAGTTTACTTCCTCATTTCTCTCCTTTTAGCCTCCCGGAGGCTTCTCTCTCCGAGGCTCGGGGGAGAAAAACGACGACTTGTTCTTTATCCGAAAAACCTATGGGGCCCATTGTCATCGAGTCGAAGCATCGAATGGAGCCGCCTGTTAGCTACCGGGCATTGTAACAATGTACTCAGCAGAGGAAAGGAAAGAGAAAAGACATCGGGTGACACTCGCCGCTAGCAGATCGCGTCCCTTTGTCCGCGAGAAAACGATGACACCGCTCGTTCCATTTTGTTTTTTTTTTTCTAACTATAGAATAACGCATAACGCGTATTAATTTCTCGGTTTCTTAACCATTATTTTCGAGACTGCGAAGAGAATTCGATACACTCAATTAATTCCGAAGAAACGAGAAACGATCATTACACTCATTTTCATTTCAATATGTTGCTAATCTAACGTGGAAAAATGGTACATAATATTTTTACCATTGTTCGGCGTTTCGCGACAACGAAGTAAACGACATTCGATAAAATCGAAAAAAAAAGATAACACCGCAAAATTTTATTTTCGTGATGATGATGATATAATAATAATAATAATATACCCCGTTGTGACTCGAGAATTTTTTTTTTTTTTTCATAAAATTATTTTTATTCCATCCTTTTTAATTTGGGTCATCGGAAGCGAAAAAAAAAAGACGAATCGGCTATTCATACAATTTTGATTACGTTGAGTATCAACTGGTTAATTCATCGTTGCATTCATCCCGCGTCGTGAATAAATCCATTTGCGTTTGAAACATATCGAACGGTACGTGTTGTACTCGAAGTCACAGAGATACACCTCTCACGGTTGAGAAACAGTGGAGGAATGCCGAGTTGTTTTGCATCGTCGGAGACGCGGTAAGGGTTGCATTGATGTCGAGTTTGCGAGGGTACATCCGTATACCGTTGCTGCTTGCTGCTTGACTCTAAATGCTAATCCCTGTTACAGACTGCCGGCTGTATCCGCGATGGGGAGAGAGAGAGAGAGAGAGAGAGAGATGGAGAAGGAGGAACTATACTCCGGGGATTGCAAACACAACCCCCCGCAAAGTCGACGACCGCGGTGACAACAGGAGTTGCAGAGTTTCGAAAAGAGGACCTCGCGAGAGCGAGAAACAGGGATACTACGGAAAAATTCAGGAGTTTAATCAGCGAAACAGAAGGTACATAAGTTTATCTCGTTACCGATGAACCCGCAGATTCCCTGTAACTCGCGGGAGACGACTGGAATGCGCGCGTTGCGAAGAGTGCGGTAATTTCATCGTCATAAATTAGCGATAAAACGTGTTGCATACTTAATTAATTGGGTATGTAATCGACGAATTTTGAAAAAGTTTAGACGACGGATAGTATTTAGCTCGCAATTTTACGGTGTTTAACGCTCCGCGTTCGTTGGTAACCGTGAAAGTTCTATACAATAAATCCGCGACGACGAGCGCGAAGACACGCGCAAGAATACACGAAAACTCGGTGGTGCGTCAATGTACACCTCGCAAGGGATGTACGCAGCACATCGGAGAGCCCTCATGCGCAACTCGCTTACAACAAAGTTATCATTTCCCTCAAACTTATAATTACGTTCTACGAGTATAACGGCGAAGGCTATGGCGAGTGAAGAGTCACAAGACAGTAAAACTGCGCACAGTACGTACAATTTCTCGCGTTGGGCGCTTTCCACATCCACTAAAGTTTTCAGTCTGCCGTTTCGGAGCGACGCGTATCGTTTGGATGGACAGCACTCGCGGCGTTCGCGTTACGGAAAATCGCATAAACGTCTGCGCGAAATGAAATGAAAATTTACGCGGTATTTTCTTAATTTCAGTCTCTTCGGAAATAATTCGAAAAAAAAAAAAAAAAATTCCATTTCCCGTCTCAACGGAAACAAAAAATTAATGAAGAAGTAAAACACAAGAAAAGTACCGGAAATAATTCGAAGAAAAAAAAAAAAGAATTCCACCTTCCGTATCAACGGAAGAAAAAAAAATCAATAAAAAAGTAAAACGGGATGATGATGAAAAAAAAATCCATCAAAGGAATCAAAACGAGTCGCGGGATTTTCCCCAAAGCTCCGCTACTTTCTTCGAAGCTTTCGAAAAGTTCGAAGCACAGAGGCGTGTGTCTCCGTTTCTCACACTACGGCCAATTACGTGAGCCACGAATTTCCTTCTCGCCTCTGGCGCCTCCCTCGTCTCTTATCCCCGATATCAAACTCTCAAACCCTACTATACATATATACATATATATGTATACACGCTGCGCCACCCGCACACTACGCCACCCCCGGAAAACGATTCGCGGCGCGAGACTTCGCTGAGATGAAAAATGAATTGGCGTTCTTCCGGTGGCAACTGCACCGTAAAATCGTTTCTTTACATTACGCGAGGGGTGGCGGCGCGACGCAAAAAAAAAAAAAAATTTCACGGCAACGAACCTCAATTTAGCTTCTCTACATAATACATCGGATCCTGCGAAAAGCAAGAATCTTTCGTCGATGCGTAAACATAATATTCCGGATAAATTTGCCGCGAAAGTGCCAATCATAATCCATTATTATTATTATTGAAAGGCCGCATATAAATATTGATAAATAAACTCATCACGGAGCTGTAATTTTAACGTTCCTTGACGATTATTATTATTATTATCGCCATTATCATTTTTATCGTCACCGTTATCGTTACTATCATTATTATCATCATTATTATTATTGAAACATCGAATATAAAAACCAAAAAATTAACTCCATCCCATTTTTCAAGACTTTTCGCATCTCCAGGAGAGTATACATTGAACAATCGGGAATGGCAAAGGCGGTATAGAGAGGCATGCGACGTCCGCACGTCTAAGCGTCCCTTTGGAACGACCCTTTCTCACCCTTGAATTCCTCCACACAGACTGAATGGCGGAGTGTGTGTGTCGCTCAGATAATACGCGGTATACAGAATGTCCGAAGAATTACGATGGAGAACGAGATGTGTACGTGTTGAAGCAGATTCCGGCTTCTCCGGGGACGAGAGCCGATGGGTTCGAACGGTAAGTATTTCCGAATGATATATTCGTTGTTAAGAGCGGCGGGACCGCGAGCGATATTTCACGGATGTTAAACGGAGGAGTGCCCTCTGTCCACGTGCGCGAATCCTTAACTCGGAGGATTGAACGCGTTGAAGGGTACAGGAAAAATGCGAAAACGGACCGTAAGTCCCTCGACGCGTATTTTTTTTTTCTTTTTTTTTTAACTTTTTTTTTCTATTGTCCGTACGATACTTTGACGTTATCGAGATTCCAAGGAGGTCGCACCTGGCGCTTCAGATTCTTACTGAAAATTCAACTCGGTCACCGGACGCGTTCGATTCTCTCAACTATACGCTTCTTGCAACGGCGATCCTTATCTTTGAATCCTTCGATTCTCCTTTTACTGCAGTAACTTCTACCCCTTCCCTCGTGAACCTGTTCTCTATCTATGATTCACTGTGCGAGTTCAATAGTTCAATTCGGGTTGAGAACTTTTAGCTTACCGAAGCCAAAAGTTCGATCGCGAGAATCGCTTAAGGAGAGAGACGAAGAGGCTGAGCGCGAGAGTTGGTTACAAAATTTCTCGAGTGAAATGATATTCGAATAATTTATAGAACTGCGTAATATGTTTGGCGAAAGAGCGATTTATAATGAAATTAATGTCTCCCGTAGGAAGTTGTGAATTTACTCCGAAAAATCAATTGCGCGGCAGTAAAAAGTCATTTTTTTTTTCACCGAATTAAATTTGAAGAATTTCAACTCTAAAACCGCTGAGGGTCTTGAAAAATGAATCATTTTCTCCGAATTTTTTTTTTTTGCTCGAATAATTTTTTCCTCGAGATTTCAGCGAAAGTGTGTTCAGAATTTTCCAAACTATCGGAAAATCAATTTAACGAAAAATTCCCGATGGTTATTATACTAAATAGAAAAACTTAACCATCAGTAAGTTTAGAACTTCTTTAGCTATAGAGTTAAAGTTTCGAAGGCATGTAAAGGGGTCAATTCTTATTACTTGTTAATTTTTTTTAAATTCCACTTCGTTGTGAATTTTTCTTATAATTTTTGCGAAAAATCTGTCTAAACTTTACTGAGTCCGTAAAAAAAATTGTGTAAATTAGCTTTGCATATGGTCTCTTTACTTCATTTTTACCATAAATTACGAAGATTTCGAAATGAAGAATTTTCGTTTTTATAAAATATGTTAATGAAAATTAAAAAATGATTTGCAAATTTAATTTGCATCACTTTTTCATTGTTTTTTAGAGCTCTTTATGCACTATTTCCACTTCGCAAATTTATAACATCGGTATTTTACTCCGAATCTACTATAGTTTAACGTTGTGCAGAATCCCGATCCCTAAAATGCATATTGCGCCGTGTCGTAAATTCGATGTCCCAAAAACGATTGGGGATCGTCCGCGTTGAAATCGCCGCGAGTCCGGAGACCAGAGGCACCCGCTGGTTACGACGACTCTTTCAATAAACTCTCCGCGCAATTTATCCTGATAAACGACACACATCGGCGTATATCAACCGAGTCGAGTTTCACCGTTCGTCGATATCCATCGATAGGCGAGTCTACGAGCCTTTTACACCCCCGAGAAGAATCTCCGGACGGTATCATAATCTCAGAGACACCGAACTGACCGGATTGACTCGCCGGAAAAGAATCTTTACAACCTTTTTCCATTTTTCCAACTGATTTCTCTACAACCAGATAGCCGTAACCACGTATATGGCGGGAGAATTCAATATTTCGAAAGAATTATACGTCTCATTTGCCATTCGACGCTTCTACAGTCCCTTCCCGACCCTCCAATCTCGTAACTCATACCTTTGGAGGGGATTATCGACACCCGAAAGAAGGGAAAAACTTTGACCGCATCGGCGAAAATATTCACCGGGGAATCTTTTACCTTCGATACGGATTTTCTTTTATTTTATTTAATACGAAAATCGGTATTCTTCTCGCATACTGTTTTAGATATTGCGAAATCATTGCAACGTCGTAAAATCCATCATTTTTATCGTCAACGATATTTTGTCATAATAAAAGTCTCACCACTAGCAGCCGTTGGAATGATCGTTTGACGAACGGGTCGCGAATCACCATATCTTCTAACGCCTGCTTCTGTTTTTTTCTTTATCTCGTATCGATCGTTGTATCGCTTTTCCTGAAATCAATATTTTTGAAAATGTTTGTGGCGAAATCCATACAATATATTTAAAAAACAATAATAATAATAACAGTAATTCAACAATAATACGAATAATATACATTTTTTTTTGTATTTTTAACAAATATAATAATTAATTAATGGGTTAAATATATCTGAGAGTTCGAAAATCGAATCAAGTTTTTGATTTTTTTTTTCGTGAAACTATAGAAGGTTATACAATGAATTTTTTGACCGTAAATTAGACGTATTGAGAATCTTACGAAAAAATGGTCAACATATATTTATTTTATCATTTACTTATGTATTTATTATTATTTTTAAAATTTATTTTGCATGCGTCGCTCCGACTGGGAAGTCTCCATTGCCGAACATCTCGAAAGAAAATGACGCCATTGCGTTTTTTCTATATTTATTATTAAATTTTTATTAACATTATAAGTAAATGTATCTTTGATTAAAAAAATTCTTTTACTACCGCCTACAATATTGAAGAAAAAAAAATGCATCATTTGACTCGAATTTTGAAACGACTATAAGTATCACTTTAATCGACTTTAACCGAAGTCCTTTGCGAATAATAGAGTAAATCTTAAATAAATAAAGAACTCCCACGCAAAACTCCCTTGTAAAAAAAAAAAGGTTAATTTTATTAGATGAATACGATGATACGAACTATTCTCGAAATAACCCGGATAAGTTTCTTCCCGTTTCCGCCGGCTTCGATTATCGGTCGGGGGAGCATCGTGAACGAGCGGTCAACGAATCGGCGAGTGACTCGGTCCCCGGGGATTCGGCCGGAGGGAAAGCCCGTGTGAGGATGAAATTGTCGAATAGTTCCGGGCGTCACGTCTTCCCATCGAAACAGTTTCCTCCTCCACCTCCCCCCCCCCTTCCCCCCGCCGAGGGTTCGCGACGACGTAGCCGAGCCGCAAACCGGGCCCTTGAGGGTTTGAGCGTTCCTCGGTCGCGCACGAACGATCGAGAGAGGCTCGAGACGTCTGTTACAGTGGACCTCACGACATCCGACGTCGCCACCACCGCGCCACACGCTTAAGATAATCCCCTCTATCCCTGCGGACATCGGATAAGGGGTGGATTTTTCTCGCGTTCGCGAGAAATTGTACAACCTATCGCTTTGGCCACAAGATACTTCGGGGAACGAAAAAAAAATAGTATATATATATAAAAAAAATAAAAGTCGCGAACGCGGGAAACAGAGAGGCGGCGAGAAGCGTCGAAAGAAAAGTTCAACGGATATACTACACACACATAGGTATATTTATATATGGTTTTCGTCGACCAACGTCTCTATCGATTTGACCCTCGAACCTTGGCAGGTCGCTGGATATAAATTGAGAAAGTATCCGATATATATATATATATAGAAAGGGAATAAAAACACTGACACATATCCCCATCAATCTCATAATTTTCGAAGACGAATCTACGCTCGAGATCGAACGTCCACCGGGGACGTACGCACGAATAAATTATGTCTCCCCGGTGAGAAGAAAAAACACAAAGAAACTTTCGAAATGATTGTTCGCGGCGATGCGTAGAAAAGAAAAAAGTATGTCCTGTTGCAAAAATGATTTATTGACGTCAACGTTTTTACTTCCGTAGTCCGATGAAATAAAAATGCGTTTTTTTTTTACCGCCATTTTATATCGCGAAAGAAATAACCGTTTTTTTTTCGATGCTGCGATCTACAGTCCGTTCAAAACGTTTCGCGAGAAAACCGATACCGCGATTAATACAACAGCAAAAGTTGTCGAGTTTTGTTATCGCGTAGTGTATCGAATTTGTTCGAAAAAAACTAAACTTAACCCGCGAACACGACCCGTTATCGGAACCGAATTAGCGGGGAAACAAAACGACCGTTCGCGGAGGGCCCCCCACCACTGACTGAAATACGTTATTGCGACCGTTACGATTCGGCAATGGCGGGCCTCTGGCCGCGCGGGACGCCGTAGTGGGGATAGGCTGCCGTGCAAGCCCGTCGGGGAAGCGGCCATTGTTCGGGAGTTCACGGTGATCGCTCAGATCCGTCGATCGAAGTTTTTCTCGTGTCGAAGTGAGAGATTCATCGAGAAAATCGAAGTGCTGAGTTGTCGATCATAAACGGAAATAATGAACGAATGGGTTCATCGATGTATAAAACAAAACAGATTAATTGTGAGAAAAATCTCACTGCCTAAACGAACAATACAAACGGTTCGATGTGAGTGTCATGACGACAAATATATGTATATATACAATGTATCTGGTAAAATAAATGAATATCCACGGGGAACAACAATAAATTATATCTCCCCAGTGAAAGAAAAAAAATTATAAAAATCGAAATTATCGTTCCCACGAATGTGTATCCAAAAGAAAACGTGTGCGATGCAAAAATTATCCATTAACGGAAAATCCCCGAGCGTCAATAACTCGACTGCAATCGTTAATTACGACGGAATTTTACTCTTCGTAATTATAAATTTCGAAGCGCAATTCGCGTGGGTGTTCAAAAAAAAAAAAAAAAAAAAGGTCATTGAACGGAAACACGAGCGTTTGTAACGCGAAGGGAAATAATTTATCTCGATTTTAAATACAAAATCTCGTGTGTTAAAGAGGATATTCCAAAGGAGGGGGGGGGGGGGGGGGGGGGGGGGGGAATAGCCACTTGTCAATACGTGTGATTGATATGCATCCGATCAAATGGATAATTTGTACCGACTGAATCCGGTAATTTATTAGTTGAATTCACTCATATTCTCGGGTTTCGTTCTCTCGGGTTTCGCGGATCAAACAAAGTAGTTTTCCCCGGCGGTGGCGCTGCGAAAGCGCAGATTGTAGAATCTAATTCGTGCGGATGCGCGCCGCTCAACCGCTAGAGACGAGTCAACTCGGAAGGGATATGAGTTATATTTGTTTTAGTCCGTCGTTGAATTTCGCTCATACGTAAAGTAGTAACAAAACTCGTGGGATGAAGAGAGAGATACGTATAATGAGCAGAAACCGGTAAACTTGTTCGGGTTCGGCGTTGAAACAATTCGGGTCAGTCGAGGGAACGGAAAGCCTCACACACCACGGGGGTTTCTCCGACGAGGCGTCCCGGAAGCTACACCCCACCTGTCCTCGTTTAATGGTTGTTTAACGATAGAAGTTGCGCGGAAACTCGATGCGAAATTCGCTATTGGGACTTGATGCGAGAAACCGTTGCTAAAACGTAACGCGAAATACATAGAAGGAGACGAGGCGAACCGCTTTCGAACGTCCATTTAGAAATTTCCAGTATCTACTCCCACTATAACAGCTGGAGAACCATCAGCGCTCGCAGAAGTGTGGGTACACGCGACGACCTCTCTTGAGTCACGGTGATGAAATCTCCGGGTCACGTTCGTCATATAACTGCTATCACATTTCTCTCGAAACCCTTCGGTTATTATTATATGAAAATCGAGCAAATGACATTTACGTCCTTCGCGTTAATTCGCGTTAAGAAATAAATTCGATTACGATAGATGAAAAAGAAAATTAAATCGAAATTAATATCGACATTTTTTTTTACAATTTTTCAAATTTTCTCGTAAATATGAATTCATTAATTATTTCATCGAAGCGAATGTACCTCACCATTTCCGTCATCGAGAATTAAGCTTCTTATTAAAAATTTTTATAATTTTTCAAAATTACCAGTTTTTCGAAAAAAAAATATTTGCCTAAGTGCATTTTTTAATTAACTCTTTCCCTCGGTGAATTTTTATCTTTGATAACAATTTCTTTTTCACATACATAAAATCAATCAACCGGAAGAGTATTGACAAAAGGCGAATTCACCTCAACACATCGTTATCGAAAAGAATGTCTATTTTCTCATTGGTGTGTGAAAGAAAAAAAAATCGAAGTCTCGCGCGGAATTTCATCAGAAAGCCACTTCACGAATGAGAGTATTAGCCGGCTGCTACCTCATTAATCTATCAATGAAAGTCAAGTGGCGAGGACCATTGGGTGATAGGATGCTTGGGGGCGGAGGGGAGGGGGATGATGCCTGCTTTTGGTTGTTGCGAAAGACACCCTTCGCATCGGGAAAGCACCCCTCGGAGCTTTAGCGCGCTTCAGGGATACGGATGTTAACGAAAGAGAAATGGATAGGAGGGACCCGAATCGGGGGAAAGAGGAATATTCCCAAGTTACAGCGCGGGGGGGGCGCTATATGCTTGTGTTTCCTCATTCCAAACTCTTCCCATCCCTTTCCCCCACTCGCCGTGTCTCGAAGAGGGATATAAATAAATCCTTCTCGTCGGCGTAGAACGGGCGATACAACGAGACCGAGTGCCTGTACAGGTGGATGATCCTACGATGTACGTCACGGCTAATCTTGGCTTACGTAACCATCTCCGTTTTAGTTCAACTCGCTATACTTCAGCCGTCTGCTTTCTTGTAGGAAACAGGCAAAGTACACGAAAGCATAGTACACCTCCTGTTTCCACCTATTCACCAGCTTCGAGGAGATTCACGACGTAATAGGAGATCTTACAAACAAGAATACCGGCAACAAATATTTGTCATGAAAAGTACCGAGACTCGAATAACATTTTTCTTCGAATCTGCGAGTAAAAAAAAATATATGATCTTCGTGAGAAATCTGAGTGAAAATACGGAAAAAAAAATCTTCGTCTCGAGTTGCGAATAAATATTCGATCTCCAGAGATTTTCTTTTATTTATGTTTTTTATATGTATATTTTCTATATTTTGTTATTATTATTGTTACGTAAAATTATGGATCACGTAATATTAATAATAATTACATTTTTTATTAAATAATTTAAAATTAGAAAATAACTTTATGTTTAGAAAATATTCTTGAACAGAATTTTATTAAAAATGGAGAACGTACTTTGGACACAAAGGGATCCGAACTTTAGTCTCTTTAATTCGTTTTTTAATATTCTGCCGGAAGCAAACAGATTACGTTACTGAGAGTTACGAATTCAAAATTTTTTAGGTTACGTTGATTTATTTTATGATATTTGAGAGCCTTCGGGATTTTTTCGGGCGGTTGGACATGCTGGGATATTATTCTGCCGATGGGCGGAAGATAAACACCGAAACCCCCATTGAAATACGTAAAAGTAAATGTACTCGATAAATATGCGACGAGACAACTGAATAAGTGTTTGGAATGATCGTTCCGATGATTTACGGAAGAATTTAGGGACAACCGGAAGCTTTGACACTGTAGGGGAATTCTGCGTTTCCTTTTTTTTTGTCGAAACTGCTTGAGAGAGGGTTTCAAGAATCCCGACATAACCTCT
Organism: Cryptus viduatorius; assembly: GCA_964006125.1. NCBI lineage: Eukaryota > Metazoa > Arthropoda > Insecta > Hymenoptera > Ichneumonidae > Cryptus > Cryptus viduatorius. Next base: position 12,380,618 of record OZ023227.1, on the reverse strand, counting down.
CAAAACCCGGAGACGAAAGAGCGCGAAACATCGCGATAGCGTGGTGTTTCGGGGATACACTGCCCTCGAACGTTCTCCGAATACACTTGATAAGCGTTACGAAGAAAAAGGGTGAATATTTTATAAAACAAGGTGTTCCATTTTCAATGGCACAGAAGGGATGGATCGAGGGATGGAGATATAACGGAGGGCAGTTGCGACGCGCGGAAGTCTCGATTGCGCACCGAAATGGCCGAAGGAAAAAATAAAGTTGTCCGGAAATAAAATACAATAGAGTGGGCGGATGCGTTCGCAAAACAAAGGTTATGTACAAAATAATGGACTATTTAAAAATCCGAGGGGTGGGTAAGAGTAAAAAAAATGAAAAAATTAAAAATACGTAAAAATGGATAAAAATAATTTATTCGAGAATTAATGTCTTCTGAAAGATTGAAAAAACAAAAATTTTAATTTTACTTTTGAAATAACCGTAAAATAACTAAACTTTCTTCAGCTATTTAAAACGTCGAATACGAGGGGGAAAAATATTAATATGCTGCATAGTTAAACTGGTCTCGTTTCGGGAAAATCAGTTGAAACCCTCGTCGTCGTTCATTCCGCGAGTATTACGAGTGCGAACAGATGCAATTTCATTCGCGGAGAGGAATGAGAGAAATTAAAACCGAGAGCCCCCCCTCCCCCCTCCCTCCTACTCGCCGTCTCGTAGGACAATGGAATTTACTTAATATATGCGCAATTAAGCTTTGCGAAACGAGAGAAAGTGCGAAACTGTATAGCACAATGGAAAACGGGAGTCAAAGTTTTGCCTTTACTGGTCGGTGAAAGAACGAAAAAATTCATTACAACGAACGAATTTTATTACAGCATGAAATTTGAGAAAATTTAACTTAAATTTGTAGTTTTTTTTTCGCGGCCATCTTTTTTTTTTATTTTCACGTATCTTCAATTCGGGGTGAAAATCCGTTATTTATTATTTACCCAACGGGCCATTGTTTTCGGTACACAAATTTAGTGAGAAATAATTTCATGGCTAATTTCCTTTGACAATGTAACGCGATGGTAATAACAATGCTAGGAAAGGGACGATACGCCAGACGACGAAATTCCAACGGAAAACCGCACGCGCTTCCGAATGCGAACGCTCGGTGCGACTCACCAATTTCTCAACTGTGGTTAAACGAATGTTCGCCTGGCGCTACAACGTCGGCGTCGAAAGCTTCGAGGCATATACCCTTATGTATTCCATTCCAGGACTATATCTTTAACGCGTGCTTCCCTTCCCCCCTCCCCCACTTTTAGTACTGAAACGCTATACGTACTCTCGGTATCCCTTTATTCTCGAATTCGCACAGACACGTCGCGTAGAAATAGAGCCACTCGACAATTACCTCATGAATTTTCACGTTACACGAATGCACTGGATAACGGACGTGGCTAAGAGAGGAACGAACGAGTTAATCCGCGAATAGTCGTCAACCCTTTTACTTCCATTGTGCGACGAAATAAAAATGCGTTTTTTTCATAACCGGCGATTTTACTTTGCGAAAGGGTTAACCTCTTTTTTTTCAATTCTCGAGCGAAGTTTTGCATAAAGGGATAAAACTACAGTCCGTTCAAAACGTTTCGCGTTAGAATCAGTGCAGCGATTATCCCGAAAAAAAGTAGTCAAATTTTCGTAACGCATTGTGCATAGAATCTGTGCGAAAAATGCTTTAGTAACACACGCGCGCGACCTGTCATCGGAAACGAAAAAGCGAAAAAATTAAATGATCGTCCGCGGGGGCCCCCCACTACTGACTGAAATACGTGCTGCGACGGTTACGACTCCACAATGGCGGGCCCCCAGCCGCGCGGGACGGTGGAGTGGGGATAGGCTGACAAGCAATAAGCTCCTCGGGGAAGCGGCCCGTACTTGGGAGTCCACAGTAATCACTTGAATTCGAGGATCGAAGTTTTCCAAGTGTCGAAAGGGGAGATTCATCGAGAAAATCGTAGTGCAAAGTTTTCGATCGTAAACGAATACAATGGACAGGTGAGTACAACGCTCGTCGAAGTATGAAACAAAGCAGCTGAATTTTGTGAAAAGAAAATCGAACTGGTTAAGTGAAAGATGTTATCGATTCAATAGAAGTCTCGCAAAGATAATATATATATATATATACATGCGTTACTGGTTGAACACACGAACCTGCGAAAGTTTTAAGTAACATCGATTTACGGTACAACGGAAAATTCGTGGCTATTCAGTTTCGCTTATCCGCACTTGTCCTCGAGACTAAGCCGAGATTTATTGCGAGGGGTGAATGAGAAAATTGAAGAATAAAAATAATTCGAAAAAAAAGTAGCATCTGGCGAGGAGATGACAGACGAGGGACAAGTGACAACGATCGTGACGTGATTATAATTGGCGAAGAAATAGTCGACTAATGGATAAGAGTGAGGTGGCGCTTCGATCGTATCAGAAATACAAAACCATTTCGGATGCAACGAATCGAACGAGTAATCCCGATAATGGAACTTTTTAATTAGTTCTTCCTTTTGCTGCATTTCCCACGAAGAGCGGCGGAAAGGGAGGGGGGGGGGGGAGATGAGATATAATTTTCTTATTCGCAAAGAACGGAAAACGTTGCTGTGCACAGTCGGCAAGGGAAAAGCTTGCACAACTACCCACTTTAGCGTATCTCGCCAGAGACGTCGGTCGATTAAACGTAATTACGGAGAACCAACAAGTGCCGCGAAGCAGTTTTTTTTTATCGCAGTATACGAGTCGTCGGGCGTACCGCAAATGTATAACAGAAATTACCGCTACGACGTTCAACAATGTTTTTTTTTAACAACCGCATTATGTAATTATTCGGAATGCGAATAAAATACTGCATCGCGTATTAAAAAATAAAAAAAAAATTAATCAACAATGCTTAGCAACAGACAGTCATTTTTCACCGAATACATAAGCCTACAAAATGCATTTATCAAATTTTATGGATCACATATATTTATTTCCTATTAAATTATATCGCGAATAATGTTATGACCGATATAAATTTTTTTTCGCGAACTTTTTCAAAGTATATTTGGCATATGTGAATTTGAGGAAAAAACATTTCTCAAGATGACAAATCGTGAAAAAGTATTCTTCCCCAAGTTTTTTTTAAATCTCATACCCAGAGGAATAAGAATTCAGTAGTTTCGTCAGTAAAAGAGAGCTGAGCGCGAAACACACCCCAGAGATCGATGCATCTATCCCTATGTATTACATGGAGCGTCTTACATATCTGGGGCAGCGCTACTAGCCACAGTACAGCAACAGCATAGCTACAGTAGATACATATATAGCACAGCACTGAGTGCATCGAATCCTTACCAGGATCCTCGTGTGCCTCGTGACCAGAGTAGACGCTCTTCTTCCTCAGCCTCTCGTTTCATTGCGAACGGGAAAAAGGAAGAAAAGCTCATTCGGTCTCGTCTCGGAGGATCGATTCTGGTTAGAGGGATGAAAACTACGTTCCTCACTGAGGCTGAGGCTGGTTGGTGTCTTACTGTATCCGTGGTATACACAACTCCGCGTACCTTCCCGTTGGAGCGCAAACATCTATGCTATTTCCTTGGATGCTTCTCTCGACGCCGTCGTGATGCGGGTACCATGCTTGATGCGTCTTCTCGCATTCTCCTTTTCAACGCGAAGACCGGAGCAAATAGCCTTTCGCACCGAATGGATTTTAGCCGCCTCCATCAGGGGGCTTTTCCCTGCGCTGCCGTCCCATATCCAACTATACTACTTCCCTACACACCCCCGATTTACTATACGGCGTTATATCCCTATATATACGCGACGCACACACACATACGTACCCTTTACTGGCTCTTCCCTTTGTCTCTGGCGGTGGTTCTCCTTTTCAAGCGCTATATCGCAACTGGTCTATAGTACACGAGGTACGCCACCCAATGTTTTCCTATATACCTTTGGCTACACGAGGAGAGAGCCTCCCCTTCAGGCGTAAAGCTCTCGCTAAGCCAGTTTCCCGTGTTTCACAATCTCAGAGTGAAACAATCGAGTGCACCACTCTCTTCCTATATGTGCCGAGGGGCTAAAACTGGTATATAACGTTTCGTGCACTACGTAAACGAAAGACGCTAAAACGCACACCGCGATCCCCTACGGAATTCTAACGCCGGGGGTAGTGACGTTCTTGTAAACTGTAGTAAATACCGGGGCGAGGATTGCAAGGATACACTTGGCACTCGCGACTATCTAATCTCCTTTTCGGTTGGCTACTTTGCGATAAGAAATTGCTTGGGATATAAAAAAAAATGGATTTTCGCGTAATGCGAAACAAGTTGAACGGTACGGTAAGTTGAACTTACGACAAAAATTATAGAGCGTCCCCTCCGCGCGGGAAGTGGATCGGGAAGTTCGACATAAACTTTCTAAATAGTTTCTTATGAAAAAAAAAAATAGAATCAATCTGCGATTTTTTTTTTTTTTTTCGTATTAACGGAAAAAAAAGTTAGTGATTTTTTTTTATTATTGGAAAATGAAAATTTGCGCTTTTGAAAGAAAGTGAAATAATTATTGACTAAGTTTCGGCGATTCTGGGGTTTTTTTGCGTTTTGGATAGTTGCAGCGAAGTATACTAATGGGACGACTTCGATTCTTGCGAGTTGGAGATCTATGACTTGGCGCTGATTCCGCGTATATATACTGTCTCTGTACTGCTTTTCCACCAGTACTCTCGGAATTCTATACAGTTTCGCAGCAGGGCTTTCGCTTGTTTCGAAAACTTTGTAGGCGCCACCTGGAGAAACGGTATCACTACGTTTCCAGACGGTCAAACGATCGTTCAGCCCCACTGGTTTCGGGGTCATTCCTCGAATGTGAAATATCTTCGACTACGGAAGTTGTAAATCACTCCGGCGGCAGAGGTGGGAGGAAAAGGGAGTTTCTCGACCCAGAAACAGTGCGCTCGCCATCCCGAAAGCCCAAGGGCTTCGGAGGCATGTAGCGCGTCGAGACACCGCAAAAGCTCTCGCGGTACGTGAACGATTCACATACTCCTCGATATAGCATAGCTATAGCATGCAGTTGAAAGCACGTAGAAGAATTCTCGCGAATAACTCGCGATGCACGGTGCAAAAGAAATTTTCGAAAAATGAAAAAAAAGTTTTTCCAAAATAATGTCTGGAAAAATTGGCGATTTAAAAAAAAAAACCCCGACGCGAATTTTACGGTTTCGAAAAACTGACTCAAAAAATCATGAATTCCGATTCGACGACCCAAACAAATATGGCAATCAAATTTTTTATTTTCATTTTCGATTCTCCGCAAAAAACAAAGTTGTAACGTTGAAAAATCAAGCAGCTCACGTGTCGAATAGACGAGGTTTGTTGAACGTGAGGTTTGGTCATAGGATTGCGAAGTGCTGCACCACGTCGTGGCTATAATACGGTGAACAAGCAACGACGTTGCACTTTGTTTCGTCGGACCAACGGTATGTTTTCTCGCACGTAGGTAACATGTAATGCCCGTAGCTGCCCTCGGCGTTGCTATACTTTCCGAAAAATTTATTTTCCCTCGCGATGGAGAGATCGCAAGGATAGTGCGCGCAAGAGAATACGAGTGCGAAGTAACGACGCTGTTCTGTGTGTCTTAACGAGTAACGGGAGTGGAAAAACATTGTTTCCTCTTTTCCTCGAGGAAGCAACTTCCATCGTATGTGTAGGTAATTTAGCGAATGAAGTACGTCAGCCGATAGGTCACTATAAACATAGCGGTTGATAAGTTTACCGGGAGCTCTTGGGAACAGACTGGAAGGTTCTAAAAGGCCCTATTGGGCGGTAGAGAGAGTTTAGCACACGGATACAGCATCCTTCGGCAATCTACCGGCGGCAGGCTGCGTACACAAACCTTCGCTTGTGTACAGTGGCGGAGCTTTAGAAACAAACAGTCGGCTCTGTTGCCTTGTAGATCTCAGCCAAAAACCCTTTGTCACCCTCTCAGTTCTACATGCGCACTCGATATTAGCTTCCAAGTTCGAGATCCGGACGAATGATTAATCGGCGGCCCCCTCGCACTTCGCTGCAAGTTTCGCTCCTCTTGGCGCGAAATGCGAAGCATACTGTGGAGGATATAGAGAACGTAGAGAGAGATGCATTGGACAAAGGTATCAAAGTAGACTTTGACTCCAATATCGGCTTCCTGCGATACATGCCTCTGCCTCGGCCTGAAGTTCCCGATATTGGGGTATATGGTCCGTTTTCCATCTATCTTTGAGTTTCCGCCGGAAGTTTAAAATTTGCTAACGGAAATTTTTTCATTTTTCGAACGAAAGAATGGGCGGGGAAATAAGTTATATATTTGACCTATAAGACTATTGATTTTCGTTGTTGAAATCAGATGCATAGGATTTTATGATTGATGCGCGTAACAGGACTTGGAGCGAAAACCAACGCAATATCAGAATGTATTTTATTATATAATAATTTCGTTTAACAGTTCAATGAGCGTCGATAATGGAACCATTGTACCGCGCGGTCGGGTTTATCCTCTATGCAACTACGTAACGTCGGAATTAAGTGAAACATTAATTTATGAAATTATTACGTAATGGGTCGTCTAGCATAAGTACTACACGTCCATATTGTACACATATAATGTTTTTTATGCATTTTATTTACGTGTGTGTTTAGGCGTTTTAGCTAAATAATGGAAATTATTGGAATACAAATAATTACGGAGAAGAAAATTCTGGAATTTTGTGTATTAAGAAATTTTTCATACGTCAGCGAAATATAAAACCGATCGGACAAATGAAAAAAAAGAATAATTACTTAACAATATCAAATCAATTATTGAATTAAAATTTATCGTAAACATTAAAAAAAAAACATGAAACTTCATAGAAACAAAATTTTGTAATTTTTTATTGTCCGAAGATAAAAGAGCGTTCAGTAATTACGTTAAAAAATGTTAAACCCCGAAACGAAAGTAGCGATCTATTTTATCAACCGATGGATAGTTTGTATCTAACAAAAACTCCTCGGGTTATCTTTTCGAAGCGAAAAATAGTCGAAAACGCGATTTAGTTATATTTTTCTCCGTTAGATGACGTTATTGCATGCATCCGCGGTTCGCCAAATGACCGCCGGATGGCGCGCAATCGTAGCGTCCCCATTCACCGTGCCAGTTGGGGGGCTTGGGTTTTGCGGTCCGTTATCGTGTAGTAATATTGTAGCGGAGTGAAATTCCAGTAACGCTTCGCAAGGCTCCACAAGACTGTTGTTACAAACGTTTAAAATACAAATAATATCCGAGGAAATGTCACGATGAGGATTTTCAAGTGCGTTTTGATACTTCTCACGGCCGCGGCCGTACCTCTAACCACAGCATGTGAGTAAAATATACACGAGAAAAACTCTCCGTATTCGTCATTTTCATTAAAGTTTTACAAGTACGACATATTTCAAGCGTGACTCGTACCGACCAAGCCCACTCGTCAACATGGCGTGTCTACGATGTATAATGACACGCGACTGTTTAATCAATTCTTTTCGTATCCATGAACCCTTTGAACTATCGATTATTCGACATCCCGAAACGTTGACTCGATAACGAATCCTCTTAAAAATGTATATTTCTTTTACTTTTTTATTTTTTTTCATGCGCTTCGATCGTATTGCGCAATACGATGCTACGAATCCGGTGAGAAGATACGCTCGTTCAGACGCATCTTCCGAAACGGTTTAAACGCTCGAATTTCGATTGTTGATACTTCGATTTTATTATAGTAGAAATAAAAAAAAATCGAAATTTTATGATTTTTTTTTTTCTTTTTCATGTATCGTTATTTTTTACCCGAATTTACGCGATGTTTTATCGTAAACTCCGCGTTGTTTATCACCATAATGTCCCCGCCGGGGTGACTGATCTTTACCCTCGTAAATTGTGATTATTAACCTAAAAAATATATCGCTTATCAATGGGAAGAACCCGTTTCATGGAAACGGAATAATAACTCTTGGATTCGATCATTGAATACGTTTACACCTATGAGTCACGGATTCACCACTTTCCAGTCTCACTGACTATGAGGCATTGCATAGGTACTATCGATGTATATCATTACGAAAAATTATTTTCAGATGACTATGAGTGCAATTTACCACTTCTTTACAAAGCCGCACTGACCGCTACTTCTTCCTCGTCGGACAGAGGCCCCAATCAGGCCAAACTTAATGGTAAAGTTCTTCAAATTATATTTCCGTAATTTATGATGCTTTAAAAAAGATTTTTGAAAAATCCTTAATCTGAAGCTAAATTGTCTTGAAAATCGAAAAAAAAAAAAAAAATCATTGTTTAAGGATGTTTCTCTGGTATCTCGATTTTTTTCGTGTTTCTGAGAGTTCTCTGATTTTTTTTTTTTTTTTCGAATTAAATTTTGGAGTCGATTAAAAAATTCAAAATTTTGAGTTTTCTGAATTTTAACAAATTCCCGAGATGCCAGGGATCAACCCTTTGAACAATTACTCTGTAGTTTCTCGTTTTTCCCGCAACTTGTTAAGTAATTCGTGAGCGCTTTTGCACCGCGAAGTGTATGAATCATATTATCGCAATGATTCCCAGTAATCAGGAAAGAAAAAAATCTATTAACAACGTTTCTCGTTGAAACACTTTGGATAAATTGACGGTTGAATGACAAAACTCGGAAACGAGAATTTATTCCGTCTATTGCAGCACACGCCCACGTATGATTAAATGTATTTTACGCGTCGGGACAGTAACCCACTGACTCATCGTACCCGTCGTTTCGTTGACCCGTTTCACGTTATCAATACCGTCGTAAAAAAAAATGATATCAAACATTATAAAGAAAAAAACGATAGGAATAAAAACGCGTAAAAATAAATAAAGATACGAAAAAAAAATAGTCAAAGTAAAACAGTCGTTCTGTTTGCTTCAGGTGGATACTAAAAAAAATCAGAAAAGGCAAAGTCCGTAATTTCCAATAAAATAAAAAAAACAACCGCAGTAGGCACCCGTTTATTGTTCGAATGAAAATTACTGCCGTTAATTTGACGAAGATGACCAATACCAGTGTGAGATGGTTGTTCAATTGGGCCGAATGGAGTCCAACGGAGAAAGATTATCGTCACGCAGTATCGTGCGTCCAATTGGACGAAAAGGAGAGAATCGGAAGATTCGTGTTCCGCAAAGATGCGAGAGCTTCGCTTATCGGACGTTTAATGATGCGAAAGTTTGTCAACGATTATTGCGACATACCATACGATAAAATAGTATTTACGCGGGACGTGAACAACAAACCGATTTTGGCGGATAAAACGAAAACGGTGAATTTCAATGTTTCGCATCAGGGAAAGTTTACGGTACTTGCGGGAGAGTTGCGCGATGTTAATTTGGGAATCGATATTATGAAACTCGAGTACACGGGGGGCAAAGCTTTAAGCGAATTTTTTCGCATTATGAACCGTAATTTTTCGGAGTCCGAGTGGACGGAAATATTGGGTACTAATGGTACACCGGAAACCAAGCAGACGGCTATGTTTTGCCGACATTGGGCTCTCAAGGAAAGTTATGTAAAAGCGATCGGTGTAGGAATCGTCGTGAATCTTAAAAACCTCGATTTCAAAACTAATTCGCCGCTATCGTTGAACGAAACGGTCACTGATACGAAACTTTACTTCGACGGTGTCGAACAAAATTGGATTTTCGCTGAGACTCTCGTAGATCCCGAGCATTGCGTTTCCGTAGCACTCGAAAAAACTGATACTATTCGCGAAGCCCCGCGTACGCAATTCAAAACACTCGATTTTACTAATCTCATGGAGAAAGCCGTCCCTCTGTACCCCGAGGATGATGAATACGTTAAAAATTATTTTAGTAAAGCGGAAAGTCCGCAAATACCGACAGCAAGTTATGTTTTTTAGTAAAAACGACTTTTTATCCAATTTTTCGTTATTTTCATTTAAGTCAATGGTTTGTATTTTCTTTTTTCGAGGTAATAGATTATAGAAATGTTCGTAAAATAAAAATGTGTATGGAACAGTCAGTGGGGTCTAATAAATTAAGTGAAAAAAATATCGACGCGTTTTAATACGATTTTTATAAAGTTTCAGTAAAAGTATCAGTCAAAAATCAATAATTATCGAAAAAAAAAAACAAAATTCCCACAAATTGTTGCGTAATATCGTTGCGGCAAAGTGTAACGATAAAAATATAGTGATATTACCTAAACTTCATCGATTGGTTAGGATACCGTACTGAACATAATCTTCTTAATGGAATAAAGTCGCCTCTGTAATACTCCTGACGATAGCCAAACTGTGTTTCTTCGTAGACTGCCTCTGGTCACTTTCCACAATGTATTTTTTCTTTATATAAAAAAAAGCTACAGCCTCACGTGAATGTTTCCGACTATTCTGTGTAATGTTTCTCACGCTTGCTTCCCGTTATTTTTGCGTAGCTTTCGTAACGAAAAAATTTCTACGGGGCGACAAGTACCTTTCTCAATCTTTTTTTTCTTCAAATTTTCCAATTAATTTTAATTAATTCAAAGTATCCGTAGTATTCGTAAATCCAGAAACCCGTGAATCACAGAGCATCAAAACCTACCATTTAGTTATACGCTTTAAGACAGTTCGGTGAAGAATAACTCGCGCAAAAAATATATTTTTTTAACATTTCATATCGATAAATCAGTTATCCCAAAAAAAAAAATAAACGCAACTTTGTATTTTCAAAACATTTTATGAAAAAAAATTGCCAGCGAATAACATGAATTTGCGAGAAAAAAAATTTTCGTCAATACGCTTAGAGAAAAATATATCGATATCGTGCCAAAGCCAAAGTTAAAGATTAACAGAATCCACCGTATCATTTTTCAAATATTACGAGAAAAAGGGATTTTTGCTATTTGCAACCTTTTTCTTTCTTTCGTACGGCGTATCTGTTCGCACGCCATTCGCCACTCGTGTCGCCGCGCCTCCGCGCTTAACCCACTTCCACCCTCACCACCAAACTATCTTAAATTTATAAAAAAAAAAAAAAGAAAAACGCCTTCCCGAAGTTTGAGTTTGAGTTGCATGCATGAGTACGTGTTGTTGTGGCATAGGCGAAAAGGCATGGACCGCCAGCAGCTCAGACAATAATCAGTACCTGATAATCGACTTGGGGCAAATAAAGAACGTCACTTCCATTGAGACTCAGGGTCGAGCGAATTATGGCGAATTCGTTAAGGAATATACAATCAGCTATGGCACCAATAATCGTGACTATGTGGACTATAAGGAACCCGGAGGCAACATAAAGGTAAAAATCATTGCCATACAAGAGAGAAAAGAAGCCGAAATTCAGGGTGTAAAAAATGAAAAAAAAAAAAAAAAAAAAAATTCCGGAATTGCCGTGGTGGCCGACAAGCTGTTATTAATACTATGCACATTGGGGAAAAAAAATTGATTCGAAAAATTCACGAATAATCATATCGTAAGTTTAATGTGATGCGCACGTCGATTTTTTCTGTATCCGTAGCCGTAAAACGCTATAAATAACACATAAACTGTATTGCGTAGAAAAATAACTGCGACGATCGCACTGTGTGATTTAGTGATTAACATGTAGGTGTGTTACATGCATGGGTAAGCGTAGTTATTAATATCGTAGTTTTATTAATAATCACGATAAACGCGCAATGGTTAACAGCGCTGAAATAAAAATTTTATTTCACTGAATTCGCAACGAAAAAGGGATCGTAACAAGGAGAGATTGAAAAGAAGAAATGTTCGTTTGTTTAACGTTCAAACAACAACAAAAAATTGGATTGTTTGAACGAAAGGTTTTCGAAGAAAAACATAATTTTTCTTTCTCACATTGCCCGCTTTGGCTTTCACCTTCTTTTCTATCTCTTACACACGGATATGGGACTGGGCTTTGCAGGGGATGGTGCGTGGTCCCCCGGAGATAACACTTACAATCAACTACTGACTATGGATTTGGGAGGCAGAAAGGAAATTCGCAGCATTGCAACGCGCGGACATCAGAACACTAGAGAATTCGTGACGGAATATATCGTCCAATATTCGGACAACGGTCATGCGTGGACCAGTTATGAAAGCCAGGAAGGCGTGGAAGAGGTACTAAACGAAAAAAAAAAAAACATTGTAACTTGAAAATGCACCCTAAGTGTACAAAAATCTTTGTTTCGTTATTTTTTGGTAATCTGAAACGTGAAAACTTTTTTTTTTGCGCAAAGTCGGCGGAACCAAAAAAAATTGTAATTCTTGAAAATGCACCTTAAGTGAAGATACACTTTTTTTCGTTATTTTTTGGCAATTTGTAAGATGAAAACTTTTTTTTAGCGCAATCGACGAAATGAGAAAAAAAATTAGGCTCTTTTTTAAATTGTCCCTATTTACCGTACCGTGTGGGAAACTAACGATTTTCAATTTACACGCATCCACTTACTAACATTTGTGCTTTTTTAACGATTTCACAAAATTACCTATCATTAATTAACGAGGTTATTTATTTTAATTTTTTCTTCTTTTCATTATAAATTAAAATAGATCAATCGGCGTCGGCAATCAAGACTCGAGTCGCGGCAATATATTTATTATTTTAATAAAAATATCGATATAATTATGCATGCGGAATTATGGATACTATTGAGCATTCGGTGATAGCGAAACGGGAATTATCATTCCCGTAAGTATTTCGATGTATCTTTGTTGTAAAAAAAAAAAAAATCTTCCGCCACAGATGTTCAAAGGGAATACGAACGCCGAAGAGATAAAACTGAACAAATTCGAGGTTCCAATTATCGCTCAATGGATCAGAATAAATCCGACGCGTTGGCAGGACAGGATATCCCTGAGGGTTGAGCTTTACGGATGCGATTATGGTAATGTTTTACTATTAATTAACTTTCAATGAAATTTATTTTGCAAAATTTGTATCATATATTTTTTTTTATGAAAAAGGATTTACGGAATGAATTTAAATTGCAGCATCCGACGTTCTATCATTCAATGGCTCGTCTCTCGTGCGTATGGATTTGCTGAGAGAGCCGATAGAGACCGATCGTCACTCTCTGCGTTTTCGTTTCAAAACTAATGTCGCTGATGGCATATTGCTTTATTCTCGCGGAACTCAGGGCGATTTCTTTGCCATACAATTGCGCGACAACAGGATGCTGTTGAACATCGATCTCGGATCGGGAATAACGACGAGCCTCTCTATCGGAAGTTTGCTGGACGACAATATGTGGCACGACGTGTTGATATCGCGAAACCGAAAGGACATTGCATTCTCTGTGGACAGAGTTTTGGTCAAAGGCCGCGTAAAGGGAGATTTTCATAGACTCGACTTGAACAGAGCTGTGAGTAGTTAGCTACCCTTTGAAATTTTTATAGATTTTCAGTTACTTCAATTTTTTGTATTTTTTATAATTTTTTTATTTTTTATTTTATTATTTTATAGCTCTACATAGGCGGTGTGCCTAACAAACAGGAAGGCATTGTCGTCAATCAAAATTTCACTGGTTGCATAGAAAATTTGTATCTAAATAAAACTAACGTTATACGCGATTTGAATGATGCGGAATATACCGGAGAAAATTTACGTTATCATCGCGTCAACACGGCGAAAAGTTGCCCGGAGCCTTACATGACGCCTGTGACTTTCTTGACACCGCGAACTTTCGCTCGTATCAAGGGATATGAAGGGATGTCTTCGATGAACGTATCACTGGCTTTCCGAAGCTACGAAGAACGTGGACTCATACTTTTCCACGGATTTCAGTCACTCGGTCACGTTAAGGTACACAAAACAACAATTAATCTTTATAAGTCAAATTTTTTTTTTTCGGAAAAATTTGTGCCAAGGATTTTGCTCGTTTAAATCAATAGTCAAAAAATGGTATTCTTGTGGATAAGAATGAATTCTTATCTACAAGAGAATAAATATCTTTTTATTTTCAATTTTATTCCTGCATTCAAAAATATATTCTCGTCCGTAAAGAAGCTATTTTTTGGGTGAATTTTGCAAGTTAAAAAAAAAACGAAACGATTTGATATTATGCAATTTTTGCAGCTTTATCTCGAGGATGGAAAGCTGAGAATTGAGATCGAAACTAAGGACAATCCGAAAACGATTTTGGACAATTTCGACGAAGCATTCAACGACGGCAAATGGCATCAAGTTGTGCTGACGTTATCGAAGAATAGTTTGATTCTTAACGTCGACGGTCGTCCAATGAGAACAAAGCGTCTTTTGGAGATATTGACCGGACCGGTATACATGATCGGCGGTGGTTTGGCCGGTATGGGGACAAATCGTGGATTCGTCGGTTGCATGAGAATGATAAGCGTCGATGGCAATTACAGGCCTCCGCCTGAATGGAAAAAAGACGAATACTGTTGCGACAATGAGATAGTCGTCGACGCTTGTCAAATGTTGGATCGTTGTAATCCAAATCCTTGCAAACATTCCGGCATTTGTCGCCAAACTTCGGAGGAATTTAATTGCGATTGCGGCGGTACCGGATATTCGGGTGCTGTTTGTCACACGTGTAAGTACCACTCGCTGCGCTTTATTTTCTCGATATTCTCGATTTTTTCAACCGTCGAATGTTCAATACTTATCCCAAGTATTTGCGTTATTCCTTACAGCATTAAATCCGCTCTCCTGCGAGGCTTACAAAAACATGAATGCGGTTAGTCAGAAAGCCGATATAACGATCGACGTCGACGGCAGTGGTCCCCTCGAGCCGTTCCCAGTAACTTGCGAATTTTACTCCGACGGTCGCGTGATGACGGTACTTCGACACAGCAACGAAATGTCAACGCCAGTCGATAATTACGACGAACCCGGAAAATTCATTCAAACAATTCATTACGACGCTGATTTCGATCAGATCGAAGCTCTTCTCAATCGTTCACTCGAGTGCCGGCAGAGAATAAATTACGCCTGCAAACACTCTAAGCTCTTCAATACTCCTCGTAAGTACTCAAATTTTATGAACGAAAAAAAAAATCAAATTTAAGAACTTTGAACCTTTGACTAATTCCGTGAATTCTTTTCAGTTCGTCCGGGTGAAATGTTCAATCCAAATTCCTGGTGGGTCAGTCGTAACAACGAGAAAATGGATTACTGGGGTGGAGCATTGCCAGGATCGCGAAAATGCGAGTGCGGAGTACTCGGCAATTGCGTAGATCCGAGCAAATGGTGTAATTGCGATTCCGATTTGGATGGATGGCTCGAGGACGGCGGCGATATCACGGATAAGCAATATTTACCGGTGAAGCAATTACGTTTCGGTGACACCGGTACGTCGACGGACGAGAAACAGGGACGCTACACTCTCGGGCCTCTTATTTGCGAAGGCGATGGTAAATATCGATTCCACAAAGTAATACATATTTCTCGCCCGATTTCTCGTTTTTTCCCCCCTTTTTTGTTTCTCATCGATTCGCGAGTTTTACTCATTCGAATTGATGTTCTTTGTGAGGACCCGAATTACTGTGGGTAAACGTAGGTAAGATTTTCATTATAGGCTTTTAACCCTTTCCGACGAAATCGGCGAGAGTAATAATCATTTTTTTTCTCAAAATTTTCGCGTGTTAAGTGATCGAATAAAGATTCACTAGTCGGATGTAACGGTTGTGAAAAGTATGAAAAAAAGAAAAAAAAACTGTCCCGCAGCTCTAGAAATTAATTCGTTGGTTACAATTGGTAAATCCTTTCCAATTTTTGAGATATTCGCAAAAAGATTATCGATTTAGAATTCCCGTTTAATTTTCTTCCAATTTTTCGCTTACGCGGAATGCAGTAATCAAATTCTTCAATGTTGCAGATCTCTTCAAGAACGAAGTAACGTTCAGAATCGCTGACGCGACAATAAATTTGCCGACATTCGACATGGGGCACAGCGGTGATATATATTTCGAGTTCAAGACGACCCTTCGCGACGCAACGCTGATACACAGCACGGGACCAACCGATGAGATCAAAGTCGCTATAGTGACCGGTTACAAAATGCAGTTTAAGTATCAAGCAGGCGACGGTTCCAACACCGTTAGCGTTCAGACATCCTACGATTTAGCCGATAATACATGGCACACCGTCTCTGTCGAGAGAAATCGTAAAGAAGCGAGAATAGTGATAGACGGAGCATTGAAAAATCAAATAAGAGAAGCGCCCGGTCCGGTGCGAGCGTTGCATCTCACATCCGACTTCGTAGTCGGCGGATCGACAACTTATCGCGACGGTTTCGTCGGATGCATAAGAGGATTATTACTCAACGGACAACTTCAGGATTTGCGACAATACGCTCGACGAGGAATATACGGTATTACGGAAGGATGCAACGGACGGTGCGCGAGCAATCCGTGTCTAAACAATGGCACTTGCCACGAGAGATACGACTCGTATACTTGCGATTGCCGTTGGACGGCTTTCAAGGGACCGATTTGCGCTGATGGTAATTTTTAAAAAATTATTTTGTGATTTAAAATTCTTTATTCGATCCTTGTAATCCTTACGTAAGCTTTTGATCCAAAAAACGCCGAAAAAAATGAAAAAAGAAAAAAAACTTCCGCCGTATAGGAAAAAAATGGTATCGTTAATGCTAAATGTATATCAATGTTATTTTTCCAGAAATCGGTGTAAACATGCAAGCGACATCGATGATAAAATACGACTTCATCGGTAGTTGGCGTTCGACAATAGCGGAGAAAATACGTGTCGGTTTCACGACGACGGATCCTCACGGATTTTTGCTCGGCCTCTACTCAAACATATCCGGCGAATATATGACGATAATGGTATCGAACAGCGGTCACTTGCGTGTAGTTTTCGATTTTGGATTCGAGAGACAAGATATTATATTCCCATCGAAGCATTTCGCTTTGGGTCAATATCACGATCTTCGCGTAGGGAGGAAAAATTCCGGTGCGACTCTCGTGATGCAAGTTGATAATTATGAGCCGAAAGAATTTGATTTTAACATCAAAGATTCGGCGGACGCGCAATTCAACAATATTCAGTATATGTATATCGGGAAAAATACTACGAAAGGCGACGGTTTTGTTGGTTGCATATCGCGAGTCGAATTCGACGAAATTTATCCCTTAAAATTGTTGTTCCAAGAACACGGGCCGTCGAATATACAATCGTTAGGCTCACCACTCTCCGAAGACTTTTGCGGTGTCGAACCGATAACTCATCCGCCCGATGTGATCGAAACGCGTCCGCCGCCACAGGTCGACGAGGATAAAGTAAGATCCGCATACAACGAAACCGAACCCGCAATTTTGGGAAGTGTACTCGTCGTTATTCTCATTGCTCTCGTTATAATGAGCGTTTTGATAACGAGATACATGTCGAGACACAAAGGCGAATATCTGACGCAAGAGGACAAAGGTGCTGAAGTCGCTCTCGATCCCGACTCGGCGGTCGTTCATTCGACTACCGGACATCAGGTGCGGAAGCGAAAAGAATGGTTCATCTAAATACCAAAAAAAAAGATAACACGATAAATCGAAACCGATGTTCTTCGGCGGCGATCTTTTAGTTTCGCATCGACGACGAATCGCAGATCTGAATAAATTTAAGTTAAGGTGGTCAATCTTTTCGCTTCATAGAAAGCGATCGGAGGGTTTTTCCAGAGTCCATCGATTTCCGAGGGTATAGCGACGGTTCGCCTTGATGTTTTGTTTTTTATCTTTTTGATATAACGAAAACGAAACGTTAATCACCAAAGTCTGATACAATCGCACGACTCACGTGCTTTACGAACATTATTTCGACGGGTTGCTATATCCATCGAAGCAATAATGTAATTTTTAAAAAATGTACGAAAAAGAAAAAAAAAAAGAATTCCGTACGTTTCGTAGATTCGTCATCGTGACGCAACGATCCCACGGCTTCTTCGATTTGTGTTCAATTATCATGTGTGAAAAAAAAAAGAAAAACAAAACTTAGGATTTAGTGCCAATTTACAGAGGTCATTTAGTACGTATACTTTTATCTTTTCTCGAATTAATATTCATTTAATAACGATTAGACGTTACTTAAAGGCAAAACGAAAAATATACTTTCAATTATAATTATTATTTCAATAATATATTTCGTATTCGCGGATGAAATTATGATTTCGTCTGTGATAAAGCGAATCTTAGGCAAAGAAAAGAAAAATGAAGATAAATAGGCAATCGAGAGATTGACGAGAGGACTACTGATGTACAAAAAAAAAAGAAAATCCCTCGGCACATAAGTTTAACTTTGATTTATTTTTTAATCATATCTTTTATTTTATTTTTTATTTCAATGACTTTACACAGTATTAGTCGTAACTTTTACCGTCCAAACTGCATTTTTGCGATTTAATGAATTTTAATTTTTTTTTTAGTTCTAATGTTTGTTTGTTTTGTATGACTTAATTTTAATTTGCAGCTTGTATTTTAGTTGATTCCCTCGCGACAGCAAACAATCTGTTAACTACAAAACGTGGACAATAGACGAAAATATCTACAACTAATAAATAGTTTTGCGATTATACTTAATCCCTTCGTTTCGAACATTTATCGAAAAAGAAAAAAAAAGAACAATACGGAACGAAAGGGTTAATATCGAGATGTGTATATACGTCAATTTTATATATATGAAAAAAAAAAGCAAAAAAAATAAATCGTCATGATTTTTGTACCGAGATTCATGTCTCCTCGATCCGTTATTATTATACGGGTGAAATTTCAACATTTAACGAATAAAAATGTACAGAATTCTGATACATTCCAAACTCGGAAATTATTTTTTTTTATTATTTTATACCGAATACACGCTGTTTTATTTTTTCTTTTATGTCGCAGTACCATAAATCATCGAAGATCCAAGGCGATTACTTAACTAATTCACACGCTGAATTATAAATAAATTTCCAGTGTCAACTGGAACACTAAGTACTAAACCGGTTGGTCCTATCCAGCAATTTTTCAGAATATAGATTGTGGAATATATTTTAATATATATATAACCTTAGGCTATCGAAGTATGAAACAAATTTTTTAGGCGAAAGAGTCAATAAAAAAAATAATAACTAACTTAGAAGTCGATCGACGACTTCCTGGATGCGTCGATCCTCGGCTACGAGATTATCCAATTTCTTTCTTTCCAATTTAGAAACGTTCAACGAATCAGTTCGCCGCTTTCACAATCGTCGAGACATTTGTCAAAAGATAATCGGGCGGCATTTGGATTAATATTGGACCGAATATTCTTTTTTTTTTATTCGATATTAACACTACAATCGCATACATATTTTTTTGTCGAGAACGTTTGTGGATGTAATCATAAATACCATTAAAAAAATCAGAAATGGGGAAAAAAGGAGGAAAATTGTCGATAAAAAATGAAAAAATGAATAACAATTGTACGATAATGAGATTGAATTATTAGAATTGGAAGTGTTTCGAGATCGGATTTTAGCGATAATTAGCATAATCCGTTTTCAACTGCTTCATCATATTAATCTACGCGCTTATTATTACGAAATTGCGGCAGCTATCTAAAAGTAAAGTGAAACATTGCCTCGTCCACTGTCCGGTCAGATCTCAACGATCTGTTCTTCACGTATAAATATACAAAATATCTTTTCTTAGTAAAAGTGTAGACTTTTCTTTTCTTGAAATTGTTAGCGTAAAAGATTAAGGGAATCGTCTCAAAGGGGAAGAGAACCCTCAGTCATCGAGATTTTGTGCTGTATTTTCGGTCAAATTCAAAGCCGCGCATCTGAAAATACGCAACTCGAAATTCGACTTCTATTTACTTGATCCGGAAAAGTATCAAAATTCAAACGTAACACGCTGTCTATCAACGAAATTATAACCAATTGTAAGTAAAACACTGGGAATTCTGTGTCGGAAAACATACGACGGATACAATGAAACCGTTTTTACGTAATCTTGAAAAAAAATCAATACCAAATATTAAATCCTCTGAAGTTGCGTTCGGATACTTTTCGTCTCCTATATCACTTGTTTCACTTGTTAATCGATTATTATCGCCGAAATATCATAATTGCTTAATACTAAGAAGCAAATCGATTTTTAGACAATTTGTTTTTTTTTTTTTTGTAATTTCGTAAAATAATTTTTTTTTGGTTTTCAAAGTCGTGCGGCGGATTTTTCGCCAGTCTTTCGCGCAAATACGAACTGTGGTCAAAATTGTTCTACAAAAGAATAAGAACGCGAAATGAAACGGAAAAAAAATCAATCGTCATGCTGTAAGACGAGCGCATTATCTTAAGTATCCCGACCCATGGTTTACTCAGCTCATTATTATATTCGTAATAATAACGTTTAGATGGTAATATTATCCTATCTCGAGGCCAAACTCACCACCACGGTGACTTCGCTATATTTCATTTCGCCGCAGTCGCTATCGCGAGCATCGATTTCGTCTTCAACGCTAAATCGTCGTATTCCTCGTCTGAAAAAAAGAAAAGAAAAAACATGAAACGTGATCCGTCGGTTGAAAAACAATCAGAGATACACACGAAGAAATTTCTGATGTTTTTTTTATCGCTTGTAATTTATTACCGGAATCGTTGTCACTGAGCTGCCGCGGTGAGAGTCTGCAGCCTCTGGCCAAATAGGATTTCAGTTTTCCAACACTCGCTAAAATGAGTCCCAGAAAAGGAGGCGACGGTTTCAGTGGTCGCGACAAATACTCGGGATGATACTGAGTCGCAACGTAATAAGGATGTCCAACGAGTTCAGCGATCTCCATACGCTGACCCTCGTCATCGTGACCTTAATTAAAAAAAAAATCAATTATTTTCATCGCTTCCATATATTTATTACAATTTTCGAGTATAAAAAAAATTACTGTGGGATATTTAAAAAAAAAACTTTTCTCACCGACGAATCTGAGTCCAGCGCTTTCCAAGTTGCTAACGTATTCGGGATTTACTTCGTACCTGTGACGATGTCTTTCCTCGATACCGTCGACGTTACCGTATAATTGTTCTACGGAATTACAAAAAAAAAATTATTGTTGATGAAAATTAAATCGAAAATATCGACAAATGAACTTTCGTGAAAAATTGAGAATTATTGCTCCGAAAATGTAATAAAATTGAACTTACTAACGATCGAGTCGTCGCTACGGAAACGCGTGTATCTCTTGCCAAGTCTCATGGTACCACCCATTGCTCCCTGATTATGCTCCGGCATATCGATAACGACGGGATCCAACGATTCCGGGTTTATCTCGGTACTGTTTGCGGTTTCGAGGCCCAATACGTTTCGTGCGAATTCGATAACGGCTACTTGCAGACCGAGACATATGCCGAGGAAAGGCTTTTCGTTTAAACGACACCATTTGCAGGCCGCTATCTTTCCCTCAATGCCGCGCGTACCGAAGCCACCGGGTACGATAACGCCACTGCGAACATTACATCGATAACATTTCATAGGAAACAAAAATAAAAAAAAAGCTTATTAAGAATTCTGAACCTCATAAAGATTAATAAAATATTGATTTATATTGGCCTTATAAATTGAAAATATAAAATAATGAATTATTATTATTTTTATAATATTAAATATGTTAATTTAAAAAAATTAATATTTCCGAAATGTTTTTCATAAATAACGATAAATATACAAAAAAATGGATAAATCTTCACCTCATTTTTAGTTCGAAAAAAAAAACAGTATAATGAAAAATTTACTCACTCGCTTTTGCAAAGTTGTTGCCAAGCTTCGTGATACAGCACAGGATTACTCTGTTTGGTTGCTTCCTCCAGATTTGCAGCTTCGATATACTGAAATTTGATATTCGACGATAAGAAAAAATATCGTTTTTTTTGTTTCTCTTTGGAGCAGGGAATCGGAGGATAAAACTTTGAACGGCGGTACTATTGTGCTTACAGTCATTTTCAGTGTGAACCCAACTTGCACCGCTGAGTGTTGAAGAGCTTTTCTCACGGATGCATACGCGTCCTCGAGTTTCGTATATTTTCCTACGAGAGCAATATTAACGTCTTTGCGGAGATGATCGATGCGCTCGGCGAGATCGCGCCATTTTTTCATGAAATGACGAGGTCGTGGCATACTAATGTTCAGCTGAAGTCTGTCGTTTAGAAATTCTATTATTCCCTGACTTTCCATCAGCAAAGGTACCCGATAGATGGACGATAGATCGTGAATAGTCAGGACCTAAAAAAAAAAAGAAAACTCAGCTCCAACTCCAAAATATATATATATATATATTTTTTATTTTCGATTTGCTTCTCCAAGTTACCTGTTCCGGAGCAACGTGGCAAAAATTGGAAATTTTTTCTTTAACGGTATCGCCGATCGGGTGCTCCGATCTGCAAACTATTAGGTCGGGCGATAAGCCAAAGCCGCGCAATTCTCGGACGCTGGCCTGCGTTGGCTTAGTCTTTGGCTCTCCGGTTGAACGCGGCTGGAAATTTTCCATTCGAAAGTTATAACAATTTTTTTTTTTTTTTTTTTCGTGATATTTTTTATTTTTTTTTTGTAATAATTATTTGCTCAATATACCTGTGGAACAAGTGAGACATGAGCGCAGCAGAAATTTTCCTTCTTCACTCTGAACTGAAATTGTCTGAAAGCCTCGACATAGGGCATTCCCTCGATATCTCCGATCGTTCCTCCGAGTTCAACGATGCAGACCTGAATTTTTTTTTTTTTTTTGTATAATAAAATCAATTGGATAGTCGGTTTTTTTTTTTACGATAATGCAATATAAGAAATTACCACTGGCTTATCGCCGTCCTCCGTAACCGGTTGATTGGAAACTCTCTCAACCCATTCCTGAATCGCGTCAGTAATGTGCGGCACGACTAAAACAATATAACGGAATAAATTAACGCGTTCGTCATGACGATGCGATTTGAAAAAAACATCGCGATGAGTAGAAACGGTTGTTTACCTTGAACTGTTTTTCCCAGGTAATCTCCCTGTCTCTCTTTGGTGATAACATGTTGATAAATTTTACCGGTCGTTATATTATTGTCCCTGTGAAGTGTAACGTCGAGAAAACGTTCATAGTTTCCCAGATCGAGATCAACTTCACCGCCGTCATCGAGAACGTATACTTCGCCTATATATTCGATCGTAAGACAAATTTTTTTGAAATAATTAAACGTGAAAATTCTAATAATATTAAAAAATCTAAAATAATGTTAACACGTATCTAACTATGTGTATTGCGTTAAAAATAATTTGACGAAATCTTAAAGCGTATTTTTAATTTAAAAT
Source organism: Cryptus viduatorius (assembly GCA_964006125.1). NCBI lineage: Eukaryota > Metazoa > Arthropoda > Insecta > Hymenoptera > Ichneumonidae > Cryptus > Cryptus viduatorius. The sequence continues at coordinate 12,357,320 of OZ023227.1, read as the reverse complement.
TTTTCATTCGGCTCGACAAAAATTCGCGCCACAGGACGTTGATCACGTGACGGAAGCGGAGGTACGTAAGTGCAGAAACCGCGCGCGCGAGTCTCACAAAATGGCTACGTACGCCACATGGTCGCCGAACGACGGCGAAAAAATTAGTTTTTCATTAAAAAAAAAAATGCTTCATCATTGTTGGGTCAATCGCAATGAAGACGACTGTAATGGCGATTTTTTTTCATCAAAAACAAATGTCTGTCCTAACTTACCGTGTTCGTAAGGCGAGAAAGTTCCTGCATCTATATTTATGTATGGATCGATCTTTATAGATGTCACATGAATGCCACAGTGCTTTAATATTGTGCCGAACGAGCTGGCGATAACACCTTTGCCAACCCCGCTAATAACTCCTCCGGTAACCAATATGTACTTCATGATTTAATTGAAAAATGCTTTCGTATGCCAATTGCTATGTAACGAGAAATCACCAACAGTCGACCCTCGCGCGTGCCAGACACTTGACGGACTGGACCGAAAGAGGACGGTGCCGGGAACAAAACCCCGTCGTTTCTCGATTATGATTGGCTCTTCGCGCTTGTGGCGACGCTGACGTCATTGGCGTCTCCCAACCTTGAATCCTATAGTACAATAAATGTATCGCACGAATGCCCAAAATAATTACAGAACAATCGATCGACTGGCGCTGTATACAAGCTGCGCGTACAAGACGTATCGTTCATACAACAATTTTGGCTTTTATCCATTAAGCATTTTATGGCTTGAAAAAACAAAATATGAAAAATTCATGCAAATGAGATTCGATGGATTTTACATAATGGCGAGGTGCTGTAAGCCCCACGTGGTCGGTACATTCGAGTGCATGAACTTTCGGTTTAACGAACCGGAAGCCTATGGACGTTCCGGTAATATGACAAATCGAACAAAAATGAGGATTCTGATTAACGCGTAGTTGCAAAAAAAACAAAAAACATTGATAGCGCGACGCGGCGCGTTGCGACAGTCTTGACTATCGCTGCGAGCGCGTGTACGAAGACAAGTGTTTTTCCACGTGTTACGTGTGCATAAATTTGTATTTTTTTTACAACTGAGAGATCAAAGTAGAGTTAGCCGAACGTTCGAAACGACGGATACCAAAGAGAATAAAATGGCTAAAACATTGACAGCTAAAATCGGACCTTCTATCCTGAATGCCGATTTATCGCAGCTTTACGAAGAATCTCAACGGCTAGTCGACAATGGTGCTGATTATCTTCATCTTGATGTAATGGATGGGCATTTTGTGCCTAACCTTACTTTCGGTCATCCGATCGTAAAGTGTTTGAGAAACAAAATTAAAAATGCTTTCTTTGAGACGCATATGATGGTTTCGAATCCCGATCAGGTAAATTTTTATCGTCATCGAAAAAAAAAAAAAAAATTATAAAAAAAAAAAACTTTCGAAAATAGTGACTTTTCAATTTTTGTGATCATTCGGAAAAGACGAAATTTTAAACACTATAATTATTTGAAAAATAAGCGTACAATACAATAGTTTTATACATTGCAACTTTTTTTTATTCAAGATTGTCAATTAGTCATTTATTTCTGAGTAATTTAAAAAATTTTAAGTCGAGAATCGTAATTAATATTAAAAAATGTTCTATCAGTGGATAGAGCCAATGGCTGATGCAGGTGTGAATCAATACACGTTTCACGTGGAGCCGGTCGAGGATGTGCCACTGGTGTGCAGAAAAGTTAGAGAAGCAGGAATGAAGGTAGTTAAATTTAATAGGTAAAAAACCAAAATTAAAAAAAAAAAATATCGTAAAAATTGAGAAAAGTTTATTGAAATAAAATTTTCAATAAAAAGGTAGGAGTGGCCTTGAAACCGGGAACTCCTGCTGACGTTGTAGTTGACTACGTCGACATGGCAGACATGGTACTGGTAATGACCGTGGAACCGGGATTTGGAGGTCAAAAATTCATGAACACAATGATGAAAAAGGTTTCATGGTTAAGAAAAAATTATCCAACTTTGGATATTGAAGTAGACGGAGGCGTTGGTCCGAATACTATTCACGCTTGTGCCGAGGTAATTAATAATACCGTTAATTGAAAACAAAATTTCAATAAAAATATTAATTTTTTTTTTTTTTTCAATCATAGGCTGGAGCCAACATGATAGTATCAGGAACAGCGGTCACAGGTTCCGATGAGCCAGCAAAAGTAATCTCAAGTTTACGGGATGCGGTAAACAGTTGTATTTCTCTCAACTGCTGAAAATATTGCACAAAAAAAATTCTACTTCTTTTCGCACAAAATTTTTTTCTATACTTTGTAAAATGTATTTTATTTTTCTACCAAACAATATAACATTTCAGAGGCATATAAAAATTGTAATTATTTAAAAAAAAAAAAAAAAAATTCCAATTTTCCGAATCTTTGATGCAAATTATATTGAATTAAGAATCCTCCGATCCGCTGGAATCGGAATTGTAAGCAACAACTTTTTTCTCGTTATTTTTTACTGGATGATTACTCAGCGATTCTTTAATGGAAATTTCATCGCTGCTTTTGAACTGTGGATTAGCCAATGGTGGATTTATCGGTGCCAATTTTGTTCTTAACTCAGAAAGAGTGACGAGTATCGCTTCCTCTGTTCTGATAGTTCGCGATCCTTGTTCAGGACACGTATTTAAATATTTATGAAAAATAAGCGACGGATCATCGACGTTTAATTGAGGATCGAGATCCAGCGCAGCTTCCAAACCGGCGAGTCCTCCGAAAACTACTAACGCATGATTATATCTCAGGCTTTTTTCCTCGACATCATCTACGCTGTTTCCTTTGTCCGATGTGCCAATCGTCAAATCGTAGCCCTTTGGATATGGACATTTGGTAAATATTTCCGTGAGATTTGACGCCAAACGAACAGAATAACCCCAATAAATTCCCGTTTCTAATCGCGGCGTCAAAGGCGACACGACTTCGCCCTTTAATTTTTTCGGATTTTCTTGATCCAATGGAATTTTCACTGTGACCCTCAATCCGGCAGTTAAAACTTTATCGACGTGAACGTCGTTCAACAAGCCGACGTTAACCTGCGACCCTTTTCCCGGTTTAATAGGTTTGTTTGTCACTGCACCTTCGCGAAACAGCGACACGTCCTGTTGACGAAGATGATGCGGCGCGTCGAGGGGGTTAAGAACTCCCGCGTACTGTAGATCCTTGTGAATGGGAAAGAAATACTTTCGAAGATACTGGGGACACTCGAGATACTGGAGAATCCTCGCTAATTGCAAACAAGCCACTCGCCCCTCGCCTAATTCCTCGTCCTTTCGTAATTTTTTCTTTTCCCCGTCGGTCACGTCGCCCCTGTCATCGAAAACGATCACTTCGTCGATTTTGTACACGCAAGCAGCACGTGCTATCTGTCCCGCGAGATATGTTCGCAATTCCGGTGATTGCGCGTTGTCGAGAATCGAACCCGGCACTGCTATGCTTGTCGTACTTATTAATGGTTTTTCGGCTTTACGCTTTTCCTCTTCCTTCACCGTGTCGGCCACAATTTTTTCCGTTTCTTCCTTCTTCACTTTCTTGATTAACCTCTCCTCGCGCCATTTCTTTCGTTTTTCTTTGTGCAGACGATTGTGCTCCTTCCAACTTTTGGCCGCGGGGACCGCCGGTGACATTGTTTGTGTTTTAGTATACAGTTTTGCAAAAAATGTCGTTGGATTCTCTTTTTTGTTGGTTATTTTATTCAACTTTAGAACGATCGCGAGATACTGACTGATCGGCAAACTTCTAGGTTAGTCGCTTCTGTTGTTAATTTTTTTTTTCGTTGATTGTGGCGCCGACTATATTATCGGCGTTGTTTTCATATGAAAAGAATTGCTGTCTTAGTTTGTATTCTTTTTTTTCGATCTCGGGGCACATGCACCGGTGTGAAAAAGTTCGTTGGTTTAACATTTTTTAATTTATTTATTCAATAGTGCGTATATCACAAATAAGGTAGGACCATGTGCGAATATCGTATATCAGCCAAATTGTACATATATTTTCTAATGTACATATAGTATATATCCGATGGCATTACAACTATTTAACAATTTTGAGTGTTGTGCAAAATTGTTCACTCGTTTCTCGCACGATGGGAACTTTGGTATTTTGTTTGTTTGTTTTTTATCGCCAAACGTATATTCGCACAGACCCGAAATAAAGCATCGAACGACTATTACATCGCACATAATCACAACTGAGGGGAGGGGGGGGGGGGGGAGAGCTCGTACATTTTTTTTTTTCGTTTTCATTTCTATATACTGTTTAGGTATCGGTTTTTCTAATTCGTTATTTTAATTCATATTGGGTATGCGGCGAATCACCATATAGTAGAATTCGTACACGTAGTTTATTATTTTTATACCGATGTAACGACAAAATTGTCGATGTGTGAATTAGTTACTAAATGCCTCGTGTCAATGTGTATTTGCTTTATGCTGGTTTCTTTCTCGATTTATTATAATGTTAAATGCCTCAAACGCAAGTTCACAGCTTTTTCACGCTTTAGAACCTTCCCGTTCCGCTCGTCGCGTGTCGCGCGTCGAATTAAATTTATCTTCATTCCGAAACGATAGGACACATTTTTTGTTTTACACTCGTCAATGTTTTATGTACAATATTCGTACGATTCAGTTGCCAAAAAAAAATCATTCTCGAAGCTTTACAAAGTGTAAACGTTCGTCTTGTTTCACCAAGAAGAAAAAAATACACGTTTGCACAAACCTTTGCGTGAGCTGTGCGTTGAGAGATACAAAGCAAAACGGTGCGCAAGAATTAGTTCTCTTAAGAATTGAAACTGAAACTTAGATTTTTCCAGTCGTTGTACGCGTGACAAAAGCACATGCTGCATTTAAATGCTTCGCACTCGTTGCTAAATTAAAATCGATCTCAATCACAAATTCTTGGTAAATGCATGACAAACGAAAAATAATTTATTTACATAGGAATGTCGCAGATCCGATCGTTAACACTCGGTTCGGAGTACGTATTTTTTTTTTTAATACGATACTTACCGCTTAACATTTTTCTCCCCGTTGATTAATATCATAACGTTTTATACATTTATTCTTATCGATTAATTTTATGAGATTCGTGTGCAGCTATGTTTTAGCTTTGCGATTGAATTTCAAAGAGAAATATATGCACGCGATTTTATTTTTTGTTCGTTTGTTTGTCTGTTTTTTTTTATTCGATATCGTTTAATTTCGAGCAATTTAGCATCAATAATTGTATTCTCCGACGTTTCTTTCTTGAGCCACGCAATTCCACTATTAAAATCGTACGTTCATCTACTTTATTGAGTTTCAAGCCATCTATATAGATAAATGGTCTAAGGAAATAGGCCCTAAGGAAACAGTCTACAGTTTTAAAAAAAATCTTAAAAAAAAAAACAAAAAAAAAACGTAAACGACGCGATCGTTTGATACGATCAATGTAATTCGGAGCCGTAGCTGTAAATGTAAAATTTGTAAACATTATTAGCACAGATAACTAGCAACGAGTAAAGCTATATATTCTGTTTCAAATTAATAACAAATTCACTAACTAACATTTCTATATATATATCTATAAGTCTCTCTAAGAGACTAAGCGGTCGCTTCGCTAGTCTTCGTCTTTTCGAGGCTCCAGGCCTTTTTTTCTGCTTTCAGTTAATTTTATTAGCTTTTTCCCCGTCACCTTCACGAGATATTCTAAGTCTATAATTCAATCCCCCTACCGCCATCGTTTTTCGACGCTAAATCTCGTTTCCATCTTTACGATTATCGTCTAAAAGCTAATGCCGGACAATCGACACCGTTTATTGCGACGATTCGGTTGATTTTTTTTTCTTTTTTTTTTTTTATCTTCTATCTCCGATTTTATTAATGTGAAGTGAAAGTAAAAAAAAACTAAACTATCTTTATATTTATCGTTAGAAGCTTCGCGAAACGTTCGAAGATTCACTAAAATTTCAAACTTTTGCCCTAAGCATCGTGCCTCTGGTATCGCGTCTAACTATTTTTTTTGTCTTTTTTTTTTGCTTAATCGCTATGATCATTTGGGAATAAGCCATTTTTTATTTTTAAATGTATTTTATAGCCTGCGTTCATGTATCTGTTTATGTGTGTCTGTCTGTGTATACATATTGAAAAGACGATTGTGTTCGTGTTTTTTTTTACTTAAAATTCATTCTACGGCTTCCTATTTATCATCTGAACTATTCGTTCGAGTATATCGATCGAGTATTTTTGAAATTTTACTTCTGCTTTATTATTATTATTATTATTATTATTATTATTATTATTATTATTAGTAATGTTATTATTATTCATTATTAGTATTATTTTGTATACGATTTTCTTGTATTTTTTTGAATTTTTTTTTTCTTTTTCTTTTTCACTCGAACCGTGAAGCGGTCAACGATGCGCGAAGCGCGATCAATCCAATCTAATTTACAAAATTATCGATGTTAGCAATGTTTTTATCCGAGTACCCGTGTGCCTTGTCATGCTTCACTAATAAAGCGCTATTATCTGTCGTGCTTCGTGATTTTATTCGTATATTTTGTTTTTTCGTTCATTATGCTTTTTTTTTTTTTTTTTTTCTTAACTGCTTCGGCGTCATGCCGCGTTTGAAGAATTAGAAACAACGTGATGCTGAAATCGTGTTACAAACGGAGACTTATGTTCTTTTTTTTTCGGACACAACACAAGCCGATCGTTCGTAAGAGATTTGTTTTGTTTGTTGTTGTATTTTACTTATTATACCGTTCGCGTGTAAATGATTATCGAATTATGGTTTTGTTAGCTGTACGATAATGACGTATAATCGATTCATCATACGTTTCGATAGAAAAAACGATGGGTTTTAATCGTCAAAAAAGAAGAATAAAAGTAGCGCCAACGAAATCGTGACACTCGCGTGCACGCGATCAGTTCGAGAGCGACCAGCGCCCACCTCTGCAAACTTTTTCGAGGGAATAATGTCGATCGGCCTTCTTTCACCCGACGTTTTCTTTCGCTTCAACATTTTTTATTTACGAAATTTTCTTCGATATAATCGATTGAAAAATGATTACAAACATTCAGTTGACTTTTTCGTCCCAATAGAACGTTTTTTTTTTTAATTCTCAGTCGAAAAAATCTTTTGAAAATCTGCGATCTCATTTTTCATCAATTGTATCAAAATTTTGGGTCGTAAAAAAATTGAACGCAAGTCGAGAAGGTAGCGTTGGTAAGCCTTTCGCAATCTCCTCGAGGGGATTAAGAATTTTTGAAATTTTGAAGAAAAATTTTTTTGTTTTTTTTTCGTACTTGAATTGCGATGAAAATTAATAACAGTCATGAAAATCATGCTATTCTTGTTTTGTTTTTAAACTTATCGCAATACAGTAAAAAAAAATACATTTTTGTTTCGCTATTTCAAAAATACTTATCCCACTAAGTATTATTCGCCTCGACACACCTCCGAGAATTTCCAATTTCGATGGTTGTATGACTTTTACCCGATATTCTCATTAATTCCCCTTTATATCATTACTTACATAAGAAGATCGACGATATCTCAACGCAATTGAGCAGACGAATCAGCACATTTAGGTAACTCGCATCTCTGCATTATTATTCGAACCGTTGCGTCAAATCCGTGTTAATCGTTGAAAAAAAAATATATGAAAAAAAAAAAAAAAAATACAATAAAAAGTCACGAAACTTCAGTACCGAGATGGATAATCGAGAGAATAATTTCTCACGCATTTCGAGAATTTTTCGTATACATTTTTTTTGTTTTTTTTTTACGATTAATACAATTTGCGACTGACGCGACGGACGAATTCAGAGATGCGAATAACCGTAAGACAATCACCGGCAAGCGAATTTTAGTCACTTACAAGTTAATGTTAATATGCTGATTTGACTGACCAGTTGCGTTGATTACGGTTCATTTTCTCAAACTATCCTTGCTACTGGCGCGGCTGGTAGATGCGGTGCTCGACTCTCCAGGACCACCGGTACCGCCTGCATCGCCGTTGATACTCGATCCCGCCAACGATGCAGTCGGCGTTACCGGTGCCGAACGTCGTCGAACTTTCGTCAACGCTTTGTCAAGTCTTTGTATAAACGCGTCGACGTCCGGCCTCTTCATCCCGAGAGCCGCCGCGGCCGTCAGATATGGTATTCCATAATTACTGTTGTGGGCTCCCCATCCTGCAAAAATAATCGTATCTATTAATTTTTTCATGAAAAAAGAAAAAAAAAATGGGTAATTTTTAATGATCGATAAATTAAAAAATTAGAATTATTTTTTTACTTTCTTAACAATTGTTAAAAAAAAATTGTGTTCTCTATGCATTTTTTTCCATTTTTTTTACCATTAATCCGAAGGATTTAAAATGAACTAAAAATATTTCGTTGCCGAAAAAACATTATCTATACTGTAGGTATTAAATAAATCCTAAAATTAATAACAATAGGAATTCTTCTTTTGTTTCGTCATCAATATAATTATTATAGAAAATAAATGCCTAAGCGAAATAAATAAACATTAAAAAGCGCAAGTCCGCGAACCTTCGAATTTGTGCGAAACTATGTGCTTAACGTCCGTAGTGGTGATGACTCTCGAGCCGCTGACGTTACGAAGAAACAGCATAGATCCGAGCATCGTGACTTGTTTGTGATCGTGTTGATGGCTTAGACACTGCAGTGTCATCCCCATTGATATGGGATTCCCCTTTGTATCGAGAAGCCTTTCGCCGTGCCGAGTGGCCAATTTTCCCAATTCTTCCTTTAGATAGGCGTACATCTCTTTGCGCTGAGCAATAAGTTGCTTATATCCGGTCATTCCGAGGCTCAGCAGCGTTATCATAACATCCATCGTGGAACTGGCGTTCGCTCGTCCCGGATACATCTTTGAGATACGATCGAGAAGATTTTTGTCGAACGATCCGATAACTGCGCCGCCGACCGGTACCAAGAAATTCTTGTCGGTACTCTGAACAAATGCGTCCACCCGACCTTTTCTCGATGCCTCTTGTATCAGATGCATACATCTGGTGCTCTGCAGCCTGTATTTTTGCAAAAAGAGATACGTAAGAATTAAAAAAATTTGAAATATAAAAAAAATAAAAAAAAAAAATAATAATCGAAAAAACGTATTAAAAAAATGATCGAATTTTTTTTTTAATATTAATAATCGAAAAAATTCAATAATCATCGGAAAAGAAATGAAAAAAGATCGATAACTCAAGTTCTGCGGTCTTTTTTTTTATATCTCACCCGTACGCATTGTTGACCAAATGTGGTATATTGTATTGTGTACAGAGTGCAGCGATCGAGTCTACGGAATCGCACGCTCTTGGAGCGAAGCAGCTCGTTGTTGTTAGAACGCAAGCGACGCTCTCGCCGAGCGCGGCCATCTGAGACTCCAACCTCTGCATATCCGTCTTTAATTCGTCACCGACGATCTGCATCTCGATCACGACGGGCTCGAGGCCTGCCGTTATTATCGATTTAAAACTCGATTTTTGATCGATTCTCGGCCAAAGCACGTATTTTGCACGCGGACGATCTTGTTTCAGCGTCAACATACACAGCACCAGACTCATTCCCGTTGCCATCGGCGACAAAAAACATCCCGCTATACTCTTTACACCTGGAAATTTAAAAAAGTTCGCATCAACTTTAAACGTACGAAATACGATTTTTTTTTTAATTATGTACTTCGATTTCTCCGGGTGAAATTTATTTTTGTTGTTGTCATTATTACTATACATATTTTTTAATCACATAAAACAATTTTGTGCGTTTCGTGTCGAATACGATGGAAAATTCTAAAAATATTTACGAGATTTTTATTAAAGAAAAAGTTGCGGCATTAAAATCGCGGAACACTAGAAAAAACTATTGAAACCTGACGATTCTATTAAAAAATGTGAATACATTTAAATTTTTTTTTTTTATTATTATTTTGTAAACGAGTGAAAAATAATTCAAATTTTTCTTACCCATGTATCGAATGACTTCGAGTACCAGAGCATTCGTCAATTTATACATTAAACTGCTGCCGGCAGCTTTGGGCTGAACTTCCTCGAGATCGCCAGATCTGCCGATTCCATGCCCCATGCGGAAGTGGCGTCTCGCCACGATATTCGATACAATACGAGATTCACGCTCGCCGACGCTGCAGTTTGATGGAAAATTGTTGCTGTCCATTTGCGATAGATCCGAGAGAAACGCCTCGATCGTCGGATCGTCCCAACCTTCCTCTGGCCATTTTCGCTGTTGCATTCAGAGTAAACACGGGGAACGTACGAACGGCCGTGAATATCGAGGAAAAAATTTCGTAAAGTATCAATAATTTACTGACGAACAAACTTACATGTTCGATAAAGTGTCGAATGAGATTCTCTCGTGTTTTCTTTGCGTTGAGGCCCTGCTGCACGTAGGTAGAGGGTATTAGCCTCTCGGCCAAGCTGAACGCCTGATTGTTCATTCTGTCCGAATTCGAATTTTCGACCTCTCGAATCACCGAAACGATAAAAATCCGATTTTTCTGAGGTTCGTTCAATGCACCATTTTTTCTCCTCGATAATTATAGCATTCCTCTGAGGTACATTACGTCGACTAGATTCTAGATATTTTCGTTCGAGGAAAAAAAAAGAAATTTTTTCGAGGTTTTTGTTAGTACAGGAAAATGTTTATCTTCCGATAAATGTTTTTGTATGAATGGTAAAATAAAGAAAACAACGATTAAACTTCGGTTGACACAAAAATGCGTTTTTTTTTTTATTGAACACAATGATGAAAACACAAATCAACGACAACCAATGTATAAAGTTGCATTATCGGAAATAATAATAATAATAAAATCAATTATTCGGTGGAGGGAAAGAGATCGAGAAGAATATTTGATACATGATGTAACGACGAGCGACTTACAAACAAAACGATCAATCATATCCACTCTCCCTCGTTCTCTTTCTCTCCAACCGTGAAACGATGTGAAAACATAATGGTAATAATAAATAAATAAAGGTGAATGCAACAGCGGTGCTACAGCGACCCTGTCGAGTTCGTCAAAGGTGCTTTGTATCAAACAAAAAAATCCTGTTGTCACGAACGACGGAACGCACAGATTTCCCTCCGGGCCCCCGAGAGTAAACGTTGAAACTTGGCAAACGAAATTTTGAGGTTATGTGTAACTTTCGAATTGTCAAAAAAAAAACGATACAACAATTTCGAACAACCAATGACACGGTGTATATGTACAAAGCGTCGATGAACGCGAGCACTCGTGATGAAGTGACAACGATGAAATGGAAAAAATAACAATAAATTATAAAGGCTCAGCACAGCCCATGAGCTTCGAATCACCAGGAATGAGGGTGGGCGGGGGTGGGAACTGATATTTTACCTGTCGCGATTTTCGCGAAACTGTGAGAATATGTTTTTTTTTAAATTTTCTTTTCCCTAAGACGATAGTCTGGCGTTACGGAAAGTGGGTTGGGCCACAACACAGATAGAGAGTTTAGGTTTCTCAGTCAGCTGATTCGGCGTTTGAAGCTTGTAAATTAAACGAATTTCTCTCGTTGATAAACGACAATGTCGCGGAACGACGACGATAAGACGAGTATCTCGAGATCACTAAGATATCCATGATACGAGAAAATATGGTCTTTTCGTTTATTCACGAAGGAACAGATGAGACTCGAGCAGAGTTTCTGTTCGGAGAGTTTTTGATCGACGAGGTTTTTTTTTGGAGGTTATGCGATGCTCGAGGTCACCTAAATCGGATTAATTTTACGCAATACGGACGGGGCAAACTCGGTAATTGGTGCGGCCAACAACGATAGAGGCCCACGATAAAATTCGCGTGTAACCCGACAACAGCAAAAACTCCTCGAGCTATGAACGTCGCGTACGCGTGGAGGCTCGCGAGAATCGCGAAGTTTCGACTTTTACCTAGATTTTCGGCTTACGGGATAGCGCAGCGGACGGACGAACTCCGTACGGCGCTACGAACGTACACGTCCGTCACATCTACAGATCCGTGTGCTCCGCGTGTTATTCGCGCTTCTACTATACGACAGGTGCAACATTATTATTCTTCTTTCTTTTCATTCCTAATTTCCATTTATCACGAAAAATAAAAAAACAAACAAAAAACAACAAAAAAAAAACATCTAAAAAATGCACAAGCCTCCCACCCCCTAACTCCTGTGATGTTGCACGCCTCTGTCTTTTTTTTTCTCGCAATGTTGTTCATGAAAACTGTATTTTCGAGAATTATGCAAATTTCTTTAGTGAAAAAAAAACCAACCTAACAAAATTCGTCACACTTTGACTTCCGGTTTTCAACTTACAAACGAACATTTTATTCGGATCTTCAAAATTAATAACGTATTGCTTTTTTCTTATTTTTACCACTGTTGTATGAGATTGCGATAGAAAAAAAAATAAAAAATAATGTCTCGACAATGCCACGTGCCTTTTAGATATAGACAAACTTCATTATCTTTTTGTGACGTGGAATATATCGCTACGACAACTTTATAACACGTAGAAGGTTGCTGAGAGTTATATATATATATATATATATCTACACATACATATATGTATATTGCTAATATTCCGTATATGTAACTCGAGTATATTAGTTCGCTCAGCCTATCTACGTAAATGACGTCAATGTAACATACTAGCCGTGCGAATGACCAAACGGCGATTCTTGTCTCGAATTTTTCTCGAGAGCCCTTCGATCGAGAATCATTCTTACACTCTAATCTTCGAACGAAACTTTTATCACCCGAATGATCTGTCGCAAAACTATTATTTTCTCGAGTTCCTTCGACAAATTTCTTAAACTATTTTTTTTCTTTCGCGATTAATCAGTCAATTGAAATTAATCGATCAGTGTCTTTATCGTTCGACGTCAGAGTCGCTCGAGTGTTATTTAGATGTTTTTAGTTTTACCGTTCAGGTTATTGGTTTTCGAACGAACGGGCTCTCTTCCCGCCTCGACCATTGGTACGAAAGACGCGCGCACCGCGCCCTAGTTCGACGAATCGACCTCAGTTCGCGCTGGTGTGATGATTGTTTTACGTTAAATATATTTCCGCGACTACTCGTGGAATCACCACGAACGCACTGCGGCTCTCTCGATGACACAGACCGTCGACGATTAGAAGTACATTGCTTACCGAACTCGACGGATCTGAAGTTCGACACGCGTTATTTGTTAATAGAAATAAAGAACACGCCGAGTCACACCATAACGCGATAAACCATTGTGTTACATTTAGTTAAAGTCAAAAACGAAAACGTTATCGAACCGGCTTTTCGGTGAATACATTTCGTTACAGAAGAAACACAACGTTGAACCCCACGGTGGCTCCAGCTTTCGTTTGGCATTTAATAATATATATAGGTATGTCAACTAACAATGGTGTTTTTTTAGAAGAAACCAACGTGAATTCGTAGTTAAAATCAATCGATATAAAAGTATGGGGTTCATTCAGTTCATTCAGACGGTAGGAAAGTTCATTGCCATTGAAATTGCTAGTCGCACTGCAGTTTTTTTTTTTTTTTTCATATAAATATATATATAGCGCAGAGTTCATTTATGCCCTTATTACGTTATTGAGAACGATTTCTCGAAGGCTTAACCATTCCCGACGATGATAAACGACGAATGTTCGTGCCGTTCGTAGCTCTTGATTTAGAACTGATATACTTACTACAGGTTGTTTTTTTGTCGTCTTTTTTGCCGCTTACAGCTGATCATGGAACTGGAAAATTGCAGTCCCGAGCAGCTGAGCTCCGCGGCATCGTCGCCTCATCACGAAGATCCGAGTGGTCATAAGAAGTGGTATCGTCAGGCGAGCCAAAGGTTAGTGAATTCTTCTTTAGTTTTGTTTGCATTAGCATTATTTCCATCACAGAACACATGGCAGCTGCGATGTACCGATCGGCACGTGCCGCTAACACTAATGCATGACAATTAGCATCTCGCAAATAAGAATTACCGACAGTGCACTTTTTTTCCGGAAAAACAAAATGTAACCATTTTTTTTCTGGTAAAAACAAAATTTAACCATTTTTTTCCGAAAAACAAAATGTAACCATTTTTTTTGGTAAAAACAAAATTTAACCTTTTTTTTCCGAAAAACAAAATGTAACCATTTTTTTTTTGGTAAAAACAAAATTTAACCATTTTTTTCCGAAAAACAAATGTAACCAATTTTTTTGGCAAAACAAAATTTAACCATTTTTTCCGAAAAAAAAAATGTAACCATTTGTTTCGGCAAAACAAAATGTAACCATTTGTTTCGGCAAAACAAAATGTAACCATTTTTTTCGGAAAAACAAAATGTAACCATTTTTTCGGAAAAACAAAACGTAACCATTTTTTTCGGAAAAACAAAATGTAACCTTTTTTTTTCAGGAAAAAAAAAGTCGAATTTCGCCCAATTAAAAAGTGTTATTAGATTATGTATATATATTTTTATGAATTTCGAATGAAATTAGCTTAAAAAATAGAATAATCCACGATAAAGATCGTCAGGAGCAACGAGATAAAAGAAACCGTTGGTAATTTCGAAAGTGGGAGATAGAAACATCGACGATGGAAAATTTTCCACTAAATTGATTTCGTCGCTGATAAGGTCGATAGCGCGACCGAAGTGAAAGAAAAAAAACCCGAGATATTTATAATGGGTAAACAAATTTCGAGGGTCAAGTCCACGGCGCGGTTTTTCACCGAAATATGATCGTCAAACATGTATATAACTTTCGCCGAGATTATTTCGGAAGTTCGTGAAAAAACGTGGGCGTTAATAGATACGCGACGGATCTATAACAATGTTGGCTGCAAAACATCGCATAGTTCGAGTTCCGCGTAGTCTGCGTACCACGCGTGTCCCCTCCGTGTTTAGTGTTGACGTTGTTCAACGTCATTATTTCCCCAACGTTGCGGGGTATCTATCTATCGTCGCGAAAATAACTCGCGGGCAAACTAAATATAATCTCAAACACGCGAAATGCTCGGCGGTATCAACGACGAGAAGTACAAAAGCTCGTCTCGTACGACGAAGGAACTCTTACGATAATTGCGACACACGGCGGAGGCGCACGAGTACGCGGACTGCATTGTGAAAATAAAGCGTGGGAGGTGCTCGACCTCTCGAGAAATTACGAACAAAAGAGACGCTTCAATATCCGAAAAATCCGAAGGATGCCATTTTTTGTTTTTTTTTTTTTTTCCGATTGTTGTTTTTTCAAATTTTGAGCAAAGTACATCGATTGTGCAGTTACTATTGCGTTATCCAAAAAGTTCGTCTCGTTCGTCACGCGATCGAAACTTTTGCCCTTATCTCACGTTCGTCGAGATAAAGCGGACCCCCACGAACCCAAAATAATTCGACAAACACTGCTGGGCGATAAGCCGAACCAAATTGTTGGAAATTTTTGTAGGGTTTCAGATTCTTCGTTATATCAGTCAACTTTTAAACCTTTTGAAAGAGGGGTGGGGGGTTATGCGATCGCACGGTACCCAGTTGAGAAGTGGAAACGTTCCGGCGGCTTGTAAAGGGTTAACGGCCCATTAATTACGGCATTACGGCATATTAAGTTTTTTTTTTGATAATTTTATCATTTTATTCTGGTTGAGCGGAATTTTTTTTTCACCGTATTACGTTGACGTGAAAAACAAATTTTTGGATGTTTTTATTAATATTAAAAAATGGATAGGGATTGAAAAAATTGAAGAAAAATAAGCATCGTCACTGTTTGAAGTGCGATTCAGTATCGTTAAAACCGATGTAGGGATTTCGCGACCTTGTAAGAGAATATCGGTTGTCGTAGCATGTGGCAAAAGACGAAAACAAGACGAGCGCAATTCCGTGCGTAAATCCCAACAGCTGTCGCAATACCCAAGAAACTCATGGAATTTTCAATCTCATTGATTATTCATAGTTTGCCCTCCCGCGATGTTTTCAACACTTAAAGCTTAAAGTCTTAGCGAAAGATGTCGAGACGATTGAATCATCGGACCGTAAATCGCGAGGCTCCGAAGAAGCGTACGCATTTTTTTACGCTCGTAAGCGTCAGCCCTTCTGATGTTCGCGACATCGATAATAGTTATCGAGAGTACGAAAAAAAAAAATACATCTTAATCTTTATATTCGGGCGATTTGTTTCAAATGAAAAATCGCTCGTTTTTTTTTTGATATTTCGATAATAATTGTCGATAGTACGAAAAAAATGCATTTTAATTTTTACATTCGAACGATTCGTTTCAACAGAAAATTCTGCCGATTTTTTTTAGACATTTCGATTAATAAAATATTAAAGCAAAAAGTAGAGAAATGACTATAAATTCTTCGATGAATACATTTTTTTTTTAGATAATATTTCATGACGAATTTGAAACGTTCTCTATACTTTCGTTATTTACCGTTATTTGTACTGAAGTTTGTCGGGCATTATTCCAGCGCACGCTGTAATCGCGGAAGACTCTGTGTTGACCTCTGTCGAGATCTGCAGCCTTCTCTTATCGCTCTCAAATGTTTTCGTCATTATTTCGCATTCGTATTTGTGCGGCCGACGGTCGAACGACGATTATCATTATCAACGCTAAAACTATCGTCATTCGTGGAGTAACTTTTAAGCAGTTCGGTCGTATAAGTGTTATATTTTCCAGATTTTTTTTTTGCGAAAATTCTGGAACATCGAATCTAATTTTGATTTTCGGTCGTATATTCAACCTCGTTGCGTATTATTAGATTCACCTGCCTCTGCGTATCAGTGTTGTTTAACCGGTCGCCGGCGATTTCTCATTTAAATTTGCAAGATGAGCGGAAGCAGTGTGAACCTGGTGATCACTCCACCCACGAATAACGGTAATATTACGCATCGTCGAACGAAGGGGAGAAAATTAATGAGAGTTCGCGGATTCATTATCGGGAAATATCGATCGATCGCTATAACTTCGCGACAAAAATAATAAAAGCCGATTTTTAATTAATTTTTTTTTCTTTCCATTCCTTAAATTTCATTTCATAGTCCATTTTTTATTAAATGTTTGAAAAATCGTTTTTTTACCAGTCTTTCACTTAATTTCGTATACTTGCATCAAAATTACGAAATCTTCAAAATTATGAATCGAAAATTATTCATAATTATCCATATTTTTTCTACTGACATAGTATCGACATATTTTATTGCTACGCAGTGTTAAACATATTTTTTACAGAACATTTTTTCGAAAATTAATTTTTAGAAAGAATACAATTTTTTTTACTTTTAATTCGCGCGAAGTATTTTTTGACGATCGATAATCCTGAATGCGCGACAAAAATTGAGAAGCAATTATTACGAAGATAACGAAATGGTGCGAAGTAAGGAAGGGGTTTCGTAAATTGGGGCTTTTTTTAATAGCACCGGGTAGAACGCGATTGTCGAAAGATGCAAATCCGGAGGAGAGCCTTCAGAGGGCGATGGAGAGTTTAGCGCTTCAATTACCAGCCGGCATGGGTCTCAAGAGAAACGATCGAAGCGAACACGACTTGGACAGCTATAATGAAGGAGTCCATGCGCTACGTACGGATAAACGAGAATTAGGCCACAGGTATTAAAATGAAAAAAAAAAATCATATTTCGGCTCTCCAATTACGATTACAGTTCCCCTCCAAACGAAAAAAAAAAAAAATTCATAACTTTTTATTTAAATTAATTATCGCAGTTTCATAAAAATGGATAAAAGTAGAAAAAGAAAGCAATAACATTTAATTAAGTTTCGTACTTAATTGGTTTTTTTTGCAACACATAAAAATCGAAAAAAAAAAAAAAAAAAAACTGACTTTTTTTTTTTATTGATTGATATTATCGAAATTGATTAAAAATCGTTATTAAAAAAAAAGATTTTTATTTTCAATAATTTCATTTCGCGAATTATCAATCGATTTTGAATCGTTCTGTACTCGACGCATACGTGTTTCGCGTCTCGATAATAATTCGGCTCTGTTCTCAATTTCCGTGAAGCAATTATATCCGGAGAAGCGCGAGTACCTACGCTTCCCTCCTTCCCACTAACAGCGGGAACAACTTTAATCGAGTCTCTCTCGCGGGATATCGATCGGCGAAGAAACTCGAACCGTTGTGCCTCCTGTAATTCTCCTGTCGCGCGAATATTCCATCCCACATCGGCTTTCGCGTGCAATTCTCGGATAATAAATCTCTCGATTGGAACGGGTGGTGAACGTCCGACAAGACGTTGTAGTAGTATTTGTCTGTCGGTGATGTCTCAGCGCACGCGCGGTTGACCAATTCTGCGTAAAATATCTGATGTCTCGAATTTTTTAAATTTATTTTTTTTTATTATTAACGTGCCGGGAATTGTTTTTATTTTTTTAACGGCTAAAAACTTTTCTACAATTTTCATTAATATTCTCTTCAGAACAAAAATAATAATAATTTCATAATAATACTTACTACTATTATTGTTTTTTTATGAAAACTATTAATTAAAATTGTAGAAGTTTTTACGAGTCAATCAAATAAATAAAAATAAATATTTACAAAAAATTTTATAATGATTATTATTATTACGAAAGATAAGAAAACAAATATTAATGGGCATTGATAAGCAGACATTAGGAACCATCTAATTAGGATATTTTCACAATTCATTAACAGAGTGCACTTTATTCGTCCCGATATATCCTATTAGTCACAGTCCGCCGGATACGCGGAATTTTCTGTAATTCATTGATTTATCATCGTCCAAATAAATTTTCTCTATCCCCTCGTCGCCGTATGCGTTACTGTTATCCAAATATGCATTAAGCTTTGGCACGCAGTCTGAAGAGTTTGTCAAAGAACTATATGTACGTGAAAACGGGTCACGGTCGCGAAAGCTGAGTGCACAAAACGCGCTTACTACATATATATTACACTTGTTTCACGAAGCGTCGCTTCATTTCGCATTTTAATAGTCCATAATACCGAAGAAAGTATCTCTCGTTCTGTGTCTCTCAATCTTGGCGTCGTACCAAAAAATTTTCGGATTCGCAAGCCGCGTACAAACGTTGTCCGCGGTCACGGTCGCGAGAATCTGTTCGTTAGCGACGATGTGTGCGTTTTTTTGCCTCTGCGCAACTTACGCGTATCGACGTAACCGTACACGTGGCATCTCAACTTTGGACCGTGCAAAATCGTTCGATTCTTGGAATTTTCGCGATGATATCGAAAATTTGCACTGGCGAATGGCCAAAATGAAGACTCGAACATTAAGGAAATTGGCGACGCAAATTCATCATTTTCCTAATCACTTATCCGCTCGCTCAGCGGTTGCGCGCGCGTTGACTTGTACGCAAATAGGAATGTTCAAAGGGTTCGTTTGAATAAGAATTAAATTCCCGTTTCGAGGTTTAACAACGTGTGGTTATTTATTTATTAATATGAAATTATCAGTGTTCACAAAAATAAGTCTGTCTGGAAGTTACAGTTGCCGAATGTAAAGTATAAAGATAATTACTCGCGAAGAAAAGTACCCGGAATTATTATTGGATGATGACCGTTCGTTTTTCGTTAAGATTTTTCATGTGAATCGTTTGGATGGTAGAATACACTACGCGAGAGGTAACCTTACTTCAAAGAATCCTCGTAATGTTGATTTAGTCGCAAAACTAGTGAATGAGAGGTCCGAGGGAAAGAAGCGTCCAATGATGTGAGCTATGGAAGTGATAGGAAGTTAGCTATGGATATTTAATATTAGTCAACTCGTTGTATCGTGTGTGACAGGATTCTTTCAGCGAGAAAATAATGAAAGAGAAACAGGATAGAGAAATTAATTCCTAATAAATGTATTGGCAAAGGGTCCGGACGTAACGCGTCCTATACATATATCGTTGAACTTCGCCGTCTCTCTGCCCGAAACGTGAAAATTATTTCTCGAATTTTCTTCGACCTGAGACTGATGCAAAAATTGCACGAATCTATGATATCTTTCGTGCATCTTGCTAACCCTTCACGTACGGGGGCCTCGCGCAAATTGTCGCAGTGGCCGCCTTGGCGCGCTTCAACGACTTAGTGCCAACAAAGCACTTCGCGCTGTCCGGTTCCAAAAGGGAAATATTAAATTTCTAAAAACTTTATGTATGATAGTATTTTGCGGCAATAGTGCGGGAAGGCGGGCTTTACGGCGAAAAATCCGCCGTCGGAAATCCGCTTTGTCGTACACGTATCGCATGACGCTTTTTGTAACAAGTGCAGGAGGAGTGCCGCTGCCGTGCCTGCCGATTGTGGCGCCACCATAGCATGCGAGAAGTACCAAAATGCGTATGTGAAGTACTGACTTCTCTCACGCTTCCGTCCCAAAAACGTGTGGTAAAATTAGACTGATGTGCGCATGCGCTACGACATTACAGTACAGCTTGATATAACGTGCCACTTACGCCACCCTCGTCAGACACGAGATGTAACACATCTCATGCATTCGTTACAAAAAATCGTATTTGTTTAATTACTTTAAAAAATTTTAGACCAAGCATCATGTTTGTAGCTTATTTTGTCGCAAAGATAACGTTGCTCGCTATATTAGTTTATAACAAAAAAAAAACTATTTGACCGAATAGAATTTGCTTGACGCCATTAGATAGGGAAACGTTCAATGTACGTATATGAATTATTTCAGATTTTTCTGCGAAATTTCGCTCGATAAACTAGACGCTCAAAAGTTTAAAGACATCATCGCTCAATAAACTCTTTTTTTATGCGTTATATTAACGAAGTGGAAGCTGGAAAAAAATATATACCATCAATATTCCATTAGCCTATGCTTTGCACTACTCAGATCATTTTTCCGATTTGAGAAATTTTGAACCGTTTTCGAGTTATTGTCATAAACATGATCCCGGCCGCTGGAGACAGGAAATCTCCTCGATATACGTATATGCAGCCCGTACGTAAAAGGTTAATGGCCTCTTTGGTGTCCAAACGATGGTTCATATCCACAAAACAAATGGCGCGATAATCACAATTTCTTTCACCACAGTTCATTATTAGCCGGAAAATAGCTTTCATCTTACTTTCCGTAAATACTGGACGCAAAAATTTGGGTTTGTCTATTCACTTCCGCCGTGGAATGAAAATTTATAATTTTTTCCCGGATAGAGACTCTTTCTTGCATTCTGTTCATCAATTTTTGATGATCAATGAAAAAATCGACATTTTAATTACTATTTTCATCGCGAGTTGCGGTGATCTCAACACTATAACTGGTTCGCTGAAGTAATAGAAACTAAGGTACAATTGAAGATAACTTTTGTTACATATTCCTTTAATATTGGAGAGACAAATCATTGTAAAAACAATTTATTGCATGGAACATAGGAGCGTAAAGTATGACATCGATGTGCGCACGACCTGTGATTGAGACAAAAAATCTCGTAAGGGTTTTTCTCCTTTCATAATCAGTAGTAAAATGCTCCTCCGCCTTTTTCTTGAAGAAATAACTTATTCATACAGAGCTAAAGTTCTCCATCGACATCGTGTATATGTTTCCGGCTCGCAATACGACGGGTGTCATACTTCTCATTATCATGAAATTTAGTAGTTTTCTTGTCCTCATTGACGTCATATACCACGGTGTCCTATTCCTGCACAGAACAAGTCAGGTACACATGTTCTTACATTACTACTGTATTGCTGATGACCCATTTGTGTTAAACGTGAACTCACAGTGATTCAAATATCTGAAGGCTGTGATCGGTGAGCCTTTGTGAAAAATAGCACTCGAAGAAGAGATGTAGTAATTCGCATATGGTTAACATTCCTTGTCGAATAGCTTCAGCTGGTTTATCCAGTCCCCAGATAACCTGATGATGATTTCAAATACACGATTATAAGCTGCAATTACGTATGCTCTCGTTGCCGACATTTTAACGAATACCTGAAGTCCTGTAAAACTCATGACTGGTATGTTGAAAAGGACCAAAAACAAGAATGCCCCAGAGTACATACCGTCAAGTGTATCGACGAATCTTGTTAAATTTTCATTATGAATTAACGTTACAGTGCAACTCCGATTATCCGGCATCGGATAATACGGAGTACGCATGATGTTCTCCGTATTATCCGACGCCGGATAATCGGAGTTGTACTGTACATGGAATAAATTATACAGCGACCGGACCTTTTGAGAAAGCAAAAAGCAATATTGAATAAATTGGAACTTTTTTTTTACCAAAGGCTATGCAAGGGATGGCCAATGAACACTGAAGGGCCGTCTAACGTTTATTACATTAATCCAAGAATCGATCAGTGTTCCATAAATGAGATAAATGAAACCGTCGTTCATCAAGACTCACTCAACAGCCGATTTGTGCTTTTTTATACAATCTATCACGGTCCAGTACGATTCATCGCTCTCACATGGGGGATGAAGATGAATGTTCAAATCATCACTATCTATTAAATGTTCCAATCGGTATCTGCAATTGGTTATTACAAATATGGTGAAACTTTCGATGTTCCGCAGATTTTTTTTATATTCTCAAACTGTTACGTACCCTACTGCCGAAAAAAGACCGGAAGCGTGCTGGACAAACACAACAAACATCATGTCAACGGCAACGTATATCGTGATCATAAAAAAGATAGCGATGCACAGATGTATTTGTATATAGAACAAATTGTCTTCACTGTCGACGAAATAATCAACCGGTATAGCAAACTGCACTGCGGTCGAGAAATTTGCCAATCCACAGGCCACTATGATCTTTGGAGCGAAGGGTACGATTAAGAAGACACACATCGAACAATACAAAAAACCTGAAACGTCATCAACATCGTGGATTCGTTTGTTTAAGTACTTGTGGCTCTTGCATTTAGGATAAAATTACCCGCGTATGCTATGCTGAACTTTCGGCCATCGTTCGAAAATTTCGCGAGAATATTTTTTTCCAGTCCCATCGGCGCATTCCAATCGTCTTCTATACGCTTTAGGAGATAGTTTAGCTGATATTTCAAATATAAATATATTTCAAATGTGAATACATGTGAATATATTTATTATGGTGCAACGAAGTCGCGGCACCTTGTCAGCGTTGGCGATGCAGGTTACGACTTTTATCACGCAGCCGAGATGCACTATAAATGGAGGTATCGATTCGATTATGACCGCCGGATTATCACTGTCAACAACGACTTTTCGTATCTGCATCGAAATATTAGCAATGATTTTTTTCCATCTATGTTTGCATTTTTCAATCGCAGAATTTCGTTGCTGCGAACAATTATTTTGGTAGTTACAACATCAATTTACGTGCCTGAACGGTCAAAAGTGTAGCACTGAGAAAAACGGTCAAAACAAAAAAAAAACCCCTCTCCAATTTTTTCTGATAAGGCCATTGGCCGATTAAACCGAGAAGTACTTTATTTATTTTATAGCGTGGGTGTTGAAAAAAATCACGTGTCTTTTCGCTCATTCTCTGGCGCCGTCAATACGGAAATATCATTTTCTTTCACGCAATATACGGATCTTCAAACACTTACTTCTATATATAAATTCGTTGTACGGAATGAGTTACTGCCTCATCAAGAATGGACGTTGTAATTGGGGGTCAGAAAGACGTAATTACCTTCGTAACTCCGCGGCCATATCCGACTGCAGTAAATCAATAATGACATTTTTTACCGGTAATAAAAAAGGGAAGTAACAAAATGAAGTGGCGTCGTTCTGACTCAACAAGAAATTGTATATTAGAAGAAATTTAATAACTTTGATGGTATGTACGTACCGCTGCAGATGTTGTATTAAGTATATTGTCTTATACTTGTTCGGGTGCATTTTCAATCAACAAATACTAGTCATCCGATATCGGAATATGTGCCAAATATCCATGATATTTGCCAAACACTCATACAAATCCATACGGTACTGTTAAAATTTAAAGCGCATAATACTGCAAATCATTCCGCAGGGGACTATTCTCATCGAGCGGAACTTTCGACTTTTCATATATGATGGAAGTCTTCTTAGTTTCTTCATTCGTGATGTACTTCTTACATTAAGCGCTTGGAAGAAATAATATATGCGCGCAGCGCGAGGGTGCGCGATAGAGCCGGTGGCAAGTCTCGCGGAAATGTTCGCGCCAAGAACATGGCGCCATGGTGCGCGCCGAGTCTCTTGATATAAGGGAGAAAAAAGAAAACTCGTTCAAAGGGTGGGTGTGATCATCTCGAACGAGCCCCTCATATAATTACAATCAAACTTCACTTACAAGGAAGTTCGTTTGATTCCTAATTATATTCCGTGGATCGTTTCCGGGAATACAACGTAGTAGTTGTTTAGAGTAACAGTCAATATATCGAACGGAAAAAATACACCTTTCTTTCGTAAAAAGAACATAAATCCTTTCAAAAAATTTGACTTGTCCTTAAACTTTTGCTTTGGTCGGTATAATTGCTGACGCGAAAGTCGAACGTTCAGAGACAATTAGACGATTGTTACATTTCGCGAACTGACGAACACGAATGACATGAGTGACTGACATTTCGCGAGTGGACTTTTTACGTTATCCTGCTGTGTTTCTAATGGTTTTATAATCTACACCTCTCTGTGAAGCAGACGACGTGGCAGCATGTCGTGTTCTGTGAGCCGAAAATTGTTCAGTATCGATGCCCAGATTGCTTTAGTACATATTAATCCAATGACTCAAATTTTGTGTTATTGTTGATTGAAATGGCTTAGGAGTAATTAAAAACAAACGCTTGTTACTGTTTCGACATTTTCTTGTTACTTTAATGTATTCCAAAACAGCTAAAGCACCGCACAAACTCGTTCTTTCTTTAAAAACCAGTATAACAGTATCAACGGTTGTAGCTTGCTCGGCCGAGATGTCCTTATGAGATCCAGTATCGTAATCTTCATACGTGAAACAAAGACAGAAATATTTCCGATCTTAATGAGCGAAAACGTTTGCATTTTGCGAGCTGTGCATGAAGGTAGCAACATTAATATTTTTTATCACTCATGCATGGAAAGCGCCCCATTTTATGGGAGTTTTGCGCGACGAAAGTGTCTGATTTCATGCCAGCAGTGAAAAGATAGCTTCGCGCATACGCAGTTCGCGCATCTTTCCCTTTCGTCTCTTAGGACGAAAGTAAATAACCTCACATTTCACTATCCATCCCGCAAAACTGCTATAAAATGCCCCGGTTTTCCCTGCACTCGTGACAAAAAGTATTGCATGCAATTTGGGCCGAATTAGCGATTGCATCAACCAACCAACCGTACCCAACGCAACCCAACCCAACCCAACCCAACCAACTCACTTTCAGTCCTTGTTGCACAATAAACTATTTCCGAAAATTGTTTAAGCGAGAACGATTCGGGAGGTGGGGGCTTGTCCCGAAATTCTAGAACTACATCCATATCCCAAGTCCTTGAGTATCCCGGTTCCGAGGGCTTCAGGCTAAAGGCTCCTTTAAAAAACTGATTAATTGATGTTATCGTTAGTCAATAGCCCTTAATAGAACTAAGCCTACCGCTGGACGTGCTAAATTCAAATCTTCAAATTTAATTGTCACAAACTCCAAAACTCCTTTGACCGTTGATGAAAAAAATATCGTAACCCATGTTTGGACAATATTTCCACCAACTCTTCAACGGAGCTTTGTCTTGCTGAAACTTCATGCCGCCCATCAAGCTAGAAAGATGTCTATCGTTGAAACTGCGATCTTACGCTTCGTAAACGCCGGATAACTTCCCTACTACTAGAGAAACGTTCCGAGTCAGTCGATACTTGACCTGTCTCCACGGTGATTGTAATAAATGTCACGAAGGATTAAAAACTAATGGCCTATCCATCAATAATGCTTTCAAAATCGGATACCAAGGCTCAGTATGCTAATTTGGCACTATCATGATCGTCGGCATTATCGTCGCGCTCTTAAAAAGTTGGAGAGACTGCTAAATGCACGACGGACAGATACACGAAAGCTACATTCACGAATTCTGTCTGCCAGACTTCGGTTAAAAGCTACGCGGATTCCGTTCGAGTATGGCGCCGCATAGGGAGTACAAGATGTAGTATAAGGTCCACTCATTTCTTTGTTTCGGTATATGCGAGAATTTTAAATAGCCGAACACAGGTAGGAGATTAGCTCGATTACGAGATATTTTGGAGCGTCCCCGATCATCGCACCATAATTTTCTACGATGCCGTCGACTTCTCAGTATCCCTCAGACTCCCGGTCGACCGTTAACCTTTGGACTCGAAGTTGACGTCAACAGAATTCCTGGTCTCCAGGGCAACGTCTTCTTACATTTCAGGGTGCGCGTTTACGTGTTTACATTTCTGTAACTCCAAGTCGAGCTCCTCGTAGCTTCGGCGTCCAGATCGATCTCTCCGTAGTTATGAGAGTCCTGGTCGGCCTTTTCGTAACTACGACAGTCCTGGTCGACCTCTTCGTTATTCCGGCGGTGCAGTCCACCCTCTTCGCAGTTCTTACAGTCTACGTCAGCTGTTTCGTAATCCCGGCAGTCCCAGCTCTTCGTAGTTTTTGAAGTCTAGGTTCACTTTTTCGTAGATCTTCGAATCCATGTATAAAGTTTCATTCTGACCTCCCGCTCTTTTTCTTCGTCGTTTTTGGTGCGCCGGACTGCCGCTTCGTAATTCTTCGTCTGTGTCTTCGTTGTTTTCGAAGTCGTCGTTGACTTCGTCGGAGTTTTCGAAATCTAGGTTGACGTTTTCTAAGTTCGAGTCTAGATCTCTCTGTTCGTAGGGTCCGAAGTCTATGTTGACCTCTTCGTAGTTCTGTAAGTCTACGTATATACTGTTTCTCACTTTATGACATGCAGGTCTATCGCTTAGTAATTTTTTGAGTGCCCATCTTTTTCTTCGTGGTTTTTTGCGTCCAGGTGTACCGCTTTGAATGTTTATATTTGTAATGTACTCCGACCGGTGACAAGAATAACCCGAATAACAGAAGAAGAAGCCCGGCCAACGCGGCTAAAGAGGCATTAATTAATTCTTTAGCGGTGCTTTAGTAACCATACAATTTTTGTATCGATAGAATCGATGTATTGTTTATGCGGACACGTACAAAAAGCGCGATTATGTTAATTGTCTCCCACATTTTACTATGCAGATATACGAAAAGAAACGCCATTTTGCTACCATTCCCAAATGCCTTGCCAGACCCATGCAACGTGTGATTTTATGAGTTTTAAATTCATGAAATCACATTTAAAGGTCTCAAAAAACGACCAGGGGCCTCAACGAGATTACGGGTCATCACCGAGCATGAGGGGTTCGTTAACGCTATTGCATTATTTTTTACCGTGTCCAAGTTAATAGACACATTGACTGTAACGACCAAAATATAATTTGATCTCGTTAACTCCCGCATGTTCCCCGCACTCCCGCCCGTTGGCCTGGCTTTTCCTTGGGTTATTCAGGTTATTCTTGTTGCCGGTCGGTGTACATTACAAATATAAATATTCGAAACTTCGAAAACCACGAAGTCTTCGACTTGCACCTGAAAAACTACGAAGAGATCGACATCGACGCCAAAAAGTACGAAGAGAAGTACATAGACTCCAAGACTACGAAAACTGGTCTCAAAGAAATATAAAAAATCAACGTACGACATTACAACAACTCATATAACGACTAAGCGATAGACCTGGGCGTCAAAAAAACTGAGAAACGGTATAACTAGACTTACAAAACTACGAAAAAGTCAAGATAAACTTCGCAAACTACGAACGGAAAGATGTACACTCGAAGAACTCCGATGACGTCACCCGAGACTTCGGAAACTCCGAACAAGTCAACTTCGACTTTGAGAACAACGAAGAGAAACACCTGGACTGGAAGAATTACGAAGCGGGAGTCCGGGGCGCCAAAAACTACGGAAAGAAAGAGCGGAACTTCAAAAACTATGAAACTTTATACATGGACTCGAAAGACTACGAAAAAGTGACTACGAAGAGAAAGACCTAGACACCCAGAATTACGAAGAGGCCGACGTAGACTCCAAGAACTGAGAAGAGGGTGAACTAGACTGGCGAAACAACGAAGAGGTTGACGTAGACTCCGAAAACTACGGAGAGCTCGACCTGTACTGTTATAACTACGAGAAGGCCGACCTGCACTCTCATAACTACGGAGAGATCGATCTGGACTGCTGGAACTACGAAAAGGTCGATCTTAACTTCCAAAACTACGACGAAGTCGACCTAAACTTCCGGAACTATGAAGCGGTCAACCGAGACTTCCAGGACAATGAAGCGGTCGATCTGGACCACCAGAACTACGAACGGGTCGACGTGCACAGCCAGAACAATAAAGAGGTCATCTTGGGCTTCTTAAATATACCAAAAAAAAAAGTAATTGGATCTCAAAGTACTTCTTGTACTCCCTCTCTGCCATAGTGTGCCATATTTGAACGTAACCCGCGCAGCTTTTAACCGGAAATAGAGCAGACAGAATTCGAGAATTTAGCTTTCGTGTATTTTTTCGTCGTGTATTTAGTAGTTTGCCATCATCGGAAATGCAGGAGATGAATGAAGATCGAGAAACAAAGAGTTCGAATTTTTCCTATAAGAAAGTATTTTTTTCCTTTTTCTTAAACTTTACGTATTTCGTTTGCAAGAGAAGAGGTTTCTTACTGATTTCGTATGTGCGCATATAACTCGCCGTATGAAAGCATCGCTCGAGCGCAGAACGCCCCGGAGTAACAACGGACTCGGTGGAAAGTTTTTGACCTCTACGAATATCGTAGACATTACGGTACGATATCTTTTTATTAGACTGTAAGCCTTATCGGAAATGACGAAAAACTTCGAAGCGATTGAGAATTAATTCCGGACGGGAAAAAACAATTGTCGAGACAAAAACAAATAATTATTAATTAATGAAAAAATTAATTCAGCTACCAAACAATAATTGTTTTAGTGTAAATCGATGTAACAGTTTTTTTTTTACATATTGCGATTGAGAATTAATGCCATAACAACAAAAACGATTGACGGAGCATTAAAAAAAAATGATTTAACGAAAAAATTAATTAGGAGAACAATTAATTTTACTTTACTGTATTCCGACTTAACTTTTGACTATCTAGATTATTTTTTTTTCATTCGAGAATTTTGTGAAATTGTTATGAGCTTAAAAAATAATTATGTTAATTGCAGTCCTACTATCGACCCTCGTCAAATTTGTTGCACAAGAGAAAAGCTTGTGCAACGTGATTGCGCAATATTCGATAAAATTAAACTGAAATTTGTCAGACGAGTCGTAATTGCGGTGAGAAATATCCATTGTAAACATCTCGTCGACCTCTTCTATACCGCCATGTATTTGCGAGTTGAATGGATTTTATTTTATTGCGGTTCGATAGGGAGACAGCGATCGCTAGAAAGTACGCGGTAACGTAATTCACTGTGAGAAACTCGATACCCGTTATCAGCAGTGCGATAATACGATGATATAAGTAACTCGACAATCGAATATCTCCGTCGATCGTAGAGTCGATAAAAAAGGCTCTATAATCAAATAGCTTTGAAGAGGTTATTATGTTAATAATTTTTCACAACGGATCTCCCGGGAATTCGTTAAATTAAATGAGAACGGAAACGCGCGACGATCCTTACACACGAACGAATGTATAACACACGTACATGAGCGGTGACGCTGTATTCTTGTAAAGCATATATGCGTTGAACTTCCTGTGATCATCTCTTTCAATTGGTGCGATTATGAGAGACGCTACTGTATAGTATGTGTTAATACAACTCTCCATGAATCAAACGACAAACGATGCCGACCTACCGTCCCTCAAAGTCGAATCGAAATTGACGAGTTAACAAATAATTCCGTACGGAATGTTATCGTTTTCGGCGGACGTGGGGATTCGAAAAAAATAATTATCGGGCGGACAGATCATATAAGTTTTTAGCTCTATTGAGTTTTTTTTGGAACTTCGTAAATTTTTTTTTTTTTTTTCGTAACTTCGCTGTATGGGTTTTTGATTACATCGTTGATTTTACGTGCCAATTGCAACGTTCGCGGGCTCGTAATATTCTTTCTTTCTCGAACGAAGAAAGGACTGAGAACATACGTGCCGCTTACCGCGTACACCTTTTTAGTACGACAAGTTAACGTGCGTATAACGAAAGAGTGTGTAGAAAGCTGCCTGAGGCGTTTTACGGATGTATATGAAAACTCAATGGCTGAAAAGAAACTCACGATAACGGCGCTTTCGAGAGTTCGGATTTGTTTAACTTCGTAAAAAAAAGTATACCACGAAATATATCTATTATATATCCAATATATTTTCGTCGAAAAATGATATCTTACGAATATATTTTAGAATATATTGCGGTAAATATATTACAAATATTAATTATAACAATATATTATTGTTATTATATATTAATATATGATTAATAATTATTATACTGACATATTATATAGAATTTCCAAATTTCACATTATTATAATAATTTTTTTTTTTGCATGCGGGTAACGCCCCGTCATTCCTTTTCCACGAAAACAGCTCATTCGCTTTTCCCGTTTCAGTTCTTTCGATCGCTCGATGGAAATTTTTTCAAACTTCTTCGAGTAATTCATACCTTTGTTTTCGGAAAAAAAATAACAAAAATACGTATTTCACAAAATTCGAGAGTTAGAAGCAGAGAAGTTACTCGTTCCGTATGGACGGGCGACGGACTATACTTCTGGAACATCTCTGCTCGCGGCCTTCCATTTATTATTAGAGATTCTCCTGTTCATTGCGCTCGTCCCGCTCGTTCATCGGCAACAAGACGGCGTTTTCGTACGTATGTCATCTGCTCGCGAAACCTGAGAAATAATATCGTGAGGTCGTCGACGAAAAAACAGCGAAACTTCTCGCGAATAAGCAGAGAGAAGATGCGCCTTTTGTGATTTTAGGCGCGTGCCGTATGAGTGACGAAAAAAATCGTGTGAAAAACTCGTTCGAGATTTCGCGACGCCTACGTTATCTGTATACGAAACACGATATTGATATGTACGCGCGAGAGTCAATTCTTTAAATAACAATATTTTTTTTTGCGGTTCGTTTTTACGATACGCTGTTATTGTTAGCGGAAAAATAAAGACGAACCGCAACTTAAATATCGATTTTCACGGAGGTTAAATCCAAAGACGATTTTTTTTGTTATTACGATAAATTAACTCGAGTATTTGAGAAAAAAAATGTTATTTAATATTCTATTTTTAATCTCGGAAATCGAATTTGCGTGAAAGGTGATGTTCCTCTGACCTACAAAGGGTTAAGGGTTTCGTTTAAAGTTCATATCCATTCTGTGTAATACATCGATAACTTTGACTTTAGTTCACCCCGAACATTTATCATCCGTAAGTTCACCATATTGGGAGGTTGCAGAGACGCAATTAGTTTTTTCGTCGATATCTGAAAAATCAATGTATCGCACAACAGAATTATCTGCTTAAGGAGGCATTGTTTTTTTTTACTTATCTCTATATGCTTTTCTTATCTTTTGTTTTGGGTTCGTGGATTCCACGAATCTCTCGAATGCTGAATTCGCGTTAACAACACGTTTAACAAATTCGAAACGCGTAAAGTTTCCTATCGCTCGTTAGTAAAAAAAAAACTGCAATCAGAGCTCCAAATTCTCGGGAAACGAAAAAAAAAATTACTTTACTAAGTTGCGTAACGAGTTTAATAGATTTTATTTATAGTCCGACGAGAAAATTGGCAGGAAATCCTGGCAGCGAGACGAATTAATTAGATGATGCTGTGTCCGCGCCGGATGGTTGACTCTCCGAGTCGATGTGTAGAGCTTTTCATTCACACCGATTGTCAAATCGAACGATCCACTCCCCGACTGGCATTTTATCAATCAATATAGCTGCGGCAATTCCGCGTGTACTCTGTCCGAAAGTGTCGACGCGCCGAGAGATTATTATTAATATCTCAATCGGGATAACAAGTAGAAATATCCGAATAAATGGAAGTCGAAGTAATTGTGTACACGAAAATCGCGCATCGAGACTCTCGACGAATCTGCGACGATACATTCCCTTTAAAATCTTTTGCGTACAGATACCGCACACATGCATACGCTGCGCATACATATTCCGCATCTGAACTCTCACCGCACGCGCTTGTCACGTTTGCTCGCTAATTGCTCACGAAAATTCCTCGTCGACCTCGCGAAAATACGGTAACTATGCGATGCGGCGCCTACCGTATCACGCCAAGTTTCGAAAATATCTTCACCTTCGTATTCCAGAATAGATTAACTATAAACGGGGGTTTTATAAATGTTTTTCGGGTTTTAGAGGCGAACTGAATATTCGTGACTGAGAAACGCGGAAATATCGAGCAACGTACGCCGCGGCGCAATTCCTCGCGTGTCTGTGGAGTTACTTTATTGTTTCATGCCATCCGTTTCTAACCTCTCGGCGTGATAACACCGAGCGACTTTATTTTCACTTCAGCATCGCCTATTTACTGTTATTATTATTACACGAAATTCCTCGGATACATCACGAAGGATGCTACGAGGAATTATGAAATTGTATACTTTCACTCGTTCGATTGATGCAGCGGTGAGTCACGTACGTCTGTGTATAACGCGACTCATCGTGACACGTTTGTCTAGACAGTCCAACTGGGTAGGCGATTGTCACAAAATTACGATAATTCTCCTCAAATTTCGTATAAAAAATAACGAGGAATATCATTTTTCGATATTGTTGCGTACATCAAGAATTTTCGACGCAAATTTGGTGCAAAGGGAAAATAATAAATTGTAAAAATAATCGACACGATTACTCATATTGAGAAAAGCATATCAAAGATCTAATCATTATCATTGATTAATATTGTCTCAATATATTTTCAACATACGAGAAATTGTTTTTTTTTGCACCGATTTTCCAGTTCTTTAACGTTCAACAATATATTTTTTTATTAACGAAAATTAAGTTCCGATGAATCTCTATCGATCGATATTGTTAGTGAATTTTTAGCGATCGTAGAAAATTTCGAAAACTCATGCAAAATTAGATATTTAATTAGACTATTTTTGAATGTACCGCATTGCGTAGAAGTTAAATTGGATGAAATTAATTCAGTAAGGTATAAAGAAACGTTGATAAAACGCCCTACAAGCATCTCTCTACCTCCGCGATCCGTAATCTCGTATATATACGGTGCATTTACGTACACATCGTATTATGTGAGTTATACACGAAAATGTCAAGAATGAGTACACGAGGAGGCGCGCGCGCCCCTTCCCGTTTACCTCGTGGGGGGTAAAGTGTCGAAGGTCTGGGATACCGCGAATTTAGCGTTTCAATACACACTTATTAGCGTCGCAACCGGCGCGCAGTGAACCAGTAGGCTTTCGGCCATCGAACGGTGAACATATACGACAGAGTGTACCAACAGTCAAAGACATTGTTAAACATTATTATTTAGTTACACGAAGACATCTGTGCGAATCAAAGTTACCACAACGTAATAAAATTAAGTTAACGAAATTTAGTGTAAAAGTCTCTCTTTCCCGAACAATAAACGACCAAAAAAACAATAATTAAAAATTTTGCTCTCAAACGTCATAAACTTCGATAAATAAATTATTTTTATTATTATTTTTTCGAATTAAATTTTGTTTAAAAAATAATCGATCGTGTAGTGCTGAGAAAAGAATTAAAAAGTGTTAACTCGTTTGTTAATTCGCGACAAAAAAAAACTCCGGTCAACGGGAATGCACACGGAGTTTGAACGAGCGACAGTTTCATTCAGTTACCGAGGATTACGTGCCGCTTCCGCGTCACGACCCAATCGACCCGATAACGCGCGCGCTCGGGTTCTAACTACGGCGTTATATACGACTAACCTCACTAACGTGACGACGACGACGACAACGATAGTGACAGTCTCTTTATCGCCGGTATACACACGATGTTCTCCAGTAACACCGACCGGGCGTTGAGATTCGTTGAATGTTTCGCGAGTCTCTCTATCGATCGAAAAAAAAAAAAAACAAGAGAAAAAGATTCGAATTACGAAGATCGTGCGTCACCGAGGCAAACGTGATGGATTACTTCGAATCCTCGCGAGGCAAGCACAGCTGATCACTGTAATGCACACGTCGAAGTTCGACAAGCGTCTGCCTTTGCCTTGTGTAGAACACGTGCGTCACTAACCCTTCTGTCGAGACACAAGCTGCGCCCCTTTAATCTTTTTTGTCATCCGCACCTACGTAACTCTCGTTTCCACGAAAGGCTTTCGTTTTATCACTCCGACACACAATTTTATCGAAGTTACAAGACAACAGTTACTTATCAATTTTATGGACGAAAAAATAATAATAAATAAAATGTATTTCATTAAACACGTGGATTCGATTATTAATTTAAAAAATTTAAGAATAAAATCGAACTATTTTGATAATTAAAAAAGTTTTATAAAAAAATAAAGTTTGAAGTTGAGAGTAAAAATAATGAACGCGATAATATCGATTCACTTGGAATTCTCGTTTTTACGGTTTTTATCTCGAAAACGATATGAGATCATAGAAAATTGATTCACTTCACATTCGCCAATGCATCAGCTGACTCATAGCTCTCGAGAAACACTCGAGTCAACAATGGATGTTTAAGATTACCCGACTAAACCGACTCGACATTGGAAAGAGAGACTTTTAACAACCTTCGAGGGAATTGAAAAAATATTAGAAACACTGTAAAAAAAACAGTAATCTGAATGTATCGATGATTTTTATGCATAAATTAATACATTAAATTCGATGTTCATCAACGATGAAAAATTTAATGTACTATTTCAGTAAAATGAAAGTGAATTATTGAATGAATGCACTATTACCGTAAAATTAAAATAAATCATTAAAAAGTATATTTTTACGAGATTTTTATTTATCGTACATTAAAATTCCGGCAAACAATTTTTACAGCGTTAATTCAATTTTCCGCCATTTTGTTTTTAATTTGAATACATAAACCAATTGCGGTTATTTTCTTCGTTTTATCAAAAAAGTCGCGATGTTTTTTTTTTTAATGCAATTTTCGATAATTTCGCATGCCACGTTTTAGTAGCTTTTGAGATATTGTATTGAATTTTTCAATTCTCTCGATTGGACAATCGCGCGTCTTATCCGTTATCAATCGAACACTCGTTTGATCATAGAATTTTCTCTACAGTGAGGTTTCAGTGCTTTCTATTCACTTCGAAACGATAATACGCGTTTGAAACGCGGAGGTTGAACTGCATTGCGGAAACGACATCGAGTTAACTATATCTATATATATAGAGAATAGTGTGTACGTCAACCCCGGCAACGTGTATGGTGCTCTTTGTTCGCGGTAAAGTGTTGCGGCCTTACAGTGCTAAGAGTACACCATGTGGCTTAAGGATATAAACGACGACGCTTTATCAGCTGGCGAGTTCGTCAATCCTCTTAATCATCAACGTTGCGCTCCGAACGAGTAAGTTTACGCGATACAATTTGTATCCACTCCGTTCGTACACTTCGATAAACATTACCGAGAAAAACATCATCGATATCGAACTCGAACCCTAAACTCGAGTTTCGTAATTGTACATTGCAAATCTTTGGAATAGAAAACAAACAAATTCAGGGAACGCTTTTTATATACTTATCTTTAAAAGAATGTAAAAAAAACATTCGATGTTTTATTTTTTTTTTAAATGAACGTATACGCTGTTTACGTACTCGACGCCCGGGTCATTGTCCGCGAAGTTTCGACAAACATAAACATCGAAACAAAAATTTCAGCGATGCGTGTAAAATTAATTTACTTAGACATGCGGCTGATATGACGCGTCACATTGATTAATCGGTTGATGGAAGAACGAACGTTAAGGGGGCTGAGTCACCTAAAAATTATTTTTTTATTTATTTTTTTTTAATTTTTTTTCTGAATGTACATGCGGTGTACTACATACACACCAAATTTTAGATCGAAATTTAAAAAATTACCGAAGTTAGAAGCATTTTAGTAGTGTTAGAAATAAATAATGCGTGAAAAAAAAAAATGCCGAAATGCAACACGAACAATGCCGGAATACCGCATCTCCGCATGTTTTTTTTTCTTCTAATAAGAAGAATAAGAAACATCGAGAAAGGAACATAAAAAAAAAAACAATCGATGTCGAAACTGCGTTCGGTAGGTAACGATTTACCGACCAAAGGGTCGTTACGTCTAATCGATGCGACTCAGATTATCGCCGCTACCGCGCTTTGTTTTGAGTCTGCGATACACCGGCGTAATGTAGCAGCGATGATTTTTACTCGATTGTGTCAATCGGGTAAAAAACTGAGCTTGTAAACTCAGTGTATTAGTTATGTGTCAGTGTTTACAGTTTTTCCGAATGAACGGATATATATTCTGTATTTTTGCCAGCAATAGTGTAAAAATGTTTTTCACAGTGACAGTGTCGCAAAGCGAAAAGTCTCGCAGACTTAACCTCTTTTTTAAACGTCAGATTTGACGTAAGAGTATATTTTTTTATGTTTTAAACATTTTTTTTTGCATTTACGAGATTTGTGAAGTGAAAAAAAAAAAAAACCAAAAAAGAAAATCTGATTTTTATGTGATAGAAAAAAAAAGTGGACATTTTTATGTGACAAAAAAAAATTTTAAATAATTTTTTTTATTGCGGATCACCCAAGTTGGTTATTTTCATTAATCTGTGAAATTCATTTTTTTCCATTTTATTTTTCTTCGCTTGCCGCAGGTTTCAGAGAGAATGGCCCCACCAATTTTGGATTGCGATGGCTTATTTTCTTCGTAACAGTCAGTGTTACGGAACGAGTGCGGGGATTTTTCATGCGATCAAAAATGGATTTATCGCAAGCCATTATGTGAGTGGTTACGAGACAAAAAGTGGAAAAAGTGAATTTTTTAGTAGTTTTTAACTCATAGCTTCGCCAGCGAAGCTTCAAAAAAAAATCCCCGCACTCGTTCCGCAATAAACTGTCTAACGAAGAAAATAAGACATCGCAAGCAAAGATTGATGCTTTCGTTCAGTCCGAAAGCTGCGGCAAAGGAAAAATGTTAGACCATTGCGCATTACACCGGAATACACTGTAGGTCTCCAAAAAAATTCACAGCGGTAGTCTAACACATATATATTATGGAGGTAAAATGGAATTTTTCATTAAACTTATATATACTGCAAAAAAAAATTTTTACTTTTCGATTTTTTAGGTGACTCAGTCCCCTTAATACATTATTTGCAGACAATGATAACAATTTTTTTTTCATTTTCTTTTTTTTTTGAGAGTAAAGCTGTAATTCCTATCGCATGAGAAATCTTCATCGGTGTACGCCAGCTGCGAGACACTCGATATCGTGACATACTTCGGTGTTAAAATAGCAAAACATGTATTTTTTTTAATCGTATTTTCGCGGATTTTTCTACATGATTATTTTTTTTTTTTTGGCGACGAAAATAAATATGCAATTTAAATTAATGAAAAAAAAATTATTTTAAAGCCTGAAGCTAATTTTTTTTATTTATATTTGCTGGCTATTCAAAGGGTTTAATAATTCACTCCTTTCGTGAATTTGTCGGCGGATGATGATTCGGTAATTCATATTTAGAATCGATCAAAATGTGATTTCCATCACGACCCACTTCTCAATCGCTCGAACTTCCTAACTTAAGTGTCGAGTTCGAGAAGCTAACGAGGAAGTTTCGTCGGCCGACTCCCTCCATAGCGCATGTAACACGCGAGTTAAATCGCATTAAATGTTACGATCGATCTGTATGCATAGTTAACTAACGGATTCGTGATTCATAACACAAATGCGTACCAAAGCGTCGGTACTCTACGATTTAAAACACATTTAAAAAAAATCGATCATTAATCGTGATCCAAGGTGATTAATCACCGATCCGTCATAATATATCTTACTTCGGACATTAATGGAGCGGAGTACTTTAGGGCAATAAATTAATATGCGGCAGACGATTTTTATCGTCGTCTCACATAATCTCTAAGCGAAAAAATCTCTTTTTTCTTATCTCGAGATTAAAGATGCAGAAAAATTGATCGGAATTTTTTTTATCGATCTTCAATATATTTATAGATATATTACAATATATAACATATATTATTATTGTATTTAATATTATATTAAATATAATATATTTGATTATTTATATTTTTTATATATTTATAGATTTTTTTTAATGAGATTTCTTTTATTTTACAATTGGACTTATGGATAATATTTATAATTTTCGATAATCTAATTTTTTTTTCTTCGTCTGTTACAGAATATTCGTCAACCGAAGTCTCCATTTGGAGAACATTAAGTTCTATGGATTCGACATGGACTACACGCTGGCGGGTGCGTAAAAAAATGAAAATAACAAAAAAACAATGCTACGAATAATATTTCGTATCATAATTAAGGAATGATGGGTTATTAATAAATTAAATATTACAGAATACAAGTCTCCGCAGTACGAGCAGCTCGGCTTCAATCTCTTGAAGGATCGATTGGTCTCCCTGGGTTACCCTCGTGAGATTCAGGCCTTCGAATACGACCCGAGCTTTCCGGTCAGAGGATTGTGGTTCGACACGCTTTACGGAAATCTTCTAAAAGTCGACGCTTACGGAAACATTCTCGTCTGTGTTCACGGATTTGAATTTTTGAAACAGTAAGTACAATTGTCCCCATGAAAAAACATCGGAATATATTTTTAAAAATCATAATTTTTTTTTTTATCACAATTTTTTTTTTTTTACCATAATTTTTTTTTTCCATTTCAGTTCTCAAGTCTACGAACTGTACCCCAACAAATTTCTTCAATTGGACGAGTCCCGCGTTTACGTGCTAAACACTCTCTTCAATTTGCCGGAAACTTATCTACTCGCGTGTCTAATAGATTTTTTC
This sequence comes from Cryptus viduatorius, assembly GCA_964006125.1. Classification (NCBI taxonomy): domain Eukaryota; kingdom Metazoa; phylum Arthropoda; class Insecta; order Hymenoptera; family Ichneumonidae; genus Cryptus; species Cryptus viduatorius. The sequence goes on along the minus strand of OZ023227.1, from coordinate 12,318,325 downwards.
ACAAATTCGCCGCAATACACGCGAGAAAAGACCGGCGTCAAGGAAGGCGAATTGACGATGAGTTTCAAGAGTATATTTCAAGACGTTAGAAACGCTGTTGACTGGATACACATACAGGGCGATCTGAAGAGCAAAACTGTGGAGAAAATTGACGAATACGTTAAGAAGGACGACAGGCTACCAATGTTTCTCGAGAGGATACGCGAGAGCGGTGCCAAAGTATTTTTACTCACGAACAGCGATTACGTTTTCACCGACAAGATAATGACTTATCTATTCGACTTTCCACATGGCGCGAGGGTACGTTTTTTTTTTGCGATAATAATCAGTAAAAATTAATCTTTATAAATTAAACCTGTAAATTCAATTCTATTGATAATTATACATTCCTCGTGATATTATGGATTTTAATAATGCATAACAATGTAAATAATTATTAGAAATTTGTAAAATTCATACGATTTTTTGAAAACTTTTTTGGACGGTACTTTTAATTATTTTATTTATCGTAACTATCGGACTATTTTTTTATTGATTTTTGTTTTTCACGAATAGCCGGACGAACCTCACAGAAATTGGAAGACGTACTTCGATGTAATCGTCGTCGACGCAACAAAACCATTGTTTTTCGGTGAAGGAACGATACTTCGGCAGGTCAACACGAAAACTGGAGCACTGAAACTTGGAACTCATAAGGGACCACTGCACACAGGTAAAAAATTATTCGTCGGAATTTTACGAGAGCAATTATCGTTTTTCTCGACTTTAAAGAAAATTCGCTATTCTGAAAATAATAATGAATCGATGGAAATAATAAATTAGTTGAAAGAACACATTTTGTCTTTAAAAATGTCCTATTTTTTTGTAATTTTTATTCCCCGCGGTCGCAGCGAAAGCGCAGTATTGATAAATTATTAATCGCATATATCGTATTTGGGTTATCAGGCGAAGTATATTCCGGCGGATCGTGCGATGTCTTTACCGAGATGATAGGCGCCAAAGGAAAAGACGTCCTCTACATAGGAGATCACATATTCGGTGATATACTGAAAAGTAAGAAAATACGCGGATGGAGAACGTTCCTTATAGTTCCGGAATTGGTTCAAGAGCTTCACGTGTGGACGGATAAGTGTCAGCTTTTCGCTGAACTTCAAAGTCTCGATGTTATGCTCGGCGAGATGTATAAGTATGTGCATTTTTTTTTCATCCAAAACTGTGGAATTTTTTTTTTTTGAATAATAATTTTTTTTACTGTAAAAAATTATGGAAAATGTTTTTTGGAACTTGAAAAAAATGAGGAAATCGCGGAATTAATGGAAACTCTGTGGTATTCAACAGAAATTTAGACAGCAGCACCAAGGAAAAGCCCGATATATCGAAGTTGAGAGCATCGATAAGAGACGTTACACACAAAATGGATTTAGCTTACGGTATGATGGGTTCACTCTTCCGAAGTGGAAGCCGGCAAACATTTTTCAGTAGCCAAGTTGTTAGGTACGCCGATCTATACGCAGCGACTTTCCTCAATCTCATCTACTATCCGTTCTCATATATGTTCCGAGCTCCGGCGATGTTGGTAAGTTTTATAAAGTACAAAAATAGCAAAAAAAAACAAGTTATCGATCGATAGTAAATTATTTACGAAATAATTAAATAGATTCAAAGAAAAAATGTTTTGCACAGTGCAGAAGTCAAATAGTCAAAATTGTTGAGAAGTCGAATGAATTTGTATTTCAAGAGAAGAACAACTCGTCAAAACGGATAAATTGTATTCAAGTTCCGTTGAAGTGGCGTCTCGATAAATTTTTAATCTCATGAAATTATAATTTTCTATCTAAAAACTTTTACAAGAGATTTAAAAAGTAGAGAATAAACTGAATATTGTAGGAACTGTAAAAGGGGTAATTTTGTTGAATAAATAAATTAATACATAATTTAAAAAATTTTTTAGATGCCCCACGAAAGTACGGTAGCGCACGAGCAGAGGTTCGTAATGGAAACCCCGATGATCAGTAGAACGCGAACATTCAAGTTGATGGACGAGGAAGAGGAACAGAATCGTCTGATAGCCGTAAGAATCACATTTTTCTCAAATAATAACATTTAACTGCAAATAAAAGATATATTAAACAATTATTTTATGATTGTGTCTCAGCAGAGAACACTGGAGGTGGAGCCGGTCAACGCGAACAATCAAATTCCTCACGCGCGACCGGAAACGCCGCGAAACGTGACCCATACGCACGACGAGGATTGCAGCGACGAGGACAGCGACTCGCAGAAACAAGCGAATCAGCTGAGGGCTTGTAACCGAAATTGTCCGAGCAAATGATCCAGAAATCTCGCGATTCGGCGCATCAACAATTATGTTCCCGTGTGAAAGCAAAGAAAAAGAAAAAAAAGTAAAGATCAGTCTTCGATCGCATCACGAAGACGTAAAATCGCTACCAAGATAAACTCAAAGAAACCCGAATGCGATAAATATTTTATTCATATCCGATGTTAAAGCTCGAGGAGTCGTGCGTCTTATATTCTACGCTCTTTTTTACCACGTCTCTGAGGCACTATTGCTGTTTTTTTTATTGAATAAAAAGGAAAAAAAAAATATTCACGATGCTTGAATTACTCGTTCGTTCGCATTGATATATACAAATAAATTTTCGAGATTCTTAACTTTTTATAGTTCGTTTGTTAAAACTGCTTATATATCGATACATAACTCGATCAGCGAGAAAACGAAAAACGAATGTTGACTCTCTATCCGTATCTCTTTTTATTATCTCGACTCGCCATAATCTTTTTCAATGCCACTTTATTACGAGGCGTCGATTTAAAAAAAAATTATAAGAAATAACGAATTCGATAATTCATTCTGAAATGTTGAAAATTTCATTTATCTTCAAGAACTATCGATGATAATTTCATAGTAACTAATAGAAAATCGTAAGGTCGATCTTTCTGGAAAAGTACAACGAATACCGGAGTCTTAGTCGATACAACGTTTCCATTGACCCCTTAGCTTTCTAGAGGTATCGATGATTCGAATAAAGTTGTCGGCAAATTGCTCAAGTCGACGGTACGAATGAATTAAATTTAAAAGAACTTCTCGATTGGTCGCTTCGCGATTCGTTTGTGTATATACTACGCCTGGATAGAGGCGCACGTTGTGTACATATATATTATACCACGAAAGAGCAGCAAGTTTTAGATTAAATTTAATCTAAGAATTCCACGTTTGAAATACGCGTTAAACCTTTCGATTGATAATTGAAAAAGGAAAAAAAAAATTAATTTTACTTAGAGTCGGCAATTCTTTATCGTCGCACAAGTGAAATCGAGGCGTTTGCTATATAAAACAGACGATTTCACTAATGTACAATACCCCGTATGATAGATTAAAAGCTCATGTAACATACTGTTTTGTATTCAGCCATAGATAGGTATTATAAAACAATTATAAGTAGAAATTGTTTCTTACAAAGTTGAAATAATGAAAAAAATAAAAAGCATCAAGTTAGATTAGGGATATTTAATAATTAAAAGTGAGCATTTCGAGTGGAAAATTTTGCATACTAGATTAGTCTTTTTACGAGGAAAATTTCCGTAGGAGCAGATTTTACGTATACTAACAGTTACCGTTAACGAATGAGTTTCACACGTTTTGACGAAAAAAAAAAAAAAACAGTGCGGATTCCAACGAATCTTTCGGTCGATGATAACCAATATTTCTGATATATATATCTATACATATATTATATATATTTGTTCGAGTTCTCTGCGACGAAAGAAAAAAGAAAAAAACAAACCGCTTTTTCCGATTCTCATGTGAATTAGGCGTCGCATATGCTTCGTATAATTCCAAAAAGGACGGATATTAAAAAAAAAAAAAAGAAAAACGTATATTGTTCAATCCCCGTAGTAATTATCCCGAACACAATTTAAAAAATTATAAGTGCATTATCTCGTACAATATAATACTGTTGCAATATCCCCGCGTATACAACTGTATAGAAATTGGTTTTATTTTGAATAAATTAATATATTGTAATGGTATCAGTAGTTTTATTTTCAGCATTTTTGTTCGCCACCTACAAAAAGAGATCGGCGAGATATTCTTCGAATTCTTCTTCTCGCGATTTCTCCAAACCTTCAACTGGTTTGCTTTTCCATAATGCGGTTTCGTCGATCTTCGATTTTTCGAGATTTTCGGCGGCTTCCGCGTCGCTCTCGGGTTCGATCTTTATTTCCGCGTCGGTTGACGTCGAACTCGAAGGTTTATCCACGCTACTTTTTCCCAAACGTTTCAATTCTTTTTTCCTCTTTATCTCGCGTTTTTGCGATTTGTAGTTCAATTTCATGGAACATTCGGGACAAAGTCCTAAACACAGAAATTATGGAGTTTATTGTTAAAGATAAAAAAAAACCATAATTGGGCTATTCGCCAAATAAAATAAATTCGAAAAATGCAATTTGTTCTTTTGCCAAATAAATTAATAAAATTATAAATAAATGAAAAAAATAAATAAATTTTTTTTTTTTTTTTTTATTATCTTTAAATTGAAAAAGTTGCTATTTTGTTATCCGATAACTTACTGAGTTTTACTAAAGCATTTTTTTTCTCTCCGTGTTCTTCGTACCCAAAATTAACTTCCCACGATCTTAGGCCGTCTTTGATCTGACATTTTTTATTGCCGCATTGAAACTGTCCTTTGCCAATAACAACTTCTTTCTCCGTTCTCCATCTCAGAGCAACCTGTGATTAAAATATCGATTTATCATTAAAAATCTTGTCTATCCGTCGCAATGGATCTGAGGCCATTCCGTTGCGCTGCGTACCTTGTTATACTTGTAGTATGTCAAGTCACAGATGCAATATTCCTTGAACAATTTATCGTAGTATTTTTTGGCCAAACGTGTTTCCCACGTATCGGTCGCGTCGTTCTCATCGTCCCAAAGAAATTTGTGATTTTCCCTGATGACATCGTAGTCTGTTTTGTCCCGAGACCTCGAAACATGAAGAGCTGTTTGTCACCGAGGTGTGTCATCTTTTTAACATTATTTTGTACCGTATTTACGTTATCAGCGTATTTTTTTTTCAACGATACAATCGCTTGTACGCGTGTGCGTAATAAGTCGATGCGAAATCAAACACTACCACTAATAATTATGCGTGCTTTTCGTGATATATTAACGATGGCGTAGAGTGATCTTTGATTGACATACGTGTCTCGTTGCAGGGAGAGTGCCGAACCTCCTCTCAGCTCGAAATAATCGTTTATCAACTTCTTGTGCCTGTCGTACGCCGACAAGTACGCGTAAGCCGGAAACATATCGGATGATCACATCGATTATCTAACGCGCGGTGAGTGATAAACGTGCGTTTGCATTACGAAGAAAAACGTATATGTTTCATAGTTTCGCGAAACATACCGACTCTGTATTTTATTCGTTGGATATTGTGCCTCGTTTACAATAAAATGCAAAGCCGAATTTATACATTCCTACGCCACTGATACGTCGCTTCGTGAAAACTTGCGATCGTTCCTTCCAGCTTTTGAAATTTTTAAAAATTTATGCTGCGAATAATCGATTGATCTGTTGAATGGGATTTTTTCAGTATATCGAAACAGATCGTTGTGAACCGAAAATAAAGAAAAGCGCCTCCAGATAAAAAGAATACGATGCTTTATTTATTTATTGCATAATTCTATTCATGCAAACGCTCTTGAATTTTGTATGGGATAGAATACTCTTTTTTTTTAATCTTATGATATACTGAGTAAGACTTGTTGAATATTTTTTTCCTTTCTCAAACATTTATCTATATAACGTTTCTCCGATTATAATAATCAAATTTGTTCTAAAGTGGGGATATAAAAAAAATAATTCTCGGTTTCACCAATACGATTCTCTGCAACATGAATATTTAGATAACGAAATCGATTTCGCAACTACACACGCAATCGAATAACAGTCGTCGAATAAACTTGCTGTAGATACTTTAGGTAGCGATCCAAAGATCGTCAAAGTATTTTCTCAACTCACCGGGTGATTAATTATTTTCTTTTATTTTCAGATCGCAGTTATAAATTTCCTGTACACGAAAATGTTATTGGCAAGAAATATAAAAAATTTTAAACCAAGATGTTCGAGAGGCGTCAGCGACTTTGTCAAAATAGTGGAAGTAGGTCCGCGCGATGGTTTGCAGAACGAGAAGAAAATTTTGCCGAGTTCCACAAAAATCGAGTTGATAAATAGACTATCGAAGACCGGACTGCAAGCAATCGAAGTTACGAGTTTCGTATCACCCAAATGGATACCCCAAATGAAAGACAATACCGAGGTTTTCCGTAGTATCGAAAAAAAACCCGGCGTCGATTATCCGGTTCTCGTCCCCAACATAAAGGGCCTCGAAGCCGCACTAAACGTTGGGGTCAAAGAGATCGCGATCTTCGGTGCAGCGTCCGAAGCTTTTTCGATGAAAAACACGAATTGTTCGATTGCCGAGAGCGTCGAAAGATTTAAATCAGTGATAAAAATCGCAAAGGAAAAAAATATAAAAATCCGAGGGTACGTATCCTGCATTGCCGGTTGTCCCTATGAGGGAAATGTTGAACCATCAGTTGTCGCGAAATTAGCCGAATTTATGCTTGAACTCGGATGCTACGAAATATCTCTCGGCGATACAATAGGCGTCGGTACACCGAAAAAAATTTCTCGTGTATTAAAAGAAATAAAAAATGTTTCCTCGACTGGCGATATGAGTGAATTCGCTGTTCATTGTCACAATACTTACGGACAGGCGTTGGCGAACGTTTACGCGAGTCTGGAAAACGACGTGAGAATTTTCGACTCGTCGGTCGCGGGACTCGGCGGTTGTCCCTACGCGGACGGGGCTTCCGGCAACGTTGCTACGGAAGATTTGCTTTACCTGCTACAAGGTCAGGGATTAGAGAGCGGAGTTAATCTGAACGAAATGGTATCTATCGGCGATTGGATAAGCAAAGAACTCGCGAGAGAAAATCAATCAAAAGTCGGTGTTGCTATGATTTCTCGACGAAAATTGTAGAAAAATTGGTAATACAAAAAAAATAACGCCGACGGTTCGCAAGCGGAAACGATGGCATTTTGAGACACAAGAGTACAAATGAAAAAGAATGATACATTTATTTTTGTAATTTTGTTTTTTTTTTCTTTACGACAAACATTCACTCGTATTTCGTTATAAAATTATATTCGCAGCTAAATCTGCAAAGATTCATACATGATTAGTTTTTTTTTCCGTTTCCTCATTTTTTTTCCCGTCCTTCTCGAGCGTTTTGACGCCGTCTAATGAATAATATTTATGCTACATATAAATACGCGTATTATTATTATTTTTTTTACACTCGGAAATCCATACTTTTCTTGGATCCATCGTTCGTTGCGATTATTGCTATCTTCGCTTTGGCGAAACCCGAAATAATTTTTTTTTTTTCGTTTTTTTTTTTCTTTTTTTTAAGCTTTCGTTCAGCAAGGCCCTTAAATTCTATCATCGAGATCCTTTCCCACGCTTCCAAGATTTACCAGCTGTGTGTAATAACATTTTTGTTCGAAGTTGCAGATTTTTTTTTGTTTACAGACTTTTTTTAGCGGAGTATATAGGCGACGATGAATCAATGAACAAAATGAAAAAAAAAAAGAAAGAAATCTTTGTATGTGTGTAGAGAAATGTACGAGAAAGTAAAATAAGCGCATGCAATCGAGTCGATCGTTGGAGGGGTTACGAGATATTCGACAATTCTTGGAGAATCGCTTGCGTGTCGAGTGCATTGAGATCAATCGATGCTCGAGTGTCGATGACAACTCCCGTTACCTGCAAAGATTCCGTTAGTCATTTATTTATACCCGTAAAGATTTTAAAAAAGTTAATTTTTTTGAATTTTCCGAGATTTTCGATTTTTTTTTTAAATTCTTACCATCTCCTCGAAGAACGCCGTGTGATTTGGTTTTTCAGAATACCTCTCGTATTGATCCAAATTGTCTTGTAGCTTCAGCGTAAGAGTATCGTAATTTTGTATAATAACAGCCAATATCTGTTGTTCTGTCGGTGTCGATAGACTTTCACTCGCCAACCAAGCGGCGATCTTTGGTGGAAAATGATTAACTATGTCGCGCATATTTACGAGACAATTTGTCAATTTCAACGCGTGTTCCTTATACTCGTAGGAATCGTTCGTCGAATATCTAAGAGCTGTTTGAAAAAAAAAAAATGAATATCATTATCGCAAAAAAATTGTATTGAAAGCATCGGAAATATTAGCCAAATGTTCGCTCACCCATGGCGTTTAAATTAGTGAAGATAAGACGCATTCTAATAATCTCGTAAAATAACTCATCGTAGCTACTCGGCGCGGAGAGGAAAGTATCGCCGTATGTGATGAACAGATTCAGTATATTAACGACCTGTATAGCCAATGGAAATATATTCATTTTTTTCACGAGATGACTCTCGTGAGTCGTGAGGAACTTTAATAGATTTATGAGAGCCGTCCAAAGATCCTTCCATTGATATGCCAATCTTACGCGGCAACGTTTCTGATAGCATAACAATCGCTGCAGCACGCCGACACACTGATGATAAAGTTCGAGAGGAAATTTCTTCATCATGTGAGAAGTCATGAATTCTACAAGAAGATCTGAAAGAGTAAAAAAAAATGACATTGCAATTCGCGATTTTCTTTTTCGATATAATTAAATTTTTTATAATTCACAAAAGCCAATAACGATTTTTCAGTGAACAATCATCGCAAAGATCGAAAAATGTGCTTTTTACTCAATCAGTTAAAATTAATATTAATTCAGTCAAAGATTTTCGTCACATTCTTACCGAGCAAAGTAGCAGCGAGCGGCTGAGTCGGTGCAACTTTATCCTGCAACTTTCTGTGATGCATCGGTACTCTGTGCAATTGGACTCTGAACGCAAGATTAGCGTCGTGCATCAGACTATTGGCGTACTGATCTTCGGCGATACAACTTAGTATCAGGAAACACAGCTTAACATTATTTAGAATCGCTTCGGTTCTGATAACTTGCATCACTATGGAACTGCAACCAAAGTAATTTATGTCGAATTTTTCCAAAAAAAAAAGCAAAAAAAATATATATAAAAATCGCGAGAAACACTTCACCAGTATTGCAGAAATGTTGCGAGCAGATTGAAGGGTTGAGCCATAACGTCGGGTGGCTGCGAACCCGGCGCGACAGCGTTCGGCCCGAGAGTATTATTCGGCGAGGGCGGTGCACTCGTGTCGCTCTGAGTGTACGCGAGTGTCGTTACGAAATTTCTATTTAAATGCGTAGCTTCGTAAAGGGCAAGAAGCAGAGCGTTATTCGCGCGTATTTGTTGGGTATTAGCCTCTTCCTCACCGACAAACATGCCTACGATACTCGTCAGAGACGACAACCAGGACGCCTGTACCTCTACGAAAGAGTTAATAGATTTTACGCTAAATTTTCCCCGATTTTTTATTTGTTTTTTTTTTTTCTCGAGTTTCGAACGTTACCTGCTTTCTGTTGAACGAATAATCGGCAAAATTCGGTCAACGAACTCGAAATTACTTGACCGTAGCCGTTGAGCGCGAGTTCGTCGTCCAGTATCGATAATTTAACGATATAAGGATTGGCGCTCTCGTGTTTACGATAATTGACTAGAAGCGTCAGAAGCAACACGGCGTCGTGTCCGTGACGATTACGCGCTGCTGTGTCTCTCAATAACTTTGAAGAAAACATACCAATAGAATTTTGATTAGTTGATAATTGGTAGAATTTACGATCGTTAAGAGAGATGGAAGGAATTCATGAAAATACCAACTTGAACCAAAGATTCGAATACGCCGTTTATCATTACGTATTCTAATAATGTGTTTTGACTGACATTATCCATGCCGGTTACGATAATTAGAAGAAGTTTCAAGCATAGAGCTTTCAGACTGTCGGGGTATTCACCTGAAACATTGATGCAGAATTTAGGAATTTATATTTTTTGTTTTCAATGATATTTTAGAGAATACATTTTTTTTTTCATCGATTTAAATTCGTTTTAAGTTACTTTGCGGTATTTTTTGTGAAAGAAAAGTAAAGCCATACGTTGGAAATGAATAACTACTATAATAAATTATTCTTTTTACAATTAAAGACTTTTTTTAATTTATATTTTTCTGAATTACGAGAAATTTCGTGGATTACCTGTTAAGAAGTTATTGCAGTGCTGCATCAACGTTGTCATACGCTGCTCCGCCGAATTGAAACCGACTAGAATATCAATTAAATTAAAGCCACAATCGCCTTGACTAAGTTTTTTGTACATCGACTGAATAACCGCTGCCAAAGTTTGTAGCGCGTAGACAACGCGAAAAGGATGTTCGTCAACGAGGGTATCGACGCAATGGCATACAAGAGAATTTAAATTTTCTCTACTGGCGTTTAATTGCTCGGTGTTCATACGCAATATTTCGCTCTCGATGTGCGGCACCTGTGGTGTGTATAAAACGACGCATTAGTCAATTGTTTTTTACGATTTAACGACCAATTTTTTGACACGTGTCTTTGAAAAATGGAAAATCAGGTTGTGGAGAAAATTTTTGTGAAACTTAATTGAGCCTTTCATAGCAAATTTGAATCAATTTACAAAATATGCGGGTCTGAACGCCCGTATGTTAACAGTCCACACGATGGTGGTCCGGAAATTCGTGTCGAAATTAGTTCAGGTTAATTTTTCATAAATTATCGAAAAATCGGGGCGTAGAATTGAATCGACAAGAGAATAAAAATTAAGTTTTAATTATTTTTCTCATCAATAAGTTTTATTTTCATATTTTAATTATCGTTTTTAGTCATTGCCATCCTGGGAAGTAACAAAATACTATGGAAGAGTTTGTTGGTTTCAATTACAATGCTTGAAGTATAGAATACAGACGAGCGAAACGTGGTTCACTTTTAGAAGCAAATTCATGCCTAATAGTTTAAAAAATGAAGCTGAATATGAAGACAAACAGAGTAAAAAAGAAGGAGGCAAACAATCAATGGACCTAACTCCCAAAAGTACTTTTTTGAGGCAAAAATTTGACAAACTGAGGAAATTTAAGAAGAAAGAGAAGGAATTCGATTCTTCTTGGGATGATAAAGAACAAGGAACAGAAATATGTGTTAAATCAGATAAAAAAAGCAAAGATAAAAATGTCTCATCCAAAGCAAAAAAATGAGCAATTATTCTCATGACAATTGCAATGAAAAAAAAAATCAATACAAAATATGTTCTGTACCAAAGTGATGATTATAACTATGAATTATAATTTTCTGACGTTATGTCGTAAAAAAAACAAAATCGTATTATTATTATTATTATGAATTTTTTTTTTTTTTAACTCACCATCGGCTTAATGAGAAACAATTCATTCCAAAAATTAGGATGCGCCAATGTGAGATCCTCGCCTCTGAAAAAACTCTCGTAAATAGGTACGAGTTTTCCTTTGTGCTGCCGCTTGGAGCCGGAGCCACTCCTCTTTCGCATTGCCATTCTCGTACTGCTGTGGTTATACGTTTTCTCTCATTTCTCAAATCTAAAAAAAAAGAAAAAATTGCCATAATTGAAGTATTGATTTTAGCATTAATTATCGTTAGAAGGAAAAATCCACCTGTTATTACATCAAGGAAAACATTGATGATTATCTCACAAAGTATAACGCAGTTTGATATGCTTTGAGTAAAAACAAATATTCAAACAAAAAGGATGCGGAAAAGGTGCGGTGCAATGATCGATTGAATAATAAGGTCAATAATTAACGTAACGATAAGACAAGTGTACACAAGAAATTCCGATATGCCGAACGTCGTTACGAATCGGAGGTTAAGTTTGCATACGTCGAAAAATCGGCGACACAATAATGCGCCGTACGTACCTTACTCAGAAAAATTTGTACGATATGCACGTGTTGACTTTTTTTTTGTTTTTCGTTGACGATTCCCTTGTTCTAAACTAACTGTTGACACGTCAATTAAAAATACGGAAGAGCTGAGTAGGTGTTTTTTTCTATTTTGTCCCAACAATAACCCTAACACGGATGACAGGGCGCCATTGGAATGGCACATACATATATTCCATACACGCGAAGTAAAATGTGTTGCGTTCAGTGGTAGGATTCACATCTGACTGCATTTGACACGAGGATTCAACCAACGCAATCCATCGAGATCGTTTCGATTTAGAAAAATATATAATTAGAAGTATATAGTGCGGAGGTCGCGATAAAACATTTGTGTATATATACTCACGAAAAAATATGTTGCGAAACGGTGAGAAAAATAACCGTTACAATTTCAATAAAAACCCGAGTGCATGCGGCGGTCATTCATGGTCGCTGCGTATAGCCTATCGTTGAACGGACAAACACAATACGTATTGTGTCATAATCTTTTTTTTTATCGGCAATCGAAGTAGTTAAGGCAATATGCTGTGGAGATGGAAGTTACGATATTTCGCGATTGGCACACCACGTGGACAAAGGTATGCGATAAATATGTTAGTGCGAAAACAAAATAGCGTCTCATTCATTATTTTACCATAATGATCGATTCCAAAGACGTTAATCATCATTCACAAAAACCTACCCAAGTCCATCGATTGAAAAAATAGATAAACCGAATTACAAATTACGAAAAAAAAAATTAATCACTTAAAGCAATATACAAAAATTTCTTAAATTCATTTAGTATTTTTAAAATTCGCGATTATATCGATGTTAATTCATGTCAACAGAATTCAAAGACTTTTGACCAGAATTGTTGCCAATGATTTTCTAAAATCAAGCAGCGGTTACTCATCAGGCAATCACCACAATCATGAAAAAAATCATTGGAGTTCCTACGGAGCTTCCGCCGCAAGTGCTACAGTCACTCTGTGCAGCATTGGCGCCTTGTCCTTCTATGTTTACAAATCAAAAACACGAGAAATCTATGCTCTCGGGGGTCCGAAAAAGGCTGTTGGGGCTCCGAAAGAAGCACCCGGACAGTTCAAAGACAATTTGAAAACCTACAAAGCAGAGGAAGTCGGAAAACACGACAATGAAAAAACAGGAATTTGGGTAACATACAAACGTGGAGTTTACGATATAACGAATTTTGTTGCCAAGCATCCCGGCGGTCCAAGTAAAATTATGATGGCAGCGGGAAGTTCCATTGAGCCATTTTGGCAGATTTTTGCAAACCACAACTCTGATGAAATTTTCGCTTTGCTGGAATCAATGAGAATCGGTAATGTAGAAGAGAGCGACGAAGAAGTTGCAGCTGATATCAATGATCCGTATCAACATGAACCTAAGAGACACAAAGCTCTAAAAATTAATGGACCAAAGCCTTTCTGCGCAGAGCCTCCGTCTTCTTTATTAGTGGAGACTTATCTCACACCAGCGTAAGTAGAAAAAATAAAATTTTTGTCAAAAAGTTCCAATTGTAATATTAATAATAAAAAATTATTACTTTATTAATTATTATAATTTTATTAATTGATGAAAACAAAAAATAATAAAAATCAGTTTTAATAAAAAAGCGCAAATATTTATTATTATTTTTAATAATTGCAATGTTTTCGCCATTGTTATTGAATTATGAGATTTATAATCACATTTGTTGTTTTTTTTAACACTGAGATTTACTAAGACAAAACCTAAAATTTTTTATTTCAACGATACTTTTTCCGACATTTCAGCGATCTATTTTACGTGAGGAATCATTTACCGGTACCGAAAATCGATATCGAAAACTATGAACTCGAAATAGCAATTGAAAACGATACAAAGAAGGTATTAGACTTTGAAGCGATAAAGAAATATCCAAAGCACACTGTAACGACTGCGATAATGTGCGGAGGTAATCGGCGATCGGAAATGGCAGAGGCGAAACCGTTAAGAGGCTTAAGTTGGGGTGTCGGAGCCGTGGGAAACGCTTCGTGGTCGGGCGCCCGATTGTGCGATGTTCTCAAAGATTTGAATATAAACGAAGACGATTGGGATCACGTGCAGGTTTTTTATTTAATTAACGAATATCTGCTTTGGAAATTAATGAAAAATATCTTATACGGCAACAATTCTTGTTTTCAGTTCGAAGGCTTGGATCACGACCCGTCCGGACTGCCGTACGGTGCCAGTGTACCGATATACCGCGCGCTGGATCCTCGCGCCGACGTGATTTTGGCTTACGAAATGAATGGTCAGCCAATTTCTAGAGATCACGGCTATCCGGTGCGAGCAATAGTCCCGGGCGTAGTCGGTGCCAGAAACGTTAAATGGCTCGGAAAAATCATTATTTCAAAGGAGGAAAGTACTTCGCAATGGCAACGAGGCGATTACAAAGGTTTCGCGCCGTGTGTCGATTGGGATAACGTTGATTTCTCAAAATCTCCGGCTATACAAGATATGCCCGTTATCTCGGCAATATGCACACCGGCAGCCGGTGAAAAAGTTAAAGTCAAAAACGGCAAAATCCCATTAAAAGGTAAGAAATAAAATTCCATAAAATGAATTTCGGGGGTTTTGTTAATAAAATAAGTCGATCGAAGATACGAGAGTTTCCGAGAGATTAAAAAATGAATTCTTCGGTATGAAATCTTTCGATGTTACGACGACTTTATTAACGCTATGGATTTCAGGATACGCGTGGTCCGGCGGCGGTAACAAAGTAATAAGAGTCGATATTACCGCCGACGGTGGCGAAACTTGGCACGTTGCGGAATTGGTGGCGCAGGATCCCACGGCGAAGGAAGGACGTTACTGGGGTTGGACGCTCTGGAGCGCCGAAATTCCCGTCGATCCGAAACGCGAAGAGGTCGAATTCTGGGCAAAAGCCGTCGACTCATCGTACAATGTGCAACCCGAGAATTTCAAGCATATTTGGAACCTCAGAGGACTCCTTTGTAACGCTTATCATAGAGTTAAAGTTAAATTGGATAAATGAAGAATTTTCTTACAAATGGCGAAACAGTTTGAGTTCAATAATTTCAAACTTTTTCGGGGCATAATATTCAACGCGCATTTAATCTATTTACAAGCATTTCTATTGACCGATTTGTACATAATGGCGTTATAAAATTTTGATAAACGACAATTTAGCATTTCCTTTTTTTATGCTGCACTCGCCTCGCGTAACATCTCCTGAGGGACGTAATTGTTCTCAAAAAAATCCTTCAATTGCTCGAAACTTAAATCGATCTGTTTTTCATTATTCTGGTCGTGAACCTCGAACATCGGCGTCGAGTCGATTGAATTTTTGCCGATTATCACGACGTACGGATATCCCGTTTTTCTCGCGTCTATGAATCGTCGTCCAATCGTCATGTCGACTCTGTCGTCAATAATCGTATCCACGTTTGCTCTTTCCAAAACTTCGTATATCTTTGCCGCGTAATGCGTCGCTTCTTCGGTTCTACTTTTTTCCTATAAATAATAATAATTTCGTGATTATTATTTACATTTCAGTTTCACAAATCGTTTCGAATTTTATTTTTTACCTTCGGAGGTATTATGCACGCGGTATAAGGAGCGATGTGCTTCGGCCATCTAAGCTCTTCCTCCTTAGAGAGGGTTTCGACCGCCGTAGCTATGAGTCTCGTTAATCCGAGTCCGAAGCATCCCATCATTAAGGGTTTCGGTTTTCCCTGATCCCCAAAAACCGCGTTGAGAGGCTCGGAATATCGGGTTCCCAAAAGAAACGTATGACCGACCTAAACATTTTTTCATTAATTCTCGATAATCCTTTTCATCGTTATTATTATCGATATTAAAAAAAATTATCGATATTCACCTCGACGGCTTTATGCTGCAACATTGGACTGTGACAATTGGAGCAAACGGTGGCGTCGTGCATCGTAGAGTTTATGTGAAATCCGCAAGAACGACAAGAGAGCACAGTGTCCTCGCCGATGTTTGATATGTAATGGTACTCGTGCGACACTGTACCTCCCATCATTCCGGTATCGCCGACCGCTGAGATGATACCAAAGGTTTAGTTAATCGTTTTTATTGCTGCTTTTTTTTTTACGAAACATACCGATAGTGTAATCAATGCCGATGTGTCTGAATATATTCTCGTACGCTCCGCGTACGGCATCGTATGTTTTATGCGCGTTTTCCAAACTCGAGTCAAACGAGTATAAATCTTTCATTATGAATTCTCGGCCTCTGAAAAGTCCCAATCGCGGCTTCATTTCGTCTCGCCATTTGTTAGATATTTGATACAGTAAAAGAGGTAATTTTTTAACTGATACAACTCCCAAACTGGCTACTAAGTCGGTTATCGCTTCTTCATAGGTCTGTGAAAAAAAAAAATTAGTTGAATCATAAAATCGTCTTTTTTCATCATTCCGAATATTTTTTATGGTAATTGAGGCAATAAATTCTGTTATGTATCATTTTGAATTTGCGTGAGGAAAATTTTTTTTTTCGATTTTTTGTTTCCAAAGATTAATTAATTAAAATGATAAAATAGGTTTTGGAGCCAAAATTGCTTGTCGAATTACCATAAGAGATTACGGTACAAACGCGTCTGTACCTACGGGACTAAGAATAAAGAGATTTTTGTGTCTGTCGCGAACGGTGAATAATTCTGCTTGTATATCCTCCAGTCTATTAGTCTTCTCCCACAAAGAAGCGCTCGTTAAATTGGGTAGAAGCAATTTTTGTCCACCGATTTTGTTCATTTCGTTGTCGACGATTCCTATGAGTTTGTGCAGAACTCGCAAACCCAGCGGCATCAGAGTGTACATTCCTGTATTCGCTTGTCTAATTATTCCCATATCAATCATCAACTGATCGGGACGAAGAAAAAAATTATCAATGTTTGAATAAAAAATTTCGTTGTAGGTTACGAACGATAAATTTCACTGGAAAAACGTACTTTATAACTCTTCGATGTGTCATCGGTTTTCGGCGTTGCGCCTTTGGGTATAATGTTTATCGGTTGAAACAATCGCGAGACCCTGTTAACGTTATTCAAAAATTTGTTCGACATTTCGGATATTATTTTGTTGTTTTTCTTCTTTCGTTCTGTAAAAAGCCGACACGCTCAGCGGCGGACTCTAACGATGCAGACGCCACCCGTGAACTGTTTTCGTGGGGAAGAACGGCAACACGACGCGATCTTTCGTTTCGTTCTCGCGAGCGCGACGGTGCGGCCATTTTTAAATCTTTCTCTGTGCGGGCGAGCGACTGATTTATCGACGTGTACGAAGGTATTGACATATATCGCACAACGCCTCATGCGTGGCGCGAAGAAGGTTTTTCGATAATAAATCGTTGATTCGCTTCATTCACAACAGGCGGTATTTGAAGCTACTGGTTTTTTTTTTATTTTATCTCGCGCATTGGCCTACACGAAGCGTAATTTTTTTTGCCGGTGTCGATTAACGTTTCATAGATCGTAAAAGCTATACGGGATTTACATTCCATTTTTTTTGTGATTAATTATACTGTTACGTGAAATGATTAACGATTCCGTAGACTCATCCGTTTTATCGAGTAGTGAGCAGTTGTTTTCAAATTTTTATCAAAAGCGAGATCCCCGAAATTTCAAAGTATATCTGACTCTCTATGACAGTGTTTTATATTAGTCTTTACGTTCAAATTGTTCACTTAACTATAAAATATCCTAAAAAAATTTGAAAAGCATTATATAGTAACCGTGAAGTGCCGTTTCTTTGATGGTACAAAGAGAATTTTCGATGGTGTCGAGAAGTTACAACGTAATCGATTACAAATCTCGAATTGTCGATGTAGGTTTGTCGCTGCCCTTTGATACAATTCATTCAATATACTAACCGGGATAAACGCGAGACCTTTCGACCGAACCTCCGCGGGAGGTGGTGCGCGCGGCTTGGGAATAAATCGCAAATGCCAGATACGAGAGTCTGCCGATCCTAGAAGTCACATGACTCTCACAAGGCTGTACTTTGCCTAATCTTAATGATATACGTGAGATACACACCTGTTGTACTATATCTGCGTTGCGCGATAATAAAAGATCGATCTATCTTGACGGCGTTTTCTTTTTCCCATTGTTATTTTCGTGTTGCACTTTGCCATTTTCAATGCTTTTCCGTGTCACTTTCACTACTTTACGATTACTTTTTTTAGTTTTATCCTTAAGACGTTTTCACGTTATAAATAAAACAAAATGAATGAATCCATTTCAAACCCCAATGAACATGAATTTCCCATTTTTTCATCGTATTATAAAGTTGCCACAATTGCGGTAACGTTTATCTTGAAGATATAGAAAAGTCTTCGATAATTACATATATTGGCTACTAAATAACATTAATTCTAAGAATATAGTAAAATCTCCATTGTTCGACGAGCAATTAAGTCGGATTAACATCTGTATAATGACGAGCCTTAGCCTCGGTTGATAATTACGAATAGATATTATTAGCCTTATTTGTTTCTCATCGCGCCTAATACATGCGCACAATTTCACATCGATACGCACATGGAAATACAGAAAGGTCTGTGATTATCGTCATTGTTGTGACCCATAGTAATCCCCGTGACGTAATTTTCGCGACTGATTTCCGGATCATCCCAAATGGAGGCTCGGGGCTCGTCGCTCCTGCGATCGCGTCATTGAGACGACCGCGAGACGCGATGTTTTGCTACACTAATGTGGCGAAGACGATTACGTACGTACCGAATTCACGAAACACGCACCGGATGCAATGAGTAATGAATCAATGGAATTCAAAGCAATAGCGGAATAACACGATTTGTCAACTAAATCAACGAAAAAATAAATATCTCCGAAAATGTCTATGAAAAGAATTTTAAAAACCTCCCGAGAAAGTTAAAGCAGATTTTTTATGTTTAATATCACCGGAAGCGAATGAGTCACCAATTTTGAAAAAAAAAAAAAAAACAATGAAAACTGCGATATATCTGTCCCGTGTGCATTGAAAGGGTCAGAGGTGCAATAATAATTTACATATCGATACAGGATAAAGATTCGTATCGTTTGATGCATTGTACGCAGAAAACTCATTTCAATTGCAGACTGGTGAAAAAAACAATAGGAAAAACAAGTCCATCGATGTTATGCTAAACGGTTGGGAAAACCCCGCGACCCACGCGCACGGCGTCTCGTCGCGATGTATTCGCGTTTTATCAACAATGACCATCGAAGAATATTGTTTACTCCTTGTCATCAACGGAAAATAAACATATTTTTATTTAATTGTATTTTCTGTCGAATAATACATCTACAATTTCGTAATGCGTAATATCAATTCGTAATATCAACAATTACGAATATCCGACATCATCACAGGTCAAAATTATTAACGAATAACGTGGTCCAGACGATTTGATTCGCGCAAACATCGATGCGCGCAAACTCCAGAGATCCCCGAGATTATATCGGCATTGATAAATATTAGCAATTTGCGCCGACAATAGTGCGAATACGTAGGACGTCCCCGTAGGATCCATCGTTTATGTCGGTCCTGCGATTGGTCGCTTTGTCAGATAAGGTTAAAAAGGAAAAAACATGACGGTAAATGCCTTTATGGAGATCGACAGCGACGACATACTGCCGTTGGTTCTGGACGTGTATACGTTCCGAATTCTGAACCCTATCGTTTGTTACGCGTACCGCCGCGTTTATTGAATTGCCTCCTGCGACCGAGTCGTCGGTTTCGCTTTTAGTGTTTATAACTATTAGTATTAGTTGTTTAAGATTCGCCCACACGGGGACTTCGTAGTCGCGGAGAGGAAAGGCGGGATTGCCGTCTCTTACTGCGCAGACTCCGTAAATTTTGACGAAGAAATAAAGAAAGAAGGAACGAGGGGTGTTGTAGGTACTTACCAGAGACGAAACCACCACCACGCCTCGATGCATGGCATTGGCTCGTGCACCGAGAACTCCGATCCGGATCTCACTGGTATTAAAGACGAAAGCACCACGCCTCACCGGTTTTTATTGGCCAGTTTCAATGATGGACCACCATCCGGTGAATAATCCGGATTAAACTAACTTCTTCTCGTCGTTAAAACTCGAATCTAAACACCCGTCGTGTGATACTGCCTTCTCGCCGGAGGGAAGGACCCGAAAACCCAATTGGGCTGTGAGTGGCGGCGCGTTTATTATATCTAAAGGGGTTCGTCGACATCCACGCGTGTCTCTATTTACTATAATAGAGAGGCAAGATATGTTTTTACGCTCGGAATTTTCCACTCGGAATTAATACGATTTGCGACAGAAAATTTATTCGCAAGTTTAAGTTTGCGAAAGTTTATATATATATATGTATTTTAGATTAAAAAAAAAAGAAAGTCTGACTTTTTTTGATCGTAGCGCAAATATCGCGCAAGTTATTTCATCGGTGCGATAATTCCGTGTTATTGAATATTTCGGGTTTTTACTGCTGGTTGGTAATTTTTTTTGTTGCTTTTTTCGAGTCTATGGAAATCAATTTATCGTACTGATTTTCTGATGTTTGGATATTACTGATGTTTTGATTTATAACAATGGATTTCAATGCAAATAGATCGAATTTGCAGAAGATAAGGATGCAGACGAATCGCGATGTGTCGATCATCAAAAATAATAAATACGCCGTTTTTTTCTTGGTTATGATATTATATTTTATTATATTATATTATATTATATTATATTATAATATTTATTATGATATTTATTTTGTTATACATATATTTTTTTTTTCGTATTTATTTTTTATATGTATGACTTGCCATTCAGATGTACGTGTGAATGGAAAAAAAAGTTTTTCCGTTCGCAATATATCGAAAGAAGATGTATAGAAATACGTAAAAGAATTGTAAGGGAATTAATACGGATTGTTCGTCATATAGAAAATTTAAATATATCGAAAGATCATACAAAGGAGATACACTATTTTACTAGTCATTTGACGCTTTTTGTTTCCCGAATAACACGACGTCAAGCGATATTTCGATATTTCGAAAGTTTGTTCGATTTTTTAAAAGAGTTCGTTAGCAATGATAATGAAACGGTTTTTGTCTCAATTCTTCGATTTTAAATCTAAAAAAATCGAAGCTTTCGTGAAACTTTTTATGGTTTTTTCCATCCGGAGATTGGGCCGTCTAATCTGAAGCGTACACAGCCAGCAACGGTACGCCGAAAATAAATACGTTTGCAGACGAGAAGACCGACTGGTCGTTCGCCCCTTCGTAACCATTTGGTGTTTGTTCGTCGGGTTCATCAAAATGATTCCCGCCGTGATCCGGTTCTTCCATTGGTTGGCTGGACGAATACTGACCTAATACGACAAGCGAACTAACCGTAGGGCCGTAATAAGCACCGAAATCTATTTCGAAGGACGAACGCGCCAATTGACCGGAAACGACGGAAATGTACACTAATCGCTTCAAAACGATTTATTATTAATTTTTACATATTTAACATAGAATTAGAATCAATTTCGTGAACATTTTACCTTTTCCGTAACTTCGAGACTCGAAAAAGTATATATATGAATTTTAATAAAAATAATAACTAAATAACCTTCAATATAATTCATACAATGGATAAAAAAATCGATCGAAAATTGTGTTATGCGATTGTCGCAGAAATTACACACGTTTCGTTTCTTTATTCATTCGGATCGAAATTCATTGGATTTATGGATTGTCGGGCGTTTAATCCGTTTCTTAAAAAATTATTTAGGTCAGTCGATCATTTTTTTTTAATTTTTGTCACTAGAAGCGTTAAGGATATCTATTCATATCGACATAAATAAAAGTATCTATCGCTACGTATTAAATCAGTCGTATTGCTTAGTTTTTCCGGGAATTCCGAAAATGACATACACACCGAATTATTGATAAACTATTGCAACAGATAAGTATTATTGGTTCGACATTACCGAAATTAGAGAGCAGACTTCTCCCTCCCGGAGTTTAATCGGCGATCCAAACTGTGCATCGAATCGAAAGAGAATCTCATCCGCGTATATACACAACGGAAGAAACACGAGAGGAGTAAAATCACAGGTCTGTGTGTAACTATGTGCGAGAAAACGGTGTGGCAGAGCCGCGTTATACACTAACGCGTTCGTCAGAATACAGCGAGAACCGCTATAAAACAAGAAGCCCATCGGCTCGGGTAATCACATGCTACGAAGCGTTTACCGGGTGCACGTCTCGCGAGTCGCGATCTCCATTTCGTTGAAGTTCTTTCGATTAAAAAGTTTCCGATACATTTAAAACAAAAAAAACTTCAACGCGACGGTTGAAGATAAAAACGAGTGAAAAAAAATAAAAAGTGTAAAAAAAACAAAATTCGGAGTCGTGTGATAAGGTGCAGAGTACAAACTCCTTATAGGTAAGAAAAACTAATTTTTTTTCGCGACCAATCTTATTTTTGTTTAGCAGTGTATATAAGAGTTCCTAAAAAAAAACATCGAAGTTCATCACAGTTTTCAGACTTCCAGACGCGTAATTTAACAAAGAAGCGAAATTGTGTGTTATTATATCCCATTTGGCGCTTACAATCGTCGGGACTTCGTCATCGTAATAATTAACATCGACCGTGTGCGGCAAGGTGAAGGCCATTGAGATGCGAATACTTCCGAATTGTCGTGAAGCGGTCGCTGAGTTAGCGATCCTTTTAATCACCAAGAATCGCGAGATCGCGATGTTTTTTTTATTTATTTATGATTGATAACGATCTTCGGCGAATCTTGCGACTACAGGAATAAAACGAACGCGTAGCGCAACGGAAAATAATGAAAACGCAACGTAAAATAACAAAGAAATAATTAATGCGATGACGAATAACTATCGTGAAAGAGAACTGTTGACAAAATGGTGCGCAGTTTCCGGAAACGGCACGCGTTATCCTTAAAAGGTTTACCAGCTTCCTACGTACGAATGTAACAATAAGTCTGACGCGTTCGCGTTCTTGCGTTCGATCGAAACCGAGAAACGATGATACATATTTTGCTCGATGTTTTATTTTTCAATTTATTTATTATTTCACAGAAACGGATATTTAAAAAATACGAGAGCAATGATGTTGAAATCGATTTTCGCCATTATTGCGGTAGTCGGAGCAATCGTCGGTGAGATTAACGGACGGACGACCTCCACCCGACCGCCTTACATTGGGTGTCAGAGTAGCTTGGAATGCATGCCTGGGAATTGTTGCAACATTGGTGAGTTTTAAATTATAACAATTTCATTCCGATCTATTTGCACTGCGGAGCGTCGGTTTTCTTCGATGTCTTTCCGATCTTTTCGCACTACAGAGCTTCGAGTTTTTCCGATTTCTTTGCGGTCTTTTTGCAATGCGGAGCTTCGAGTTTTTCCCATTTCTTTGCGATCTTTTTGCAATGCGGAGCTTCGAGTTTTTCCGATTTCTTTTCGTGCTCCGGAGCTTCAAGTTTTTCCGATTTCTTTTCGCATTCCAGGGTTTCGAGTTGTTCCGATTTCTTTCTGATCTTTTCGCGCTGTGGAGCTTCGAATTTTTCCGACTTCTTTCCGATCTTTTCGCAGTACAGAGCTTCAAGTTTCTCCGATTTCTTTCCGATCTTTTCGCGCTGCGGAGCTTCGAGTTTTTTCGATTTCTTTCCGATCTTTTCGCAATGCGGAGCTTCGAGTTTTTCCGATTTCTTTCCGATCTTTTCGGAATGCGGAGCTTCGAGGTTTTCCGATTTCTTTCCGATCTTTTCGCAATGCGGAGCTTCGAGTTTTTCCGATTTCTTTCCGATCTTTTCGCACTCCGAAGCTTCGAGTTTTTTCGATTTCTTTCCGATCTTCTCGCACCACGGAGCTTCGAGTTTTTTCGATTTCTTTCCGATCTTCTCGCACTACGGAGCTTCGAGTTTTTCCGGTTTCTTCCCGATTTTGTTCGCGCTGTAGAGCTTCAAGTTTCGTTAATGTCAGCGAAACTCAACCTCTCACAAACTCATTCCAAACAATTGAAAAAAAAAAAGAATAAAAATGTTGGAGCAAAAATCGTAATCTGAAATCTCTTTTCTCGATGACAAATAAAAATTCAAATTGTCGTTTAACACATATTTAATGCCACATATGCCGGAAATGCGATGTTTTGGACTTAATAGCTTTTAAATTTCGCAAAAAAAAAAAAACGTATTTGATATACTGAAGCGGCGAAACTGATTTCAGGTCCAAATAAATTCAGCATCCCGCAGTGCAAACCAATGCAAGAAGAGGGCGGAGTGTGCAGACCGGGAGGCGAAGCGACAATAAACACGACGCTCGTTTATCCGGACGGAAGTCTTGTCGAACTGACCGAAGTACATTATATCCTTTGCCCGTGTACTTACGGTCTGAGTTGCGACAGAGAGGAAGGTCTGTGTCGGGACGCGAGCCAAAAGCGCGATTTCAATTATTTGGTAAACGATGCGCATACACAGGACGACTGAAAGGAATAAAAATAAAACGATGCCATACGACCAAAAGATCGATCGTCATTCGAAA
Organism: Cryptus viduatorius; assembly: GCA_964006125.1. NCBI lineage: Eukaryota > Metazoa > Arthropoda > Insecta > Hymenoptera > Ichneumonidae > Cryptus > Cryptus viduatorius. The sequence continues at coordinate 12,293,822 of OZ023227.1, read as the reverse complement.
ATGAAAAAAAAAAAATTAATAATTATTGAACAGCGCGATCTATTTATTGATAACGATATTAGTAGTTAAATATACAGTATACATATATATACATATTTATACGACGTAAATAAAATTCGATCCAATCGACAAGGGAGATGCTAAACCAGAAGCGACCAATTGGTATCGCCGGGCAACAAACTCGTGTTGACCGCGAGCCCGAGATATCGAAGGGGGCGTGTTGGTGTCGATGTATCTCGCAGCAAAACTTATCCCTGCTTAATTTCGAACCGACGTAAAATATCGACGAATATCTCCATTCGCGTAATTTTGTCCCGAAAACGATTTTTCCGATTAATCGAAAAAAGTAGCGCACTCGCGCGAATAATTTCTCGTGCGATGCAGAAATAACTACGAACTATCGTGATCTGTGATCTCGCGATGGCTTTGTTTATTCATGAATAAAAAAAAAAAAAACAGAAAAGAAATTAAAAATAAAAAAATTATGAAATTTTTTTTCGAATTCCGATGGATTCGGATTCGGATTCGGTTCGGATTCGATTCCGAATTCCGAACAATGGATTTGATCGATTTTTTTTCAACGTGATATTTAAACGATTTTATTATTGATTTTTTAATTTTTATTACGATTTAACTTGCAAGTGTATCGTTCGGAGCGAAGATTTCGATATTAATCAGAGTTCTATAATCTGATGGCGCGCCACAAGTTACTGAATAAAAAAAAATTGTTTCACGGATCTTACGCTCGGAGTCCGTTGAACTTTGAAACGTCTTGACTCACCGAGTTTTTATTTTCGAAGGGAATGAATGAACCCGATGTGTACCGTTAAGATAATTACTCGGATGGCCGAGCAACTTTGTCGAGGATTCGTTTAATTCGGCGTGAAGAGGAGTACAGCGACGCGATTACGGTAATACGCATCTATATCTATATCTATATATATACAAACACCAACCGAACGGTCGAGTTTCTTGGTCCGTTATCTCGATTATGTTTTTGCGAGAAACCCGAATGGAGGGTGTAAAAGATGCTGAATGAGATAAACCGTCAATACGATTTAAAACGAATAGCATGCGACCAGATTATCAAACTGGTTAATCGTTGCGAAGAAAACTATTAAATCGTAAATCGATGTGTCCGATATGTAAATTGCCGTAATGAACGCCATAACGAAAAATATTCTTATCACAGCGTTAACAACAAATTTAAAAAAAAACAACAACAATTCAATACTCTGTATACACCAATTACGAAAATTCTTCGTTTTATCGTGTTAACGCATCGCGGTTCGGCATCACTGGTTTACAACATCGAAACTTTAATTTGGTGGACGCGAGTGTTGTAATTCCTCGATACCGAAATTACGATCGTGATGAGGAGGATCTCGCAGGCGGAAGTCGCGGTGAAGTTTTTCCGGGAATTTTTTTTTTTTTTACTCGATCTTTAATTGCCTCGTCTCCGTGAAAGAATTCTTCGTAACGTCTCGGAGAACAGTGAAAATCGCGGGACGTGAGAAATGTCACGATTTTTATACGGATGTTGTATATCTCGATGAAAATAAAGTCGGCGTCAACGACGATTAACGAGGGATTTAAATAGTTTACTAGTCTGGAAAGTTCGAAAAATGACGATACATTCCGGTAATTAGTCGTATCGGAGAGGTCAGTAACTTCGAGACACTCTAATTGACTACAGAATAAGACCCTCAGCTATGCGTATAATAATTTATTATTTTGACATCACGTCATGTCGGATCAAACGATTTTCGAAATAAGAGACTTATCACTGATTTATTCTAAATTTATTGTATTTACCTACAGATTGAACATAAAACTTAACTCGTCTTGAAAACTGTACCGCTTTTTTTAACATATCGAAGAATAAATATTTATTTTTTGCTGGTCGCTCTGTCATCTGTTTCCATTTCCGGTTTTGAAGAAAAATATCTTATTTACGAACGCGAAAAAATAGAATTTTTTTATGATTCGCACGCCTACGCGTGTTTGCCATATCGCCCGAGATGTCCCGAAAAATACGATCCCATATGGAACACACACACTATTCACACATTAATTATATTCACGTTTTCCACGTACACTGTCATTTTTATCGGTTTTATCAACGGAATTGTGTCGGTATGAAAGTTTCACCACATTTGCGAGACACAAAATATTTTCAATCTTCCGCTCGTACGCTATTCTGAGATCGAAAATTCTCTAAAGTCAGAACATTGTGCAATGCAACAGTTGCCACCGTTTTATTCTAATGACAGTTTTTTTGTTCGAACTTTTCATCATTACGTTAATTTGAGAGACAATAAAAAAGAAATACTTCGAGTGCAATCCCTGATAGGGACGGACGAGTCCACGCCGGCAAACCGTCGCGAGTTGTGAAGGTCAAGGAAGAGTAACAAACAAAATGTGAAGGAATTTCCGTTTTTTTTTTCTTGCGTGAAAATTTGCAAGTATAGTCATTGTTTTATTTCGTCTTTGTCGCATATTGTTTTAACGTATGTTCAACTATTGGTTCATGTAAGCGTTAAGTGTATCATCAATTTTTCTGTCGCATTACTCTCACGTGATTTATTCGATTTCGAGAATCTTCGTTAACGCGCACCTAATACTTTTTTTTTCGAGAACGAAGCTTATTGCTGGACTTACCTGCGAGAAATCGCAGAATCCTTTGCTCCCGCGCACTGTTGCACGGGGCATGTGCCCTTTTGTGTCCGCAAAACATACGCGCGTACCATTTTCGCTTAAAATAAAGAAATCTGAATGTTATTGAAAACCCACGAAACCGCAATTCTTGCGAAAACCGCCATTGTTTTAACTGTCTTCAACACCGTCTCAGAATTCGAATAGCTCGCGATCGAAGTCATTCGACGCGCCAAGTAAATCTCGATAATGCGCCATCTCTCGGCATAGACGTGCAACCATCGTGCAATAGGAAACAATCGAGCGTAGATACGAATAAATGGTGCGTGCGCATAGACATCGAGTTTCTCGTGTGTACACCGAACGAATAACCAACGACAAAGCCCCACCCCGGTGATATCCACTCGTGAAGCGAGTAGGGCGGGCGGCGGCCATATTATCAGTGAGGTGTCAGTATTTGCTCAACGTGACGGGATTTTTTGGGTGTGGATAGCCACGGTTTCCTGTCGTCGTCGCGGTGTACGGTTAGTGCAAGTGCCAGCCGGTCAACTGTGAATGTGTCGCACACGTGCCGGAGGAACACGTCGTTTATATTAACGTGAAAAGAGAAAAAAAAAAACACAAGAGGGTGAGGTTCATTTTTCTCAACAATTTACAATCGAACAAAAACTTTGAACTGCGTTATATGAACTCGAAGCGAGTGCGAGAGATTGTCACTTGGGCGGTCACCGCGAGTTTTCTAAAACAACATATAATACGCTTTTTTCTTCGTGTTCTAAAAAAAAAAGTTCGTTTCGCGAACAATGCTCGTGTTTCTTCTGCCGAATACTTTTTTTACCGTGCGATTAATGCAAGAAAACAATATCCGGGAATGAATTAAGAGAAATAATAGTTATCAATCGTTGAGATCGTACGAAATCGGTCTTTTGGGTAGTAACGAAACTGTACTGCGATATAGGTTACGTGTCTCTCCCTATAAGGTACGAAAATCTCGTACACACACCTTACCCGCGCGCGCTTCGTTTCTCGGGATCGTACGATGCCCCTCGGGGCAATTTTCAACTTCCACATCGACGAATCTCTCTCGCTCTCTGGTTCTTCTCGACGGAGATTTTTCGCTACGAGCTTAGCGGGTTTTAACCGTTAGGTAAATCGACAAGGGAACCAGAATTCGTTAATGAATTCTCGTGATTTTATATGTCGTTTATAAACGCGACGAGTGCGTGAGGACACCGCGCTAGAGATATCGAGAGCGAGGGAGAGAGGAGGCTACCTTGAAACATTTACTCTGTAGTAGGCATAAATTAGTGCTTACTGGCACGCCAATGCCGCAGGTATTAGCTATCCGTCGCTTCTTCGAGTTTATAACGTATATATATATGTATACCGTATATTAGTAGGACATACTGTCGTCGCGTTGCCGGTGCACGGACACCGCGATACAAAATGCGTGCCACACAGGAAACTATAACCTATTTCGAACGGTTGGAACTCTCGCGATTTCTCTGATCGAGACTCGATTCCATCGAGAGCTGGGAAATCGTTGACTCCCAACGACGTCCCTCTCGGACCGGTTGCACGTTTTTCTTTGATATTCATTAAAGTTTTTTTCTCTCCATATTCCCGAATTATAAAATCATATTTTCAGTTATTGCACAATACGCGCATTAAAAAAAATATCGATCGATCTATCGAAAAAAAAAAAATCATGAACTATCATCGTAATTTCGTCATTTCCATGATTTTAGTCGTTGATAATGATTTTTTTTTTTTTTTCACATAAATCTTTACTTTGCATTATTCTTTTCTATTTTACTGTGATATTTTTTTTTCTAAAAAAAAATGAATTTTTCGCGATGTCGCGGATACACACGTTTTCCAACCGGCCAAACACGTTCATTGTACGATACAGATTACACGTTTACACACGAGATTCGCATAACTCGTATGCACTATAAATGTGCACTCGATGAAGGAAACTTGAGCGCAGAATAGCCTGTTGCGGAATTGGTATGCGCAGACGAACGGGTCACTCAACGAAAATAATATAAGTTTAGTAGGATCGTCGCATAGACTGCGTAACGCGGATTCTCGCGTTTACGCAAACTCGTGTACGTTTTATTGTATCGTAATTGATTCGGGTCGGAAATTTCGAAACGCAACGATACAGGAATGTCGTTCGGAGCTATCGACGATTATTGATTTATCGTTCGTAACGTTTAAAAATGTTATTCATTATATTTACAGACTCGCGAATTAACAAAAAAAAAAACATTCATCCATTTTTTTTTTTTTTTTTCGAAAGCCAAATTTAGTGCGTTTTGCTGTATTTACTTTTCTTTTCGTGGTTAAAACTTCTATAAACTCGAAGGCTAAAATGGTCTCATGAAAGATCTGACGAGTAGCAATATTACGGTAACTCGCGAAGGGTTAAAGGAACAAAAGCAGCGTAAATTCGTTGAAATTGCAATAAAGCACAAGCGTAGGCATGTAATCGTGTGTTGTGTGTATTCTCGTTTAAATTGTCCCATTAACGCGATCTCCTCATGTGGGTCACCGTTCGCCGGGTTTGTGCGTTAAGTTTTCAATGGCACAATCACGTTTTATATGCACCGCTCGACGACCTGGGATCGTGTACAGTAACATACAACTCTTCGCATAACCGGAAGAATTTGCCGGTTGTGCTCTCGTGAATGCGCATTATAGTAATACTCTAGCAGTCTCAGGTGTGACCTTGAAAGGGAGTTCGAGCTTTCAAACAGTCGTCGGGAGTTCCGAGAGTTATTGTATCTCTCGTTCATCGACGCCATCGATCTCTATAGTTCGTTCGTTAAACCCAAAACGCACGTCGAAAAAAAAAAATCGAGATATCGTGCCGTTTTACATCAAAAAAAAAAAAAAATTCCTTTAAATTTTTTTTCGCAATACAAATTCGTCAAAACTCGATAAATATCGATTTTTTTTTCGCTCGCAATCCATGAGAAAATTTCGATTAAAGATCGCGTATTAATGATTTTTTATTATAATAATGATAATAAATTTTTTTTTGTTGATTGATCCTTAAATAAAATTAATCGTACCAATGACTACAACAAGTTAATAATGCAAAAATAATAAGTCTCGTTAACCCTTCGCCCTTTTTTTTTTTACGCACACACGTGCGACGATGATAAATACCGAGATACGAAGAGGGGGTTCAACGAACGCGTGAGTTCGAGTGGTTCCAGATAATGTTAGACGACAGTACAGTACAGTGTCGGGGCACTCCTCGGAGTGCCAGCGGATGTCGGTCACGCGGATTTGCATTTTAACCTGTCCTCTGTTCCCCGCTTGCTGTTGCTTTTGCTGCTGTTGCTTATGTCGCTCCGCGTGAACCGCGCGCATAGAGACGGGGATACCTACCGCGCGTAGGATTTCCATTGATGAAATACACGACAATCCTTTCTCTACCTGTCTGCGTTATTCGTTCAATGAGTCGCGTATAGTCGGTCGATGTTTTACGAAAAAAAAAAAAAATGAAAAAAGATCGCGGCGATCGCAAGTTAAACACGCGGAAGTTACGGAGTGCACGAGGATCAGTTTAGTCATCGTATTTTGCGTTTAGACTATCAACGTTTCTAATAACAGTGACGATTGTTCGTTTGCACGAAAAACTATAAGCGGCGAACTAACAACTGTTTCTTTTTCTTCTATTTTTTTTTTTTACAACGACCCTTTGCAAAGTCAACACTGTGACGTACGTAACGAGGGAAAAAGATAATAAGACGCGAGGATAGCGGATCATCAATTTTCCGCGTTAGCACCACCGCTCATTCTCGGGTTTTTTTTTTTTTTCCATTTTTTTTTCTCTTTGTGTTGTAATTACAAGAGCGGATTTTACTTCTGCTAAGACACTGGAAAGCCGACCATTTTTTTCGTAATTTTTTTTTTTTCATTTTATAGTTTTTTTTTTATGAACTGAAATTATGACAAAAACATTTTTAGTCTTTTTTATGCGCAGTTATTTCGTAATTTTGCGACAAGGGAATAATAAAATATTGTCGATAAATTAATGCACGAGTAGCGCTGAGAATTTGCATTAATAATTCAAACAATCAACGATCTAAGAACGTCGCTTTCGATCTGTTACAGGCCGTCAGTTTCGTTGCATACAAGGAACGGACGCAGCCGCCAAGATGCCGAAGTCGGTAAGTTGTTTAAAGGCAATAAAAAAAAAAAATAATAAAAAATTCGCGATTTCGACGACTGAAAAAATAAATAAGTTAAAAAAAAAAAATTCTTCGTAACCGGGAAGTGCGAACTTCCCACGTGGTTTGAATCTGTTCCCCGACTTCCTGCGTTTTCTAATCGACTTTACATCGGGCGAACTAATCGACGTCGATTTTCCGGTTCGGACTCTCCAACGCGAATTGAAATTTCGTTCGTCGCGCGTTCACCTAAATCGTCAATTACATAATAACTTTTCACTCGTAACCAGTTACCTGCGAATGGCAGAAGATAAAAAAAAATCTATTTTTAAAAACTTCGTCTCTGTCGCTCATTCATTTCTCAGCGATAAGATTCCGGCGATGATGTCACTTTTTTTTCCTCCTCTCGGGCGGCTGTTACTGCACTCATCGCAGACCTTGATGCGCTAACTATTCAGTTATTATTTCGTAACAATATAATCGGTTAATTTCAATGTTCTTCCAGGTTTTGCGCGAAGTGGAAAATCTCGTTTCGTTTATTTTCGTAGAATTAAAAAAAAAAGTTTATTTCTCATTCTTAATTCCATTCCAAAGTTGATCAATAAAATTTTGTCAATAAATTGAAAAAAAAAAACTGTTTAATTTATTCAACCAATATTTTGACATTATGAGTCGAAATTTTTACGATAAAAAAAAATTACACAAAATCATCCGAAACTATAGTGCTTAGTATACAAATTTTAACCCCCAAAAAGTTACATATACGTAATAAATATGGAAACAGACAAAATCGTATTTCGAAAAAAAAAAAAAAAAAAAAAAAAAAAACCATATTTTTTCAACACCGTTTCGTAAAACTGTTAGAAATCTTACCGCGTTGTTCGTCAATTACGAATGCAATCCGACGTTAATCGGTGCGCGAGGGTTCATGAAATATATAACAAATTGATGTTTCTCGTCGTTTCCTTCCGTACACCCGGTATCTGCAGCCGGTTAGCAGGGATTGGCTGCAACCATCGCGGTACCGGCTGCTCACGTGATCGCCTTTCGTCTCAGTCTAACTTTCGCCCGACGTTCTTTCTCTCACAGCCCAGAAATAATATATATATATATATATATAAGTATAATGTAATACGCAAAGTCGAAGCGAGACAGCTGCGCCTCCGCGTCCGTAGTAGTAGTCTTTCTCGTTTCTTCGTCTCGCGTTTAGTGTACAGCGATGGTTGAGTTTGTGTCGTATAGACGGGATATAATACATTGCCCGCCTTTATGCCCGCTTCGCGTATAAACGAAACGAGAGGGAAGCAGAGGCAACGGCTAAATGGTAGGAGGGGAGGGGGCCGGGAGGGGGGAGAAGCTCTGCTTCGAGGAGACGCCGGTTGCACTTGCCCCTTGGCCCATTGTTCGACCTGCGTTCGACCGGCGAACCCCCCCTCCGATCCTTCACTGCGATCTCTACGCGCGTATAAACCGAAATAATTTTTCAATACGAGAAAAATTTTTTCAATCGCGTGTTACAACGCACCCCGCGTGTGTGCGGCGAAATATTCCTCTTCGCGGAGTCCGTAACCCGAAACGGAATTCTCGAGCATCGAAGTATTATACAGTACAGTACCGCAGTGCAGGATCTCGAGAACGGACGCATAGCCGTTAACGCGACAGCAGTTTTTTTTTTTTTTAATAAACTTCGCGCGACGGTGCGCGAAACATCGAATTTTGAGGTTACGAAATACGCGTTTTTTCGATCTGTGTGATATTCAGTGAATCAATTTTCGTTTTGTTTTCTTTTTATACGGTTTTGAAAGAGAGATAAGAGTCTTTATTGGTTAATTCACGAAGGAGCTATGGTCGCCGGCGCGAAGATGGTAAGGAGTGGCTTCGCGATCGATTTTTCACTCGAATATAACCTTTTTTTTCTTTCGTTATAATTGACGCGTATTCTGTTATGAAATTGCGATGTTTTTTTTTCGCCTTTAGTTTGATAAATTTTTTTATTTGCATGTTTCGATGTTTTTAAAAAAAAAATTAAATATTCGCGTGTAATTCATGTTTCGGTAAAAAAAAATGAGACTCGATATTTTGTAACGAGAATGTCGGGCCATTTTGACCTGTTTCTTACCTGCGACGGGGAACGCGCTACACGAATCCTTCGTCCTTCGTCTCTCGGCTTCTCGTTTATACGGGCTCTCCTCCTCTCTTTGGGATTCTCGACCAGATTCGCACGCCATATACAGGGTGTCAACTTTTTTCTGTCTGTACTTCGAACCTTTCGACTCGAATGAAGTTTCGCAAGGAATTGTGAAGTTACTAATTTCTCTCGTATTCACTCGTATTCGCGGAAATTATCAACTCGCATTTTTTTTGTTTCGCTGTTTCACCTTCCGTGTTTTGTTTCACCTTCCGCACGAATTTCGATTTATCTCGAATTAATCGCAGGATTTTCACGAATATCGGCTCATCTTTCGCGTGACAAAAATTATTGAGACACGGAAACTTTAGCCGTTAGAATTTGGGTCGAGAGAACGTGAAAATTCGTGCACCATAATTCGATTAGATCGTTGCCCATTGTTCCGTTGCGCGTTCGAGAATATTATGGCGCGTTTCAGCGCTACAGATGGTCGAAGCCACGAGTTCGCTACAACGTCTACCCGGTGTTCCCAATAAACTTAAACCCATTTACCATCGCACTGTATATATAACATCGACTAATAAATATTGTTGAGATTTAATCGATTAATTTGCGATCTTTTTGTTGTTTTTTTTTCACACGCTTACCTTGGAATGGAAACGAAAAATTAAAGATGAACGTGAGGGTGACGACGATGGACGCGGAGCTGGAGTTCGCGATCCAACACGCGACCACCGGCAAGCAACTCTTCGATCAGGTCGTAAAGACCATTGGTCTGAGGGAAGTTTGGTTTTTCGGACTTCAGTACACCGACATGAAGGGCGATCTCACCTGGATAAAGCTCTACAAGAAGGTAAGTCGCCTCAGAGTTTTTACAAAAAAAAAAAAGTTTATCGTGAAAAAATTTCGTAAAATTCGTAATTCATAAATTTCGAAAAAAAAAAAAAATATTGTAAACAAATTTTTTACGTTAATACAAATTTGTTCTGAATAAATATCGCGGTGAAAAGCGATTTCGGAGCATTGCGTTAAATTCCGGTACTTCGTATCGGAAAAACGCGTTTTTTTTTGTAGAACTCAATTGTAAAGACTAAAAAAAAATTTATTGGTATCGGTAGAGTCCTCGTAGTACCTGAGAGGATCTTTTTTTTACCAGTATTTACCAATTTTTCAGTATTATAAAAATGAATTGAGAAAATTTCTTTCTCGAAGTAATATTTGTTTTATTTAACGAAAAATAACATTGTATCCCGAAGTATAGAGCGTAAAAGCTTTTTCTCACTACGCTTGGTGGTCTCCGTAAAATTAATCCTCGCGGACCCTCGCAAAGCCCTAAAAGCTCCTCCCTTAGTGAAATACACTACTTACGGTTCACTATAACGGCTCGCGAAAGAGTCTCCGGTTACTTCGCTATAGGATAATAGCCTATATACCCTGCGTACCTGAACATCCAACACTCATTCGCTTACGATTTTTTTTTCGTCATTCCGAAAAGAAACAGAAAATAAAAATGAACCAATTCTGATTACGAATATAATCGTAAAAAAAAATCGCAAACGAGAATTTCGTATTTTTGATTATCGCAAATGTCGTCAATTATACTTCGAATTTAAATAAATAAAATATCAACAAACTTCTGTTTCCGGAATATCATTGTGACGTAACATTTCTTCAAAAGTTTAATTAAAAAAAAAATCGATGCAAATTTTTGCACAATTTTTTTAACGACGCGAAGATGTGATTGAATAGCTATTGTCTTTGCGATACGTTCGCAATCCCTGAACTGTGAGAATTTTTTTTTTTTTTTCCTTCGTGAGACGACGAGATAGCGACTTGACCCTATTATACATATCGCCGTTCACAGTCATCCGTGCAGTGTAGCCGTATAGTCTCAGTTCGCTTGCGGCTAACCACCGCCGGCTGCCGTTCGCCTTTTTTCACGTATCTATAGCTATATAATGTATCAAACTTGAAGCTTTGGGTTACTGAGCGTCGCGCGAAGACACAAACGATCGTATTTTCTGTTGCGCGCGTTTAGACACAGCGTTGTGCGTCACGCGGACGTTTGCGTTTGAAAAGATTTGCAGAATCGCGCGAACCTCCACCAGTTGGTTGGGTGGCGGTTCGCGTTGCTTACCATACGTTGTTCGGACCACTTGTGTCACGACGATTAAGAGAAAGAAACACGAAACGATCTCGCGTCACGCGCTCTCTCTCTCTCGGATGACAAATAGTGATGTCATCGTCGACTCTCTCGATTGCGTCGGATCCCAAACGTTTTCTCGTGAGATCCTCTACTCGCTTCGTTATTCGCACTCAACGACAACGATTCACGAGTTACTCGTCGGGGCTACGAAAACGCCTATGGATAACACGAATTCATTACGGATCTCCGATCGCAACCATAAATAACGACGAACGTTATGATTGCTTTATTTTTTATTTTTTTTTTTTCAATATATATCGCCATTACACTATTTACTTTCTTCGCTATCGATGACGCGATATTTTTTGTAACTTCGATCGAATTTTTTCGAAATATCGAAATAAGCGCTCCGGAACTTTGGAAATTATGTTAAAATTTTAATATCGCCGAAATTAACGAAATCGATGATAAATCGCCTAATTACTCGCAATGCTAAAATCTGAAAAATTGATCGAAATTATTTGCTTCCGAATTGAAGTAAACGATAAAAATTTTTGTGCATATAAATAAATTTCAATACGAAAAATAAAAAGACTAATTTTTTTTTGGATTTATTTTTATTTTGATCGGCAAAATTTTTCGAAAAAATATTATTCTCACATAAATCAGCGTTTCTGGGAAGAAATAATTTGTATAAATGCCGAAACAAAATCTCAATACGTCACTCGATGAAATTTGTTACTTCCGCTTCGAAATTTCGATAAACTACCCGCGGAACAAATTGTTTTTTTGGAAACATCGATGTTTTTCGGTTAAATATAGTTCACGCGAACGTTCGTTCCGTTGGTTTATTTTGTTATTTTCCCGGTCTCGACGTCGTCAATCTCCAAATATATCGATGGATGTACAACGGCGATGACGATCGTAGAGCGTTATTTAGAGTGATACCTCCTATGCCTCTGAAGAGAGGGAAAAGTGGGGATGAGGCGATCGTTTTCTCACGAATCGTCGAGTTATTCGGCCGAATAGCCGTTTAATGCAGCAGCTATACATAGTTAAAGTTGATGTACAGTTATTCGTAGGTGTATAATGCCATTCGGTTGGTTGGGCTTTCACCGCCGACGACTCGTCGTCGCAGGAATTGAGTCGCGCCTTCTTTACCTTGACACAGTCGTTTCTTCGTTTCGTCTTCGTATATACATACAAATATTTATCGCGTACACATTTATATATATATATATATATATATAAACAAAAATTATGCGACTCTGCGAGTGGTGCACAGTTTTTCCCTTCAACTTCGCGTCCCGAAGGCTCGCGAAGTTTTACGACCAAACATTTCTAATTCTTTCACTCGGCGCAATCGTCGCTGCGCAGAGAAATTAAATGATTATCTCTTCTTTTCATAACTGGAATTTTTACCCCGAGGCGCACGAGAACATAGAAAGAAAATAATTACCGAAGAAACGGTTTTTGAATAATGAGAGAGGAAACTCGCGACTGAGGAAAAGCGGCGAACTTTAATAATGAAAAAGAAACATAATAATAATAATGATGAAACAGTAACAGGTGAACGGCAGATGTTAAGTTTTTCAAATTTCCACAGAGCGAGCCGAGAATTCGAAACCGGAAGTAAATTCTTCCGCGGAGATCTTCCGATGCATAAAATATTAAACTCGACGAGCCGCTATTTAAATTTTTTTTTTTTACTAAATATCCGATGAGCTGTTTTTGTATTATTTATCGCCAAAATTTTAATTCGGTATCGTCTTACGCAGTCAGACTGTCTTGCGATCCATCAGTTCGAAAAAAAAAAAGGAAAACACATCGTGGGTGGAAAAAAAACAAACGGCTTGTCGATCAATCACGAGTGTCGACGACGACTAGCGGAGACACAGATGTCGACGAACATTTTTGTTCGAAGAACCGTGTAGACGAGAGGACAGACGTAACGCATCCGCCGGTTTATTAGTCGTCAGTGAGAATGGGTAATAACCGTACGACCGTTGACGGATTAGAAATCACTATATACTCAAGTAGCTTCGCTTCGCGTAGAGAGAAACGGTCGGTTTCGATTACAGACTTCCGTAGAGTTTGTCGATTGCCGCGAATTGTCTTTATTTATATTTTTCTTCACTAGCATAATGCCCGTCGAATTTTTGTTTTTCGCAACACCCTTTTTTTTATCACCGAAAGTGTTGCGCTTGAATTTTCCGCTATGAATTTTCGTCGCAAAAAAAAATCACTAATCGTTATTAAATTTTTTTTGTTCGTCAAAAATGTCGAATAATTATGAATCTTTATCGAAAAAAAAAAAAATCGCCAACCGGTTTCAAATTTTTTTTGTTCGTCAAAAATGCTGAATAATTATGAATTTTTATCGCAAAAAAAAAAATCACTAATAGTTTTCAGATACCTCACTATTTTATTTTTGGCCATTGAAAATGATAAAAAAAAATTCCGAAACGACTGTTCAATGGAAAAAAAAATGTGCATCTTTCGATTTGAAAAACTAATTTTCGTATTCGCTATGTAATTTCGAGCTCTCGGACACGAAGATATAATACGAACTGCATAACGCGTTTTGTCGTTTTTCCCGTTTGTCTGCAACGAACTCGTTAGCATTGATCTCCATGTGAGATGTTCGCAAACTGTTCGAATGTTACGGTACACAGGTACATGCGGACGCGTATTGACGCATCGGAGAGAAGTCTTCGAGGTCTCGATCGTCCGAGAGACAGACATCGAGCAAACGTGGCAAAAAAAATTCTAGCGCAAGGCCTTCGACCGATAAAAACGCATCGATGCCCGTTAATTACACGGTAAAGATACAATACTCGATGTTATATGCAACGTACAGAGAGCATCGAGGTACCGCGACTTTTACAGCCGTACACCGGCCTACAGGAGAATACAATTGCGTGTGTTGTTTCTCGATAAAAGTTCCGTCGCGCCGACGCTAAATGCAACACTGAAACGAGACTCTGTGACACACAAAAAAACTTGTGGAACGATCCAATTATCCTATTCCCGGATCTCGTTTATTCTTCGAGAATGAAGACATCGTATCTTATCCAGCGACGAGTCTCGCGATTGTTTAATTTTCGATCTTTTTTTTTTCGCGAATTTTTTCGGAAAATTGGTTTTTTTTTTCAAAGTAATTAGCGAGATGATTATTACAAAGTGAAGATCCCAAAAAGCATTTTTTAAAATTATTGTTATTATTATCTTTTTTATTGCAATTCCCGATTTATATTGATTTATAGGTAGATATAGATATAGAATAGTGTGCTGTAAGCTACACTCGCGACGAACACTTGATAGCCGTAAGCAGTACGATTTTCTTACGAGTAGAATAATCTTAGATAGTAGCTATTGAATCAAATAAATATAAACTAAAACAAAGTTGAAAAAAAAAAAGAAAAAAAATTGATATATTGGACGCAGCCGGAGAGCGTGATAACTCGAGTGGTGCGGAAGGAGGTAAAAAAGAAAGTGCGAAAGCTGAGAGGTTGTTCCGACTCGGATAGCGACGACGACGAGTATGACGACGACCTGGTAAGGAGCGAAATCACGACGCAACCGTTTCGTACCATTAAAATATATATCTATTACATGCCATCGGAATTTTTTCATAAATCACAAATCATCGTAAAATGACAGGAAACAGCATAACTAAAATGAAAAATATAAATCTTTTTCTTCACTTACGATGAACGAGTTTTTCCCGGAAAAAAAAAAAAAAAATGGAAAAATGGCAATTTAGTAAAAGAATTACATTTTCATTTACCGTTAAAGGGTTACAAATTGGGTTTACGGCTTCCGGAAATTCGCCAATGCATATCTATGCCTATAGATCGATCAGTTATTCGGATTTATTTTCCGTGACTTCCATTATCCGTTTCTACAATGAGAAGATTAAAATGTTTCTCACCGGTGCGGACTTCACGTGGAGACTCCATACTGCGCGATCGTCTGTTATGCAAATTCTTGATGTTGCAGTTACTGGTTATGCATTATACTTGGGGGACCTGGTAGACGCGTGCAAATAATCATGTTGATCCTTGTGCTTTATGTATACTCCGTACACCGGTATAACATAATGCAGTTATATGTATAGATATACATTTTTACACACATTTATATACATATATATCTCACGTAAAAAAGTTGTTCTTCCAACCGAACCAATCCGTCCGGTTATTCGCGTGACCCACTGTACTCTGCTCGCCACGAAACTCATCATGTCGACAGTCGCAAATTGAAAAAAAAAAAAAAAAAAAAAAAAATCCATTATTAATACAAAAAAGTTGCTAATTTCCTCCGACATGTTATTTTCGAGATAAAAATAGTTTTTCTTTTTTACATTCATCTTAAAATCTTTATTTTCTGTGCACTAAAATTAGTGGAAAAATTCGAAAAAATTACCAAACTAAATACGTAACTATCATTATACATACATGAAAAAAAAATGAAAATAGATAAATGACGAATAGGAAAAAAAAATTATTTTTTATTTCTGAGAGATCGATGTTCATTAAAGAATTCCCATTGAACACAGTAACAGCCGCGAGCGTGAAAACCGTTTATTTAATGATTTCGAAATTGCATCGTCTCCGTTAATCCATTGATGGGATAATTGATAGTAATCTATAGCTGAGAGGTTGAGTTTTGCATGTTAATTCAGTACGTTAGACTATTCCGATATCGTTTGGAGAGTTAAGTCACATGATAACCGGCAATTCGTATAGAAAAGTGGGGAGCAAAACAGAAATCAAGAATTTTAATGTCCGTTTTGCGATCGTATGACTCACGTTTTTGGCGATATACCGCAAACGGATGCTGGACAAGCGGCGCTACCCACATATGAATGCTTTGCTTCTATTTTCGTCTACTTGAATTATTTTCCTCGAGAGATAATTCTTCGTATTTGTTCGAACGAAAGGCATAATATTACCGCACAGACGACGAGTATTTTCCCACTTTGCATTTTTTGCCCATCGATCAATCTTCCGCGATGATACTGTACGCACAATTTTATCGATATTACGTGTTGACATCGAATGCTGAATACACTGTACACCGGTTATTGCGCGATTGTTATTTATCGTTGCTTCGAGCATTGCGCCGGGAGTCAGAAGGCAAAGTCGGTCAATATAGTGGACGGTTTATTCATCGCGGATTTACGATAGTCTCTTATCAGTCACATTGAATAGACCCCCGAGGCGCACGAAGAAATAATTTTGCTAAACATCGATTCTTTGCGGCAGGTCGTTGAAAACCTAATAATTTGCATTTATCTGTGGTATACACAGAAAAAAAGTATATAGAATCGATTTTTTTCGATCTTATCGCCCGATACAATATAAACGATATGTGAGAATTATTAATAAAGAAATCAAAATTCGTCACAAAACTTCGAAACTATATGCCGATTTTTTTTTTTTAATGAAATTAATGTTAAATTAATTTTTCATTTTTATTAGAAAAAAAAATCTAATAAAAATATTAAACTTTATTTTTTCAATAAATCATTTGTCAATTCTGGAAAAAAAAAATCTCGATACTCATAGCTATATTTTTTCCGTGTCGAAAAAAAATAAAATTTCCTATCTTACTAAATTTCAATATTCGATCTATCGGCTTAAAGAATTTTTCACAAGTCACCGATTTATCTTGACGTCAAGACGCGATTTTTTTTTTCATTGTAAGATAACGAATGGGTTTTAAAGGTTTAAAAATCAATTATTTATCTCGCGGGTTTCTGAGGTCGATGAGAATTTTAAAGATGAGTCGGTAACCCCGACCCGCGTTCGACATATTAATAATGCAGGACTCATACACAGAAACGTCCTCGAAAAAATGAGTTATAGATCGTAATACAGTAAGGAAGTGAGATGCGAGGAGAGGCCGACAGGTGCCTCCGCCGCAGACCCCGCGGACTCCGGACCGTTGCGCAATAAACTTCGCGATGAAGAGCCGAAACCGTGGAGAGCCGACGTTGTCGTCGCCGAGGGTTCCTCGCGACATACGATTTCCATTTCGTATGAGGTATAGCGACTTCTCTTCCTTCCAATGACGTTTTATCTTAGTAGGTATTAGCGTGTAGCGACGCGAAGCTATCGCGAAACACATTCGCTTGCGTCATCGCTCAGCCGCGTCACCTCACCGATTATATTTCTCTTTCGTATATACTCTCCTTTCCAATTGGTTTCCTCGGTAGCTTCTTCTTTTTCAACAGACTGCGATAATAAAAAAAAAAAACTTATTTATCGCCGTATTTCTCGTTAATCTATCGTCGTCAAAGCTTTTGTCGCTTTTCGTCTTATAAGGAAAAAGGATAATAGGTAATACGAAAACAATACTATCGCTGGAATCGCCGCCGTTTTGAAAATCCGGTAACTATAGGTTTTAATCATCGTCATCGACTGACGGATTCACATTCCCGAGATAAGAGTAATCGTGTGAGTCGAGGCGCCGTTCTCGGAATGGCCTCGCGAGGCTCACTGATTCATCGGTTCGCCACTGTTAACCGGCTTTGTAGGCATTTATCCGCGGATAGTATATACACTGTATATATATATATTTATGTAGCATACTTATATCTAAACTATCGAAGAAAGAGGCAAGAAAAGGTGTCTCAACGACACGCTTTTCCAGGCCACTGATCCCGCGCACACGTATCATTGATTAGCAGAACTTTGATCACAGGCTTCACGTATCCTGAGTCGATTTCAAATCGCATTAACGACGATAATGATCGCGTTACTTTTCTACACAGTTCGCTTGCTTTCCGCCCAATATCGGGAATTATTAAACTCCATTCGTCGTCTTCTGTGACTTAATACGAGAAATAAATTGAATTAGTTGAATAATGTTTGACAAAGAAATCGAAATTAAGTCGTCGCTTACCGTATTTCAATATCACATGAAAAAAAACCGATTTTTGTGATATACGTAATATATTTTTTCGTCGAAAAATCGTATACTACGGATGAATTTTACATAATTTTTCTGAAAATATATTAATTATACAAAAATGCCGAATTTCTTAAATATCTAATAATATATTGAAGATATATTAGATATCAAATAATAAAAATAATTATTGTTATGAGTCGTTAGTTATTAGAATTTTAAAAAATCTGCAAAATTTATTAGATTGCAGAATTAATCACCTCAAAAAAAAAAAAAAAAAAAAAGAATTCGAGTGGCTTAAACTTTGAATTTGTCTATCTAATCGTAAAAAAAAAAGAATTCTTGAGAAATTCCTTGAAAACAATGAAAACCGATGAAAACGAAAAATAACTCAATTTCGAGTGCGCAAAACGAATTTCACATTTATTTGGATTTTTCTGGTAAAATTTTTCCAACCGGATTGACTATAGTTGATCTTAACGTCGGAATGTCCCCGTCCGCAGGTAGTCCTCGGAATTTTATCAGGAAAACCGCAGGTCAACCTGTTCGCGACAACTGTGTCGCGTTAGCGGTTTTATTCGAAAAATTTTCAAGCGTTGTAGGAGAGAGAGCAAAGGAGACCTGTAATTTGTCGTCTTTCTTGAAGCTCCGCGGTACGCACACGAATTACGGAAGATCTCGCATGGGTTTTGTCGGACACCGAGTTTATCGTGTCGCAGACCCAACGGCCTCGAGTCCGTTATCCCGGTGGCCACAAAATTACATGAACGCGTTACGAAACCGATTCACGAAGGATGAATCCAGGGACAGTGGACAGCGAATTCAGTCCACTTTGCCAAAGCCCATCGCAATTGCGATACATCGTAATCGAATATTTTATTCAGCAACAATCCACCGCAAAAAAACATCGAAGAATGGTTAAAAAATGCTTTATTACTGATAAAAATCGAGAATCGATAGAAATCTATGAACTGCGCACTTTAATCGATTTAATCGAATTACGCATTCGGCACTATTGCCCTTCGAAATCACATTTCCGTCAATTTAACTTATTTTTAAATCTATTCTTATCGGAAAGTTTCTCTAATCGTTTTTACGATAAATACTAAATTCTTCGATGATGCCGTAGTCTATCGATAGGGGAAATCGAAATTCGAAGAATCATCGGTTACTTGCAGTAATGTTATCATAAAATCGCTGGAGATCGAAAAAACGAAATATTCCGATCGAAATATTAATGGGTAATGCGATCAATAATTCAATATTGAAAAATTTTATATTAAACTTAAATTTAGTTAACCTCTGTTATTTTTAACCCCATTCTGCTCTAAACGAAAGAACGAAATTGAAAAAAAAAAAAAAAAATTCAGTTCGATTCTCGTTTTGCGGCGGATTTATACTCTCAATCGAGAAATACCCGTTATGGGCGTTTCAGTCGGAGTTGTTCTTCCTAATAATTAAATTTTCCACGTGGTTAACGTATCCGCGCTATTATACCCGCCGAAGTCTCGTTGTCCTTGATGTATTAACGTGACCGTTCAGTTTTCTCGCACGAAACTTCTTATCGTTGCGTCGATCATTCGCCACGAGTTTAGTACTGAAATAGAAAAATTCTGATAGTCACTTCGCGTACGCAAACTGTATACACGTTATAATATCGCAGGGAAGACACACGAAGAAAACGGAATGCTTGAAGCGAAGTATAATATCGTGGAAATATTATACTTTTTTCAATTCTATTCGTTTTTTCGATGGAATGGCATTTTCTTTCGAGACATTTGTTTCTCTGCTTTTTTTTTTTCATGAAGCATAATATTCTTGAATTCAAGGGCTTTTTTAAACATTTGTTTCTCTGATTATGCGAAACCTCCGAACTCAAGTTCGGACGTTCTAAAAATATGCATAATATTCTGTACATTTAAGAATTTTTTGTAGGCATTCTTTTCTCTGGTTGTAGAAACTTCGGAATTTGAATTTTTCCCGATTCACGTATTTTTTTCATGAAGCATATTATAAAAATTTAAGGGTTTTTTTAGATTTTTTTTTTAGTTATAGAAACCTTGAAACTTAAATTTTTTCATGATTCGCGCGCTTTTTTTTCATGAAGCATAATATTTTGAAGATTTAAGGGCTTTTTTAGTTTTTTTTTTCTCTGGTCGCGGAACCCTCCAAACTTGAATTTTTTATGATTCACGTGCTTTTTTTCCCATGAAGCATAGTATTCTGAAAATTCAAGCATTTTTTAGGCAGTCTTTTCTCTGGTTGGAGAGCCTCTGAAATTGAATTTTTCATCGTTATGTGCCTTTTTTATCGGCGAAAATATACGGCCCAAAAAATGGTGTTTTATCGTACTTTAACCATTACCGCATTTTTCCATTGTTTTAACGCATGCCGACCGATATACTAACAACTGGAAGAGTGGACTTTCGACTTTGTTGTCTAGGGTAAGCGATTATGTCACTAATAGATGTTTGTATGTATATTATGTATAGCATCGGCGAAAGATATCGATTATAATAAATAGTATACCGTCTTCGCGCCTTCGAGTACTTATGCAAAGCGCGACAAGAGCTTCGATCTCGAGAGGTGCGAAGTGAGTTTGAGGACTCAATACGTACTGAATCAGCATACAAAAAAAAATTCAAATATCTCTATTCCACTAAGTTAAATAACGATATAATATTTTTAGAAAATCATCGATCATGATAATTCATTCAAAATCTATCAATTCGATATTTCGATGCAAAAATATTTGAAAATTCGTAATTGATAGATAAAAAATTGTGATTAGTCGATTACGATTTTTTTTTTTTCGGGTAAAATCCTCGAAATATTTCAGTTTTCAACTGGGAGATTTTTTTTTTCATGTCGCGATCTTATCGAAAGTTAAATTGCTCGAGTGATAATATACGCTTTCGCAAATACAAAATCATGCACGCGTTTAAACTATTATGTAGTCTTGAAAAGTTCGTCGCAAGCCACCCGTGGAAACACTTGTGTTTACACGGGCGACACCCGAGTTTACGATTGCGCTATCTTCTGCCTCTCATTCTCTCGTGCGATACGGACGAGACAGCTAATTGCAACGCGACCGATAACAGTAATCACTTGACCGCAGTTTTTTTTTCGATAGTCATTAACGTCGTGTTAGATAATTACCGTCGTTTTTCCTTGTAACTTTGATTTTTATTGTCGTCTTGGATTCTGCATGTTCGATCTTTGGAATTGTTTTTTTTTTATCGTGCGAAAGTATATCTCGATCGATATATCGAACTTTTGTCGATAATTCGATTAACGACTCGAACTTGAAAGCGCAAAAAATGTTTATATCCCGCAAAAAAAAGAAAAAGAAAATCGTTTATTTCCAATTTTGTATACCTACGATAGTTATTTCCGGTTCTCGCGCAATCACCGAATTCCTAATAGAAACAAAGCCGAGCTGTTCTTGAAATGTGTGTGGAAAATTATTGCAGGTGGTACCGTGCAGGCGGCCAACAATCTGGCATGTAAGGCTCACATATCGAATTCTCACGCAATTTACAGTGTGTTGTTTTATTAGATTAGTTAAAAAATAAATAATAGTAATACAATAAAAAAACTAAAAAATCGAATACATCGGATTCGAATATCGATAAATTATTCAATTAACCACGAAATTTCGCACTCACGCTGATCTAAAAAAAAAAAAAACGAAAAAATGCATTAAAATTCACCGCATAAGTACTATAAAGGCACAAAAATCTAAAACATTTATTTACGATTTTTTGTTCAACATTTTGATAAAAAATGTATTAAATCTTTAAGAAAATTACAAAATCTGCACAACGACTTTCGATCGTGTGATAGAATAGAAAAAAAAATTTCAAAAACCACAGCAGCATCAAAGCGAAAAGCACAATCACGAGAAGCACGCTTTTCATTCGCACCTCTGTGTTCGTATGAACGGTGATTAACACTCGGGACACTCATTGTCCCATTGGGGGAACTCTCGGGTTGCGCAATCGAAGCCGCAAATGCCATCTATATTGATGATAAATATCGTGAAAAATTGTATAATCGCAATGCTGCAGTAAATAACGTCCCTGAATTATGCCCCGCGGTACACCCGTCAATGGTCAAGGTTGATGCTTGTTATGGATAGTAATAAAAATAATATCGAAGAGTCACCCTACTAGTGTCGCCGATTTGATTTCCGCGTCAAGAATATTCCTTCGACGATATAATTCGAGTTTCGACTATTAAGGATTATTAAAAATGGCTATTTTTCAAGTCCACTTATCGTCGGAAATACGCACGTGCGTTTGCATGATTGCGTGTGTGTGTGTCTGTGTTTATTTACGCTCTTATTTTTCAGTTTGTTTTCGCACTGAAAAAAAAAAAAGAAAAAAAAAACCGACAAAAAAATTAATTCAACTTTACCGTATTATTACGCGAAAAAATATGTATCTACGTATTTATTTATCATTTATGTATATTATTATGGATTTATAAAATATTATATATATATCACTGGAAGACATATTTTTATTTTTTAATGTTTAAGGTTTTCGAACGATGGGGACAATGAAGAAATTTAAAAAAAAAATTGTGTTGTGTATAATTTTATCCGTATATAAGCACCAAACGTTTGGCACGTTTTTCATATTAGTTGTGCTTACGAAATAAGAAATATACGGTTAGAGTCAAAGATTAAAGTTTCTTTATTTCCGTGTTAACAGGTGATGAATCAGGAGGTCAGAAAGGAGAATCCTCTTCAGTTCAAGTTTCGTGCAAAGTTCTATCCCGAGGACGTGGCTGAGGAACTCATTCAGGACATCACTCTTCGTCTCTTCTACCTTCAGGTAAAATTATTTGAAATTCGTCGTGAAATTGAGTCTTTTGTCCCACCGTAGTTATTATTCCTCATATCCACGAATAATTCCATGAAAAAAAAAAAAAAGAAAAAAATTTATTTCATTTTTATCGCACGTGTGTAAAGTAATAGTTTTTAGTGTATAGCATAGTTCGCGCGATTGTTGGACCCCGAGATATTGTTCTCGTAACATGGAAACGATCTCGTGATGCGATTGTTACGCGACCCGCGAGATGCTTATCATCGATTTCGATTGTCTCGCGACAGGTGCCTCCAGACGTGAACTCACGAGACCTATGATATCCTTCACACGTTCCCCTCGTAAATACGGGTTTCTCTCCGGCAGATCCGACACGAGCGGAAAATGTAGATTAAACTTCCGTCTGTATTTAAAAATATTGAAGATGATTGCCTTTGCACGAGACCGCCGCACGAGGTTTAACCGATGTCTCGGGGACAGTTATGTCCTTCAAGATAAGAATTCAACGTTTTGCTCGTTTTCGAACAGTCTTTCGAAGCTATAATTTTCATCAACACCAACCGGCGCCACGCGAGTCTTTGACAGACGTATTTCGAGTCTCAACAACTGTGTCGCAATCCGTGGAAGTGCTGTTTACTGAGATTTAATTGCCGGGATTACCATTATAGGATTCACATGAATTTTTTTTTATTTTACTGAATTTTGCTGTTTCGGTAACTCTTACAATCTATAAAAAAAATGGTGAACTTAATGTACTCGGAAATTAAAATAGCTTATTAATTTATGAAGTATTATTAAGATACAAAAAATTATCACATTTTTTTTATATACTGCATTAAGTTATTAAAAATTTCAACACACATTTAAATTTTTTTTTTATACGGCTAATGTATAAATATCTTCAATACCGATTTGAGAGAAGTTTGTTTAATTCTGTAATTAAAAAATTGCTGGAAATTTAATGTACCGCGTTTGGAAATTTTTTTTTAATTGTAACGATACTTTACTTTTAATACCTTAAAACTACAATTTGTTTTTAGAGCGCCGATATCGATTCGATTGTAGATACTAATATCGAACTCTCAATAATCGGCTGTAAGAAAAAAATATTTTATACTAAAATATTATCCCTTCACAGTGCCACAGATATTATCATTCCGCAGTCTTCATGGAGTTCGATAAAAAAAAATACATTTTTTTTTTAATATCCTAAAGTACTATACGATGCCACAAACAATAAATTTGCTATAAATTTCCATATCGATCTTTACAACTAATTGATAAAACTTAACGAAGAGATTTCGAATAAAATAAATATATATATATATAGTAATTTTTTTACCACTAATTTCCAATATTTAATCGAATTTCTTTTTTTTTTTTAGGTGAAAAATGCCATTCTCACCGACGAGATATACTGTCCCCCCGAGACTTCCGTACTGTTGGCTTCCTACGCGGTACAGGCGCGACACGGCGACTTCCAAAAAGCGCTGCACACGGCCGGTTTTCTCGCGAACGATCGTCTGTTGCCTCAGCGCGTTATGGATCAGCATAAGATGAGTAAAGAAGAATGGGAAAATTCTATAACGACATGGTGGCAGGAACATCGTGGAATGTTGCGCGAAGACGCGATGATGGAATACTTGAAGATTGCACAAGACTTGGAGATGTACGGTGTTAATTACTTCGAGATTCGCAACAAGAAGGGAACGGAATTGTGGCTTGGAGTTGACGCTCTCGGTCTCAATATTTACGAGAAGGACGACAAGCTTACGCCGAAAATCGGTTTTCCGTGGTCGGAGATAAGAAATATCTCATTCAACGACAGAAAATTTATAATCAAACCGATCGACAAGAAGGCACCGGACTTCGTGTTCTTCGCGCCGCGCGTTAAGACTAACAAGAGAATTCTGGCGCTCTGCATGGGAAATCATGAACTCTACATGCGTAGACGTAAACCCGATACTATTGACGTACAGCAGATGAAGGTATACATTATTTTCGCACATTTTTTTTTACTTAAATTTTTTTTTCTTGTACCCGATGATGATATTTTTTTATTTGCTACTATGAATGCCGTGATAAAAAATACACCTTTTATTTGAGGGTTACTTTATAATTTTAATAATGACGATGAGGTTTTCGGCTTGGAAAAATTTTAATGAGGAACAAATATCAATTTTTTAGGCTCAAGCGCGCGACGAGAAACTCGCGAAGCAGCAACAGCGTGAGAAGCTTCAGCTGGAGATCGCAGCTCGCGAACGCGCTGAGAAGAAACATCAGGAGTACGAGGAGAGGCTGAGAACTATGGCGGAGGAGATGGATAGGCGGCAAGCCGAGCTAAACGAGGCACAGGAAATGATTAGACGTCTCGAGGAACAGCTGAGACAGTTGCAAGCCGCAAAGGAGGAATTGGAGGGCCGCCAAAAAGTGAGAATTGTTTATTTTTCATTCAGTCAATCAGTCCACAAATTCTGTTAGTCACGCGATTTTTATATATTTTATTTACAACGCTTATTTCTACACCATTTATTTTTATTTAAAAGCAAGGGATTGTCTTTTTCAGTTGTTTATTTACTTTTGTTTCTTCTAATAACTTTGAAGTAAATTTTTCAAATAATTTTTGTAGATATAAATGAATTTTTTTAACGACATGTATGAAAGACACGTTAACGAAACAATGTCTAAAGCTTTACGATAATTTTCAGGAATTGACGGCTATGATGGAAAAATTGGAGCGTTCGCACGAGATGGAGGCTGCAGAACGTGCAAAATTGGAACAAGAAATCCGTGCTAAACAGGAGGAAGTGATGCGCATACAGTCGGAGGTCGAGGTGAAGGACGCTGAAGCTCGGCGGTTGCAAGAAGAGGTTGAAGCCGCAAGGTAATCATTCGTTCATTGATCTCTCCGCTGCTCCAGTCTTTCATTTCATTTTTTCTATCTTTTTTTTTTGCATACAAACGGTATGCTGCTTTCTATTCTGCAATACGCTAACGGAACGATAACGGATATTGCAGACTGCGTCAGGAAGAGGCGGATAGGGCATTCCAGGCGAGTACCACGCCTCGTCATCATCACGTGGAGGAGAACGAAGAGGAAGGCGAAGAAGAGGGCGAAGACGAGGCGCCGCACAGCGATGTCACTAAGGATTTAGCTACCGACGAATCGATCATCGATCCTGTCGAAGGACGACGTACGCTCGCCGAACGAAACGAACGTCTTCACGATCAGCTAAAGGTAACAGCGTAATCGATGTTCGAACAATTAGCTATTTATCGACTCCAATACATCAATTTTGTAAATCATTTTTCATAATAATCATATTTTTTTCGTTTTAATAGATGCTGAAACAAGATCTCGCGCAATCGCGGGACGAGACGAAGGAGACTACGATGGATAAGATTCACAGGGAAAACGTACGTCAGGGACGCGACAAATATAAGACACTTCGCGAAATTCGCAAAGGCAACACTAAACGTCGGGTCGATCAGTTTGAGAACATGTAAATTATACGATCCGACAAGCGCATCCTCTCGAGAACGATAGAGAGGAAGATGAAGAAGAAAAAAAAAAGAAAAAAAAACACCGATCGTTTAAAGAGAGACGCCTACCTTTGTCCTGTTTTCAAGCCCTCGTCCGTCGCGATTCCTTAATTCAATACGAGAAACTTGCATTTGTTTGAGACGAAACGAAAAGAAAAACAAAAAAAAACATCAAGCAGATCGTACCCTTCGGACAGACGCCGTCTCGCGTTTCCACATCCAATACGCGCGGTTCCTTCATTTATCTTTCCTGTTTCCGAGCAAATCGCGTCGCGCGCTCGCCAACGTCTTCCCTCGAATTTTTTTTTATTCTCGAGTCGTTTTCTCTTAATCGATCCTTGCGCTCCGTGTCCCGTATACGTCCCTCGATTTCCTCTACGCCGATCCACTCTAATGGCCCAGAAACTTACGTTACACGTTTCGTTTTTTTTCTTTTTTTTTTAACGATCCACGTTCGCAACTCTTTTTTCCAACCTGTTGACGAGATGCGGCGATGACTTCGATCACTATACCATCTATCGTGTGGTCTTTTTTTTTTGTTTTTTTTCTGCACTCCGCAAAATCTCTGTTCTCCTCGTTTCTTGTCGCGTTGGGATCTTTCTTTCGTCTCGCGCAGTAACCCTATAGTTTCGAGTTCTCGTTATCCGTGGCGAAGTTGTTACAGGGAAGTAAAAAAAATAAGATACTCGAAAAAAAAAAAAAAAAAAAAACATCAAAACGGCAAGTGACACTGCATATCGAGAAACGATGAAATTTTATTAAAACTGCCGAACTCGGCCCGCATTGAGCAAATCCTTATATATATATACGTATATACATATAAATATATATACTTATATATATTTACACTTTGATACCTTTGGATCGCAATTACCAATTAGTGATTTTATATTGAAAAAAAAAAAAAAAAAATAACACACTTGTGGCCTTTGTAGTAATTATAATCACGCGAAGTTTAGCATATTGGGCGTATATTCCGTAAGGTGGTGGCCGCTCGTGCGCTTCGATACGCGAATATCGCCGATTTCAATCGGCGAAGTTTACGGATATGAGAGGGAAAAAAAAAACGAGAGAAAAACGTGAGAATGAATGAGCGGTAGAGTGAGAGTTGAACAAACGTTTGGGAGAATGTATGCGAATGAGGGTGAAAATCGGTTATGGTGGTCTGGTACGCCGTGTAATTTTTTAAAGAACCAATTCTTTTTTTTTATTATTATTATTAATATTATTACCTATTAATTATCAAAGAAAGATACTGCAAACGATAACTAAACGAAAAATGAGATAAAGAAAAGAAACAAACGAAAACATTTCTCGATGCTGCCAATTTCTCGATCTAAAGCTAAATAAATAAGTGGTAAACACGGTGTTGGATTACTTGTCAATCGAAATTGAATATACGGAACGCGAAAAAAAAAAAAACGTTACGATACTTTTCATAAAGCCAATTCCTGCCGTTTTATCACCAATCATCGCAATGGCAAAACGAAAAAGTATATTCAGATTTGAAAAAACAAACAAAAATTGAATAAAAAAAAATAAAAAAAACAGCACCACCTACAGAAGGGATAACGATAGATATTTTTGGATTATATTTAATATTAATATTTACAGATTAGTAGCGTTATTATTATATTAATATTTACATTTTAGTAGCGTTATTATTATTATTATTATCCAGATAATATTAAACGTGAAGTAAAAGCAAAGCATTTTTATAGTCGTCTATTTCTATCCGTAAGGTAACGATTGATACGTGCAAAAAAAAAAAAACAACAATTTATCGAACAAGTCAACGAAAGAAAAGCAACAACGTCGAATTTTTGTAATTTGTCAAAAAAAGTGTGGAAAAAGAAACGAAGAATAACGCGAGAATACGAAAACTCGATAAGTCTCGGATCCGCAAGCTTATGGTTCAGACATTCCAGAGCTGATACGATGTGTAAGATATATATATATTTTTTTTTCGTCTCATATGGAAACAATAATATTCAACTCCACGGATCGGCATTGTACGGTCGTTCGATCGCTTATCCGCTACAATTACGAGTTACAATTTCATTCGATCGATTGTCGAAATATTTTTACAGATCGGGTACAGTGACAATTTACCTAACGGGCCTTATTAGGAATATTGAAATTGCAATTATTCGAGAAGCTATCGATCGATCGAATTTCGCCGATTTCCGATTCTAAACGTACTTAACGATAATAACTTTTTTTTTCGTAAATCCGAATTTTTTTCAATTTGCAATCGAGAAAACGTTTATACCGTCGCGATGGTTATTCTTTCGCGACTACGTATGACCCGTCCAAAAAAAAAAAAATCGTTAAGATTGCAATTTTTTTACCAGAAACACATCGAAGTATTCAAAATGCCTAAACTTCTGCACGCTTTTTTTTGCTGTTGTAAATATGTAAATTGAAATTACGACACTTTCATCGAGCACCAGTATCAATAGCGACTATTATAACGGTCGATGAAAAACGGGACAGGAATTTTTCGAGAAGAGTTTTTACGTGACCGCATACACGGTTAAGCTGCAAATCAAAAGAGTATCTTTCGATAAAAACGAAAAAAAAAAAAGAAAATTATTGCATTAAATATACGTAAACGGTGGAAAAGCGCGGAGCGGTATAGGAAACGAGTTTCGATTTTTCCTAATTACAATATCGAACACGAAAAGCGGAAGTTTAAGCGCGACACTATTTACTCGACGAGGGAATGTCGGGCTAAAATAATTCTGCATTAATAAAACTTGATCTTTATTATGTTTTTTTTAATCTGCTTTGCGATTATCCGTAACAGTATTACACGACGGATTGATTGAAAGCGACCATTCACGAAAAAATGTATACACACACATACACACATACACACATAAGCTCACGATAAGGCGGTACGAATATACGGAGAGACACGTAGGTATTGTATATTAAAATGAAAAAAAAAAATGATTTGTTGGTGCGAGGATTATGGAAAATGAAAAATACTTGTACTTTGCTGAAAAACAAAAAAAAACTAGAGATTGTTTAAATAAAAATCATATCAACGCACGAATGGATTTATTTGTATTAAATGGCGTCCCTTTTTGCTTATTCCCGAACGAAAAATATGGTTATGGCGGATTTAACAACTTTTATCATAAAAAATAACATAATATACATTTCATATTAAAATCGATGTTATTGACTTCGGGTATATATTAGTATAACTATTTAAATCTGAGGGATTCAGTTGGAGATGCGCAGGAGCGCAGAAAAGACCCTTTCGCGCATGACGCGTAATCGTGTGCGTGTTCGTTGCTCGTTACACTCGGTGTGCCACTGTGTTCGTTGTTCATCACTTGTTTCGTCACTGTGTTGGACACCGGCCGGCCGCTGATCTCTCCGATTATGTTAATTTTCACTTGCTGTTCCTACTAAAACCCATTGACCCGTCAATTATGTATTTCCACGTGTACCTCTAGATTGCCGGCAGCAAGGAAGCAAAATTCAGATTTATCTCGAAGTAATCGGCATTCCGTATTCGTTGAATGCAAAGAAAATTATTAGTCAATACATTGTCGATACGCTATCATCTTAGTCGACTTTTTTTATCTACTTTGATCAATTTGCTAAGTACGGGTAATAAAACGGAGACGTTTGTAAACGAAATAATGTTGCGCAGAACTTTGTGCGCATAGCACGTGCGCGTTCAACCGCTACACTTCATAGCGTCGTGATCTTGGACGCCAGTCGGCTGCAGCTCTTCGAATTCTCGTATATTTTTAATTGCGACTCTTGGTAGAAACTATTCTTACGTAAAAAAAATATTCTGACGCGTTCTTTCTGAAAGTACGTCTCGGGAAATATCGTGAACTTTATACAAAACGCGAAACTCAACTCTGTAGGCTCTGCATTGCAGTTGGCATTTTTCGCTCACTTGTAAAATATCTGCCAATCGATCGTCCGTTTCTTTATGAATCTGTTTTAACGTAGTTCGAGATCGGGGATTTCTACGACCTCACGTACCTCCAATTGGCCGAAATCATAATAATGTAACTTGAATATGAGTCGCAGATTTTTGAAAATTCCATAAGCCGACGTTAACAAAAATAATGTGCGCGAATCGATCCGAACAGTTCAGAGCTCTCACGTGATCCGTGCTGGACACATACTTTGAAGAAAAAAATCGTAAATACTCAAAGTATGCTGCGAACCTAAGAGTTACGAGCAATAATATATGTCTGTAAGAATAAAATTCTCGATACAATTTCTTTCGTTCTTTCGGTACGCGCTGATAATTTGCTGTTTTTGTAGATTATATAGAATCGCGAAGGCAATACTCACTGTTAAACTACTCCAAAATTAAAACCGCGACAATATTATCAGTGTCATTACAATATTTCGATGGCACATTATTTTATTTTTCAGATTTTTCCTATTGTAAAACGATTAGTGAAATGAATTGCGTAAATTGAATATGTAACTCGATTTTCACTCGTAAATGTAAGGGCACCAAGTCATCGGGTTCTATCTGCATTCACGCTCCTCTTATCAAATCAATCCGTTAACAACCAAAAGTACTCGTAGATAAGGTATTGCCGAGCAAAAAGGTGGGGTGAAGTTACGATAGAAGCTTAAAGACTATTGCACAGTGCAGCAGTTTTCTCAGTGATGAGTTAGAGACGATTCGTTGATATCACAATTCGATTGACATTGTATCAATAAAAAAAATAACAATAATAAAAATCAATTTTTTCGAATATCGCGCTCGTGAAAAAAAATACGACGATTATAGCATAAAAATTCCGAGTTTCTCGCTGATAGACACTTACCGTGAGACGATAACACAAATATCAATACTATCATCTATATATATCGGAGAAAAAATTATACGCTACTGTACCTCTTCGCGCCTATGTGTTTTCTGTTGCGCGCATGCGCGTCGCACTTTCGCCGTGAACTCTCACGACACAAGCATCGCAGTGAAAAAAAAAGAAAAGTTGACGGTTATATCGTGTCAAATAGCAGAGTGGCAAGTAGTAGTCGACACGCAACGACCTTGACCATACAACACAATGTTTCTCGGGGAGAGTTGGGACGCCGAGATCGACGAGAATTCCATCGGCGATCACTACAACGACGATGACTACCACAGTGACAGGTGGGTCGAGTGTTTTACATTCATTGACATACTGTGAACATACGATATATCGATAATATATTTAACTCGCGACGGGACGTGACAGGTGTTCAAAAGAAAAATTTTGACAGAAGAAAAAAACAGCCGCTCTGTTTACACAGCTAAATCCGATAATGGATTCGATGCATCCGACCTAACCTCACGTGACGGTTGACGCAATTGTCGTGCCAAATTCGAATGCGAAAAAAATTAAATTCTGCTAAATTTACGAAGATTTTTTTTGTACTTTAACTTTTCCGGAGTAACGAAGGTTTCTTTATTATTCGGTACTTTAAAAAAAGTTAATATTTTTATAGAGAATTTAAATTGAATTATCGTGTAATCGATATATTGGTCGTGTTATTAAATTCAACTTTTACAGACGATTGGTATATTCTTTTTCGGACAGGAGAATGTTTTTTTTATAGGAATATTTTTTTTTTAATATTATTAAAACCGTTTTACTGCTGATTAAAGTTGATTAAGACCGCTGATTAAGTTCAATTTCTAGGAGCCTAAAGCAACATAGCAACCATTGACTTCAGTTTTCTTTGAGAAAAATAAAAATTCTCTATTATGCAGAAAAATGCACCAAACATTATTGAAAAACTCGAAAACGAAAAAAAAATGTATTGTCCAGTGTTTATTTGCTCCAACATTAACCAAAATACTGTTTATAGCTAAAGAGTATTAATTATTCAAGAGGGTTAAATTTGTCCGCTTCAAATTTTCGTCATACAAGATTTTTTACGACGATATTTACAAAAAAAATTATATTTTGCTCCGAAATACCAAAGTTGTCCGTAAATTACTAATAAATAATTAACTCAATAAATTAACTAAAAATATGTAATTAAAAAAAAATCGTATGTTGCAACAATATTCAGTGGACAATGCACGGCCTTTAAATTCGCCGGTTGCCTCCGTATTCACGTCTTCACGTCCGTCGCGAGAATTTGAAATTCAAAAAAAAAAAAAGCTACAAACAGTTGCTTAATTAACATATCGTTAAAGGCGTGAAGAATAACAGTTCGATTGGAAAGATCGACTGGAAGTGTCGCGTCGCGCCGGAACCGTTGTTATACCCAGAGCCGGTACACTCGAACATCGTTCGTGGTCGTTCGTCGTTATCTAACGCAGTCTCGTCATTCGACGATAAGAGGCGTCAGTGGTTTTTCGAAAATCGCGAACGAAAGGTGTCGATTCTCCTTCCGTCGGGATGCACGCGCGCGCGCCCTCCCACATCGTTAATTCCGAAAAAAAAAACATCGTAGTTTTTTACGACGCGAGTCCAATTTCTTTTCCTAAACACACTTCTCCCTTTTAATCGTTTGCAAATTCATGTTTTCGCGAAGTTCTCGGTGTTTTCCAACATTTTTTTGTTGTTTATATTATTCGTGCGCTACGCTAATAATTCTGCATTCGTCGGGAATTCTTTGGATGGAATAGTCGAGTCATTCAATCGTCGCGACGCCGCACCGTCAATAAAATCGTAAAATTAATCGCACCGGATATCCGTTCGTTGTTCAAACTTATAACAAGCAATACGAACAAACGCTTCAGGATTCGATAGAATTTTCGTAAAAAAAAAAAAATAATCGAAGTTACGGAGATTAGACACCGTCCGATTGTTTTGTTAGCAAAAAAAGAACAGAGAAAAGCATTTGCGAAGCTATCGACGAAAAATGTTTTTCTGCCGCAGTAGAAGGGGATCCTTCAGTCCCCGTACCGAACTCGAAGAATCGCTTCACGAAATGAGCGATATTTATGGCCAGACGCCGCCCAGAACTCGATACATACGACGGCAGCGGGAGAAGAAGCAAAGAACGTCTCTGGGGTCAGTTTCAAAAGGACTGAATAAGGAAATTCACTAACGCGATACGTAGTGCACATTTCTCAAAAATCCATTCAAAAGCATTCTTCAGGTGCAAAAAAAAAAAAAATTAAAAAATTCCACACTTTATTGCCCTTAAAAACAATTTTCACAAAACTCTTAAAAAATATCGATTTCGTCAGCACTGAGTCATGAAAAAAAACTTTTTTTACTCCGAAAAATTGCACTTCCCATAAAATTCCTTGATATCCCATAAAAAAACTCCAAACACTTACAAAAACGACCGATTGTTCTCATTTTACTCCAAAATTGATTTAAATTCCTCTTCGAGATGCACTCAAAATTCAGTTAAACAATATATAAATTCCTGTCTCCGAAGCTTCGCCAATAAGGAAACTCCGTTTACGAATGAATTAACACTTTGTGATTGTATTTTTTTTTGTTCTTTTTTTCTCGTTCCATCATCAGTGAGGGAAAATCTGCATCATTGAAGGAAACGCGTCCGAAGATACCGATATGCCGGCGCAATACGCTTGACACGATAATCTTCAACCAAATGTGTGATAAAGCCGACATGGATCGGGACAACGAGACCCGCGAGGAAGCGGCGAAAGATAGCAGCAGAAAGTGCAAAAGAATATTGAAACTTATGCGCGGAAGCGAAAGAGATTTGAAGCTCGACGTTGATGCGGCTTCGCACTACGCGGAAAGATCGTCGGAACGTCGACCGCCTTCGACGCCGAATAACATGAAGGTACGAGGAAAAGAGATTCATTTAAACACCGAAGAGCAATGTAAACGTAAAGCGTTCTAAATACTTAGCAGCGGTTATTCGTAGTTAAAAAATCAAACAATGTTGGCAAACGTTCAAAGACCTCAACGTTTGGGAATTCTTTTCAGATCGAAACCCGAAATAGATTTAGATGTCTTCGTTCGAAACCGGTCGGCGGTGAGGATCGAACCCGCGAATCATCGCAGGTGGAGACGATTATCGTACCGAGTCAAACCGATGCGACCGCTCAATCGCCGAAATCTCTTAACATCAAAGAACGAGAAATATTTCACGACACGTTTTCATTCCTCATACGATTGGTAAGCTCCGCCGATGCAAAACTTTCGAGCGAATTGATGTATCGAAGGAAACATCGCGTTGAAAATATTTTCAAAGAATTCGTTAATTTCGCGTTAAAAAATGTATCGAATTGTTGATTCATAAGGGTATCTCTTTTACTCGCTAAAACGTTCTTTTTTTTCCTTATTTCCTGCAATTTTTAGTATGCGGTGAATACGAAATATGTTTCGGAGTCTTTTCTGGCGGCACGAGGATAATTTATGACCCGAAAAAGAAAATTCCAATAAATCTTAAAAATACCGGTTGCTACACTGCGATTATAAAACGCTGGAAATAATTTGATAATTCCGGAGATATGATTTATCCTCTTTCAAAACTTTTGTATAGTTATTATTTTTATCAACCGACGTATTCGGAATCTAATCTCTTTTTAAAAACTACTCTCGCGTCTCGAGTCCGTCGGCGAGCCTCGGGGCACCCGTGACGCCTCTGCGTTGATAAAATATTTACATACTATTTATAAGTCGTATTTGATTGTTACGCTATGAGGATGAAATTTAAAAGAAATGTGCGCCGTTTCTGCGTTTAATTTTGCAGGGAAGTACCGACAAGGATCGCAATTGTCGTCGTCAGATGAGCAGCGAGGAAACTCGATGGCAAAACGAATTGAAAGACTTGATATGGCTGGAGCTGCAGGCTTATCACGCCGACCGTAGTCCGGTGGCGCAGGACGAGTATCTATGCAAACAGCGCGAAGCCGTTGGTTCATTGCTTACGGAAATAATAGAGTACAGGTGAGACGAATCCCACGCGCGTTACAATAGCCCCTGACGTACTTTATCGACCAACGAATGCGGTGAAAAACGAATTGAGTCCGATAACGCGCTTTTCAGAACGAAAAAACCGACACAATCTTTGTAAAAATTCGCTGAAAAAATTTGCAACTACTTTTGACTTTTTGCGCTACAGCTTTGGAAAACCTTTATTTTCTTTTTTTTTGTGTTCCCGGCATTTTTTTTTATCATTTTGTCGGTTAATTCCTATTTTATTTTTTTCCGAAATCGCAGCACAGAAATATTTTGTAACTCCTTTTTCATCGTAAAAAAGAGGAAATTAAGAAACTTATTTTTTTTGCTTTAGATACGACCCCATGACGAGCCTCGTTGAGCGAAGTTCCGCGTCTTCGATATCGAACGATAGCGGTTTCGACGGAACAACGCCAAGTGCATCGTGTCTCATGACTGAAGTCGTTTGTTCAGGATGTCTATCGATGTATTGTAGGCCGTGCGCTCGTTCGCAACTCTGCGCCTTGAAACAGGTGGAAAATTTACTCGCGCGTCTCGAAGCTGCTGAGGCACTTTATCCGTCGTCACAAGCGTTCGCTGCTCACTATCCGATGTACAAAAGTCCCGAATTCACCGGCAGAGTAAAAGCTATGTGTCTCTGGTACAACATGACGAAACATCACAGATTAAAACTGATGATATTAGGAAAATTATTAATGATGCTGGACACGTCGAAGACGAGTTATGAACACACGGATTCGGGTGTAAGGTGAGCGATTTCGGTTGACAATCGATGCATTATCACTATTACGAACGACGCTGGAGAGCAAAGATAGCCAAACGTGATTTTCAGCTCAAGAGCCTCCGAGTCGAACGAAACTCAGGAATCGCGACAATGCGTCGTTCGGTTCCAATTATCGAATATGGATGAGGGACACAACAGCAGCACACCTACGGATAGCAACAACAGCAACGCATCGTCAGTCGGCGGATTGTCGTACACTCAATCAACACCATCCACTCCCGAGTCTTCTTTTACTTATTCGGAAGACGACAGGCTCGATTTTTATCTCATGGAATTCGATAGACAGGCCTACAGGTAAATTTTGGATATGATTCGAATAAAATGCAAATCAAATTTGCATACCGCCCCTCATTTTTTATCGTCGTTTATAAAGCGGATTTAAAGAACAAAACATCGGGCATATCGGACTATCGATTTAATTTGCATCTTTTTATAACTCGAAATAGAAACATAAAAAATTAGTGAAAAGGATATAAATAAACACAAAAACAAATAATTATGAAAAAACGAAAAATTAAAAATAAACAGTAGGAAATACTCTGAAGTTATTTAAAGTTTTTATTTTTCGAGGCTGACATATCTACATCTGGAATGGTCTTTCAAATACGACTTTTCGACGTTTTAGAAAGTTCCGAAAACTTTTGTCTAAATATAAAAAATAAATACTTTTTGCATCGCGCAAATTTACACAAATCATGCTATTTTGTGTTAATTTGAATTTGAATTACGAAATCAAAAAATAATAGTAGCGCCGGGAGTTGAAAACTTATCGAAAATATTCTAAAAATTGTATAAATCGTAGAAAATACATAGAGGACGTACTGAAGACTCGAGGACTTAGCAAAAGTCTGAATTTTCTCGAGAGACTGCATACTTCGGTTTTGAGAAAAGCGCGATTAGCGTTGGAGAAATACGAGACGACAGACGACGATAATTCGTCAAGCGAAGAGTACGAAGGGGATAGAGAGCTGAGACGTTATGGTGCTTGGAGTCCGGAAGCGCGAGCATTAAATTTACCATCTTACAGGTAATTTTGTTAAAAATATATTATCCCGCAATGTTCTTTGTTATTTACATCTTATAACATCTTATAACATTTTTTTTTCGTTTTTTACTACTCTATTCGTAGATCTGCGTTCGTCTTTCTATCGCGAGTTCCGCTGGAAGTCGTCCATGAATTTTTGCGTATGAGACTCGAGCAAAAACCCGAGCAACCGGGTCCCTTATCGGTGCGCCAACTGATGCGAGAGATGCGCGAAGGTCTCCGCATCGCTTGCATACATCGCGACAGATTCGAGGAACACTCGCGTACCGCTATAGCGTGCGATGCAATAACGGAAACAACACTGTCGTTGGAGGACGTCGAAGAATTCGACAACAGTCTGAAATCCGTTTGCGAAGTTTATCTCGACTACCTGCGTCAATGGGTTGAGATGGTGCAGTACAATAGTTTTCACAAAAATTTGATCGACGACGAGTGGACATTTGTCAAATCGATCGCCGGGAATATTACGGACGGATACAAAATCGGCGGTGTTAAATTTTGGTAAATTGAATCGTAAATAGTTTTCTTCACAATATTTCTTTATTGTAGCAAAAAACTTGATATTCCATTTCTTTTAATTGATAGATAATAATGGCATTAGCATTTTTCGATATTTCTGCATTTACTGATTTATTAATATGATATCTAATTGATAAAAAAATAAAATTTGACTTTTGTTTCGTCAATTATCGATCAGCGACATCGAACAATACGAGTAAAAAATAATAATTAAATTAAATATTTTCCAGCGAAATCGCCTGCGCGATGATCGAACAGGTGAAAGATTATCTATTCACGCGTCCGCAAGAGATCAAAGAGTGTACCGAGGTGAAGGAGGAAGACGGTGGTCTCACGAGATTTCATCTTATGTACGTCGGTCGCGAATGGCAAGGAATGTTCGTTGAGGCGCGTGAAAAAGTTGTGAAAAGCGTGTGCCTTGCAAAGTCACTGCGTCACGATATCGAAGAATTTCCATTGAAAAACGACGACGATATCGAAAGAGCGATCGACGATCTCAAGGAATCGGTTCTCAGTCTCGGCAATCGTATCAGTGTTCTGATAGAAAAATTTCAAGAAAACGTCGATCAGGCGGAAGAGCCAATGGGTGAAAGCGATCGCGCGGCTCTCAAGACTCGAGTGCGCGAAATTCTTCATCAGGCATACAGAATGGGCTTTGATTATCACCGAATAGCTTGCAAATTTTTTTTACCCGAGGAACGAGGATTGTTGGTGAAAAGTCTCGTGAGTTTCGCGATACTTTGGATGGAATTTGTGAAAACCCGATGCGAAAGAGGCAGAGGCTTGAGACCGCGATGGGCGAATCACGGACTCGAGTATCTAATGACGGTTTGCGAGCCGCTAAACACGAAACACTTAAGCGATCAGGAATTTGAAGAATTGAAAGCATCGATGGATCGTTGTATATCGCACGTTGTCGGCACCGCCGTTACGCCATCGTCGAATAACGATCAGGAAACTCACAAAAGATTGCCGCGATCGCGAGCCGCTTCGCCGGCTCATACGAGAAGCCGAACGCCCAGTTTTAGCGTACCGCCAAAAACTCGCGATAGTCTTAAAACTCACGAAACGTTGACGAGCAATCAGAAGAAATGTTCGTCGCCCAGCGTCGTCGACGGCAATGTTACGCTTTCGGTACCCGAACGCGGCGTCGTTAAACGCGAAAGGGTTATAATGGCGGTGCAAAAATTGGACGAAGAACTCGACGAGAGACGGAGGAGTCGCGAACTCATAGGTCAGGTTGCCGACAGACGCGCCGTTGACACGGTCCGAATAAAAGTACGCAGAGTTACCTTCACGTGGCAGAGAGGCATAAAAGTTGGACAGGGAAGGTTCGGTAAAGTTTATACCGTCGTTAATAATCAGACTGGCGAATTACTCGCGATGAAAGAAGTTCAACTGCAACCCGGCGATCACAGAGCCATTCGGCGTGTTGCCGAGGAATTACAGATATTCGAAGGTATTAAGGATCAACATTTGGTTCGCTATTATGGAATGGAAATTCATCGGGTAAATTTGGAATTCATTAATACTATTATTAATCGAATTTATTGACATTATTTATTGAATTGTTTCTTTTTTAATTATTATTTATTATTTATTGAATTAAATTTATTGAAGATAGAGGTAAATAAGTATTTTGCTCCTTTGAAATGCGTTTTTTTAGACTTGCAGAAAGAGAAAAAAACTCATCTTAATTGTGTAAAAATTGAGAAACAATTTGCAATTTTCATCGGGTAAATTGGTAATTCAGTAAACTTTCTTATTAATCGATTGTTAAATTTTTATTTCGTTTTGTATTTCCTTTATTAAAACTTTTTGTTTTTATTTCCGAAAATAAAAAAAATTACTTATATTGCGACACAGAAGTCTGCAGAGTGTTAGTCAATTCAGAGTGCCATTTTAATAGATAAATAATATGATTTCGTTGCTTTAGGAGGAAATGCTAATATTCATGGAATTTTGTGCCGAAGGGACTCTCGAGAGTCTCGTTGCCGGCAGCGAAAATGGTCTTCCCGAATTATCGGTGAGAAAGTACACGAATCAGTTACTGTCGGCCGTAGCTGTGCTTCACTCTCACGGAATCGTTCACCGCGACATAAAAAGTAAGCGAATCCGTGGCTCTCGAAACTCCGTATTAATTTTTTTTACAATTCGTTTCATTACGATTTTTTTTTCCATCAGCTGCCAATATATTCTTAACGGATCAAGGAAATTGCCTCAAACTCGGCGACTTCGGTTCGGCGGTGCAGATCAAAGCACATACCACAATGCCTGGCGAATTGCAAGGTTTCGTTGGCACACAAGGTAAATAATACTCTCGTCATAAATTCGTGACATTTATTTGTCTTTTTCATTTTTTTTTATACGACAATATTTGGCGATTAGTACGCAATTGACTTTCGAATTTTTACAGCTTACATGGCACCGGAGGTATTTATGAAAACGGAAAGCGGCGGTCACGGACGAGCCGCGGATATCTGGTCGGTCGGATGTTGCGTCATCGAGATGGCCAGCGGCAAGAGACCGTGGGCCGAGTACGACTCAAACTACCAAATAATGTTTAAGGTTCGCTATTTATTTCATATTAAATTAACGATACTAAAAAAAAATGCAAGATTAATGTATTTTCTTTTTTTTATGTTCGATTTTTTCTCAGGTCGGAATGGGTGAAAGTCCAGCGCCACCGAAACACTTGTCGCAGGAAGGCGTCGATTTTACCAGCAAATGTTTGCTTCACGATCCAAAGAAGCGACCAACGGCTAATTCCCTCTTGTCGCATCCCTTCGCCCAAACTTACGAAGACGTCAATTCGGATCTCCTGCGAGGTGTGATCTCGTAAATCGACGGCAGTTTTATAATTTTTTTTTATTCGCGAAGACACGAAGCGAAAATTTTCTTTTGTTTTCTCCTAAAGTTCCTTGCTATTTGAAACTGCAGAGCTGCGATCAAAAAAGACCGTGAAGTATATATATATTTTTTTTCTTTTCGATATTGTCGAGCGAATCTCAAATGTTTTTTCACGGCAATATACGCTCGTTAACACCTCATGTACGGAGGTCGTAAATATACTTCCGAATTTTTCGACCAGTTACCTTCGATAACGAAATTAGCGTTTTATTTAGCTGGCAGAAAGTCTCCCGTATGTGAGGGGTTAACAATACGGTATCCTTTGCGAGATTCAATTTGTCGAATCATCAAATCGGTACACTTCCGAAAAAACAGCAGAAAAAAAAAACACAATAGTTATCGCTTATGCCAGAAGTTTGAATGAGAAAAAAATGCATTTTTCGAATCGAGTTTTCGCAAACAGCGCCTAATCGTGTATTTCGGTTCACTTTGACTGCGCAAAATTATTCGTTTCGATAAATAATTTTCCGGCGAATAATTTTGCAAACCATTTTTATTCCGGAAATAACTGCATCTTTTTAATTTTACACAAAAAAAAACCAATGAACAAAAAATTATGAATATTAGCGCTCGTGGCCTCTGGTATCGGTGATAATACGGAGAGTAATTTACAAAAAAAAAAAAACGTATCCATTTAGGGCATTAAAAGACAAAACTCGCGGTCTCTTGTGCGGAGACCAACCTATAAGCTTCGTAAATCGTTGTGTACATACATATACATCATATAATCTATTTTTAATATTTTCGAGCTGTCGCTGTTGACATATATTTATATGAAATATATTTATTGATCGTGATATACGCGGCAGAGACGAACAAAATTTTGCGATTACTTTTTTTCCTGTAAAACAAAATTATATTTCCTCGAAACATTTTTGAATCTTATATTCTTCCTGTAGTCTTCTTTTTTTTTATATAATCGATGCCGCGAACTATATTTCGATTTAGAAAAAAATTAATAAAAATTATCATGCGAAACCACGAGATGATAAACTGATATCATTGAATCGATCGATTTTGCAGTTTTTTTGGAGCAATCGAAAAATGGCTCTGCGTTCGTCTCTGTCACAGCTATTAAAGGAGTGAAGGATTTAAATGGCAGCTCTTTGACGAAAGCACGTAGAGCGGCAAGATGAATCGAGTAAAAAAAAGTCAAAATAACAAAAAATAAAAACCTTAAAAAAAAATCGTAAAAATACGAACGGATCGTGTGTGAAGTTTTGAAGCATTCCAATTCATCGTTTTCACGCCTATCCGCGGGTGTAGGTTGCACCACCGATTCTACCGATCACGCGAGAGAGAATTTACGATCGTTGACTTTCTCGTTCCCATCGTACGTCTCGTACGATGGATAGTAGAGGAGCGTTCGTTCCATCTCGTCGCTCTGCTTCTGGCTGCATCACGTTTTCAAATAAATTTGACTACAAAAACAGCCGATGTATCTACAATAATGTCGTAACGATGATTTTTTTATTTTTATCAATTTTTTTGTTTTGTTTTCTTGTTGTTATTGTTTTTATAATGATAACTTGTCGGGCATAGAGAAGAGAGGACTACACGCGTAGTTATTATCGTTAAGTTGGCATAGGTAACGTCGATCGAGAGGTGGGAGTCTGCCGCGTCGTTATACATGCGCTCTCCACCGACAAACAGAAAGTTTTTTGGAGTTTACTTATTCCGTTAACGCCGACAAAACTCTCTTAACGTTGCATCGTCATGCGACGATGTCATCGGCCTTCTAAACATCTATGCGGTACTAAACGCGGCGAGAGACTTTGTTTGTTATTTCTTCAGAGTCGAATGAGACAATTTTCCCATTCAGCTACAATTACTTAACGTTCGGACGCCGAAAATGTTCATTGACAAATCGAATATTTGACGACTATTAAGCGGAGGAAATTCCACTGGGATTTTACTTTTCTACTGCGAAGATAAATACTACGATTGACGTTACTAATGCGTTTTCAATTTAGATATTTTTTTTCATATTTTCGACGTCCGAAAGTTTAATCGACGAAACAAATAATTAATCACTACGTTTTGGCGTTAGCCTGATATGCGGGTGATATTCCTGGTCGCGAAATCGCGATGACAATGTTTTTTTTTTTTTTTTTTTTTTCGCGATGTTTTAATAGTAACATAGAGGCAAATTACGATAAGTCTTCGACTTCGTAATGTACCTTCCTACGTGTTATCTAACGTAACATTAGTTTATTTCTCGTATTAGTCAAATATATCTAAGCGTTAGAACACATATTGTACATACGATATGTTGTAATACTAATTGTTACAATATACATAGAATATTTTTAAATAGACTTCAACAGGTAACCGAAGGAACAATCGATTCGTATAATACTGCGTAATACTGCAACAACTTAAATAAAATCTCATTGAAATACTTAAAAAGAAAAAAAAAACAATGAAAAACTCAATAAATACACAATATCACGTGAATATACATATATATGAAGAATTAACGGAGTTCTCTTTCAACGGGTCGCATAAAATATTCCTAACACTCGACGTCAACGCCGAATCGAATTCTCGTTCTGCAGAATTTTCTCGCATAAGTGACGAATAAACTTAACGAATCCAATACAATATCCAATATTATAAGCGCTTAAGTTGTTTCTTAGTCGAGAAACAATATTTCCTTTTCGGAATATTTAGAATTCAACAAATTCGTTTTGTCATCAACAATGGATTGGGAAAAATCTATAACTATCTCAAGTATATCTCGAGGTATTAAGCTTTTTTTTCAACAGTATAAACTTTGTAGATATGCTTCGGACTCCGAAGTAACTTTTCAATTTCTTTTCAATTTCGAGTTATGATTTCAATTTTCCTTTTTTTTGCTATTTTATTGTATAATGAAAATTAATTGGTTTTTTTTTTAGTTTTTTAGTAAATGGCGAATTTTTCTTGCGAATTAACTTGAAGGAGATGTTTCTCGAGTTGGAGCCGAAGCCTTCGATAAACGTGAAACAAGAAACGATCACATGTGCACCGGGTGGCTGTGCCTACGGGCTATAATGGCAGAAGATTAGAGCGATAGACAGATAGAGCTACTAAAGCCGACTTTCGCCATCCGAGACAGCGGGTGGCGGTTAAGATCGACCCATCTAAGAATTGGACAAGAGTTTTACTGTGCGGGCGCCAATGCCGAAGATTGGCTACATGTAGAAATGCCGTTGCGACAGAGAACGGAGGCACGGCGGGGATCCCGTGAGATTATTCCTTTTTTTTTCTTCATCTTCTTCTCTTCTACTCTTTCATTATTCTTTTTTCATCTCTATGTTTGTCTTGATTCTTGCCGCTTTGGTACGGTTACTCCTTTATCGTTAGCCGCAGATCACTCCAATAGATTTTCACTCTTCTGATTCTGAATCCCACGGCAATCCCAGTTGTCTATTGCGTCTCGATAAATCCGAGAGATTTTACAAAACACATTAGAAACAGTACACGTGCAACACTATCGATCTATTCGATCGTTTCTAACTATATTGCCTACTTACACGCAGCACTCCTTTTTTTATTATTTTTTTTACGATTTTTTCATCCCTTATGTTCGACGAAAAACCCCGAAAATCTCGTAGGTGCGTCTAAGATAAAATGTGCATCAGTTACACACGCATCTTGAATTGTGATATACTAATCGATGAGATCTAATTTTCGTTTCTTGCAATTGTAACTATACTTTCTTTTTTTTCGTAACTACTATGCGATTTATATCTTTTCGACGCTATAAACTTCATTTTTGTGTATTGGAGGATATGTGTTAATGTAAA
The DNA here is from genome assembly GCA_964006125.1 of Cryptus viduatorius. Lineage (NCBI taxonomy): Eukaryota > Metazoa > Arthropoda > Insecta > Hymenoptera > Ichneumonidae > Cryptus > Cryptus viduatorius. The sequence continues at coordinate 12,249,485 of OZ023227.1, read as the reverse complement.
TAGTCGTATTTATCGATTAATAATCTACAACAGGTGACTCTTCGTTGCACGCAATTCTCGCGTGCATAACCCGCATATCCTTCAATTATATAGCACCTCGCGAACCATCGACCTATGTCGAGTTTCTGACACGTCTTCGGATCATCTCTCGATGCTTCTCGAGCGTTTTTTCCTTTCTCTTCCCCTTAATTTTCAGGTCAGAGGGGACTGTATTAATTATCTATACAAATATGGAATATTCTTCAGTATAGTGCCAACTTTCTCCTTCAACCTGTTTGTTATTTTACTTTTGCCACCGGTTATTTTTTTCCTCATAGTCTGTTTTCATCCTTCGGTGAAACTGAACCTCCGGCGATTTTTCGCTCCGTTCGTTACTTCCGCTTGTCATTTAATCGAAAGCCATGGAAAATAGTTTATCGTTGCTTCGTGTTCTTCAGCATTGTCGCCATATCACGCATACTTTGCTCCAGTGCCTTAGCAAAACGGGATGCGCTGGTTCGTCCATCGCTGTGAAACGCCGAGACGGAAAATATAAAACCATTTTTTCTTACGTTGTACCCGCAGCCGTAACCGTCTGGAACCACCGGACCGTAACCAGCGATGACGTCGTTTCTCGTTGTTATCTGAAGAAACAAAGGAAAGAAAAACATTTAATAACTCAAACGTAACTCGGGGGTTTCGTCATAATATTTGGAAGACAAACGAGAAACGCGCGAATGAGAAATGAGGAAATGAATATCGAAGAAATTAAAAGATTTTTCTCTTTAGTATCTCGACACTGAATAGTCAAACTGTTGAAGTACGCGGGTTGTTTCGAGGGTCGAAAACAACGACTTCCGCCCTCGAATCGTCCCGCAGTTCGTGGATTGCATCCGGCGGCGTTTCACCCGCCGGAAGGGCAATTTTCTTTGTTGCCAAATTGACTCTGTATTGAGTCACGACGAGGGGGTCCGTTGAGGAGTTACCGACGAAGGGTTTTCACCCCCAAACGCACGGACTCTTCGCACTCCCCGTTTTTCAATTTTATCCTAATTACCCCTTTTGCCGAACGCTCGAGCATTAAGCAAAACGTACTGTAGGGCATTTTTATTCATTTCGTTCCTTTGATGTTTCACGAGAAGAGATTTCTATACGCGACTGACCGGGAAGGACGGTGAATTGCTCGTCCATCGAATTAATTGAAACTTCGAACCCATTTATATATATATGTCTTTTTTCTTCTTTAGTACCGACCTGCGAAGTTGAGAGAGCAAAATGATTGACGATTTTGTAGGTTTCGTCGAGAAAGAGTTCCGGCATCGGTTCGCCGATCTCTTTAGCAGCGTATCTCAGTCCCATTAGGTGATTGTCGATCCCGAGACCGTGTATATTATCCGACATCTCTTGCGACTGACGCTGCACCGCGAGATCGAACAACTCACGGATTCTCTGCTCCTGCGAATTAATATCGTTGGTCAATTAAACAAAACGGTACATTGTCGAGCGCTGTTTTGTGCTTTCAAATTATAATTAATTCAAAATAATCGGTGTGTGTGATCAGCCCGATAGAGGTGCAGGGGGTTCCGAACTATTGCCAGTTGTAATCGATTGCTTTACATTTCTTATACCAATAATCGTTGTATTAATGCATTTTTTTAATGCGCACATAGATATTAATTTAAAAAAAAAAGAAAAATCAAATTCAATTTATAATGTGTAATTTACTTTTTTCTAAATTTTCAAAAAAGTTTTATACCGATTTGTATTAAATTTTTGCTTCAAAATGAAACAAAAATTCTCAGCAATTTCCTCGTTGTTCCGTAGTTGCGGGTTGTTTTTCTTCGCGCTTTCCTACAGTCACTTAGAAAGTAATCTCATTCGTGATATTCGAGAAATGAACTGAAAGGGGTAGTATCGAGTTTCATATTACTTTCTTTTGCCTGGAGAAAGTTGCGAGAAAGAGCTCCGAATAACAAATAGATCGAACGAGCGATGAAGTTTTCAGAGTGTACCGAATGATCGGCTGAAACAACAATGTGGTAATCGAGAAAACAACGAAAGACCTCTCGTCTTTTTTCCCCCTCGCGTCGTTCCAGTTAGAGACCAGAGCAGCGATGGTAAGAGGGTGAAATAACAAATGGAAAATACTCCCGACAGTATCTATAGCCCTCGAAGGGCTACGAATACTCGTTGATACGATACTCAACTCGACGCTCACATTTTTTTTCTAGTGCCCCAGTCTCCTCCGCAATGTACGATAGAATACAACAAACACGAGCGGCAATAAAAGAATTTGTCTTTTGCCGCGGTTCGCTCCACGAAGGTACGAGAGCTGTGTATCCCTTCAAGGATCTCGGCAAACACTCGATGGAGACTTCCAGAATCCCGGATACCGGTGCGTCTCTAATTGATTGCCGTCTCTCGAGACTCCGAAAGGTTTTTCTGCGTCTATTTTCATCCTCTCATTTCTAACAGCTTTTCTAACGTTAAGATAATTTATTAAATTAATCAATAAGTATTTAAAGAATCCAACTTTTCAGCTCCCAAAAGCTTAAATCCCCCCTAAGTTGTCTTTAAATCCCTTTTTTTGTTATTATTGCATAAAATTCCTAAACCTAAAGTCTCCCATCCGGCAAATTCGATTACCACTGGCATAGCATCACTAAATTTCATTTTCAATTTAGCATTCATCAGCGACAATGAAACAATAAATAAAATAACAATATCTCGCGGATTGTACGACAATACGTAAATAAATGACGGCAACGATACGCAAAATTTCTACTTGGATAATCGAAGGATTTGTCAGTTACACTGTAAATGGTGAACTGAACTCTTTTGGTGCCTTCTTCTTGTGAATCGTTGTTCGGTTGATTGGCTCCTTGCATTTCCGGATCACCCTGACACATGGCTTTCACCCACGCGAGGCTCTCGGGACTCGCAGCTCTGATAACGTCGACGCGTCCCAATGCGAATCTTCTGATACCTGCGCTCTCGTATGTCGCCACAAGACGTCCGTGTAATCTATTTCGGATGTGAGATATCGATGTTGTGTCAGGATACGAGATTCGCTCGAGTCGAAGTGGGAGGCGAGCAAAAAATTAGCATTACAGTTATTGACCTCCAAATTCCAAGGTACGATTTAGTTATTGGCATCCATTTGCCGAGCGGCTCGATGAAACGCGAACTGGTGAACGACCAATGACTGTTCAGAGGTTCAACAACTGTAATGCTTTAGCTTAGAGGTCTATAATGTACGGTCGGGACGGTTCGTGAATAAATGAAGAGGTCATATACGGTATTAGTACGACGAGAGATATTTACGGAGATAGTATAATGGTTTCGATCGATCCGTATATACGCGTTCGGGCAAACGGGCCACGAGAACTCGGACTCGAGTGAAAAAAAAAAAAGAAAGAAAGAAAAATGCAATCATCTTTCGCGAGACATCAGAAGCGGTGGCCTTTAAGTTATTTGATTATTTAACGATAATAGAGGGTAAAAAAATAATTTCTTCAATTGAATTATCGATTCTTTGGCGAATCAATATTTTCGGATGGAAACTAATTACCGGAGCGAAATTTTTTGTTCGTAAAATTGCTGAAATGAAAGCAATTAGTTACGAAGTATCCGCAGGGAAATTATATATATTGGAAGCTATAAAAAATATGTTTATCATATACACTGTTATATATATTTTTATATACTTAAATATTGTACCGGAGGGGTGAATTTCTGTTAATTTGGTGTTTTTTTTAATTCGGGTTAAAAATTGATGAATTTCGGACGATCGATCGCGGATAATTTTGGTTATTAATTTCGCGCACCTGAAGTATGTCAGCTGTAGCGCCAGTTGTATGTACGCGTCGGGGCTTATGCTGCAAGTCTTTATGAACTCTTTGGTGTAGTCGCGGAACCACAGGATGCAGAGGTCCAAGTCTTCCACAAGACTTTTGTGCGGCGAATTGAGAGAAAATAATTGCGTTGTTAAAAATTCTTTGTAATTGCAACCGGAAACACTGAGACAATTAAGTGTTGCGAAGAATAATTATACTAACGCATCGAACGTCGTCATTGCTTCTCTGATATCGTTCAGACTCCGCTCCGTTAGGAACCATTCGAGTTTCTCGGGCGCCGGAAGATGCGACGGCACGAGATTTTCTTCCAGTGGCGGTAGTGCGTCGACCTTTTCGGTTAATTCCTCGAAGGCTTTGAATATCGCTGGTGCCTCACCAGCCGAGTGCTCGTACGTCAGTCCCCACATACCGTCCTGAGATTCGAACAATTACATCGTTAGTATTGTTGAAAAAATTCGTTTATCTCATTCCAACAGCAGCAGGAAGTAAAACAATCGAATGAAAAAGTTGAACAGTTTATTAATGATAGATAAATATCGAAATTTGTATGCGAAGAAAATTGCCAGCTGAGTTAACGCATATTATCCGCTAGCGATTGAATCGCTTCCGTACAGACAGAGCGGAGAAAGTAAGGATTGCGAATAGCCGCAAAAAATCGGCATTATGCATGTTTCTCACGTGCAAATTCGTCACCGAGCAGTTTAGCGAGTTGCACATCAATAGCTCTAATGTTGACGAAGAATGTGTGGTTTTTTTTCTTTCTTTACCTAATTTTTATCGCGTACCCGAGAATGGAAATTTGCGAGAAGTTTAAGTATCCATTCTTAACTGGTGAATATACTTACTTTTCCGAGTATCGCATGGAAGGTCTTGTCGAACCAACGATTCGCGCCAAGGTGTCTGGAGCCACCGCCATGTAATGCGTGATGAAGAACGTTCGCGTAGTCCCGATCGTTGATCCATCGATCCTCCGCTCTCAGTGGTTCGTTGAAAGTTGACGGTAGAATATCTTCGTCGATGCATACGACGCACAGACAACGCTCCAGGAGCTCAATATTGTGACGATTGCGCTCGTCTGTAGATAAAAATCGGTTATAAAAACAAAGAAACGGTGAACAATACAATAGGGAAGTTACTTGAGTTTTTTCCTTTTCTCGAAAAAATCTATCATTTTTATCTTTTACTTTGTAAACCGTAAAACTTAGACAATTGAAAAATACATAAAAAATCTCAATTGTCTTTTGTACAAATTGGCGAAATATATTTTTTCAATTTTACTTCCGGATTTCTATTGCGTTATATTGTTATATTAATAAAACATTTTTTTTATTCATCAATAAAAAATGTTTGTTCATTACAAAAAAATGTAATGAAAAAATTCATAAGTAATAATAATAATTTAATAATTTCTTTTAATTAACGTTATATTAATATAATTTTTTTACGATAAGATTTCAACGTTTTTTTCGCTATAGTTAACGATATCGTGTAACTGATAACAGTGATTTACCGATGCGATGTTCATAGCTGTCGCTTACAGTAATGCGATATCGTCAAGTAGAATCATAACATTCTATAGAGGGGAAGTTGAGGTGAAAGTTCTCGAAAGTTTTGTCACAGGACGTGTATAGCTCAATGCAGTCGAATGTCCTTTGACACCGAAGAATTTTCAAAGTACCGAGTGAATAGGCTGACCGCGTTTCGTCGTTAACTCGTTATCGCGCAGCTGATTCGATTTGCTAATAGCGAGACGGATAATTGTCGGGGTCACGCGCGCGTTGCCTTCTTGCCGTACCGCATGCTCTCGATGTTGAGTTAAGTCTCTACCCGATTTTCCTACAGCTTCATCGAGGATATCTTCTGCTCTCGGAGCGCAAAGGGGGAAACGGTGAACTAACGGGGCATATTGCGAATATTGGTACGAGGAACGACCGGATAATTATAGCGAGGGGTTGCGATAGCGATGTGTTGCGAAGGGTTTCATCGATCCTTCGTCTCATCCTGAATTTTTTTTTTCGTTCTTTGAAATTTTTTTTCCATACTTTGAAAAAATATCTTACTCTTCAGCAATTCCATTCTCGCTTTAGCCCACACGGGTCTCTTGGCAGTGGTAAGAATGCCAATAGGCGGTGTTCTCGGATCGGCCGGTATTTCCATTATCTTCAGAATCTGTTGAATCAATTCGCTTTCCGTGATTCTTCCTCTGTCGGATGCTCTCACCGGGACGCTGTAGAACTGCACTCGACAAACATAATTCCGCAACATGCATTAAAAACTTTATATGTGAATTAAAAAAATTAAAACATTATACAGTTACGTATCTATAATACTGCGCTTCGCGAGTGAATACTTTCGTGAGCGCCATTAGCCGGCGCATCGGTATACGAGTGATTATCGAATAGTTTTTCTCTAAATAGTTATTACGGTCGTAGTAGTCGAGAGAAATATCGGTGTCTACATATATATATATATATATATATAGCGGCTCCATAGCTTCATCCGCGTGTCGATAGCTCCTTTCTTGCGCAACGTTTTGAAACGTTTATACAAACGATCATTTGCCAATGGTGTGTAATACAAACACAAAGAAGAAGAAGAAGAAGAAGAAGAAGAAGAAGACGAAGAAGTCGTATGCAAGATACCGAACGCGTTTAGTAATGTAATGACAACATTTGTAAGTAATGCTAATGACGGACGTATATGTATTATTGTATACATAAAAGAGAAGAGATGGATATTGAAAAAGCCTAATGACTGGTATCCGACGCGGAAATACAAGTGTTTTTATGGCTGTAGACGAGACACTGATACATAAGACTATACATACCGGACGTACAAATATATTACCTGATTGTGATGAGCGACGATAATGTGATCTCCGGAGGTTGATCGGTCCATTATTATCTGTTCGTCTGCGCTTTCACCGGGTCTACGATAGATTTTAAACATCTGGTAATGCTGAGCCATACACAACGGTTGCCACGACTTGCCGTCCTTCGATTTTACTCGTTCGACTTCCAAATCGTTTCTGTAAGTCGCAATGAAAATTAGCAACCAATTAAATTGTTAATCAATTTTCTATAATTGTTAGGTTCATAGATTTACTGATTAATTTATCGATCAAAGATCTATAAATCGGAGCAGAGATAAAAAAAAGAAACTTGAAAAATGAATTCTATGAAAAAAAAACGTAATAAATGAGTTTTACAAAATAAAAAATTAGACGTCGTTGCTATGCTTCGATTGAACGCGTTCCACTTCCCTTCGTTTCTGTAAATTGTAATGAAAATTGGCACACAATTAATTCATAATAATTAATAGGTTCAAAGATCTCAGTAGAGTTATTGATTGATTTATCGACTTGGGTATCAGTAGAGGTATATAGGTATATACCGACAGAGAGATCTATAGATCTCGACAAAGATACAGATGAATGAACTCTGAGAAAAAAAATTATTAAACATTGTGGTCTTTATGATACGTATATCAAGAATATCTGATAAATTGTCGGATGAAACAGACGTTTGTTCCCGTCCAGCGAACTAACGAGAAGAAAATGAACCCACGGCTTCCCCTCGTTTCACGAGCCTCGACTAGGCGAGTGTCGTCGAGGATCTCACAAGTGACAAGAATAACGAGGCGAATAGATCGATCGATTCTTCGTTTTCGAAACCGGCGCTACCCTCGTTCACTATTATTATTCGTATTCGCTAAAACGTCGGGGAACAGAATATCCCCGATTATCCGCGGAATCGGTTCGCTGAGAAAAAAGAATTTGTACTCTCGTAAGAAGATAGTCTCGGCGCTTCTTATGGAACAAAATCTCGACGATGAGCACAGTACAGATGCTTCATCTTCAGCACCGGATACCGGATACCCGACGAAGCTAAGGCCTTTGAGCTCAACTCCCGACTACGCTATGCCTTCTTTATGCCTCTCGATTTCTATGGATCTTACTATCCCGGATTTCCTCGCAGACTCCGCGGCATCCCTCTCGCTAAATTGATTTGGCTTCTCTCTGCGTCTCGAGAACTTGAGGTTTTTACTTTCTCCCGCTCCGTTTTTTTTTTTTTTTTTTTTTTTCGGGACGACGAGAACCTGTGTGGCTTTCGCGAGAGTTTGGAAAAAGAAAAAAAAAGCTTTGACGTAAAAAGGAAGAGAAATTGGAAAAGATCCGGACGTTAAGATTCGAGAAGCGACTGGAGAGATATGAAAGCGTCACCGGTAAGTTTCATTTTGATAAATGATTCGGTAACAGGGCGAAGCTTTTTATTATGAAATTTTCCCGTTTTTAAAATACTGACGATTTTACGAGCCTTGAGGCGTATCTTTTCATGTATTTTTCTTGTACTTTTATACTTTTTCTTTGCTCCTTCGTGAGTGGCGAAGAAAAACACGCGCTCTATGGGCAATATGTAGGGGAGCCGTATGTGTTTCTGGGGGAGAAACTATCAGAAAAGTCTCGTAATGGCGAAAATCCATTTCCTTCGTTTCTGTATGCTGTGAGGAAACCTTCAAAGGATCCATGGAACACCTAAATAGGAGCAGAGAGCGAGATACAAATATTGATATTGAAGTTGTATATACAAGTATATTGGTAACACGAGATTACGAGTGGTAATGTGAGATAACGTTGGAAATTCGATCGTAGAATTCGAGACTCTTCGCTTCTCGGAGGGATGAAATTAAATGATTGAATAGCGAGGCTAAAAAAAATCAATTCCAATGCAGAAAAGATCGATTGACATTTCTGATTAACGATGAAACTCTATTCGTTTTATAAATAAAAAAAAAAATCAGGAAATAAATTAAATCGAAAAATTATTCTATTGTAAAAAAAAAATCAGTTCCAGTGCGAAAATGATCAATTGACTTTTCTGATTAATTCTGAGTCATCATTCGTCGAGTTTAAATAATATTTCTTTCAGGAAATAAATTTGAAAATTATTGTATTCCCGAAGCAATTACGCTTAGCGGGCAGACGGAATAATTCTAAAAAAATATTAATTGTGTTTTTACCGGTACAGTGAGTGGAAATAACTCGTTAAAATTTGTTTCTACGCAGTGAAAGTCTGCGGAGAGAATTGCTTTCTTCTCGTTCGCTCACGACAGCCAACCGAATTCCCACAGTTCGTTAATTTTCGTACGAAAAATTGCGAATACTTATGTTTGCATCCGGAAATCATTGTCGCGATAAAGAAAATAATTATCGATCTGAAAAAATAATAATAATAATTGTTCGAATTTATTAATGAATCAAAAAAATGTTTCAAAAAAATTTGTCAACAATCATTAATTTTTTGTATCATGATATAAATTATTTCATAATCTTTTTTTTTTCGGCTGCGAGACTCGTACGAAACTTGCAGATTATAATGCTACTTTTTCCTCGGTGCGTTTTCTCGTGCAGTGAACGGAACGGGATCGATGGTTATGGGAAAATAAGGAGATAACTATGCCGCGAAGACGAGATAGAAATGTCGTTTCCTAACGAGAAGGTTGTAACGAGTGTCAAGTGTGACGATGATTGAACGAGTGGCTGTCGGCGGGGATGGGACAGGAACGGATTATTATGTACACTAAGTGGATTGATCAGAAGAGTTGTCGAGAAACATTGCTAACATAGTCTCTTGCATCGTCGGGGTTAAGAAGGTTAGAAGATTTAATTACGAAAAATAATTTGTTCCATTCGCAATATTCTTTCAGCAATAATTGATGTTCATCAAATTACAAAAAATTAAAAAAAAAGAAAAGACGATCATTTTTTCTTTTTAATAATCGAACTTTAATAGTTTTTTTTTAATACGAAATCATGAAAAATCTTCTATATCTAGAAGATTTATTTATTTTTTAAATATTTTTATGTGAATTGTAAACATTTAAATTTGAAAAGAAAAACGAAAAAAATTCAATTTTTTTTTATTTAAATAATTTTTTTTCATTTAATAATGTAATGCTAACCAATTTTTTTAATTCAGAATTCATGAAAACATTTTTAAAATTACAATTTCTTTTTAATACGATGTTTTGTTGAAGAAATTGTAATTTATTTTTAAAAAATCGTATAATTTCTCACCTGTCGAGAGCTTCTTGATAATCAAGCAAAGCCATGAGAAATCGTCCGAGAAAAACTGCAGCGTCTCGGTGATTCGAGAATCTTTTTGGTCGGGCGGCGAGTCCGGGATTGCTATTGATCGGAAGAGCGAGGGGTACCGTGAGATACATATCGTTTATCCACCAGTCGGTTGCCTGTCGATCAGAAAGATGACAAATTGATTCGTTAGTCGGCTAATCACATATTCAGTTTGCATTACAATACGGTAGTTATAGGATATTCGCATCGCGTCTTTCCATAATTGCCCGGGGTCAGTTGAACATTTCAGTCCTTACGGCGACGAAGAACAAACGCGCTAATTATTATTGACAGTTCAATTAATTCGCGAATAACTCGAACCTCCCACCTGCGCGAGAAGCGGAGCCTCCGGCCGAATTATATTCGTCAAATTCGCGAATATTCAATAACTCTCGTTATGCACCTTCAATCAATCCGTATTTCCGTAAATTTCATTTTCGCGAAATTTATCTCGTCGTTAGGAAAATTTTCTCTCGGGGTACTTTTGAAACATTGATTTAACGCGAAAAGGCGAGCGACGAAATCGCGATGAAAATTACAGTGACGCGCCTGGCTGATCGCGGGGTACACACACCTAATCCTTATTTAATGATGCGTAAGCCGTGTTCCGCGGCGATCGCGCGTTTACAGAGTTTAAAGTCTCGAAAAGAGCTTTTGCTTTCCGAACAAAATAACGAATATTTCTCAATAATTCGCGCAGCCGAAAATTTACAACACGATTAATAATTCGTGTTATTAACATTTCATGTTAATACGAAAATTCGAACGTTCATTATTTTTTGCAACTGACAAGTTTCGCTGGTCATGAAAATAGATAGCGCGAAATTGGGAGAAAGACGAAAAAAAAATACTCGTACCTTCCGAATTTGTCGTACAGTAATTTGGCGCGCGTAACAATAATAGCTTTGTGGAAATAATTAAATTTCACAACGTTCTCACGTTCGTGCATATGATAAGCGCGCGAGAGTCAATTTCGGAAGGACAATGGGGATTTCCCTGCTATCAGAAGTACCCGAAATTGGACGAAAATTTCTCACGACCCGTGACGTTTTTTTTGTTGCGAGTGAAAAAAAGGATAAAAACGTTTATCGCGATATATTTGTTCAAATTTAACTTCAGTGCATTCCGTGCAGGCGTCCTTGTTCCACTCGGCACGGTTTTTCCAACGCGCGAGAACGATCTCTCGTACAAAGCGTCGCTTTCACCGCGCGAGTTACGCGAAGAGTCACAACGAGTTTTTTTTTTTTCATGTTTATTCACTTTAGCACGTGTGCGAAGCTCGTTGCCGAGAGAGCAGATACCGGTAGCTCACGTTACAACTCTCAGCCGGAGATATATTCATGCGACGTTCCTGTCGCGCGTACGAAGTCTTCGGATCTAAAACTCACGACGGCGAAACGTCGTAACGAGCGCATGATTTACAGCACTTGAAGCAAAAGGTACGGACAAAGGGCGCCCGGCTTTTTTACGGAAAGACAAAGCCGAGTTGCGGTTACCGAAGGTCAGACTGTTTGCTCGTCTTCCTGTATTATTTCCATCGCCGAACGGTCGAGTGGAAAACAGGGAATGCTTTTTCTCGGACTGTTCGTTTTACGACACTAATAAGGGGTTCGTGAAAAAATCTTATGAATGCTCATGATTTTTTCAATTTTTTTTACTCGCGTAACAATTTGTAAAAAAAAAAAACAAAAACGTCGATTATCGTTACGAAAGATTCACTTCCGAGGTTTTTCATGACTACGATTAGTTAACAAGATTATTATTACCCGTCGCGAAGTTGCGGTTATCCCGTAAATTGTCGAGTCTCTAAATGGCGAGTTTTCACACGTAACGGGATTCTTGACACCTTGTCAACGATCTCGGCACAAAACTAAACGATTCGCTAATTATCATTGTTACGTTGTAAAATAAATGAAGATGCATTTCTCGAAGTATTTCACAAGTACGGGTTGTTAACCTCACGATTATAATATTTCGCGATGCTGCGACGAGCGCGTAAACTGTTGGTTCTCTAATTGGTGCATTTTCTCACGTAACGCGGCGCTCGAGACTTATGTCTTCTCTCTTGCTCTCGTCGCTGAGGGCAGTCGGGCGATGCACGCCGTCTTCGGTTATTCGGTGGTGTCGTAAACGGTTATGTTATCGGTTATGTTTTCGCCAGTTTTATTATGTCGTTACAATTAATCGGACAACAGTCTCTATCAAAGTTAATTCCGCGTTCCTTCGAGATTTATGGCATTCGTCGACGGATCCACGGGAAATAACCGTTGATACTCCATTGAAAAAAAAACGGGACAAAACCGTTGAAAAAAAAAAACAAAATGGCGCGTATAACGACGACGAAGTATTTGCATCCGAAGTAGAGAAAAGAAAAATGTCGGTAGCTCGCGAAATATTTTTCGAATTGTTTTTTTTTTATCTCGCTATTTTTCGCGGTAAATCGATCGCGCGAAGTACGGGCAGTAGGTACCAGACAGTGTGTCAAAAGTTTTCAAAGAGTTTTCAAAGTGTTGACATCTGTAATAATAGGTACCGGTTGCAGAGGTATATCATTGCGAGTTCAGTCTGTGCACGTAGCGTATATGTTGCGATGAGGTTTTTTTTTCTTCCTATCTCCCTCGATTCGCGAAGTATATATAATAGCATCAGAAATAGAATTTCTCAGAGTAAGGTACGCGTAAATATACACTTCCGGATATGATGAAAACGTAGGTGTACGACAGTGAGGTTTTCTCTGATATACTGAAAGTGTGTATATATATATATACATATGGTACGCGGTCGACGAGTTCGAACTACGAGGGAAGTGGTACGCGCTCCTTTTTTTTACCGAGACTATATCGATCTGGGTCACTCGACTCGGATCCGTACTCGTCACCCCCGTCGTCGTCTCGCATGAATCTTTTACGAGAATTTTTTTTTCCTCCAGCCCAAGCGTCCGCCAATCGATGTTACTCATTATTAGGCTTGCGTCCAGTGAGTAAAAAAAACCTCTCTCGGCATATATATAGGTACGTATTTATAAAAATACATATGCGAATTACGTTTACTTGATTTTATTCTCTGTGAATGCGGAGTTTTCGTGCTCTTTCGGTCAACTATATCGTCCGTTTTTATCAATTCGAGAATTTAAATCGAAAAATGACCAAAAATGAATTAAATTATTTTCATTTTTTCGATACATTTTTTCATTATATTTAAAAAAAAAAAAAAACGGACACGATTCCGAAAATCTTGTTCGTGCAATTGCAGCCAAATTTGTCGAGTGTCGAGTTTTTTTTAACGAAAAACCCATTACACTCATCGCGGGTCAGAGGATTCAAAACCGGAAGTAAACGTTTATCAACGGTTCGGTCGGTTCATACATCGAGATACAGTCTCAATCGGCTTTTTTTCGCTCGGTCTCGCGTAATTAATTATCGGTATTTACGAGACGCGCTAATTGATACTCGAGAAAAATTTCGCAATAGTCTAATGTGAGAAACGTGTCGAGCCAATTATGTTCGTCCATAAAAAAAAACAGAAAAATGTTACGAACATTTGGTGAATGTATTTTTTTTTTTTTTTCGAACGTCTAGCCGACTATGGATAGCGAACAATTATGTATACGAAATTGTCGGTGAAACTTGCGTGGTAATTAAAGAAAAGGTTAACGCGCGACAGTCGCTGCTATTCGCTCGTTGTAGAATTTGCCAAATTGCTCGTTTCTTTAACCACCGTTCGTGTCTCTCCGCGATGCTATCGAGAAACTTCGGACGCAATCGCATATCCGAGAAATAATAATCGCGACGTTGAGCGCGAAATATACATAGGATTCCCAACGAACGGTTTGCGTTACTGCGTTCTCGAATTGGCGATCGGCGACCGAATCGATAATAGACACTCCGCGTCACGTGGATATAACGCCGAAGCCTTTCCATCGCCAGAACCTGACGAGTATCGAGCCTGGATGAGCACATTGTTCACATCCTACAGCGTTTTCCTACGTGAGCACGTAAATTACGTAAACGCGGCCGCAAAATCGTCGATGGCTTTGCACTCTCCGTTGCGCGCGAAACGCAATACGCATATTTAATACTTAGAGAGTCTTTAAAATTTCCACGATTCACTTAGTTTTACCGCGGAAAATAAGATAATAGCAAAGAATTTTTTATTTTTTTTATTTTTTGATGTTCAAAAAACATCGGAAAAAAAGTTTTTTACGTTAAAGAAATATTGAAAAAAAATTTTGTTACGTAAGAAAAAAATATTATTTCTCGTCAGCGCGTAGTTTTCGCCGACAGTGCAAAAGGCCATTGAACTCGAAAATTGCTCGCGCGTTGAATGAATTTAAAATCGAAAATGATAATTTATTCGCTCGGCAACATTGGCAACGAAATGACAAAGTAGTCGTTGCGCGGAACGTGAGACAGGAAAACAATTCGTCGACTGCAGTTGCGAATTGTTTATACGCGAAGGTGAGAAATTTCATTGCGCAAACTCTGAGCTCTAACTTCGGTATACGTATATTATAGTCCCACGCGGATACTCGACTGCCTTAAATGCATTAAAATTCTGTGCGTGAGCCGCGAAATAAATATCAATTAAATTGCCACGAAGAAGAGACGGATGAATGAAACTTTTGCTTGGAATAATGAGATCGCTCGGGGGTGGGGAACACCGTTACGCTAAATGGGATAATATATACTCCGAGTCGAGCGGAGCGCATTGAATTTAAATTTGTAATTGATTTTCGATCCCATTATTTCTGCGCAGTGCAACCAAAAAAAAAATGAAAAAAATGAAAATAAAAAAAATAAATAAACGATTTATGATTATTATATAAATAAAATGATTGTATCGATTACTGAATTTCTCGATCTTTTTTTTTTTTTTTTTTTTTTTTTTAAAGAAAAATACCGTAATTGTCTCAACACGAAGCGAGGATACGCAATGATGCGTAACTTCCGCGATCGTTCGTCCGCCAATTCCGCGGTTTTCATCAATTTAATACAAAATTAACTCAAAGTTGAATTTTCTCTCTGTAAATTGAAACCTTTGCATATATCCATTTCCCAATGTTTCGTATCAAGGATCGCGGTGTGCGGAGATCGTAATGATTATATTTTCGTGTCACGTGAGCGATACATCACCAGGGCGTCTCGCGTAATGTGGATTACCCTTAGAATGCAACCGCGAGAAGGATGGAGCTGCGGTTGCTTTGTGAGGGAACGTCGACGAGACACCGTTGATTCTCGTTAGAGGTGTATATCTGTCGGTGCAGTTCTACATCTCTTCTCGAGTTTCGTCACGGTGTGTCGGGAGAGAAAGAGAGAAAATATCTATATGTATATAAAATACAGAGGCGAATGGTAGAGAAGCGCGACGCGGCGCTCGCGTGAACCGTCGGTTTCTCGAATCTCATGAAATGTATCGCGATACCTCCGCACATTCGCTCGAACCCCAACCGTTGCTTAATAAATAAATAAAAAAATTCCCGTAAAAAAAAAAAAAAAAAAAAAAAAAATTTACAGAAACCCTAATTAAAATTTCTAATTCGAAAGATCAGATCCGCATTGTCAGTCACAGTGGAAAATAATATTATACCGACGAATAAAATTCATAAATCGATCGAAATAATATTATTTTCGATCGGCGTGTGTACCACACTTGGGTAGCGAGGTTAACAGAGCTGTATTAACGATCTCCGAGGGAATAATCGCGTCGAGAAGATCCTCGAGACTCGCGGTACGAAGACGCGAGTTCTCCTAACGCGATGAGGTAATATTTCCATTTTTTTTCGCCGTCTCGAGGAGAAGACGAGAAGAAACGACGCAATATCTTAATGCGCAGCATCCCACTACGTTAATGGCGTAATTATGTTGCACAGGTGAGAGCATCTCTTGTGTGTTGTTCTCCGATAAGTCGATCGAATGGCGCGGAGAGATCGCGGTAAAAAGCGCGATGTGCATAACTGCACTTGAGAGTTTGGCACAAGGTAAACCGGGTAGTTATACGCGCAAAACGGGACGGGGAAATCGGGATATGGATTATGAGACGTGGGATGCGATACTTTTATCGTTTCGCGGAGATATCCGAAGATTTTCATGAAATGTACGATATAGAGTCGCAATAGCGGGGCAAATATAGATAATTTCGGAGATATATGTGAAGTAATAGATCGAAGAATGGTGTAACGTTCCGAAGGGATTCAGACGGTAATTTTGCGAATTACAGACATTTCGGACGTTCGACTGAGATAATCATTTATTTATGGATCGTCCGTGACAATTCGATTGGATACGCGCGTCGTTGTAATCGTCGGTAATTGGTAGTGTCCGTTGATGATTGAAGGGGAGGGGGAGGAACGTAAAATTAATCATTATCGATCGTGACTGCAGTCTCGTGCCTCGGGAGGCTTTATACGTGATTTAGAGGTATCGTACATCAGCAGTACGGTAACAGCGGGAGAAGGCGATATATCAATGATTCTCGTATATTTCTACAGGTAGGAGAGGTATCGATTGATTTGGATGAAATTTTCATCAACGAAAATATGAAAAATTAAAATGTATTATTTTAATTAATTAATTGATTGAAAATGTGACAATTAACGGTTCGAAAAGATTTCTTTTTTTGCAAAAATTTAAACAACGCTTAGAATCATAAATATCAATATATAATAATAACAATTATTATATTTTATGATATATTTTATTTTATAATTTTTTTTTTAATACGACTGAAAAACATCGCGCAACCCTATCGAAAAAATGCATTATAGAGAGTTAACGGCTCGTTACGATACGCGTGAACGATGGGTAACTCGTCGTCATTGCAATTACCGATGTATACACAAAAATTGTCCTGTAATTGTGCAGAAATCCATAATGTTGGTTCATAGTTCGTCGGTCATAAATTATTGTCCGCGAATGTATACCGCGGGGCTATCAAATATCATAATGAAAACGCGCGGTTGTCGTGCGCAAACCACTGCATTAATTGCCGTCGCTGGTGGTTTTTACCCATAAGCCACATCCGCTATATCGCGTCCATTAATTAACGAAACCGTGACTAATGGCTTCGAGATATTACTTCGAAGAGAATGAAGTCTCGTAGCGATTTTTGCCATCGACTTCATTCTTGAGACACAAAACTGTTACGAATTAATGGAATATCGCTATTCACAATATTCTCGTGTGCAAAATTTCGATAAAAACGCATACAGAAATATAGAAAGAACAAAATACAATTCAACGAAAAAAAAAAAATGCGCAAAAACAATGCAATCATCGGAAATTTTTAATCTTAATTTTTTGAAATTGATAAAAAAAATTATTTTTCGATTTCCATTATTATTTCATTGTTTCATATTAAAATATATATTTTCTATTACAATTTTCATCGTACATATTTTTTATCATATTAAGTACCGATTACTGAACGGAATTCAACCCCTTAATAAATAAAATTGTTATTATTATCGTGATGGAAAAAATAAATCGACAGATACGCGGTAACTCCGCGTTTCACAATTTGTCAGCGCGTCTATTCGCAATTTACGTAAACAAGGCGTATATCCGCGAGGATTTCGTATGATAATTTATCAATTATGGAGTTTACATCGTTTGATGCACGTCGATTAAATGCAACGGGGTGCAGGGAAGGGAGAGGAAAACGTGAGATGGGAAATACGCGGAGTGTTCTCGACGGCGATGTAACGTTCGAAGCACTATAAACCCCGTGCTGTCTGTATATCTGCGTTATTAATTATTACTGCAGAGAAGGGGATGGGAGGGGGGTGACGTGGAACGAATTTGCTCGGTTCGGTATCCTCCGAGATAATCGAATAATTTGACGAGGATTCGGTTACCAGCAGCTCGTTCGTCGGGGAATCCATCGAACCCACGGATACGCGCTATATACACTTTCGTTTCTCTCTCGTCAATTCCTCTTTTCGTCATCGTTGTCGTTCTATCTTCCCTCGCGTGCGCGTATACGCACACACACTCGGGGGCACGTTTTCCCCATCGCATATGACGGATGGCGGTGACGAGGCTAATTTCAACGCGGCTTCGGTTCAACCGCGAACTTTCGACCCTCTTATACCTCAACACACGCGCTTTACAATACAAATACAAACGCACAGATGTACTCGTGATACTCTCGTAAAGAATTACGAACTATAACACAAGATTACTCCGTCTGAGATGAGATATACAGTACTTATAGCATCAGAAATTGAATTACGAAGAGATTGAATGGAATCTCACGAAAGGAAATATTACGACGATTTTCTTACGGAAGAAGAATTTTCATCAAAATTATCATTCGATCTGTTGGGTCGACGAAATGTTTCGTTACTCAATATAACAAATTATCGAGAAGATGCACTCGTTTTGGATGATAAAAAAAATTATTAAAAAATTTTGTTTTTTTCGGAATTTGAGATTTTTGTGAAAATTTATCGATATTCGAAATACATTTTTTTTTTTTTTTTCATTTTTTGAAAGTTATTATTGGAACGTATTTTGTCGGAGAATTCTATTTCATTCGGGAAGAGAATGAATGATTATTAATGGTGACGAGTCATGCGAGAGAATAGCCATCGTTGCCGAGCATCAAGAATCAGAGGCACGTTGCAGCTGCTTTTCTCCCAGCGCTTTCGAAATGTATCGTCGTTGCGGTTCTCTTCCGTTTCTATAATAATACAGCGTCTAACAACCCTCCGTTCGCTTTACCGCGCCTCCCTCATCGTTCGCTCCCTCCCGACGGTGATGAGATCCCGGAGTTTACAGGACAAGCGCAGCGGCATGTTATCCGCTACATATTCCACACAGTTCTCCGTTTATATGGGTTCTCATCGTTTTACGAACCAACGATAACGATACTTCCCGAAGAGAAGCTCCTCGTTGTCGACTAACGCGATGCATATTCCATTTTCCGACGTCCTATTCTGCATCCCGAAAGCCTATTATAATGTATGGTCGTTGTGTTACGAAAGTTACAGGCCGATAGTGCGCCGAAACGGAACTGCGGGCCAACAGATCCCATGGCAGAGAACAAGTTCTGTAATATGTATAGCTTCATCCCCCTCATGCCGCGGGAGACATCAACCCCGTTCGCCAAACTCGCGTGCGTCTATCGCGCACCCCGGTGTCAGGTTACGGAGATTTCAACAGTCCTCCACGCTTCCCGAACACGACGCTACTTTCTATCGAACTCACTCTGCCGTGACTCGTCCTTCGATTAATTTTTTCTCCCTTATCCGCGTCTCAAAAAAAAAATAATAATAATAAAAATAAAAATAGAATGTTTCTATAGAAAATAAAATATCGAAAATAAATAGAATATAAAAAAATATCCGCTCGTAAAAAAAAATGGAAACAAAAAATAAAGATCTGGTCGTAAAAAAAATAAGTAAAAAAATGTACACAGAATAGAATATATGATGGAAATAATATAAAAATAGTATCGGCGAGAAAAATGTTTTTATTTTACGTATTATATCAGAATTTCTCGATTGTCTTCAACTTCAATCAAATTCTACTAAATTTTCGATTTTTTCTATTATTTGCATTGCATTGCATTTTTTGATTGACGCCCGAGCGCTGTTGTCTATTTTTTTAATTAATTTTAACGAAATAACAATTAGCGCAATTTTTTTTATAAATACATTTGTCGCCTGTTATCCACCATTTTTTTTTTTTTTTTCAATGCTTTATGAACTTTCGGCTTTTGTACTCTTGCGTAATAAATCCTATTGTCGCCATCTCTTTCTCGCATCAAAAACCGACACGCATAGGATTCCTCTTTCGTTCCTCGTCGCACCTTTTGCCTCACCGTTATCTACCTTTCTGGCTATACGCGCGCGCAAACGCGGCGTTATCGACCCCCGCAAACACGGCACAGCACGCCGATGTTCTCCTGGATGTGTATATATATATGTTATACATATATATATACCATACATTGGGGTTTGCGAGACGAGATACAACGCGAAGCTCATCCTCGGGGGTCGAATGAAACGTCCGGTTACTCTACGCATATATCGATGCGTGCGGCTCTCACACGTGTGTATTCTCATCGGCTTTCACGGATCGTACCTATTGAATAGTTTCCATAACCACCATAGAGAAAGTTCAATGCGATACGTGCAATACACTTAATTGTCTGCCAAAGCAGACGTTGAGTAATCAACCCGCCATTTATAAAAACTTTTGAAGCCGCGTAGATATATTTACAAATGTTCTGTAACGCATCAAAGCGCTAACATCGTAATTTTTTAGTGAAAAAAAAAACTATAGTTTTTTTTCGAAATTATAAATTTTTTTTTTTTTCGTCTTCCGAAATAATACTATTGTCGATTGAAAAATAAAAAATCTTATTTTATTTTAGCGATATAAAAAAAAAATTATTGCCAAATTTAATGTATAATTCCGAAGCGCTTATCGTCGAAAAATTATAAATTCCGAGGAATTCGAAATAATGTCGTAATGTCAAATATGATATAACGTTGCTGACGACTTGAGGCAATTTTGCTGATAAAACTCTCTAATTACGTTTTAGCACTGCATAACAATATAATTCAATTCACTTGATTTTCCATTGCGTCGTAACTCTTAGCGAACATCTCATAAATTTACTCATAAATTTACTTAAGTACATTAGCGATGAAAATTGAGTTTCTCGGTGATTGGGCTGTTGATTTTTTTTTAATAAATAGTTAATTGGTATCGTAACTCATGTAGAGATGCATCGAGTTGTTCGGCGAGGAGAGCGAAAGCCAAATTCTACATGCGTACGAAGCAGAGAATAATTTCACCTCGCGTACGTAACCCCCGACTTGACCCCCGTACGCCGTACGTTCTCTGCACCCTCTTCGACCGCTCTACTATTCCAAACCCACGGGGCTAATGAAGTATCGCGTTGAACTACCGGGGAAACTCGATACCTCATGCGCTCGTATGTCCTGCAAACTCTACCCGCTTCGTGACACTCGTACAGGGAAAATGGATTGCCTATTGTATTCCGGTGACTCGATACGACTCTCACCAGAGTACCGACAAAATAAAAAAAAATCATTCCGCACACCAGTAAATTCTCTTCAATCGTAAAAAAAAAAACAAAATAAACTATTCGTTATTTTAAAAAAATGCAGAATTTCCTCAAAAATTCGTTGCATCGGCAGCTAATAAATTTAAAAAAAATGCATCCCTCGTATCTATAATTTTTTCACCTCAATGGCGAAAAAATCAAAATGAAAACTTCGTCATGAAAAAAATTTTCAGAATCTTATCAAAAATTTGTTTCATTAACATTTAATTGAATTTAAAAAATAAATTAAAAAAAATGTCATCGTTCATAGCAGTAAATTCGGTACCTTAATAGGAAAAAATGAAAAAAAAAAAAAAATTAATAAAGAATTCGTCATTAAAAAACTTTTTGGAATTTTCTCAAAAATTCGTCCGAACAGCTAAAAAAAAAAAGAAAAAAAAGTTCATCGCTCATGTCAGTTGAATTCTCCGCCACAATGGCGAAAAAAATGAAATAATAAATAATTATTTTTTAAAAAACTTCGCAGAATTTCCTCACAAATTCGTTTCATCGACATCTGCATCTTGACGCGTACTATAATTTTCACAATGAAACTTAGTAGAAAACGTTTTGCTGCTCGGTCGACTTTTGCGGTGTGTAAGCTTGCAGCTAGAGACCTACTGAAAGTGCGCCGTCGGTCGTCCGGTGAGTTGAAAAAGTCGGAGAGTTCGATCGGCGTAACGTACGATTTAGCGTCGTTTCGTCGAACCGGTAAAAAAAAAGGGTCACATCATTATATTTGATAACATATATTTCGCGTGGTACAATGGGCGATAAAACTCTGTTATAAAAATAAACGAAAAAAAAAAAAAAATTGTATGAATAAAGTATATATAGGAGGGTCGTGACGATGTTGTCGTTGGGTAGCACGCGATCGGCAATTTAAGCTGTTGGTCGAAGTCGGAGGTCAAGTCCGGCCTCATAGTTATCGGTCTATAATTATAAACCGATTTACCATTCCGCCTCTCGGCAATTATTCTTAGATAAATTCATATCAATATCTCGTATCTGAACACTTCAGATCCATAATTAGCATCAAGTGCTCTAACTTTCGATGTATTTAGCTTTCGTAAGTCCCAATTTCTCAAAACATCGTTCGCAGCTCCGAAAATATTCGGGAGTCAACTGTATATTCGAAATATAAGAAATTTGCTTGACGAAATGTTCCTCAGCAACGTTTCGGCTGTAGTTTTCCGTCTCTCGTTTGGCCGATCGATTCCGCGGGTTTCCGCATTTCGAATTATAGCTTTAGCCCAATTCGCGTGATCTCTGCAGAATTTATCGCCCGTTTCGTCGTATCATAACGATTTTTGATTGTGTCGAAATGGATTCGGAAATAAATTCTTAAGCCGTTCGTCCTCTTCGTTTTCTTCCTTTAACTTTTTTTTATTTTTTTTTTGCACTTAATTTTCGCGATTGCGGTACTGAGGAGCTTTTGTGTTGTTTGGGTTCGGATCGATGACGAAGAGAAGAATCGAATGGGGTTATATGAACGAAGATGTGCCTTTAAGTGGGTCGTAACCTCAGCGTCGTAGGTCCGGCCTTCGTGCGACGACGAGGTCGTCTCGCGCGGTGACCCAGATATTGGACAACGCTGAGGTGCCCAGCAGCAGCAGCAGCAGCAGCTTCGTAACGCCTCACCTGTGTGAACGTCGACATTGTCGACAAGCGGGCTGCTGCCCTCTGCTATGTCTATGTATGTATAGGAACGAGAGAGCTGCTCCTGCAATCGTTACCCCGGATTCTGCGCACCTCGGTGAACCCTCTCGGCTTCAGGAGGACATCACCTACAATACACTTTCGCACCTTCCGACGGTGAAAAACCGCCGGTTGCTCTGCAGGCTACTCTTTCGTATGCCGAAAAATTGAATTTTTTTATTCACTCCAAAAACGATGAAATTTTTTTTCTCATCGATATATAAACTCATATGCAAAATATTTTCCCTTTTGCCATCAATACCTTCCAATTTCCCCATTTTTTTTTTTTTTTTTGGAATTACGATACATTTTTAGAGAGCATAAAAAAAAGTCGAAGGTAAGTAATTTTGCGATTTTCGATTTCTTAATTACTCCGATTAATTTTAAGGCCCGCGATCTATTTTTTTTTAATCTTAAGAACAAGACGCTGCAATCTGAATGCTATAGCGAACATCTTCGATCAATTAACCTCTGTAATTTCAATTCATTGCTACCAATCGAAAGAATATACACGTCGCCACTGTAACTAAACAGGTGTCGATTTCTTACCGCGTGCATAATGTATATTCTTGAAATGGTTGTTGCAAACTCGTATTTTTTTCACGAGTTGCCGTTTCCGTCGGGTGTACGGAAATTCAAAGTAGTAACGGCGATGTAGTCGCTAACACTGTCAGACTACGGCGATTCAGCTTCGACAGTTAAATCCGCAACCGCCGCAGTCAAGTTTAGTGTCTGTACGTTAGTATCTATCGGGGAAACAAAGTTTACTCGAGTTATATATATAAATATACATATATATGTATATATATATGAATGTGTACTTCGATAGAGTACACTATCGTTTTAGAAGAGAGTCTACCGAGTTTTCTGGTAGAGGGGGAGAGAGTTGATCGTTACGATATATCTATATCGCAGCGCACGAAGGAGAACGCCGCCGTAGGTAGACTAACCTGCAGCATCGATCCACTTGACCTGACGCGCGCGGCGGTTGCACACCGAGGTACTCTCGAGGGGTACATACGAACCTCACGTGTGTGTACACCGTAAAAATATACACGGAGACACGATACGACCACAACTACGAGGACGATGCCGTGCCAACAGCTTTCTCAGCTAAAATCCCGAACTCTTTCCTCCCTCGCGAATCCTTCATTCTCTGTTTCTTCTTCTATCTTCGGCTTCGTCGACTCTGCATACGAGAGCTATTTATTTTCGTATATTCACGAATCGTTTTATTGACGAGACGCTGAATAGTTTCTTCGTTACGATCCTTCGATTTACTCGCGAAAAAATTGTTTTTTTTTTTAATCATTTTAACAAAAACGATAATTAACTTGTTTTAGTTATTCGGGATATTTGGCGTCTGCGCTGTCGCGAAATTTTTTCGATTTTGCGTTTTAATGAATGCGATTTTTTTTTTATGATCAGAAAAGTATAGAAATTGATTTTTAAGAAAATGAGACTATTATCCGAGAAGCAAAAAAAAAAATAAAATTGAAGTACGAAAAAAAAAAGCGTTGAATAAAATTCTTCAAGATTCATTGTTATTCTATGTTCGATATTATTCGAGTTTAATGAAATTTTAACTTTCGCATTTGTATACCCTGAATAATGTGTTCTCAAGACGCACATCTCACAGCGCGGATTAATCTGCGCGTAGTACACGAGAACCTATAGAGCAGAGTAACTCGAGCCTCGAGTACAGTAGATTGCGCGATCGCGCTATCATAATCGTCGGCTCCGATCACGTTTCACACGCGTACACGCTACGTAACCCCTCTATAGACGATAGCCGAGACGAAGTATTAGACGAATCTCCGCAGCATCTTCGCTCGTAATTACGATCGATCTTTAAACTCCACTGCGCTCATTCATTCGCAATAACACCCGCGCCGCCGCCGCTGCTGCCGCATCTGAATATCGCTGTTCCTCGAATCGACTCTCACAAACAAACGTACGTAAGATCGACGCAAGATTTTTCACAAGAATCGTACCGTATTGTGAAACGAAATTATGTCGAGAATTGCGAACTCGAGGACACGTGTTACCCACGTGAGAGTGCATTATAATAATAACGCGTTTCTCGACTAAGTCGCGAAGTATTCGCGTACATTATGATAATTTGTATTTTATGAGGATAACAATTCGTTTCCTTATTAACCCCGTGTTACTAAAGCGTTAATCACGCCCTCTATCTCACGGCAATTAATTCGCGATTCATTGGTCGTTGAACCATTTTTTTTACACGAGAAAATAACTGTAACAATTTTATTTTTTACATGAAAAAAAAAAAAAAAATAGAACGAAATTATCTTTTCGAGGAAACGCCGGCGAGCGCCGGCTCGCCGATAGAATTTCCCTCGTTATTTTAATTGACTTACGTAGGTAAAATTTGATTTTCCTCGTAACCTCCGCCAGGGTGAGCCGTGCAATTTTCAGGCTTGAAACGAAAATGAATTTTCTCGTGCGGCTTGTCGGGATACGCTTTGCACGTATATTTATGTATAACACGAGAAGCGAAGCTGTACGCGGATGAGAGTCTCGTGTTCGCCTCTCGCAGGTTTCAACGACGAGAACGTGTCGTGCGGATGGCTGTGGGATGTCGACGAGGAAAGGGGGAGATGGATAGAATTAAAGGTTAATCCAGCGGGTTGAGGGCCGTAGCGACGAAGAAACCCCTAACTCACCGTCGCGATATCCTCAGCTTCTCTCCTCAGCTTCCCACCCCCCATTTCACCTCACGTTCTCAGCCTCCTCTTTGTTTTTAGATGCCGCACCCGCCACGGCGAAGACATCGTAAATATTTGGCTTCTTAAGTGCCTCTGGAATATCAGAGGAGACACAACCATCCCTTCGACCCGCCCCCGCGCGCTGGGGGAGAGGGGAGGTGAGATTCAAAGAGTGAGGACTTCCATCGCGTTCCTGACCTAAGGCAGCTTTCCCTCTTCATCACAAACTTCAGGTATACTATCTCTTTTTTTTTTTTTTTTTTTCGGATATAAAAAAAAGTTACGGAAAATACCGGTGAGCAAAGTAACAACTTTTAACGGTTTGTTGTCATGGGATACGATCCAATAATCAAACTTTTTACCGCTGCTATAAAATAGTTAATTTTTATTTTTATAACCTAAAAATTTTTTACTCTTGAGATCTCGTCAATATTTTCACTCCTTATCTCGCGCGGTTTTTTCTCGTAAAAAAAAAAGTTGCAGCTAAAACTCGTTTTCATCCGTATCAAATTTCGTTTCATGAGAATCAGCTTTTTTTTTTAAATTGTTTCGATCGTTTATCGTTCGGGGGGTGGAGTTTGAGTAAACCGGCAATTTATTTTTTCTTCTCGTATATAAGCAATCGTGCGCGGTCACCGGTTTCCCCGGGGTATAGTTACCGCGAACGATCGCATCGATCGGCCGGGTATTGGCCAATTTCGGTATAAACGACGAAACATGCGAGTCGTACGAATCGTCTCGGTGTATAGTATGTATGGGAGAGTATTAGCTCGCTTCGCGTATACACGGGTCGGAAGCTTCGCGTCAATCCTCACGGGATAACGGCGAGAAAGGAGCATTCTCTACGCGGTGCCGGTCTTTTCATAGGTTGTTTCGCTCGTTGTGCCGTAACGAAAGCTCCGGTCTTTCTGGGAGGGGTCTCCGCAAAGCGGTCTTCTACGCCGTAGGGATAGCGGGCGTGTAGATCGAGGCGAACACTATACAGAACAAACGAACGACAAGCGGCAGCAGCTCAAGGGAAAGCTAAACGAAGTTTGCTGGTGGGAAAGAGAGACAAAACTGAGATAAAGCACAGGACTGCACGATGTGCCGCAGAACTATCGTGTGCGAAAGAGGGCGAAGCTCGCAGCTCGGCACGGGTCGCAACGGCAGCCCTTCCGTTCTTCTCCCCGGTCGTATCAGCGCGCAATACCACAGACAATCCGGAGGGCTTAGCGCTGTTTCAACAGGGGATTACCCGCGGCCCTACACGCACCCGCGACCGATACGCAACGATCCTCCTTCTCTCTTGTTCTTCTTTCTCCTTCCACTCGTCGCGTATACCCCTTCGACGGGGACAAACATTTAAATTGCCGAGATTAGAAGGACACGGGGAAAAAAATAGGGATCCTCGTGGGGAAATTCTCAGATAAGCTGAGTTACGTATCTATTTTTTTTTATTTTTTATAATAAGGTAGATAAACCTGAGAAACTTTTGCGAAAGATTTTTTTTTATTTTTTAGGCTTTTAATTTTTTTGAAACTTTTTTTGTGGCAAGAGGAAGACATTTCGAAGATTATTTTCTATTTTTTTTTTTTTTCACGAAATAATTACGGTATTACTATTCAACATCGAGCGTAATGCTTACGAGAATTTCATTGGTTTATTCTGTATGAAAATAAAAAAAATTGAGGTAACAAAAACCAATATGAAAAATCAATAAAAAGCAATAGAAATAAGAAGTTAAGTCGATTACTGTAAAAGGAACATTAATATAGAGATAAAAATTAATAATCGTTTTATATTAATCGACTTATCTTCTCTTTTAATTGTTTCTATATTATTGACCTCAATTTTCAAAAAGTTCTTACAGACGAGAAACAGTAAAAACTTTAAACTGTTATCTTTATTTCTATTGTCTCTCATTTGTTTTTAATATTATTTTTGATACCAACACTTTTTTTTTTACTGTTTATAATTTCTATCGTACCATTCGTTGATTTTCAAAGTGCGCAATAAGACGATTCCGTGTTTCGCGGTGCGACCGCGTCGCGAGAATACGATTACATCCCTAACATCAAAGATTTCTCTCCCGGGCGTCTTACATCCTGAGGCCGCGTAGGTTCGGTGGCAATAATTCCATTTCGCCGATTCGTTTGATGCGGCCGATGCGACGGAGAGAAAGACGAGAAGAGAGATTCGAGAACGCGTCTCGAAGCGAAGTAGAGACACTGCCCGCCTTCTCTCGCAATACTCTTTCCTCTCGGGAATTCTCTCCGCCGTAATTACCTCTCCGTCTGCGTGAACTTCCTTCCTCTTCAGCTTCAACTTCGAGAACAAACTTTTCCATCCCGCGCTTTATTAATAATTGGAAATCGTTCGAACTTTTTCTTTTTTTTTTTTCTCTCCTCGCAAGCATTTCCGATTCGCAGATTCTTGGGCGCAAAATTCGCTCCGTATTAGTCGGAAGATTTCTACATTCCTAATTTGCCAACAAACTATAGTTAGTCATTTTTTTAACGACAGCAGCGCATTCATCTCTCGACATCTATATACATTTTTCTTCTTCTCTCATCTTCTCGTTTCGCTCGCTCGCAATTTGCTACGGTCCTTTATCGGCCCGAAGACGAAAAGATCTGACGCCGATAGAAACCTAAACGCCGCCACGGGTCTCCAAAGTGAAGCGTTCCGAGGGCGTTAAAGAGAGCAGTCTCGACAAAGGGCTCTCGGCTTTCTCGCGTTAAAAAAAGGGATCCTGTGAGAACGGATAAAATAAGCGAAAAAAAAAAACGAAAAAGAAAAGAGGACATTGAAGATTCTCGAGGCAAGGCTATCGATTTTCTCCGAAAGCTTTCGTCTTTTTGCCGCCTCTTCTTTGCACCTAACAAAATGCAGATAAACCCGAAAAGTTACGATAAAAAAATAATTATAATAACAAAGTTCATGATTGGTCACGCAGATAATGAGATACATTTTTAACAGAGCGCGAGCTATTTCTGTACAGGTGTACACACGAGTTTGGATAACTTCCGTTGCTTTATTTTTCTTGTTTTACGTGCAAATAGAAGCGGGAAGACGAGAAACCCTCGGCATAGGGAACGGAGCTCTATAGATATACATATATATACGTTTCAACCCCTCGGCCACTCTATCCTGTTCTTCCCTGTCGTTTCTTCTTCAGTCCCGAGGGAATAGAGAGAAAAGTTACGGACCCGGCACGATGCTTTCCATCCTCTGTGGCAGAGAGCCCGAGCCTCGCTTCCCTCTTTTTCTTTCCCGGCACTTCTCCGTTCCTCTCTCGCGTTTCGTTCTCGGGTTTCCGGGACTTTCAGCTCACTTCTGGTTCACTCTCTCCCACCGTCTCGTGGGGTCTCTCGGCTCGTATAAGCGCTTTCCTTTTCGTTATGGGATTAGGCACTCACCTCGCCCTCTCTCGTCGCTTTTCCTCGTCTCATTTTACTCTCTCGCAACGCTCGCCGTCCCTCACGGCACTCCGACGCCGAATCTACGCGCGCGAGAGAAAAAAACGGAAACTCGCGCGTGATTCCCTCGACACTGTGAAAGAAGTCAATTTGGAGAATCCCACGAAGGTATAAGAAACAACGACAGGACGATATCTCGCTGAGCTTTTTGGACCAAAAATCTTCGACAGCTTCGCGGGGCAAAGACAAATAATGACGAAACGAAATCCCGTTGCGAAATGATCAACGAATTTTCTGGAATTCTACGGAAACGATAGATCTTTGCTAAATAAAAATCAATGAAAAAGATATCCGAGTATTTTTTTTCGCAATATTTTTTGTATGAAATTCTTGATTATCAATTTTTAAAAATTGATTATATCGGTAAATCAACGTAATAAAAAAATAAATAAAAATAAACCCTCGAAACACGCGACTTTCGCGAACTTTCGCCGATCCCCGAGTGGATTAAACCGGAGGATTAAACGACCGCGAATAAAATTCTAATTACACCGAAGTGGCGATAGTAAAGGGAAAAAAAAAAGAATCTTTACGATCGCGAACAGCGACACGGTCGTTCGGCAATCGGAGGGTCGCGGCTCACCGTAATTACTATTAAAGATATCAAAGCCATTTCTCCGTTTGTTATCATCGCGATTGTTAAGAAACGGAAGAACGTATCTCGCATTGTTTTGAACGTTGATTCGCGCCGTTCTGTTTCCCAGCGATAGTTATCGTTTTTGTCTGAGAAAAAAAATAAAAATATCGTATCCTATCTGCTTGTATACAGAGCCGATGGGACCATTGCCTTCGGCAATCTGTAATCATTTTTCTCGTCTCCGATATTCTTATTTTCATAATTATCATTATTATCTTTGTATAAAAACATTTTTCGAAAAATAATCTCCGATATAAAGGTCGAAAAAACACCGTCTGTTAATAAGAAGAAAAAGAGAGAAAACGATTTTTTTGCCAATCGAGAAGCACAAACAGGCGTTCATATCTCCCGAGAATACGAGACCTCGTCGATACGGCTGTGCCTTTCAAAGGGGTGCGCGTTTCCACTCGCTCGGGTTTCCGGGGTGCGTGTGTCGAGCTTTTTCGAGTGTAGGGGCTGCAAACGAAGAGTTCGAACTTTCGTGGAACGCGGCAATACAAAAAATACGCGGAATTCCTGTATAGCGGCGTAAAATCCTCGTCAACGGCATATACCAAAGGGTATGTAGAAAAAAATGAAAAAAAAAAAAAGACAAATAGAAGACGGAGCGAGAGATGCTTAGCGGAGAAACGAGGAAAACCCGAGAGGCGTCGATGTAACCTATGCGTTTACAGAGAGGCGACAAGGTGTATGTAAGCCGTAGCAAAGCCCCTTTCCGCGACCATAAAGCTTTATTACTACGTTTCCGCGCCACCCACGCAATACTCTCTCTATTCCTCTTCGTAAACTCAACCGGCCGACTCACAAAACGCGCACCAATCTCCCCGCCTTCTCACCCGTTAACCACCTCGTGCGTCGCGCGTATTTTTCCAGCCGAGGCGCGCGTTGCCTGTAGGGATAAATTGAACGGCATATGCCTTCTTCTTTTCTTATCGCGTGGCTTTCTTTTTCCTTCCCTTTCTTTTATGTTTCTTTTTTTTTCCGCGTTCGCAAACTGCCGAGACCTACAGAAATAGAAACGCCATTGATGAAACTACCCCTCCGACCGTTCTACCGACAAGCTGCGTATTTATATTTTCACGTTTTTTTTTTTTTTTTCCTTTGTTCGTCATATCGAAATTCTATTTTTAACGCGTAGTTTCCTTCGTTGTAGCGAAGTCACCTTTGGAAGTCGTAACCCGTGGGGGATGCTATAAAAATAGATATTTCGGTGCCTTTTGTTCTTTTCATAGATGATATCCAATAATAATAAATAAAATTAATGATAATAGTAATAATTCATAAATAAATTTATAGATTTAATTTTTTTTGCTGTTTATTAGATTTTTCAAGAATTTTTAAAAAATTTGTTTATATTTTGGAATCTAAGGGTTTTTTTTTTTTTTTTTTATGAAGTATTAAGCCGAATATAACCGATGTATACTCCTAATTTACAGGTCGTCGAATTACTTCGTACAATATGAATCGAATTTTTTACGCGTAAATTTTTTTATATTTTTTTTCTCGACGGTCGAAGAACAGAATATTTCACCTATGCGTATGCTTTTCGTCGCGTCTGTGGGACATCGCGAATATAACACCCCTTCGCGTTATAAAAAGAAAGCCATGTGGTTGGAGGGTTTATCGAGTGAACTTCTCGCAGTTTTCGGTTGGCGCGAATATTCGATGCTGTAAAGGCACACGGCTGAGTGAGAGAGAGCGAGAGAGAGAAAAGGTAGTGTAGGTTTTATGCCGGCGCTCTGTGGGTGGCGGGTAAGCTAATATTACGGTACCCCGCGGCGAACTGTAAAATTTCATTGAGACTTCCATTATTCATCCTTCCCGGTCTACCGTTATCAACCCCTCTTTCGCGAGCTCTTTATCTGTCTCTCTCTCCACCTCTACCTCTGTGTGTCTCTCTACCCATCGTTTCTCTTTCCCTTAATATCGTCGCGCTCGCCGACTACGTTTCTACGCCGAAATTCAATTGGAATTAACAAGCGAACGAATTAACGCTCGTGGCTTCGGTGCCCCGAGGCCAGTAGTCCACTGAAAAGCATTTTCCAACGGTCGTCGATCGAACTGAGAGATACCACACCTCGGACACCGGAATTGGCGGAAAAAAAAATAATAAAAATAGACACACGAAAATACGATAAAAATGCAAATTTTCTGTTTTCTAAAGTCAATCCGTTTGATTTTTTTTATGAATGTTCGGAAAAATTTACGATAGTTAGAGTCGTAGATGGAACCACAGTATGTTACCCTTAATTTACAGTTAATTACGGGTCAGCCAGTAGTATCAAAATTGGACTAACTTTAGCTGAACGCTATCCTCACAATATATACAAATTTATTGTGTTTTGCTAAAATCCTTATTTCGCGGTCCATATGAAAATAAAATGTATGCAAAAAATATATCGAAAATACATTGAATTCAGCGTTTTCATGAGATGAATATATTTAAAAAAATTAATAATCGCATGACAACACGATTCGGGTTACAAGTTTATAGAGCTCGTCTCAGGGTTGTCTCTCCCACGCGAGAGTCGTGGCGCACAATCACCACTCAAGATTTCGATTTGCCTGATATACACTATCGAAAAAAGGAAAATACATTTTCGCACACCAATCGTTATTCCGTCGTTTCACAACCTCCAAGGAAATCAGTCCCATCCCTCAGTAGCGCGAGAAGCAATTTTCCCTTCGCTACACAGATCGACGACGAGACGACGAGAGACTCTTACGAATTTCGTCCACCCTCTTCTCTCCTCGATCTTTCGACCTTTTCGTTTCCGTTCCTCTTTTTTTTCTCTCACACCACCCCAACAGCCCGTAGACGTCGATTGATGAATTCGCGTAACAACCTAATAGTATATATCCATCGACAAACACCGTTATCACAGGCAAAACAAAACGTACGAAAAAACAAAAAAAAAACTAATCTCGACAAACATATTTATATGTTTTGTCAATTTTTCCCTTATACTCTTATTTGCCAAAAGCTCAAATATCTCGTTTTGTATGCTCAGAGTATTACGAAATAAATCACCAAAAACCCAGAAAATAAAAAAAAAAATGAAGAGAAAGAATAAAGCATTCGAATTTCTGTTATTCTTTTTTGCCGTGAAGCGCGCGGAGTTCTCAACCCTCCTGGCAGCTTTTTTTCTACGTCTATCTCACTCACCCCTCAGAGCCTTTAGAGAGGCATCGGGCGCATCGGTGAGAGTTTCGACTCGGCAGGCATACCCGCCGTAAATCCATTTATTTATTTATTTATGTGTTACGGCAAGAGGGGTAGTCGGCTGGAGAGAAGGTGGCACTGAGGGCCGAGGGGGATGAAGAGCAGACTGGGTGGGTGGTTTGGATGGGCTGAGCGTATGGAGGGTCTTCTCGTAGCCGAGTGTACATACGGGCCCAGCGCATAGGACAGATCCCGAGGGACTAGGGTAGGCTGCCATTCGTGCCGAATCGCAAAAGTCACGTTGAACGACGGAGCTCTATAGAGCGCAGTTACGTGTATACATAACTTTCGTTACGTATATACGTATATAGTCATAGCAACAGTATTTTTTAGGTATAAAGGTACTTGGTAGCGTAGCCGGCACGCGTTATATATGCCACCAACTGGTATAAAGTCTCTGGAGGCGAGAATGAACGAAAGTAGGGGCTGAAACGAAAATGGTGTCGTGCCACTTAGCTGAAAAGAGACGACACCCATAGTCGCCTGAAGCCTTCAGCGTCGCATCTTACTCCGTCAGTTACACTCTACACACAGCGCATCCCTCTCTCTCAGCGTTTTTTCCTAACTTTGCATATTTAACGTCTGTCTTGAGAGATCCTGAATTGGCATTGATGGTCCATTAGTTTCATTTACTCGAATCCTAAGGGATGACCGTTGTATACGCCTTTGGTCGTTGAAACTTCTAACATTTCCTTGGGGTGAGGATTAGGAGCTAATGGCAACTTACCCAATTGGTCATCTTCTGCCTCCGCTCAATGAGATGTTGTTGAAGCTTTGGACCCGGTCCGGCGAGAAACGCTCTAACGAGGGTTCGGCATCGATCCAAATGACTCGGTGATATCGCCTCAACCTGCGCCAGGTACTTCTGCATTGTCGTCTCGAGGTTCGGCACCGGGAGATTCGGCAGAGGTTCGTCTTTCTGTTGATCAGAAAATGATTTTATGATCAATTTTATTGATGCCGTTTTTGCATGCGTTTTTGGCGAAGTAAAGGATCGGCGTTGCGATTAAGTTTGGGGACTTGGAATTCTTGGG
This sequence comes from Cryptus viduatorius, assembly GCA_964006125.1. NCBI lineage: Eukaryota > Metazoa > Arthropoda > Insecta > Hymenoptera > Ichneumonidae > Cryptus > Cryptus viduatorius. The sequence continues at coordinate 12,215,658 of OZ023227.1, read as the reverse complement.
ATTGGGTCGGTTTGTAGAATAAAGAATCAATCGAGAAACGAAGCGTGGACGGGTTGGGGTGGAGGCAGGAAGACGACGCGACCGTAGACGATAGTCCCACGGGCAGTGTACGGTTCGTTGATCAGAAATCCCCTTTCGTAGCGCAGAACCTTAACAAGATCAACTCTACGGCTCGTGCATACAGGACTATATCACTGACCCTCGTCGTTCTTCCGATTCCGCTACCTCGGTCCACCGAGGTTAGCGGCTATTCCCGGTTATAAAATCATCGTTCGTACCCTCTGCCCTCGCAACTGGTTTCTCTAATAGACTGTCTTTCACGCACATCTTACCCTTTTGCCGGGAAAACGACCAGAAGCCGTCGATGTGTGAATTAAGCGGAAACAGAGTTTGAAAAGAAAAGGTTTTCGCAGCGCATCACAGCGGATGCAATTTGAGTGCACGAGGCAAATCCTTAGTTCAAAGTTTACCGCGAATTCAACTTTCCACAAGATCCGCAAGAAATCCAGTCAGCAGAAATATATTTCTTCCTGAAAACGACGTCATTTAACTTCCGTAGAATGCTCAGCAGCCCTTTTGCCTCCGTGAATTCATCTATTCGTCTTCGCGTTTCGACGGAAGTGGAAAGAACTTCAATTCCTTTTTGAAGGAAAGTTCCACGCGAATAATTTCGGAGTGTCAAGGAATTTCTAGCTTCGGCGTTACTGTTATTCTCCCTACAAGTTTCTCGAGCATTTCGTAGTTTAGGGAAAATATATTTTCATACCTTTGACTGCATTTACTTGGTACCCTTTTGCCGCTTTTTTTTAATGCGGAATAGTCAGGGAAGTTACAGATCTACAAGTTTATGACTTAGCATACGAAACTCGAATCAGATTCGACGCCAAAGCGATCGACGAAAGGATGGCAAAGAATGATCAAACCAATCGCGATTCTAGACACGAAAACGAATCCTTTGCAGGCGGGAGAGGTAACGAGTTCGATTATCATGGACGCCATGAGTCAGTTCAATCCCCCGAATAGTCGAGCGAGCGAGTGAGAGAACAACAACAACCCCTGCAGTAACCCCGGACAATTCCGCTTCGTCTTGACTGTAGCGGGTGTCCGGATTCCCAGGAGGTTTTTACTCGGGTCTCCTACACACGGAGAGATACGCACACACCGTTTTATCAGCGGAACGTAACCGTACTATACTCGTGTGTAGTACCGACGCATAAAAGGGCCCGCGGCATGCCGAAACTCATTGATATGCACCGCTCGTACTCGATACTAACGACCTGGCGCTCCAGCCCGGGGGGCTTTACTATCCTCCATTCTGAGTTATCCGCTTCCATGGATCTTGAATCCCTTCGCTCGATCGTAATCGATGGTTTTTCAATGCCATGCATCGCTTTTTTTTAGGCCTTTAAGAGAAATTGTGTTGGGAAGGGGGGCTAAAAAAATATATTTTTCATGCATTTCTTTTCGATAGAACATCGGCATACATCATATATATATGTTTGTATATTGCTTTTCTGTGATATCAAAGAAATTCGATGCAAAGGTCTCTTTGATCAATGATTTATCATTCATTTAATTGGGAGAAAAAATCGAACGAAAATATGAAGATAAAAATCTACGAAGTTCTATATATATACGGCGCATAATTCACATAAATTGACTATACTTTCGGGATAGAATTTTAATGTATCACATATTAAAATTCATCGATTGAAATTTTTTTTTTTTTCATATTATCAATGAAAACATTCAATTGGAAACTTCGATGCATAATAAGTGTAATAAATATTTTTGAAATGTGTGTTGAAATTTTAAGCAACTTTCTCCGATATAACGAAAAATGTATTTTTCGTGAAATTTTTTTTTTTTTTTATTGTTTGTGAATTCGCAGATTACGATATTTAGATTTCCGATTAACTTTCGATATATGTAAAGTTGCCGGTCATTTTGGTAGCGATTTTCAATTGCTGAGTTGTAAATTTCATTCGCACCGATATAATGAAGTTTACTATTTTGCTTTCTATTTTCATAGTAACAGACTGCGAATTGATTGAATTTCGTAATTAATTCATTGGTAGTCGAAACATTGACAGTATTTCCTTCAGTGTGCAAACAGACAATCCCCATGTGACGCGAATAGCTCGGTGGGTTTCGATCAAATACCGTCGTTTGTTCGCTGTTACAAGCGAAAAGGGCTCGAGGTTCCTCTGCCGTGTCAATAATCAGCCGGACAGTGTGGCGTAACGATCCCCGTAGCTACCGTTTGCTCCATTCGGGTTTACTGAATTCGAAATAATATCCCGAACGCTGTTGCTCGACTTTTATTCATCCCTCTCGGTCTCCACTCGTCCCTCGATATGCTGCTTTATTCCAAAAACATCGACGATATTTGAAATTTTACAAAAAAAAAAAAAAAAGGATTACAAGGATTTCGGAATGTTCCGCCATTGTTATCGTATTCGTAAATTGTTCCGTGAGCTTTTGCGGGTCAATGTCAAAAGCCTCTTGACGGAGAAACACGAGAAAAAGAAAAACTATCCCTCCCCTCGAGGCCCTCTTTTCTCGCGAGGATGAATGGAGAGCGTTCGTCGCGCCTCGTTTCGTCAACGCAGCTGCTAGAATCTCACAAACATATCCTTTACTTTGGCCCATTCCCCTCGGCAATTTCTATCTTCTCGTTTTACGAGTCCCGCCTTCGACGGCGCAAAGCATTCAACTAGACACGAAATACTTATTCATTGATTCCCGACGAAACGGTGTGTTATTACTGTGCAAATATTTCCCATCGTTCGAGTCCTCGGAATATAGGAAACTCGCGGAGGAAATTATGGTACATTTTTTTTTTTTTTTCGCTTTGCCGCACGATTAATTTTTCCTCGATCAACGGGGAATACATTGTACGCGAATTAATAGCGCCACACAGCCTCATTCGGTATTCACAGAAGTTTCTCGGTAATAACGTCACGGCAACATTGTCGACCCCCTGACCTCGTTACACCACAAGCCCTCGACATCTGTTTGTTCCACTTTTCGCAAACACGAGAATCACGAATTGTGGTCAAAGTCGATATCCAACCCTTACTAACTCTGCGGCGCTGCTGCCGTCTCTTGAATTATTCGCGCAAAAAAAAATGAAACAATTAAAGAACGGCGGAGATTCGTCGATCTTATATTCATACCATAGCTGGCATCGATGGCAGCGTGTTGCATTTTTCCGAACCAGCAGCAATTTTTATTACAAAAAAAAAATAATTTTTTTTTTTTCGATTTTTCCGAGAATTTCTCTAAAATATCCACTAAATCAAGAAATAAAATATTATCAGACTCAACGAGAAAAAAATGCTCGAGATACAGTAGTTCGTGGAGCCTTATAACCTCATTTTTCATGCTCTTCTCACGGTGATAAAAAATTGTAAAGTCTGCAAAAAAAACGTAGTCATGCAATTTTTAGCGTAAAAGTAAAGAATTAAAAAAAAATCCCGACCATTTTTTTGTGCTGTACTCCAATCCGACGGCTGATTTTTTTTTTTTTCGTAGTCAAGCAAAACATTCATCAATTGTAGATAAAAAAAAACAAAATTTTTGTCAGTTTTCGGGTGAATGAAATTTACGAATAATACGGCGGAGTTTTTTTTCGTAGTCAAGAAAAACACTCACGATAAAAAAAAATGAAAAAAAAAAATTTCTTTAATTCCATCCGCGATTCAAATAAACCCTTTTTAACCCATAAACCCTTTTTTTGATAAAATTTTCAAGACCCTACGAAAAAAAATGCCCCTGCAGACCTGGTATTCGCGCTTATAAAATGTCTATTTTTCATCGTTAGACTGTCGCTTCGCGATTTTACGCGACGATTCCCAGTGGTTATCTGCACGATGGTATGCAAACATTGAAGCACGAGACTATCGTATGCATATACATATATATATGTGTATGAAATATCTTAAGAGAAAAGGGTAGGAACGTTGAGAGAGAGAGGGAGAGAGAGATGTATATCTGGGGGCTGTTGGGAGCTGTGCAAAGAGAGGGTAGTTCGGCTTGTTCGGTGGTTACACGCCGGCGAGAAAACGTGGGGTTGATCCTCTGCCTATACATCTATCGCTGTCACACTTTCCCGCTTTTATCCTAACTATCTATCTATATATATATGGGATATATATATATATATATATTTCTATCCCGTCTCCACTCGTTCGTAACGCTAGACAAGCCTCCAGCAGAGTACACAGAGAGTATAACACAGAGTATACAGAGAGTGCCGCAGAGGGAGGGTGGGTCAGGGGTGTTACTAATTGGAGGGGTGCCGAGGGGGGGAAACCTTGTTATCTCTTAATTGCTACGACCCTCCGAGCTGTTTTGCATCGATAAGAAGTCCCTTGGTCTCTCTTCTCGTCGTTCCACTGTGGCGCGCAACAGACCCCACCCCCTTTACACCCCCCCAAAAACCTTTGTCTCGTAGTGCGTAAAAACCCGACAGAGATGATCTTCGCAATCTTCCCAACGATTACCACATGCAGATTGTTATTTTTGCGAGACTTTTACGATTACGACCTCGCGAACGATGCTATCCTCGCGTGGATAGTTACATTTTCGCCGCTGATTCTTAATTCGAGAACGAAATCGCGATGTTTTTTTTTGTCGTGCAGCGAAGATTTTTCTACGGCAAAAAAAATTCCTACGGCACAAGTTGCGAGTGCGCGAAAATATTTTCTTTCCTTCGAAAATGCAGAGACTCGTCAGGATCGTTTGTGCCGAAGCTTGATTCGATTTCTTTTTCATTCCGTCTAACCGGCTTAGCGCTACGAGGAGAGAGGAGCGTCTTTCTCTCGCTTTTGCACTGTTATAGCGCTGAGCATTCCCACGGGAGTATACTCTCCCCGTTTCTATTGCCGTTATACAAGATCGAGAGTCCCTCAGTCTTGGAATGCCGTTTTCACATCGAATCCATCCTTAGGGATGGAAAATAACGTTTTTTTCTCTCGGCCTTTCGCCGAACGCGGTACAAAGACTCGCGCTCTGGCGCTCGAGGGTCTTTTTTAAAAGGTTTAGCGCAGTACAGTCTCGGAAAATGAGAATTAAATGAACGAAAAAAAAAAAATAAAAAAAATTGTTTCCGCGAGTTTTATCTTTTATTTTTATTTCCTCAATCACAAAAAATTCGATGTTTTGTCGAAAAAAATTGTTGACTGCTGCAAAATTTTTTTTTTTTCGTGCGCATCGTATATATATATATTTGATTTGATTTACGCGCACGCTTCGTGCGGAGTTAGTAACCCGTTAAACAAAAAAAAAATGCCACCCGCCTACTCGACAAATTGGTAAACAGACGTCGATGTTCACTGACGCGAAGCAATTACGCGGGTAGATTTTCGCGTGAGGTACGGGGGAGGGTTACCTACGGTGACTCTCGGATAGTAGAGGCTGTGCTCGGTCGCGTGCGAACTCTCTTTGCCTTTCTGCACGGGGCTTGGCACTGTTACGTGGACGAAGGGAAAGCTTGAGGGAGTTTCGGCTGTGAAGGGTGAGGATCCTGCCACAGCTCCACCGTCACACAGGACTTTTGTATGAGGGTGAAAAAAAAAAAAGAAAAAATACCCCCGTCCGTTCGCGCACAAGGGATAATCGCACGCGAGAATCGCGCGCGACTACACCCGCGCACGGTCGAGTAATTGGAGAGCCCGGTTTTCTACAGCGAGAACCTTCCCCGTGGCTTCGTGCTCGAAAATCAGGGGATTCCCCTCACTTCATGCATGCGAATAACTCTCTCTATCTTTCTCGCTCCCGCGTCGCTTACTGAATTTCCGCCTCGCGTTTCTAATGAGACCGACCGAGAACTTGACCCCGCCGCGTGCCGAGAGATACTCGACTCTTTCACTGTCTCATCTTGTAAAAAAATCTCACTATCCTTCACGGAAATCCTCGATAAAACACAAGTGCGGATCAGAATGTGTGTTTCTGTAATTAAAAAAAAATAAAAAAAAATAATAATAGTAATAAATAAATGAATAAAAAAAAGAGACTGCTATGACATGCGTTGATCGATGCGCTAACGAGAATATAATAATAATAATAATAATAATAATAATAATAAATAAAGGCACAACTATAGCATTCGTTGATCGATGTGCTAAAGCGACTTTTTCGCTGTCTCATCTCAAAAAAATCTCGTTATCTTTTACGAAAATCCTCGATAAAACGTAAAAGTGCGGATCGGAATTTGTGTTCCTGTAATAAAAAAAATAATAATGATAAATAAATAAGTAAATAAAGACACTGCTGTGGCATTCGTTGATCGACGCACTAACGAGAATTAGCGAAATTATGGCAAAAAGTGCACTCAGCGTATTACTACGAAAGAACTTCTTGATAGGTATCGAGTTTATTTAATTAAATGTTTTAACGAGAGCAACCAGAGAATATAATTTTCTCTCGTTATAAAATTTTTTTTATCATCGTATTCGCGAACAGTTTATGCTTCACGAACCGCACTGCATTTTACTATTGAAATTTTAATGTTTCGTTTTATTAATTTGCCACATCGGCGAAGCAACCATTCTGGAAGCATATATATGTCCAGAATGCATTTTTTAAAACAATTTAATAATTGTTGGATCTCTTTTTCTATTTCGTTTTCCATCGGGAAATAAGCAATTTTTCATGAGAATTTTAAGGAACGTGCGGCAGAATTTTCGATTATTTTCCACAAACTTTTGTTAAAAAAAAAAATACGCTACATATAGCGCCTATATATAGACATAACTCGATTTTTTAAATTTAATGCACTGTAAAAAAAAAAAAAAAGAATTTTTATTTTTTTTTTCGGCTATTTGCATAAAAAAAAATGACCTATAAATATTCTCGTCTTATTATATCCGATTTAAATCATTGCATCAATTTTTTCGAATGATTTTTTCAAAAAGACTTTTTAAGTTTTTAGCGCATCATTATTTTTTAATAGGCGATATATCTTGAATACATTAACACGATACATTTTTTTTAATGCTGCGGTTGTCTGAGTATCTTAACGATAATGTAATCCGAATAATCTGCATATCTGTATATCGGAGGCCTCAACCACTTATGCGCGAAGGTCTACACAGAGAGACAGAGAGATTGAAGCGTTTGCCGGCGATGAGCTATTTCTCATCACCGCGTCTGTAATTAACTCTCGTCTCTCGCCCACTTAGCAAACCCTCTCATACCCTTCCTGTACCTTTGGCTATTACGTTTCTCAATGTATGCAGAGACACACGATTTTGATCGGTGTCTCGATAGATTTACGACGATCGTTAGTCGAACGGAAAATAGAAGTTAATTCCTCCAACTGTTTCTAATTAACTTTACATAGTCGAAAAAAAAAAATGTAAAAATTTCACAAATTTCATTAATTAAATTCTCGTTCGACGGAAATACGTCATTAAAAAAAAAAAAAAACCTCGTAAGATAAAATTTAAAGCACTTAATTTAAAATTTCGCGGGGTCTTCGTAATCAGAAAATAGAAGCTAATTGCTACAATTGTGTCTCATCCACTTAACAAAGTCTAATAAAAAAAAAGTCGCGTTAAAATTTTCCATTAATTAAATTAGCGTTTCAAGGATATTTTTGACGAAAAACAGTTCTCATTTGTCAAATTTAAAGCACTTTAGCTAAATTGTAAAAATATCTTCGTATTCATCGAAATTATTTGACGACCGATAAAATTTTTTTTTTTTTTTTAAATGCCCACGCAAGGGAATTACGAGATCGGCAACAGAGTTACACGTCTCGATACGATAATTTCCTTATGGTTCTTACGTGTGTACCTGACACACGTAACGATATGAATAATAATTAATGGAACGAAGGTGCGGAGGCGTCGAGGATCGTTTCTCTTCGGCTTCAGTCGAACAAAGAGGACTCGAGTATTGCGCTACGCTCCAGATAACCAACACAATTATTCATCATCGTTCTTTTCTTTTTCTTTCTCTTCTCTTCTTCGTAAAAAAAAAATATCTCAACCGTATCGAGAGGCACTAAAAATACATTTCGCAAGGCTTACATTTCGCGAGGAGTTCATAGAGAGTAATAATGGTGAGATTGACATTTATCGTTCATCAACATCGCTAATCTTAGCTTCGCGGAATATATTAACTATGCAAGAAATATCCTTTTGTCGCGAAATACCCGAGTGCACAGTTGACGACGAGATGTATATTTCTGCTTTACTCCAATTATCGAAGTAACTTCTGTACGTAGAATAATAATAGTCACGCACTTCGGTAAGAGACCTTGAGGCGTAGAGAGTGATGTAACCGAAGGATATACGGCACAAAAGAGAACCCGCCACATGCAGATCCTTTCTGCCCTCAGGGGAGAGCGAGGAACGCTGCGCTGGACGTTTCTTTTATTGTACGTTTGTTTCGCGTTCGCCTTCGTTTTGTGTCGTATCCGGAATCCGAGAGCGAAGCATTGGCTCATCAGCTCGGCGTTGTTTAAAGAGTAGGAACTCGAGTTACCCGAGAGAATTTTTTCAATTCGCTAAAATATGCGAGAACTCGTTAACTATCGCGCTTAGTAATACCGCTGATGGAGGAGAAAACAATATTCTCATCATACGTTGCTGCACTCGGGGAGAATCGCTTGCGCACGTGATAAACGTAGAAATATCGTTTGCAAGAACATCAATCTGTTTCGTAGAACTTCATCGTTTCGTAGACTGTAATTATCGCGGAGTGAACGGGAGAACATGACATTGAGACATAAATTTTCTTTCGTTTTTCTACTCGTTTCGAAATGGTCCCGTAATTCGGCGGAGCAATTAAGGGAAGAAACAAGCGAGGGTCGTGTACAGTCTATAAGCAGCGATGCCTTCATAGCGAACTGTACTATAAAGTGCGGGGTGGTTGGTTTCATTCTCTCGAGTTTATGCCGTGGTACAGTGAGCTTTTCCTTCCCTTCGATTACCCTCGGCATACGTTTTTACGGCTGCCGCGTGCCTCACTTCCCCGTTGGAACGGCTTGACTTACGCCATTAGCAACTCGATACCATACCGAAGTCTACTATTTCCTCTTCCTTCTTTCTCAACCCTCCGGTGCCTCTTTATTTTCGAAGTCTTGTACTTGTCTTCTGACTTTCTCTCGCGTTGGCTTTTACTTCTATCGCCTTTACGGAGAATCTTCCGCTCCACTCGGATCTTCAATTTACTCCAATTTCCGCGAAATTATGGCTTTGCAGTAGAAAAATCGTTTAACCGATTCTTCCTTTCGCTAACAAGGATATTGACGATTCTTTTTTTTTATTGAATGGTTTTTTATTCGTAGTAAAAAAAATGTTATATAAAAAAAATAATTATTACGTGATAAAAAATCGCTTTTTTTTAACGATCTTTTTTATCGAAGAACCACTTGCAAAAATAATAATTCGGTTCTGAAAAATTCTATTGAATATCCAACAGAAAAAAAAAAATTCGTCTCTAAAAAAAAAATTCTCAATCATCTCTGCCGATCTTTATCGATTGTCTTTCACCACCGAATTTGATAAAAACGATTGAAAAAACGTTACTTTCACCTTTTGACACAACTACAGTGAGTAATATGCATAAATTTTCCGCGGTTGAGTGCAAAATGTGAAAGGATGTCGCGAATATCCTGTTATCCATCGGTAGGGTTGCCACTCATTGATCCCAATCGAAAGGCGCTCCTCCAGGATCATACGAAACGAGAGTGACGTGTACACGCGATCGCGAGGTCGGAGAACGCGAGCGAATGAAAGGCCGCCGGAGTTCGGCAAAGCAAACCAGCAAAATGCGTTCGATGCTCGTTCTTTCGCAAATACAAGAACCTTCAGGCGATCACGTATATCAAGTATACGCAGACGTTGTAGAAGCATTATTAGGATGAGGCCTGTTGCTGCTCTCTCCGCCGCTATAGATGCGGTCCCGCGGATGCTGGGGGTGTGCTAAAGCTCGCTGGAGTTTATTTGCGCGTAAGCCGTATAACTCTATACACAACTGTGTGCCACCGTGCAGTATTTACTCGACGGGCAACTTCACAAGTTTACACTTAATCACGAAATGGACTCGGATTGGAAAAGGCAAACTTCTCCCTGCATTTATATACGCGTTCTCGTCGAGATAAATGTATATAGATACAGTTTATTCGCCGATGAGGGGTTGAAGAGAGAAAGTGAGAGAGAGAGAGAGGGAGAGAGACAGAGAGAGAGTGGAGAGAGAGAGAGAGAGCCCCAGGAGTTTAGTTAGCGACACTCCGAATCGCTTTGAAGTCGAACGAGCTTTTCTCTCGTCGTTGCTATCCGCTCGACGACACCACCGATCGCGGCCTCTACTCTCCGTTCCTGCTATCACCCCTCTCGATGCCTTCATCATGCTTATTATCGCAAATGGACTTTCCTTAACTAAACGAAACATCCCCATATTATTTGCTGGCTTTTATTCTAATAAATTTTTGTTTTCCGTCATCTCATCTTTTTTTTCGTAAAAAAAAGTATATGTTTAGTTTTTCGTATAACACCAAAAAAAATTGTGAATTGAAAGAATTTATAATTCGTTGGAAGAATTAATAATAAATTTGGAGTATCCATTTTTTTTTTCTTCAACTTTCTATTTTTCAAGAATATAATATTTTTCGGAGTACAGAAACAATTTTTATAATTACGATTAACATTTACATTTTTACATTTAACATTTTTGGTTTTCGAATATAAAAATATTAATCGCAAACAATTACCATTATGATTCTAATTTTTTTTGCTCGTAAAGCGGAGTCGTGAAATGACGAAATATGCTTTTTTTTTTTCCTTCATATAAAGCCATTATATCGTACGCGATGCGAAAAAGAATCGATAGGCCTTTTGCGTGCGAGTTAGCAACGAATGTCTGCGTGAACGAGGAGCCGGCGAGGCCAACGGTGCGTCTCTTCTCGTCTGACTCGCGGGGCGTAGTGGAAAAGGACCCTCGAGATCCGGCGAGCGAATAGGTCGCGCGGTAGCATGTAGCACTAGAGTGCGTCAGTATGCAACGCACCCATACCTACTGCACACGGGACGGTGGAGCAAGTTGGCCGCAGGAAGTCTTTCTCTCTCTTTCTCTTGCTTTGCAGCAAATCCAAAAGCACAGGCCGTTCGTTAAAAACGCACGTGAACGCACGAGAGCGAATAAACCACGCAGCATAACAACAGCCCCTGACTCGTGTCCCGAACTCGTCGGCATCACGCTACCTTACCAGTGTCCATTAAGGAGCGATAGACCGATCCCAGACACGAAGGGCATTTTGCCCCTTCGAGTTACTCTCGAACTCGCAGTAGGCTATTTTTTTTTTTTTTACAAAAACTTTGACTGAATTTCACACGAATTTCTTTGCGTACGAATTCTCGCGATCGTTATAAAAAAAAAATCAAAAATCGTTACAAAATACGATTTTTTTTTTTTAAGAAAAGTGACTACTTTTCGAAAAAATCTCTTTCGATAATTTCATAATTAGTTGGTATTTTTCGTATAACACGTATTTTTCGAAGATTGAATAATATGGTTTTCTTCCCTTTTCTTTTGGAAAAAGTTTCGCGAATTACGATTTGGCTGTTAGTCTCGAGTTTTTCGGATTCGTCAGAATTGCAGCAATTCAATTTCAATCGATTTATGATTGAATAATAAAACGTTATCGGTTCTTGAATGATTTTGGATACTTTTACGAAAAGTTTCCGAAGAAAATTCGATTTCTATTGGCGCCGTTAATCGAATTGGAAATCCACCAAACTACCGACGAATTCGGCTGCAATGATATAACGCAATAATGACGAAAAAAAATGAGATAGTTGCCCGTCATAATAGAGTCGAAACATTTGGGGGCAGATGGCACGTGACTCATTCGAGCGGAGAACCCTGCATCGGCCCGGGACCCCAGAATGTTTTTTTTCTCTCTCTCCTGGTGGTTGCCGACGAGGGGCGAGAGGGCCGAGAGCACCATAACATTGCTTCATAAATAAATTAGTCGCTATCGGATGTCGAGATAACGCGAAATTTATGAAAGCATCGTGACATTGCAACCACCTCGCTGTGTACATCACAACTGTAACACATTCTCTCGAACGGAAGTGCACTGCGTAGTAGACTGCGTTCGCCTACCGGGAATCGCGAACGAATCTATACAATTTTAAAATTCGTTTTAACGAATATTTATTACTCACCATATCCGTTTTCAAAAAATGATAAAAATATTACATCAGTCGCTAAAAAAAAATTTCCATTCGAAAAAAAAAAAAAAAAAATGTTACATTCCGTATAAATGGAAAAAAAAAATAAAAAAAAAAGGTCGAACCTTAAAAACACTCGATGATATTAATTGACGAGGGAAGGGCGTGGTTCACCTGGGCACAGCTCGATCGATAAAACCGAAACCCTACGCCCGCCTCACTGCGACTTTAGCCCATTTTTTTTTTCTATTATTTTTCTAATGGAATGAAAACTGACGATACCGGTGTCTTAAAGCTTCTTTATTGACATTTGACGTGTGAAACATCGAGAGTTTAATCGAAGAGACCTCGAATGACGAATCGCAGGCCTGATCACGCGATCTTTGAGCAAAAATCGTTTTGGATAGCTTTTTAAAGCGGAATAGACATCTGGCGCTCGAATCAACTTCGAGTGGCTTCTACACCCTATGCGTACAATCCAATATAAAACCAATATCTGAAGTGACAACGTTCTGGGATAAAGAAGAATTCCCACTCCCTCGAGATTTTCCACGGCGTCGCTACGGTTTTTTTTTTTTTTTTTTTTTTAAGAGACCCTTTGCTCCTTCGGAAAGTAATTTTCTTATGGCTGTCAGGGATGCATAGCTTCTTAGCGAATAAAGTCGTGTACTTTCGAGTTATTGCTGACACTACGGGTTTCTTGTCTCTCGTTTGACTTTTGGATTAAAGTAGTTACCTTGCGAATATTCGCGACGGTTTTTCTTTTTTTTTTTTTTTGGCTTTACATTTCGTGTATTTTCGCTTTTTTACCCCCTGAGATCGTCCTTCGAGACCGCGAAAAATTGTTTGCGCTTTGTATGAGTCTACAAGTGCAGCATCCACCGGTCGGTGGATGCCAGGGGTTTGGCTATAAGAAGAAACGTTTTTTATTTCGAACAACCGCGGGGAAAAGCCACAGCGGGAAACTCGACGCGGAAAGCCCAGACGATCCTTCTCCGCGCTTTTCTCCCTTCGTATCTGCGGGGGAAAAAGTTACGGGAGACTTGAACGGGACGAGAAGAAACGAGAGATGGGAAGCCCTCGGCCTGAGCTTCGAGTCAAGAGCTTTAAGTTTTCCCCGCAGGTAGTTTCGCCTTTCCGTGTCTCCCGGTCGCCCTTGTCTTCACCCTCGTTCCCCATTCTTCTCCCACTCGCATTCTTTATCTGTTCATGCTATAAGCGTGTCATACTGATATAGTGCCTCTTCCCATTTATTCGCGTACAAAGAACTTCAATTTCGTACACAATTTTTTTTTTTTTACGTAAAACGCATTTAATTTTTTTTTGTTAAGGAAACAGTAATTTTACATAAAATTTTAACAAATTCGAAAAATTGGAGTGTTTGGTACAATGTTTACGAATTAAGCAACGGTGTTGATATTTTTTAATTTTTGTAAAAAAAAAAAATCTGCGGAAAAAGGTACGTAATAACTTTTCATTCATAAATTAAAGTAAATAATTTTTTTTTTTTTTTTTCGGTAGTATTTATTTTATATAAAATGTAAATAAATAATAAAATTACTTAGTCGAATATGTACAGATTGTATATTGGGAATATTATCAAATAAAAAAATATCTCAGATACTTAAAAAAACAAAAAATGTAGAGGGCCCGCAATCATATTCATTTTTGTAAAAAAGAATAATTGAAAAAAAAAAAAAAAAAAGATTTGGCGATTTCTTTTTTTTTTTTTTACGTGAAAAAAGAAACCCGATTTTTCAAAACATACTTCCCGATACGTTTGGTTTTTATAATTCGATATTTTTTTTTCGCGAGTTTATCTTCCCCCAGCGATGTTGCCCTCGCGTATCGTTCATGGTAACGAGATCGTATCTGACGCGATGCGTGTCATTTACATATTTCACCCCGAGGCGTTGAGATCTCGGGCGACTGGCAATTCGAAATTCGCGAGGGGGTGTAGGGGGTGGGGATGAGTGCGGCTAACGTCGAGGTTGATTTACATTTCAACCGTTGAGGGATATGCCCGCGGGGCTGCGTCGCGCCCGGAGGTTAGCGAAATGCCGCCGGGAGCTTCGCTCTTTTGGGACCCGATGCAGGAAAGACTTGAGGTGGGATACGAAAGAATCGGCGAGGTATATCGCAAAGCCTCGATCGATCCTATGAAACTTTCGTATTAGAGGAAAAATCGAGATGGAAGAAGGAAAAGCAGAGTATATCCGCGGCACGTGTGCAGACAGGGAATACGTAGGCTGTGGACGTGGACAAAATCTTGAATCACCTCCCGGAGCTCTACGAGATACGAAAGTAGAATAATAACTAAATAAAAAAATAAATAAATAAATCGTACGGATGAAGTTCGATCGAAGAATAGCGATAGTTTTCGAAAAATCTTCGTTTCTCAGATGCGGGAAAAGGGTTTGATTATTAATTATAATGTTAAATGGTAGGAAATAAATTACTCACCGGAACAGGACACGGCGAACTGTCCCTGGAGAAGCTTCCGAGGGTCACTAACAACCGGCGCGGGGCGCCCAGCACGGAGTCTCGCCATCCCTCTGTAAAAAAAAATCACAAAAATTATATTAAAAAGACGAAAAAATTAATAATTTTCCATGGCGTGCTGTTTGTGAACGTTGATTGTACCATTGGGGCTTTGAGCTCCGGGATTAAAACCAATTTCACGGCCGTAGCGCAATTCATAGCCGACACATATAACGTGTTAATTAAGCTTCAAGGATCTTCATCCTCTCTCTTTCTCCGCTTCTCGGTACGCTTAATTAGAGCCGTCGAGAGAGGCACAGAGTTCCGAGAGTGACGACTGTGTTCATTTCCATGTGGCAGGAAATCGTCAGCATTTCCAGGTAGAGATTGCGATAGATACGCATTTGTTCCGAGATTGAGATACAAGAAAGATAATTTCGGGCAAAGGTCAAGGGAAATTGTTTCAATTCGAATCGCATAAATTTCTATACTCTCGTCTCTTAGAATTGAAACAGATTTCAACCGCTTGAGAAATCTTACAAATCTTACAAAAAAATTAATATACATAGCGTGTATAGCGCATATTTTGCATAAAAATAATCCCGGAAATGTAATATTCATTGCGTAATATACGATGTATTAAGACGGCTCAGACTTTCGACGGTCATATATATATATTTTTTTAAATCGGATGACAATTTTTTTTAAATTCTTAATCCATAGACCTTTTATATAAAAAAAAACATTTCGTTCCTCGTATAGTTTTTGAAAAAAAAAAAATCAAAGATTTGACTCCATTTTTAATCCGCCAAGTGCTTCCTTCAGAAGTTTAGAATTCATTTTCTTCGACTATTCATCGGACTCCTCCATTTCAAAGACATATGTCAGTCCAACTTCCCTACCGGAAGTCAATCCTTGAATTCTCGAGAATCGATTCGTCTTTCCGATTTTTTCGTGTAAAAAGTCTCGTCGACTAGAAGGAGACGTTGACGTAACGAGAGTCTACCGAGTAGCGAATGCGATAACGCGGATAAGGGAAGTCGAAGTTGTGACAGGGTAAGCCGCACGAGGGTTTAATATCGCTTTTGCTCCTGGCGTCTTAAGCTCATCGTTCGTGTCTCTCTGCGCGAACGAAAGCGGAGAGAAGGCCTCAACGATACCAGTGCGACTTTCATTAAACGTTCCGATGACGGATCGGCCACCAGGGCGCGTTTTCATCAGCGAGGGGATTGTCCTTTCCTCATTGGAGATCCTCCCAACGCTAACGGGACTTAAGATCTCGGAATCTGATTGAACTACGATGAAATCACGATCCCCAAATTTATTCGGAGCTTTCAACTAACTTTTCATTTGGATGCAATATTCTACTAAATTTCGTAGATTTTTCCCTGCTCCCCCCCCCCCCCCCTCCTTTCATTAGTGCAAAGACAGATGCGTCAGGGTAGGTATTGGTCAGAAATTCATTAGAGAAACACATTTATAGTAAAATTACGATATAAAAAAACGACATATCCGAATGCACTATATTTATATATATTTTTTAAAATACATCCCTGAAATTTCGGATATAAAAAAAATGATATATCAAATAAAGAAAAATAATAGAATACAACAGATATTTTTTTATATAAATGTATTATTTTTTTCATTTTTTGGTTAAACCGGATAATTCGACAAAAAAAAGTTGCCTGCTACGTTTATCCCTATTTAACCCTTCGGTTAACATGAAAAAAAAATTGTTCAAGACTCAACTTTTTAGTTTCTAAGTATATTGAGGTTACGAATAGCGCAAAAACGCTTCGGAGAGTTGAAAAAAAAATGGTCCCGACATTACGAAAAAATGGTGATTCACGCCCCGTTTATTAACCCCGGTGTGCTTCTGGGTTGGTTATATTAAGATTTATCGCCATAACGCGGATGGTAAGGCTATTTACAAGAATTCCAGTGGTTGGCAGGAAGCGAGGCATGCAGGGATGTAATATAATAATATTATTACGCGAAAATCCGCCCCCGTAGTGTGTTGTACGGTGGATGGAAGAACCGGGGGAGTTGAACTGGACAAGGGGTGCTACTGGTAGCGGTCGGTATTATTACAGTGGCCATAGGAAGAGGAAACGAGCGGTGGGGGGGGAGGGGGCCACCGACCGGCCTCTGTATTAATAAATCTCAATTACCCGAGTTAATATAAGGGGTAATTCGCCGGGACCGCCACGCTTCGCGAAACGGACGCGCGCCAACGATGCCGCGTCTCGCTGGGGTGACGAAGGAACTTCGAGGGGGTTGCGACGCGCTTCCTTCGCTATCCCTATCTGTATGTTCTCTGCATTGTCGCTCGAACAATGACTAGTCGCTTGTCGGATCCATGAACTCATGAACTGTACAGTAATGCTTCTGCGGACCTTGTAAAACGTACGCCTATTATGTGGGGCTAAACAATAGGTCCGGAATTTCATAGGTCTGTTAAATCGAAAGAAGAGACAGAGATTTTGTTTGAAGCTAAAAAAAAAATCTGATCTTTGAACTTAAATTTTGTCATCGAAAAAATAATATCTCGATAAAAAAACTAAACGATGTTCCATAAAAAAAAAACGTGCATTTTTATTGCGATAAAAATGATGATCATCTCTCAGTTTCGTAAAATCGAAATGTTATTTATCGGAAAACTATCTACATGTAAAAAAAAAAATGACAATAGAGACCCACATTCTCGAGAAAATTAATGGCCGTGAAAATTAACGAACAACTGCATAAATTATTCTTCGCATAAGTTAGACACGCAGTTTGTGGCGTAACCAGGTAACGTTCGCCCCGATTCTATTTATCGCGTTCTCGTACGAGACAAAGAAAAAAATCGCGAGCGAACAAGAGAGAAAGATTCCTTATGAGTTTCTCGCGTGCCGCTGAAATAAAACGGACAACAACATTGTTGTCTCCTCAGTATTAATGATTCTTTCCGATACTTCGCCATACATTGTTGACCCCGGAGAAGATTGAAACGAACTGACGTGGTTAATATCGCTATCATGATCAGGCACATTCGATTCTGTCCTTATTTCGTAAGTACACGACGGGTGTGAATTTCTTTGAAAAAAAAAAAAAAAAATTAAAAAAATTCTGAGTGGCGAAGTCGTTCAATAAAAAAATGTTATTAACAGAAAAAAATGAAATATCAAATAATAATTCGATACTTATTCAATATTTATCATTTTAATTATAATAAGTGATGTTTTTTATGATAGAATTATTTCCAAAAAATAATTTAAAAAAATTTTTTAAATGAAAAAACCGAAATTGATTGGAATTTTAAAAATCATTTTTTTTTTTTTGAAAATTATTTCATTAAAAAAAAATACCATTCGATATAATTAAAATGATAATAACTAAATTGGTATTGAATTATTAGTATTAATAATTAGTAATAATAATATTATTATTATTATTATTTTTCTGCTGAAATGATGATGAATATTTTTCAAGGTTAAGTCTTAATATAGCGAAAGAAATTAATGCCCGTCTGCAGCCTTCGCGGCTCTCGAATTAACGGAGAAACATCACCATTGTCGTATATTCTTCACCTTCGTCCTCCGGTGGCTTCAAGTTTCGCCGGAGTTGTATGTCGCCGAGTATCCAGACATTGACCAAAAATGGCAAGAATCTTAATCCAGACACGTCATATAAAGCGCCCAGTTGCCAGCTTCGTAATGGAACAAGCTTTACGGGGGGAGAACTACTTCTCTTAATTATGTTGGGTAGTTTCGCACTCTCTTGTCACAGTTCTCGGTTTCCCTTTCACGGTGTCTTACACGCCTCTGTATCTCGTTTCGTGGTGAGAAGTTTCTTGCAAGGGCGTGAACAACCTTAGACACTGACAGATGGAACTTGCGGAGTTTTCGTCGTACGCACAGAGCTGTTAATGCCCTGTGCCCTGCCCTGTGTCGAGGGAAACGCACATATTGTGCCCCACGAAAAGTTCATTTCTTCTGGCTATACGACTCCCTGCAATTTCATCCGTCTGGCCGCTTATTCCTTCAATGTATCCTCTCTCTTCATTTCCTCGAAGTTAACGATAAAAAAATAGTATAACTCATCGAAAAGACCAGATGCGTCGTAGAGGTCAAAATAGGGAGTTGAAACATTCTCCTCATAGCGCTGCGTATCATTATTAATGATTAATAAAGTTGATGGATCGCTTTTCTCACAGTCGTTCTTAATTCCGAGAAATTTTCACCTTTTTCATAATTTACCTTATTATTTTTTAAAAATCCAATTGCCCTTCGGGGGATGAAATATATACATATATTTCGTTAATTGTCCTTCAAGCGTAATAAATAGACGACAGTTCAGAGAAATGCTTCGAAAATTTTATTCGTAAACGTAGAGGGTGTTTCTCGTTTTTTTGTCTCTGCCGAAGTTCTCGTCTCTGTTTATGTCTTTCTCGCGTGAGCCCCGTGAATTCAAATCCCGCTCTCGTTTGCACGTCGAATTAAACCGAAATAAATCATAAATATTAAACGAGGCTTTCAGAGTCGGGGGATTACGAGGGTCTCGGGGTGTGTTCACTGGGGGAAGAGGGAGGGGAGAGGGGGTGAAGCTGAAAACCTGCTTCGTCGCCCGCTCTGTACGCGCGCGGATATGATCCACGTTCGTGTCTGTGAGCGTCTCGCTCCTGCGTTAGCCGTGTCGCAGATATTTGTCTCTGTTGGTTTTCATCTCTGGTGGGAATAGTTGCGCGCCCTGTCCCTTCGTCGGGTGCGCTGTACCGTTCACTCCAACGGGCATATCCTTGAGGGCTAAACTAGGCTGCCGGAAATTGCAGAGGTCCCTTCCTTCCCGGGGATTCGCACGGGAGATATTTCAATGACAATACTCCGAGACGAAGAGGAGGAGAGAAAGGCATTGTCCGTTTTGCGTTTGAAACGATCCGAAACGATTGACCCGAGTAGGTCGGAATCGCAGAAGGCGCGGAAGAAAGTGGTAGTCGCGACGATGGACGACTCTGTGTTTCTTTGCTTTCGGATCGAACGATCCGTGTAAACATTTTTATCATGCCATTCAGCCCTACAAACGTTGTCCAATAAGTCCTTCTGGACAGATGACCGTATAGGGGGTGAATATGATAAAATCGAAAGATTCCGCTTTTTATTGAAGATCGAGACGTTGAATGGGTATGAAGACCGTTTTTGTTAATTCCATTTTTATTAGACGCCAAATGCATTTTTGAACATAAATAATAATAATAATAATAATAATAATCATTTTCTGAAATGTCGGAAAAAAAAAATTCTATAACGAAGGAACAATGTTATCTTTTGAAAAAAATCTAGAAACCGATATCCCGAGGGTTTCTCGTGACGAAAGTTCTGATAGAAGTTCCGCGATAGTTCTCGATGTCCTAAACCACCGACAGCAATGCAATAGCTTCGTTAACAGTTTACGCGTACACCGTTTAGTACCGAACCTGTTTTGTCAGACTACGGCAGGTGTCAAAAGCACAAACAACCGGCTCATTAGTTGCTAAACTGTACTGAGTTACGGGATTCAACGATCTCGTCGACCGAGTAAAGCCGTCGAAGTCAGGCAGAGACTTTGCTCGATCAGCGCGGTGCTTCTGACGAGCAATTAAAGCGTTTGATCCAATGCGCTGGATCGGTTACCGTAGAGAACTTGCTGATGATGTCAGTGTAAAGATGATTACACAAAAAAACTCTTCAGGAAATAACTACTCTCATTTGAGTCGCGAGGAAAGGCTCATCATCGGTGATGTCGGTACCGATGTTGAACCTAAACCCAGACGGCAATTAACCCGGAGATCATAGACGCGTATTTGGAACGCTGCTTTATCGCTTACTTTCTACTTGTCTTATGTAAGGAAACATATCGGGTTAATCGGTCATCGTGTATTAGCAGATCTTCTGCCGATGTCCGGCGTTTCGCGAACAGGAAGTAGAGAAATCGTCTTATTTGCACAGCGTTTTTATTTGGTACTTAACTCACACGTCGCTCGTTAATGTCATCGTTTTGAAATGCACCGTCGTCCGGATCGGTGACCGGTGAACGGAGATCGGTAGCATGCGATAACTGGAAAGGAGATCGAAACCCGGCTTCCTGACATCGGAGGCGGACATTTACTTACTGCTCGTACATGTGGTGCAGGTAAATGTGACTTCGAAGGTTATTGAAAATGTAGAAAAGCCCCGCGAAACCGTCCGTAATCCACTATCGCGGATATATAAGTTCGCGCTGAAAGTGGAGAACCGCGGCTGAGATCCTCGCTAAACAAGATTATCTTCCGTGATTTTTTTTTTTTTTTCAATGAAGCGACTTTCGAACTTACGCTGTCGAGTTATTAGCCTCGAATAGCCTTTGCCAAAGCTCCTCGGTACAGATTCGAACGGCTTGTTAACGACCTCGTCCTTCAAACTCCGCCACATACGATTTTTGTTCGTTTTTTTTTTTTTTTTTCATTTTGTTATTCTTTGCCGGATGATTTATCAACAGTATGCATTGAAAGTCGCTACACAGTTTGCTGGAGTACGAAGACTCAAGCAATGGCGTCAGCGAGCAGACGGTCAGTCTGACGCACGATGATACGCTACGAAATCCTTGACTCGAATAACCACCGTTTAATAATGAATAAATCTTCGTGGCTTTGGCTCACCACGGTGAGATTAAGATGGATACGCGTACAACGCTTCGGGAGGGTGAGAATGAATGGGAAAAACATGAGAAGGAGAAATACATAGCGCTGGAAAATGAGCGGAATTTCTGCTCGCAGGCGCCGCAGACATTAAAGGGTATTTAAGATAGTCTTTCCGGTAGAGCGGAGTCAATTGAGTCGTAAGATTGAAAAAATTGTTTTTTCAGATCTTTTGTGAGAAATTGGCGTGAATTAACGGGAATCTAGATAACAGAGTTCCTTTTTACAGGAAATTAAAGTTATTTACGAGAAGGAATGGGTATATTTTTTGTTCAATTTTTGGGAAGTCGAATTTATAATTCTTGTTCGGTCGGTACGGTTGATTATTTATTTTATTTTTCGATCTACGAATTCACCTCGATGAAATTATAGTAATAGAAATTGTTTACAAATTGGAGTTATTTAATTAATTTTTTTTTCGATTGTAAGTACAAAAAAAAAATTCAGCGTTTGTTACTCGATTGACTTTATGTGTCGCGAGGACTTCCTTAAGTAAAAAAAAATGTTCAAATCAACATTTTTTTTTTCGATGTATTTTATGTTTTTTTTAATGCTTGATGTTTATGAAAAAAATAATTCTATGCATTCGTGACGGTTAAACTTTTTTTATATTGCTGAGACTCGTCAACAACGACGCTTCGATTTTTATTCGAAACGATAGTAACGTAAGTGTGAAAGAAATCGATGACTATAACTAAAGTGCGAAGAAAACGAAGGAATAGAAGGCAAAAGAGGGGGTGGAGAGGCTGAAGGCCTATGTAGCAAATCCTCATTCCAGTCCCGTAGAAGCGAAATGGCTTGATTAACTGACGACGTGTCGTTACTGCGCGACCACCCTGGCGGTCTAAGGGTGCGCGCGATTGCCCGTACGAGTTTGCGAGGGTGCGATGCAGGAACGACCGTCTCCGGCTCTCTTCTCGTCGAGTTCCTTCGGCCTACGATCGAGCAGTGTGTGTAAAAAAAAAAAAAAAAAAAAAAAGAAGAAAGAATACCGCCGCTGCTCTCAGGGATGCCGGAGATGCTGAACTACGCGTTCGGCTACAAAGTCCGCACCCGTTACTCGCACGACCTCTTTTATTCGCTTTAGCCTCATCACGTTCGCGGCTTTTATATATCGCCGATAAAAAAAAGTTTCAAACCCCTTATTACGGCCATTGCTGACTTCAATCCGAATCCAGAGAAAAAGTTGCCCAGTTACCGGTTTAAAGACGGCGGTTCGCAAAAGTTATAATATGCAAATTAAATTTTTTTTCAAAGTTAATGCATCGAAATAAATATTGATTTCCAACTAAGTAATATATCAACCCACGTATTTTTCAGACCTTAGGATTTCCAGATTTAAAGTTTCGTATAAGTTTTCAAGGTTTTCCGAGCTTTAAAAAAAAAAATGTTCTTCATTAGGTATACTGTTCAAGATTTCTATTACATAACCCAATAGTTGATTAAGTCAAATATTAAAAATTTTTATTAATAAAAATTGAAACTTGTGGCCAATTTTTTGTAATTTCATCGTCGACACTGCCTTAAAATCGTTTTGACGGAGAGGTACGGTAACTTCATTTTTTTTCTCCATTTTACGATATAGTTTCTGATATAAATTTATATGAAAAAGTTACTAAATAAAGATATTTTATCGTAGACGAAAGAAAAAAAAATAGACGATGGAAATGAACGATATAAAAGAGCTCTGTGCGCAGATCGTAAATGACTTTATTAAAGGTTCTGCGTGTAAACGCCCACACACGCGTGAAACATCAGAGAGGCTTTTAGCTGAGGCTTGAGAGCGATAAAATCGAAAGACGTTCTTCGACTATCATCTCTACGTTGGCTATGAGTCTTTTGCCAATAGGGAAAGACACACCCCTGAGGATATTCCAGGGTTGATTTACGATGTCCAATCTCGGGATCGTTTCCTCGATCATTCCTCGTCCTTTATCCATCCTTCTCGCTGGAGGATTTGGGTGACTATCGAAAGTTAGCGGCGATCTCGAAGTCAGGAGATCTATCCCATCGGAACTTTTTTTTGTTTTTTTTTTTTTGGCAAAATTTCACCCGAAATGATAGAAAACTCATAAAAAAAGTACTTCTTTCAAAAAATTATCGATCGATCGACTGAATTCTTGAAAAAAAAATTTTTTTTTTTGCGATATTCGGGATTTTTTTTTCGCACTTCGCTTATCGTCGTTCAACGCTTCCGATACTTGCACATCGGCTGGTGCCTCGAGACATAGAAATAAATTGCGCTTCTCTCGCGACATATGGGGGATGTGCTAATGCCGTTTTATGACCGTGCGGATACCCGTTAAGCAACATGGGGCCCCGTAACGCTCGTTCTCGTCTGAGCCGTTGTTCTGAAGGAGCGATACTATAACGTCTGAGCACATGAGTGAGACACGGCGAATAGACAAAGGGGGAGGATGAAGAACGTTTACTGCCCGGGGATTTCGTGGCAGTTTGCTGCTGGTGGCTACTCGGATATGAGTACCACCCCTGTCTTACGAACGTGCTGTTTAACCGCGAGAACAGCCTGCCGACAATTCAGAATTTTTCTTATTTTATTCATGCGGAAGCTTCCAGAACGGCTATAACTTTCGATCTTATGAAAGATACTTTCTATATCTATTGACGATAAAAACCCGTTGCTTATCCTATTTATATCGTAATTTGCAGCTCATTTACGTCTGAATTCAAATTGAAAAAAAAAAAAATTTAATTTCTTTCATTTTTAAAATTCCCAATTTTCCACAAATCATAATAATATAAGAATATATTCAAAATATAAAACATTTCGAAACTATTATTTTATTTTGAACGATTTTTTAATAAGGGATGTGATAGATCGACGATCCAGCGAACTTTTATCACCACACAATTCTGAATTTGCAAATCTACTTAATTTATCCGAAATGAAAAAAAAAAAAATACCGCAACAAACCGAAAATTACGAAGGGGTGAAAAGACTGTATAGCGAAGGCACGTGGCTGAAATTGTCAGGAAAGTGTCAAACGACCGCACTTCCGTTTCCGTCCGGTCGGAGTGTTTTATCCGAGAGCGCAATCCCTCCCGCTATTCTCTATTATTCTCGTGATCTTGAGGCTCGCGTGTAGACCATGAGGGGCAGAGAAAAAGCGTAGCAGTGTATAGAGTTCAACGCGAAGTTTTGCGGGTTGCAAAACCACCACCGCGCGAAGTCTATGTCTCGGATTCTTTCTCTTTCGCTCGTTCAACCAGCGGGCGCCCACGAGAACGGAGGGTAAAGGGCAACAATGCCGCAAGCGACGGCCACTCGAGAGTCTCCTCTTCTCCTCGTATAGCCTTTGTCTGAAAAATCTCGAGTTCGCGTTCTCCTCCCACGTCGCAACTTGCGTTTCTTCGCTTCTCGGCCCAATTGCACCCTTTGCTCGTTCTTTCTGCTTCTGTATCTCTTGTTCTCATCCCTCGCACGCTACGTGTCCTTGCTGTACACCGCTGCCGTTTTTTTTTTTCGCGACGACGAATACACACATCCGTTACATATACGTCCGAAGGGTAGAGCTACCAAGGCCACCCCTGCAGTGACTTCGCCAGCGTCACGTACGATCCCGGTGTGTGTACTGACTCGCGGAAATCTCTTCTACGACAAAATTGCCAGCACCAAACGTCAGACACGACGTTTACTTCGTTTTCCAAGTTAGTTCAGCTTTATACGTGCCTCGCTCAACATCGACGACTTTTCGACGCTTTCGACGTCGTACGATTTAGTTGCGTGAAAGAGCCGTGAAATCCCGGCGATTACCAATATCGGCCGACGACACTTTTTTTCTACCAAAAAACCGAAATATGGAAATTCTTCATGGTAAACTTCAGTCGCGCCGAAAACAAAAAATAAATTTCAAAAAAATTAAAAACAGAAAAAACAAATGAAAATTCATTTTTTAATCGTTTCAGGAGTATCATTTTTTTATTACACTTCATTTTTACTCGGTATTTTAAAAATTTTTTACTCGGTGTTTTTGTAAAATTAAAGGGTAATCTCATTATTATTAAAATATGTTGATTTTATGATTAAATTTTTTTGGAAAAAAGAAAAAAATGCTTTTTTTCTCAAATATTTGTGAAGATGGCAGCCTGCGGGGCTGTCGGTCAATCGAGTGAGTGAGTAGAGAACAGCCTTTTTTTTCGGCACTGTAAGTATTCCCGGAAGGGCGACTCGGCAAGATCGCCGTCTAGAATCAGCAACAGCAGCATCTACGCAGTCCTCGCATTGTTCCCGGTACGATGTACCAATTTCTTTTCTCCTTCGTCTTACAGCCCTCGGGCCGCGCGAGACACGATCTCATTTTATCTTTTCTTTTTTTTTTCCTCCGACCCCTTACACGATTCGCGTTTGTTGCGTCCCCGCATCTTCACCGCACGGACATTCTCGTAGCGCCACAGCCGCGAGAGGTTGTCCTTGTCCTCTTCATCGTCTACGTCGTTGAGAAGGGTGCGGCTAGCCTCGAGGTCTACCAGGCCAAGATAGGGCACGCGAATTGTAGTGGTCGAGGGGTGAACACGGCCACGTGCTCAACAGGGCAGCTTTTAAGTGGATCCTGTCTTTAGGCTTTACGTCTCTTTCACTCTCATTCAGCTTCTCGTACTCTACACCCACAAATTCCTCGTGTACCATCGACCGTACCGTAGATAAAAAAAAAAGCTCCTCGAAGTTCAATGAACTCGGGAGGTTCATTAGTTTATTCGGTATCGATCTCAATTCTATAGCTAACCTAAAAAAAAAAAAAAAAAAAAAAACTTTGTTAATCTTTGTTGACCCCGCATCAAGTTTCCGAAAAAAAAAAAAAAAATCGACAACATCGTCGCAATAATCAACTATTAAATGGTTCTTTGCTTTATTCTGATGCGCCGAAGTCACGAACTTTGCCTATCGTTCGTGTCTATTAATTTTATTTTCTTCCTATGTCCCTGTTCTGTTTTTCTTTCTTCTTCTTCTCCGTTCCACAAAACTCCCGCAGGACAAAGTAGATAGACGATGATTGATGTTACTTATAGTACATGTGGCAGGTGCCTTGTACCGTTATTGTTGGATTGTTGTTGTTGCTTTGAGTCGACGAGACTGCTACGTCACAATGAATTATTTATTCTTCGCATACATATGTATATATATATTCGCGAGCGCAAGAGTAATGTGAGAATTCATCGGGTGCTTCGTGTCCTTGTGTAGTTCTATCGCCGCTGTTGTAACACACGACGGGCAATGTACTCGGGCTATTCAGCCGAACGATATATCTTTGTACGGGGATCGCACGAGCGAACCAAAGAGTCGCTATATATCCTAAGCGAGAACAACCCCTCCGCCTCCCTTCCGCTCTCTCTTTGTCCCTCGCAAGCATCCCGAGGCCTGTAGCTTTTCGCTCATTCGGTCCACCAACTTGAAAGCTCGAGTTCGCGAAATATACACGAGTTATAGGGTAACACAAGAGGTGTATCAGTGCGAGAAAGGGCAGCGTGTTAGGTGTGACGAGGACAAGCGCCGGGACCGCAGGCTTCGGATATCTCGTCCCCCGTTTTTCCCTCGACACTTCCTTTTCTCTATCCGAAGCCTCGTCGACAATTTGTCACCTCTCTTCCCCTTTTATATATATATATATATCGTTCCGATGCTGGTCACCCCCATAACAGCTATGCGTTTGATAAATCATGCGATAGACGTTCAACATTATCGGTGAACGCGCACGACGCAAAGCCCCTACGAAGGACAACGATGCTGCTAACCCCTCTCGTATATCTCCTCTTCTCGATCTCATACTTCCCGCATACGAATCTACTTTGCTTACTCGGCGTGACAAGTACTTCCGGTCTTTTCGCACTTGACGAACCCCATGAATATTTTGTTATTGAATTTAATTCGATTTTTGAAATCGTTGTTTTTTCCGAGTTTTTTCGTCCATTTTTACGGTTATATTGGAATTTCTCGGATTTTCATTTTTATCGTCGGCATATTCTTTTCAAGATAATCGTTCATAAAGGTTTCTGTTTGCGGAATAAATGGTGGTTTTCATCTCGCAGCAAACAGCGTGATGCGAATTGGTTATGAAATTAACATAAATAAAAAGAGATACAAATAGAAAGCGTAAGGAAATAGGAGAATTTGCGGATGATAGGGTTGTCTCGGTGAGTCGCAATCGCGACATTGTCAGTCAGTCAGTCGGTGAGGTTGCAGCGGTCGCGCGAATCGGAGTGAGAGCAAAGCTTCGTGTCTCCATGGATACGCACCCCAAAATAGTTATTTATTCACGCGATTCGCCTCTGGCCTTGGATCAAACTCCCTCTGAGCGACGTGCTCGTTCGATCCTCTTTCTCCTTCCCGTTCTCTGTCTCCTTCATTCCCCTTTTACCTCTGCTTCGCGGACACCCCAACCTCGCGAAAATCACCCTCCCGCACCAAGTGAGAGACGTGTTGCCCTTTGTAATTATCGAATTCCCCCGGCCACTACTGCCACTACTACCGAATCGCCTCGTTGCTCTCTCGTGTTTCGTCCGACCGGAAAAATGAATCGAAAACAATAACCACCGCAGTAAAATACGATAAATCGTAGAATCTTTCAAATTTCGACGTAACATCGATGGCATTTAGATGAAAAAATAAAAAAAAAATACATTATTCTTCGATTGATAATAATTATCGTGAATTTATTAACTTAATATTTATTTTGTCATTTCCAACTTTATATTCGCTCACGACAATCACATTCTCGTATCAGTGAAAAAATTGACCCTTTAATTTTTTTTTGTTTTTTTTTTTTTACGTTTTTTAAATTTTGACGAATTTTTTGATAAAGTCGAAAAAAAAAATCGGGCAAAGTTCGCTGGCATCCGGAAGTTCCGAGCTACGAAATCGTCCGGATGGGAAGCAAACTATCCGACAAATCGAATTGACGCTCTACTTCGATGTAAGGAAAAACCTGCTACGTTGGAATTCCGTAAACCCTAACGAGGGGCGCTGAGGAGAACAGGACAGAGGGGCATTTCTCCCAGTGTAGTAACAGGGTGAACGAGATTAGCTTCCGTCTCTTCATCGGCCTGAATGTGCGGGTTTCACCCGTATAACACGTTCCTTTCCTTTCCATCGCTTTTTCTACTTTTTTCCTCAATTCTTCTACTTCTTCTTTTTCTTATTCTTGCTCTTCGATTTCCGTGGTTCTTCGCAACCCCTCGAGATTGGCCAGACGCGATTAATTGACGGTAGCGAGACGGGCTTCGGGACTTTTCGCTCGTCCGACGAGATTCGAACCGACAGCTACTCGGATTCCTTTAGGGGTGTTGGCGAACCTGAACTCCGAGGGGTCGAACACACCCGAGATCCATCGAACTGATTCGATATCTCGGATTTCAAACTCCGTCGCGATAGCTAATTTTTTTTTTTTTGGAACATCGGACACTATACGAGTTTTTTGCAGCGCCAACGTTGTTTAACCCCAAAATACCTCACATGAGTCTATTTTACGAAAAACTTGAATTTTTTAAAAAATTGTGTTTTCAGAACAAAAAAAAATCTTGCAAATTCTATAATTTTCATTACATCGATATTTCGCGTCGATTAATATCTTCTTAAATTGTTGCGTATCGATTTATCTGCCATTAAGTTTATAAATATCAATTTTCGATAAAATTTCGTCATAATAACGTTATCGGGTCTCCGAGACCCGTTTGTTGCGTAAAAGCGCAAAAAAAGTATGCTGCTCGGGGGTTAAAAGGGAAGAAAAATGGTTTTATCTATTAAGAAACGTAAAAGATGTTTTTAAGTTCGCTAAATAAACTGTTGCTTTCCGCGTGGATGAAGAAGGGGGTGTAAAGCGAATGGGACGGTAAAAGAACATCGTAAGAGTGCGTTGGAGAATACAAATGGAATAAAAAAGACGGTGGAAATGTATAAGAAGCAGTAGTGAATGGAGCGTTGGATAAAGAAAAGAAAAGAAGAAAAAAAAACATTGATTGAACGATTGAGGGAGGGGTGCAGCGGACCTTGTGTTGTCGAGGACCGATGAGGCGAATAATCGGATTTAGGGATTACCAGCGTTCTCTTGTCGCGGACCCACCAACAACACAAACTCCAATGACTATCTTCCGTCGTCATCGATTTCGGTATTCATTAACGCGATTAGCGCTCACGATTCTCAATGCACACCTCTACGTAACCATATGACTACTATTTTTAGAAACACGCAAACCACTCGTTAATGACATTTGCGGAGGTTATCTTGCGTGGCACGTTATTTACAGTCCAATATCGAAACTTTCCATGTGTTTTCGTAACCTTGAGAATTACAATTGCGAGGCGTTGGTGGCAAAAAAAAAATCGATTAATTCAAGAAAATTTGTCATTTTTCACGAGATAAATTGCTCACGAAACCTTTACTTCGTAAAAAACAAAAAAAATACAATACATCGAAAACAAAATGTCTGCTTTTTCGTTATTTTCCATATTAGATTCAAAACTAAGATAACGCGCAATCGCTCAATTAATAAATTCCGATATCACTGATAAGGAATTCTCATTAGTATATAGAAATGAGACTAACATTCCCCCAATTGTTCTCCGTTGCCATTATCCCCCGTATTTTATTATGTAACTGCCCCGTAGTTCCTATCAGATCGTAAGTTACTCAGTCTATGCAAAGATAATACACGTAACTATAATTCCCCTGCGGTTATCACGCCAGACGCGGTAATCCAGCCACAAGCTCCATATCTCGATTTACCGTAAGATTTACGTCTCGGCGTGAACAATCGGGATCACGATCTTCGCTTTGACGATGTTACCATTGCCCTTGTCGAAGGATCTAATGCACCCTTCCCGCGATGGCGTACGATCGTTTTGGCTCATTCGCGACGGTCGTTAGGGCGTTACCAGGACACCCGGTATACGATCGTTCTACGGTGTACAGAGTATTTTGTATATATATATATATACTATATACTATATATATATATACAGAGCACGATGTCCGTAACAGCAGGAGAAGAGGCTCTGCTCACCCCCTCGAAATATTCGACTCTCTCGCACCCCTTCAATGGTTACGAGAATCAACCCCCACGAAGTTTGACTATCCACCCTCGTCGCGAACCGCGCCCTAATATAAATATTATTACACTTTGATGGGGTTACGTTGACACTGGGACCCACAGAAATTCTAGTACTTCCCATACCCTCGTCGATCGCATACTCTATCCATCTCCGTTTCGCTATCTACACTGTGTAATCGCCTCGCTTTTTATTCACAACTCTCAACCCCATGTGCATTCTTTTTATATATATATATATACTTTTTTTCATCCGATAAGCCTCTTCGATAGTATTTTTTTTTCATTAGAACACAAATTTTTTCGATCGACACGTGACCATTGCGACGATATTGTATACCTGACGGTTAAGTGACAATTCAACCCCTTTTAACAGCGGGGATGTGTACCGTAGAATTCTATTCTTGATATTTCCTCTTGTCACGAGTTATGCCTCTTCATTCAGCGACGTATGCATTCGGTACCCTCGATATTAATATGTAATATACCATCTACCAAATGGCATCTACTCGAGTGGGTCTCCGGTCCCCTCGGGAATTCGAAACTCGAAGGCGATTGAACTTCGACAAAGCGCCCAAAGGGCTCGGTACTTCACTGGTGACCACTTGGGGTAATAATTAACAACGCGAGGCAATGGCCGTGACCGCGATCACATATATATATGTATATATATATCGCTTTTTTTTAATAGAATGATAAGCGAGAGACGTGACCCACAATTGCGATTGAGGGTTGTTTTGTCATTGCGTTTGCGACACGAAAACTCTGCAAACACTCTGTGACCAGCGTGAAATTATTTATTCAATATTTTATTTATCAGAGTCGTCACGCGATGTCGAGGAGTCTCAGTGTCTCATAGGATAGAGTTTTCGCTTTCGTTTGAATTGTTTATTAAAAAAAAATCGCTATTGGAGACGTGAAAAATTATTTGAGTCCAAATTTTTAAGGGGTTGTAAAAAAATTCTAATATAAATATTAGTATGTTTCGGATGTTTTTTTTACAAAACAAAAAAAATTTCGATCGGAATAATTGATGAGTGATTAGAGTAAATATGGAACGAGTCTTTGGAAAATCCGTAAATAATCACCGCAGCGATACGCACCGCTACGGAGGGTGTCGATTTGCGTCCAGGCAATCGAATATTCATGGGTTTAGACGACGGCAGCATCAGCGGTGTCGATGCTGTGTAGAAGAGCTGCTGTAAGCCTCTTAGCAAAGTTTTCGCAGCAAGTGCTCGCGAACGCGAGCCACGCGAGTAAAGTACACACGAGAGGAGACGGGTATCGGGTTACGGATTAATCGTCGTACGACACCGCACCGTTCTCGACGAATCTCACGCTCGATTATGTTCGACAGGATTTATTCTCGCAACCCACAACAACCCCCACCCCCAACCCTTATCTTATCTGTCTTGTCGCAAGCGCGATATTTACTTGCGATTGTTTTAACTCAATTTTGATTTCCCATTTTTTTATTTCTGTTTTTCAATCATTTTTCCGCAGATTAAAAAATCGTAAATTTAAACTGAAATTAATTTTGATATAAATGAAGGATCAGAGTAGGTAATGTGGGAATAAATATCACAAATTATGCTTCGGTAACAATGACATCTTTAATAACCAGTTCAACGACATTACAGTGTTCATAGGTTTTTTTTTTGTTTTGTTTCAATTACATACGCAATTCGATACTTCGTATTATTATTATTTTTTTTTTCGTCTCCATTAAATATACATACATACATGTGTATAGATGCCCTTGCGAGTGTATCATGCGACTCTTATTCTGTTCGTAGTCTTAAATGCCTTCTTTTATTTAAATTTTTTCTTCTATATCCGGTCTGTTAGTGTAATGTATGTTTTTATGTTAACGCAAACGTTAATTGTTTTTTTTTTTTTCGTTATTTATCATTTTTCACGTGTTTATCATTTCATTCTGTGTATAATGCACAGGCAAGTGCGCGAGTATGCGGGAACTAATTTTGCACGGGGAAAATTCTTCACGATTTTTTAATTTTTTAAAATTTATTTTCTTTCGAGACACTTTATTAATTTTAACTTATTGCGTATAACTACCCACGTACGATAGATATGGCCAATGCGCGTATTTTCCACGGTATCGCACGATATGTTTTTTTTCCAAATTTTTTTTTTTCTTTTCACATTCTTACTGTCGCTCGCTCGTACTTTCATCGATTTATACTTTCATGATAAAATATGATAAAAACGGTTTTTTTTTATTATTCTTTTCGAATAGCCGAGGCGGGCGAATGGAACATATACAGGAGCGCGCCTTACATATTTTAGCTCCTTTGAATATATATATATTTATATATATTCTATTTTAAATGATATTTCGACAACTCACTGTTTCTCGCAAGCAATTCGATAACTTAATTTGTTACAATAATAATATACTAGCTATGTGTGTATATTAAGTATATATAACGCGATATGATACAGTAGGCGAAATTCTAATGCCCTCAGGTATGGGACTTGGAGAGGAGGGAAAGGAGGGGGGGGGAGGGGGAGAAAACAAGGGATGAAAGAAGTGTGATAGGCTTTCACATTATTTACAAGAGATATAAGTAATTTTTTTTTTTCGAAAGAATCTACGCGTATAACCTAATATAATCATATATGTATGCAATATATGTTGTATATATATTTGTATCTGTTTTTCTTTCTGTATATTATTAGCGAGAGTCTGCTTATTTATTTTTATTTTTCCGCGTGTCGAATGGCCCTTTTTAATTTTTTTTTTGTTTCGTTATTATCTTTTTTTTTTTCACTTTCTCGAAATGGATAACTCTCTTCTTTACACTATCTGCCTACGCTTAGGTACATCGATATTTATAGCAATCGAAAATAATGATTCGTGAATTGCTACGACTGAGGGAGTTTGCGTTCGGTGAGGCCAGCTCCAAATTTTTTTTCAAAAAAACATCAAACTATTTTGTCGAATAGTGTGCTTATTTCCGTTTGAAACGATGGATGATTATAAGTTTTGCACTTTCAACGATGTTTGCGTATTTTTTCAATGTAAAAAAAATTAATAATAATAATAATCGTTTCATTCCTTGCACTACTACGAACCTATCAAAGAGCACTATATTATATATATGTATATATTACTACGATCTAACTAGCACATTTCTTTCCTTGTGTTGCGGTGTGTATGTGTGTTTGTGTTTTTTTTAGTTTTTTTTTTTTAAGGTATTTTCTGTATTTTGCCGGTTCCTTTTTTGTTAATTCTCTCTTCCTTTATTATTCATAGACGAGAGACTTTAGATCGGGAGAACTGATACTTACATTATTATTAATTTTGCCTAAGAAGTGTCGTCACATCGATTTTACAGGCGAATTAACGAAATTAAAAAGAAATCTGTTTTTTTTTACTCAGTCACTGCAAAACACAAAGCAATTACGTACAAGACGATTCGTCGATGACGATTCTGATATATATCCGATAGTTCGATTTCTTTACTCATTACCTTGTAACGACAAATGAGTATTGACGTGTAGGTAAGGCCCGCATAGCGTCGGCGCAGTCGTATTTCATCTTTCATTTCTACGGGTTAATTTTTCGTTTATGTATTTTTTTTTGTAATATACTTCGAATGTAGTTTCAAAATTTTCTAGAAATCTACGGATTCAATGATGAAGAAAGAACATTTACGCTCGGCCGACGCACTTGCGTCTCATAATAATCAATAAAAACTGATATTACGATTACGAGTTTTCGAAATAATAATAATAATAATAATAATAATAATAACAATAAAAAACGATTTACTTAGAAAAAAAAGATTACTCCCAATATTAACTCGGAGGAGTTTATTTGAACTGCGATAAACTCAAGTATCGTCTAATTAGAAAAGGATTCTCATAAAAATACGGATATGTATCATACCTTTGGCCGAATGAGCACTCAGGATGATTTATTTAATATTAAACGTTCGCGATCACGAAGTACCGGAGTTGGTGCTTAGTCAGCGATCGTAATTCATTTACTTCTTCACTCTTTTAGCGTCTCGCTCTGCTTATCACACTCTATCGTTCTCGATATATATATATATTCGTATCTACATATATATATATCGTATATTATAATTATATGTTCTCGGGTAATTCGTGACACGAATCCGATCCGCCTTCATTTATCTCCTAATTCTCTAAACTTAACGACTTACATGCTAAATTTTGGGCCTCGTTTATCCCCGTTGCGATCTCGATAATTTGAGATACGCCCGAAAGACTCGAAGCCCTGATATGTTATCCTGGTTCAGCAACGAATTACTTTTTTTTCGAACATAAGATATTTCCTCTTTTTTTTTATTAACAAACTAAAACAATCGCTTTTTGCTTATATCGCGATCCCGGAAATCGAGAGTTACCATATTGCTGATTTGGATATCTCGGTTTCCGGAGTTTCGTTCAACCGATCGGCCTCCCGCTTCGATTTATCGTCGTCTCGATTACACGAAGACGATTTTTTTTCTTTTTTTTTTTAATAATAATATATATATATACTATTTTATTTATATTACCTAATATGCGTCATCAATTAAATCGAAGCTCTTTTCGCCTTCGTTTAGTCTGGACGACCTACCGTTCGTGATACCGCAGCCTTCTCTTCTCATAGCCCTTTAAAGGTCACCCCCTTGTCGTCATTCGTCCCATCCAGCATCTTGATCACACTCTTCGATAATCTTCGAGTTTACCTCGAATTCAAGAACCACCACATTATCACTGACTTACTCCATTCGATCAATCATCATAATCATCATCTATCAATACCGAAGTTATCATTTCATTGAAGGAGCTCGATTCACAAAACGGAATACACCAAATTTGTAACACCAATATCGCGCACAAGATGATAAAATCAGTGGTTTGTCGCTGTTGTTGTCGTAATGTGTGCGATGAAAATTCATTGGATTCTTCGTTAAGGAGCAGTATAGAATATACGCGAGATCGGTGTATGTGTGTGTTATCTATATATGGAAGCCTGGGCCACACGAAGACTTTTATCTCGAAGCTGAGACCCCAGCATCCAGGCGTCCTGCAGCTTCGGGTTACCGCGTAAAAGCACATTCAATCTCTTCGACGGGTTGCACACTTTAGTACATTCCTTGTCTGAAGGGATTGCTGTCCCCGGATGGTCTTTGCTCTATATCCGGCGGCGGTGGTCTCCTGAACGGATTTGCATCCGCCTGTTGTTGACTCGGATTTGGACCAGCGACTCTAGGCTCTCGTGGTTCCTGTCCGAAATTTCTCTGCTGTCCATAGCCCGCGGCTTGACCGCCGTACGCCGGTGGTTGTTGTTGCGCGTATCCTCCCATCTGCTGTCCATATCCAGCTTGTTGGTCGTAATTCGTTTGTTGTTCATACCCCGTGGCCGGTTGATCCCATCCCGATGTGGTGTTGCTATTGTAACCGGCGCTCTGATCGTAGCCCTGTTGGTAACTCGGCTCCTGATCAATGTCTGTCTCCATTCGGGCTCCTTGCGTCAAATGATTCCCAACATCGCCGCTTATGGGTCTCTGTTCCTGCAGCACGTAAGTCTGATACTCCTTGTCCGGCGGATCCTGCATGAGCACATTGGCCTCGTCCTGGAAGGGCTTGAAGTCATAGATGTGCCGCAAATAGTAGAGTACCGGTGCATACATCAAGTTGGAAATTGCAATGCCGATGTTGAGGGCTGTAAAACCGATTGCCTCGACGACACCACCCGCAATGATCGGTCCTACCGCGTATGCAACGCTGTAGGATATATCAGCGATGGCGTAGATGCTACCGTAGACAGATACGTAACGAACATCGACGAGATAGCCAAGCGTCGGCAGCAGCGCCGTATCGATCAGAGCGATACCAAAGCAAATACCACAAATCGGTATCATCAGGAACGTGTAGGACGTCGAAAATGGAATGATGAAACAGCACATTCCTTCCAATGCTAAACCAATTGCTGCCATTAACCACTGATGTTGAGGATACTTTTTCGCCATTTTGACCGTTATCACGACGCCGAATACGTGAGGAATGAATGCGGGCAGCCATACCATACCCATTTTCCAATTTTCCGTTGTTATGTTGTCCTCCATCCAAAGGGCGATCGTGGGCTCGAGAAAAGCCAGTGCCACGTTCGACATCATCAGCGCTCCGGCGCATACCGCTATGTAGGGATCGATGAACAGTCGCCAAATCGGTATTGTCGGGCGTTGCTCTCTCTGACTGCTCTCCTTTAGTTGCTCCTTCAGCGGTTTCATGACGATGAATAGCATGAATAGATCACCGAGACTGACGAATGCGAGAATGAGAAACGGCATTGGTTTGCCGGCAAACTGATACAGAGCACCGCCAAACGGTGGCGCGACCAAACAACCAAAACTAATGAACGCCAGTGCTATGCCGAGAGCTTGCGATCTCTCGTTCTCTTCGGTATAGCGATCTGCGATCATAGCCAGGCCCGACGTATCCGCGAACGCTGAACCGACACCCTGAAGACTTCGAGCGAAAAACAGTACACCGTAACTACCGCCGAACGCAAACACGGTCGTCGATAAAAACAATATGCATAGTCCTATCATCATCGGTATGTCGTAGCCGATTCTGTCAATTAGCGCCCCCGAGAATGGATTTATCATCAATTGTACTATCGCCTTCGATGCGAATAACAGTCCTGTTGCCGAATCTTGACCGTGATGACTGCGCGGTCCTGTTCTGTTTGCAATTTCCGGTTCGTCCTCGAATGCTCCGACGTATTTCAGATAATCCGGTATTATCGGCACTATCACCATGTACAGCATGTTGTCCAGAAGAAGAGCCACGGAAACTATCACGAGGACCAAACGTCTCTGGGACTTTGGCTCCTGTAGCTTCGCCCAGACGATCTCCTTGGCCTCGCCGATTTCCATGTTCAGAATCGGTATTTTGGTATCCATGATTAATTAGTTGTTTATTAATCTTTCGTTATGGTGATAAACTAATTTCTTCTTTTGAAATTTTCGTTTTTTTTTTGTTTTGTGGTCCTGATGTACTAAATGTTTTTGTTTTCTTCCTTTTTCCTACGTATCACGCATTTTTGGAATTGCAAATATTTTTTTCCGCGTGTGAGTGTATGTGTGTGCTGCCTTTTTTTTGTTTTCCTTATATCACCGAATCGTTCAGTACGCGCTAATCTCGATCGAATCCGGGACCTGGGGTGACCTTGGGGACGGTGGCGGAGCGTTCGTGATTGAAGCGGCGCGCATCAGGCCGGGCCGGGGGTAACCTACAACAAATAACCGTACAACCGGTTAGCTACGGAGAGTATATATATTTATATAGATACTATATATATATATCCTCCCGTGAGTTTTTTTAAATTTATTTATCTTCGCGTTTTAATTCAAACGGTGTTAACAATCATCAAATCATATGTCATTCGAAGTTGCGACACAATTTTTTTTTACGTGACGCTCATGCTACCCCGTGGAATCATCATTTATCCGCGGCCTGGGCCAACGACGCTGTTACATATTTGAATTTTTTTTTTTGCTTTTTTTTTTTCTTTTTTCTATTTTTAATGCAACCGATGAAAGGGAGCCCTGGCCCGGCCTGGTATGTCGCGCACAGCGCAAAATGCGCAACCCCGGTACCCGACCTGAGCGGAACGCGGGAGATCCCCGCGTACTCTCCCAGGGGCGCTCGAACCGAGACCCCATTCGGGTTATTCTCGCGGAACGATCAATGAACCACCAAAAATGGCTGTCCAGGTGTTACTACTTATTAATTAACGTGACTGGTCGTTTTCCCTTTATTTCTTTTTTTTTCACTTCCCATCACGAGTTGTGGATGATTTTTGATAGTTAAAAAAAAATTGGTTCGGGTGAAGGCTCCCCTTGTTCAGTGTGCGTAAACCGAATATCGTAACATCAATTTTGTTAGAGTGTCGAGAATTATATATTGTTGATACTTTTTGTGGCAAATTTTCACATATTGCCCAAAAAAAATTCCAGTCGGATGAGTTGAATCACATATTGGAAGGAATTCTGAATGTAATTTTTGGCGATTTATTAGCACATAATTGCTACACAAAAAACGAATACAGTTGTAAGACAGTTTTATACTTTTTTGCAAAAAAGTGCCAATAAAATAGTACTTTGCGATACTAGTGCGAGAAAGCGGACTTTACACCACACTACAAGCAACACTCGGCGCCGGCTCGGCTTCGCCTCGTGTCGCAGCAGCGCTCGATTCGGCTCGTGCGACGACTTCCCAACCGTTGTCGGAAGTCCCCTTTTTCGTACAAGTATCGCATAATATTTTTTGAAACAAGTGCGTGAAAAATGGCTGGTTACGTGCCGACCAGGCGCGACATAAAGTATAAACGGACAGATGTGCGCATGCGCACAGTAGTCACGCCACGCTTCGAGTATTTATGCAACGCCGCTTTCTCGAAAAACGCCACCTTACGTCACGGCCGGCCGGCACATAAAATAGCACTTTACACGCATGCGTTACAAAAATATCATTACGGTACCTAACTGTACCGGCTACAAAAAGCGGTAATCAGAAATTATACCGAGACACAGATCGTTATATTCGTCTCGTTTTTTTGCCGTCTTTCGTCGTTAAATAAATGAAAAATTTCTTTCTAATAAATTGAGTGTATATGCCAATATATACATTGTGCATTAAGCCACTGTACACGCGTCTCTTCGGCAAGTGCAGTGTTCGTTCATGCGGTGAGCGGGCGTTTAGAGATCCCTCGTTAATTAATTAAGTCGCGGTCCGTCGGTGCCGGTACTTTGACGAGGGATGGTTTTTGCCAGGGGGTGCGCCGCGACGGCAAACACGAGGGATCGAGAAAGGGGACGGGGGGAAGGGAGAGGTATGATGGAAAGAAAATAACGTTTCTTCGTCACGAGAATCGCGAAAAAATTCAAAGAATTCTACTCCCGATGAATGCAAATATTTTAACTATTCGAGAACACATTTTTGTGTCCACAAGATATCGATGATCGACACAAAGCTAAGGTAATTTTAGTTTTTTTTTTCACTCACCGGAGTTGCTGGAGAACTTTTGCCTGAGGGAGTTGGCGAGACGCTGGGGCCCCGCTAATGCCGGAAGTCCGGCAAGCAAGCCACTCAGTGTCGATGTGACGTCCGTGACGCCTTCGTCCTTCGAGTCGTTCAACGACTCCTTGCCTCCTTGTGTCCCCGGGCCCTCCACCTTTTCAGCCGAGTCCTCTACCGAGCCTGTCGCGACACACATTGCACAATTCGTATTATGATTAAATTATTTTTTAAAAAGTATCAAAAAAAATACGAAAAAAATAGGTATAAAAAAAAAAAAATAAATCGCGATACGATTAAATTCGAGTGGTCCTAAAAATGATTGAATTTCGTGAATTTATTTTTCTTCATCGATGTTACGTACTTCAATAATTCGTTTGGAAACGGTGAAAGTAGTTTGCGTTTCTATTTGTCAAACGGAATTTTATGATACGGCGCTATCAGACGATAAGTGGACCGATCGCGATAGAGTCTTTATCCAACCCTTTCATCAGGACACCGGTGGTCTCAGAGAAGCAAAACGCGCGAGTATCACCATCGTTTATACTAACCCTACGGTCAGGTTTCACTGTATCGCGAAGCGCTCACGCACCACTCAGCCCTTAACAATAGCAACTTTTTTCTTTCCCTCGACAATTTATCGTACCGACACCCAGCGTGGAAAAGAAAAACGAGAAAAAAAAAAGGAAAAAATTGTCGATGGCTCGAGTCGCGAAGAGAGCACACGACAGTCATGTGCGCGTATTCCCAAGGTCGTACCTTTTTTTTTCTATATATCTGCCGACACGTCGTCGTTGTCGTCGTTTTTTTTTCTATCTCTATTTGTTCCGTGCACCGGAAACTTGCTGCACCCTTCGCGGCTTTCTCTCTCACGCTTTCCGCACCGTCGCGAAACTTGTCTGCATTCACTACGATCGATAAACGTCCAAATAAAACAATACCTCACACCCGAACGAAACCGGAAAACGTATAATCAACGTATTGCCAAATCACCCCAACTTATTCTTCATTTGTTACTATTTTTTTTCTCGTCACACCGAAGCACGAAAAAATTGTCGCACGGACGAAAAAAAATCGAAATATTTCACAAAACCGGTAAAAAAAAAATATAAATTTTTTTTTTTTATATTTACGAAAATATAAGCGATGGGGTTGATCGAGAGGAATCGGTCAGGTTATTGGAGATAATACTTACGCAGACCGATGGGGCTCCCGAGTGCAGGGGCGTCTCGGCGTGTCTCTCCGTCGGGGTAGCTTTGAAACGTCTGCCCGCGGAGACCTCCCCGCCACCGTCCACGTCCGCCATCCCCTCAGCAGCCACCCTCGACGTCGCTATGCAGCTACGTCGCGCGAGGTCGCGTCATCGCGCAGACGCGCATCGAAGCTTTATCCCATTGGCGGTGGAACTAGCGTGCGTCAGCTCCCACACCAAGCCCTCGACGAAACCAACCCTCCTCCTCGTTCACCCTCTATCGCATGGCCCCCTTCCCACCACCACGTCGAGTTTTGTCCTCCCCCTCGCGTGCTTTCGAGGCAACCGGACCTCCGTCGACGCGACGGCGCGTTACCATCCACCGGGATAGATATATATATATGCACACACGTATACATCCATCCACTGGCACTCCGACGTGTAGCGGAGGGAGAAGGAACGATTGGCACCGGAGTACGAGAGTGTGAGATCGCCGGCAGGTATGAACGTTGAACGCGGTCGATGCTGCCCGGTATTTCTGGCCCCCCGGCAGCAGGTCGATAGCTCACCTGTAACACACCGGGCTTCAGCGAAACCGAGGGGATGAGATGCAGCCCCTGTTCCGCTCGAATCTATCCCCGCGAAACAGGGGAGGTTGATCCAGTGTCCTTCAACCTGCGGATTTTTATAACACTGTCTCGTCACTTTTACCTTTAATCCTTTCAAACCCCATTCATTTTCACCAACCCTTAAAAAATCTACGAAAATATTACCCCTCAAGAGTACAGCAGGAGTTGATTGCAACCAAAAAATTTTAATTCCAGATCCCGTTATAGTTTAACGTTACGCAATTCGCTGAATCGCTATAGCACATCGTCAAACACTGCGTTTACCCTGTTGGTCTATCGATTTCGCTAGACTCGAGGTAAAGAAAAGAAATATTTATTTCCGGCAAAGTAATAAATCGACGAAGACAAGGTTGAGAAAATATGTTTTCGTAATATAGGGCTCCGAAGGATTATCTATTGTTATGATCTCAAAATGTACCGAGTCCATCGCTCGAGTCGCGTCGTTTGAGTTATAACTCTTAGATGGTTGTCGCGGTCGGGGAAAACCGGGAAAAGTCAGGAAAATAAAAAATTTAAATTGTAAAAACGTGAATTGTTGCCAAACCTTTGATAAATAAATAATTAAAAAATATAATAGACTTGAAAAAAGAACAATCGAAAAATAGAAATATACACATTACAACATAAATCTCGTTTATCGATTGAAGCGAACTGAGAATAGTTGACGCAATTTTTTTTTATATATCTTTAAAAGTAATATTCGTCATTGATCAAGAAATTAATAATTTATTAACAACACGTATATGTTTTTAATAAATTTTTATCCGCGTTATTAATTTCCTAATAGATGTCCTTAGAACTTTGATTGGAAAAAATTGATAAATTGGTCAGGAAAATCAGGGAATTTTTTTCCGGTAAAAAAACGACCATCGTGACTTAGTTTTTGATTGCGTGAATAGCGAAGTAGCAACTGACAGTGGGGTCGTAGATCGTCGGATGAAATCGAGCAGAACAGTAAATGTGTAGGCACATTGTGCGTTTCTTGAATCGCTTCAACCTGCAAAGGAAGTATATACAAATCCAAATATAGCGACGCAGAGACTTCAAGCGACTCACTCAACTACCCACAAAACTACAGCCCTCTTCCTCCCCCTGCGCTAAAAGTATGTCACCGTGACGAAGATGGGAGCTTTATGGTAATTAGTACAAGTGACCC
The DNA here is from genome assembly GCA_964006125.1 of Cryptus viduatorius. NCBI lineage: Eukaryota > Metazoa > Arthropoda > Insecta > Hymenoptera > Ichneumonidae > Cryptus > Cryptus viduatorius. Next base: position 12,173,192 of record OZ023227.1, on the reverse strand, counting down.
GGGCTTCGAGCTATTCACCTAACTAAATTTGTCGCGAAACCGCTCCGATCTCGTAAATCTATTCGGACCCAATGGTCCTTAAAACGGAAATGCAAAATTGTCGAACAATTTTTTTTTTTTTAATAAAAATACCTAATAATAATAATAATACTGATAAATTTATTATATTTCGAATTTCTTGGATTTTTAAAACGTTTATGACTTCAATACTCCGAGAAAAAATGGAAAATGTTTTTTCTATTATTTGTGAGAACTTTTTTATGCCGAAGCGTATCTTTCCATTCCGGCATAGTATTGGATTACTTAACGTAAAAGCTTTTGCGAGAGATAAAGAAAATGTTTTTTATCACGAAGAATGCTTTTTCTTATTTTCTTCTTTATTTTTCATTTTTTTTTTTTTTTTTTTTTTTTTTTTACAAAAGTTGTATAATAAAGTTGCGTAAAGTTGAAATAGCCTGAAGATTCTTAATCCCGGAGAATAATAAGAGAAGGTTGTTATATTGCGATGTTTCATTGTGCGCGAATGAATGAGACGAAGAATTCTCGGTTGGTAGTTAGTTTCTTCGGCAAGTTGTTGAAGCTTTTTCAGGTATGCCATAAGCCTCCCCTCTTCCCTCTTATTCTTCTTCTTCTTCGTCGTCGTCGTCGTCGTCCATTCTCTACGTAATGGGTATATAGTACGTGCTGGAAACGGAGCATCAAGCTTTGCCCCTAAGACCGATCGTTGAAGTTTCCAGGGGTCTCGGGGTTGCGGACGGCAGTGAGCCGACCTCGCCGTGGGCGATCGTTGAACTTTCCGACGGGTACCTACCGCTCACAGTTCGGGGGGTGTGTGTGTTATTGTAACGGCAAAAGTGAGGGAGAGACGCGGAGAAGCTGACGAGAAATATGCCAGTCGGGAATGAGCGTACCATCGATGTAAGCCACCGACCCAACACTGATGCTTCCGAAAGCATAGCTTTGATTTCACGCTACTCTCGCGGGGATGATACGTCATTCAGGGGCTACGAATAGCATCGAATAGCCAAGGGCACGCGGTATCGAGAGAATGGATCCCGTCCGTTCGGTACGGAAGTTACTACTGAAATTCCCACAGGATTCCGCACCGATTATTCTGTTACGAATTTACTCTCATTGACTCTCAACCGAAATTGAACGAATTGTACGATGAAAAACAAAAAAAAACAAAAAACATCGCTGCATGGGCTAATAAAAAAAAATAAAAAAAAATAAAAATACATCGATTTGTTGAGCTTGAAAAAATAAATATCGCTTATTCGGACGAAAAAAATCGGAAACAAATATATAGACTTGAGCATCTAAAAAAAATATCGGGGTTGGGGCTAAAAAAAAATTGGAAAAAAATTCATAAATGTGATTCCGAAATCAACGGCAACAATAACAATGATGACGACATATAGTATTTTTGTCGTTCTAAATGCGCTTCGAAAGGGAATTACAAGGGAGTGGTACAGAGCGCAAGACCACACGCTGTGTACCTGTTTCTGACATACGTCGATGTCGGGGTAAATACGCCCAGAGACCGAAACGAAACCGTGTAATTCTTCGTGCGTCAATCTCCGAATGGCCAAGAAAACCAGCGGGGTATACCAGCAGAACGAACTCCCCTTTCCTCCCTTCCGAATCACCGCAATACTCCCTCAGGGTGCCGCTCACGTGACCTTCGCGAATTTCAAGGGGTCGACAATGACACGCACTTGTATACCTACGATAGATGCTTCTGAATGTCGGGGTTGTTTTTTTTCCCTCGTAAGCTTCGGACAAATTAGTCCAAGTCGCCACGAGCCTTACGCGGCAATTAGAGAAATTCCGTATTTCGCGAGGCGTTTCATTAATAACATTCTAAATTTTTTCAAAAAAATTGTGCGGCAAAACCTCTTTGCTTGTGATTAATAACTGTTTAAAGAATTTCTTTCGTATTTCGTAAAAATTATTTGTTTAATTCATTTTTTCAATAAAAAATTCGTATTAAATTTCAATATTATAAGCTATTAAAAAAATCGTTTATAGTCAATAAATATCTTCTCTTACGAAGTCGCGAGCGTTAAATACAATTCTTAATTTTTTTTTTTTTTTTTTTTCGAAAGTAATGCACTGACTAATATCGTCGTCAGTCGCTCCACAAGATCTTTCATGGATTAACCATGACCCTGAGTACATCACGAATATCTCCGCGTCGTTTTCATTCAGGCGAGTTAATTAATCGTCATTATGTAAACAACAACCTTTATGGAATTCTTGGTATCGCGCGCGGTAACTCCGAAATTTTCGAAATTTCGACGAAAACCCACTGAAGAGTAATGAAGAGTCCCAAATACATTTTCAACGAAACACGCGCGACAGTTGAATTATTTTTATATTCGGCTCTATACTCGCGCGCGAGGTAAATTTTCATAGTGACCGCGTTTTAAGACCCGAGCGCTTCGGCTATTACGAAACTTTGCTTTCTTTCTCTTTACATCCTTTTATACCAACCGCGGGTTGTGTTATACTATATCGCGCGGTCGTATAATACGCTACGTTTAACGTATACACGAGCATCGCGTTCCAACGATGCAACGAGACGTGTCCCGCATTCCTGGATAAATCGAAGAAGTTTCACGCGATCCATGAATCCGTTTAACTTTCTTGTTACCCGGAACGCTCGTCCGATACCGAGCGGCGGTCGAACCCGAGGAGGCGAAGCTCCTTAGATGCACTTGCCGCGGCGATCTTCGACTGGTAACAGGATATCTCGAATTTCTCGACGGATCTACTTTTCGTTCGTTTATCGTATCGTAGTATCGTAAAGTAGGCCACTCGTCGCCTCTGAAAATTATTCTTCGTAATCGATAGATCCTATGATGTGATCTCTCGATATCGAGCTTCAAATTATCGTCCGGCGTTTCCTTTCCCCGAAGTCCCCTTTGCCCTCGAAATGAGACACTAAATTTTAGATTATTATTATTATTATTATTATTATCGTTATTATTATTACTATACGCTAATCCTACGCGACATAAGATTGCTTACGAGAAAGCGACCCTCACATTACGATTACGAATACAAATGGAAGGTAATGTGTATAAAGTCGACTGATAGGTCGCATTGATAAGAGGGCCGACTATTTCTGATTCCAATCGATCGAGAACCGATTATCCGGATTTCTCAAGGCAAACGGATCTCTTGAGGGCCTCGAGGTGATACTAAAAGTCGGTACATCTCTGTAGCTCCTCGTTATAATGGGAATACGGGGAACATTACGTTGTTAGGAGAACTGTACAGCGAAAGGGATAAGAGGGTTGACATCACATCAACCTTCGTCTCTTTGGTCTCTACTCCCTTATGTATACCTTTGCCTGCGCTCTGGAACACTGAGAGAATCTTGAATTGTCCGTGTGACGAGCACCGAACGTTCTAACGGCCTTTCGACACGAATACATGTAGCGTTGTAATCGCGTAGGTATAAAGTGAAGCACCGCGCGATATTTCGCAATATCTTTATACTTTTTTTTTCTATCTTAGATGAGAGATCCGTTTGTGAATGTTTCGTTTAATAATAAAGACGCGCGTGTGGCAGCGAAGGATGAAATTCGAAGAAATACGGACCTTGAAAATTTACTGTGTCTCGCGTGTTAGATAGATCGCAATCGTGGTTCACACATTTACATTTGAACTTTTGGAATTTTTTTGTGTTGCGTATAGTCATCTCGGGATGAAAAAATAATGCAAAATACGAAAAAAAAGCAATAGGGTAGACGAAATAAAAAGAATTTTCGGTTCGGGAAGTCACGTCTCGCGGATCGGGGAACTCTCGCAGAAAAAAATAAAGAACGTTTCAAAGAAACGAGAGATCGGTTGAATACCAAACGAGAGAGGAAGTTACGCGTAATTCGGTTCCATCCGATCGAACAACCTCCCCCCGCTGTTTGCAACGCGACTCGAGCGTTCTGAACGTCAAATCTCTTGCGAAATCTCGTTAACGAAACAAAGGGTGGGAGAGGAAAGAAAAACACGGTGAAATAATGAAAAAAAAAAAGAAAATAACGATTGAGACATCGTGAGATAAATTTTTTTTTATTTCTCGATCCGATTTTGCGGTTATACGATGGATCAACGTTGCACACGTTTTTTTTTTTCGATTTTGAGGTTATCGTTCGTAAATAAAAATATGCAGCCTGCGAAAGTCTAATTGTTAACTATTAATTATAAATCATTGAAAATTAATTACTATTTATTAAAAATATCATATAAATGAAACATAAAAAATTATAATAGAAAAACATTAATAGATCGATTTAATTTTCAATTAACCAATAAAAAAAATGTATTGGTGCCAAAAGTCAACAAGATTTTTTCGAAACGACTTTTGAACCTTGGAAAATGATGTATGAGGGACGAAAAAATAGTCATATTCTCCTGTAAATGTTAATGACGTTGCGATAGTTTAGTAGGTCGGATTTTTTAAAAAACTGAGTATTTTTTTTATTTAGTAATTTTTGGTGATAAGTTGACGATTGGGCAATATACATATATAGATGCGCCGCGCTTTCGACGTCTGGTCGATCTTCGTGCTGTTACGATTTATTTAATTAAGGGATCGAACATGAAAAATTGAGTACATTTTTGTATTTAATCATTTTTTCGTGATCTTCGACGATTGACCAATGTATATCGATGTTTCGACGTTGCGCGACTTCGAATTGTGGTGAAGCGTATCTCCTGCGGTTTACGAAAAGATCGCATCGACGCATTCATCTCTCCTGGTCCGAGTGTTGTTCGGATCTCGACGCTGTCGTCAGAGGCACTCACACTGGGGGGTAAGGTCAGCCTTTGTAAACGCGATGACACAAGATAGTCGAGTATTACGAGTCTTACACATATTTACTCGCCGATGTAAAGCGACATAGGAGATCGCGCAAACAGAGAGTAGATATTAGATTAGCTATATAGGTGCGCGTAATATACCGTATATCGCGGCGGTGTAATTAAACGAAGTGCGCGAGCCGAACGCGATTCACATATCTCATTAAGCTGAATAGTAAAATTTCCATAGACTTCAGTGATCGGATAAAATAAATAACAAATAAATAAATCAACAAAATTTATCATTTTTTCAATTTTTAAATTTCCGTAATATTGATATTTGCATTGATTGAAAAAATTAGAAAAAATAAAAATTATATCAATAAATAAATTATAAATAAAAAAATGAATTAATCAATTTTTTTTATCACAACAATAATAAATAATACATTTTTTAATAAAAAAAAAAAAGTATTCGACAAAATGGCAATCAATTTTTATTTTTCTCAACGCTCAATCGAACGGTTAATTGAAAATAAACGTCCGCGTGACTGCAACTGTCTGTAGATTTTTCTAATGTCATCGGTACACAGGCGCAAGTGTGTAGTAATAATACGCATACGCTGAGAATCGTTTGCGATGAAGTAACACGTTCACGCAAGAGGCTCTCTCGCGTACGCGAGACAGAGGTTCGTCCGAGAGATCGAGAGTGAAAGAAAGCGTCGCGCACATAATTTAGACGAAAAGGAGAAGGAGAAGGAGATGTGTATGTGGCGAGAGTCCTGCTTCTCGCGGTATGTACAAAAGTATATAGGTTTTGGTGCAATAGCACGAGACGACCGCGAACCCTCGCTGTTCCGCTGTTTCAACTGTTATAACCAACACTCGCATAACATTTTGTGTATCTTATGTATACATATATACGCTACATATCAACATACATATATATATATGTATGTATATATATGTTGATCGTGATAGCTAACGCGAGTCCCGGTTTTCCTCGCAGCGTAATTAAAAACGGGAACGCGCGCACCCGGGTCAGTCACGTATACCGCCCGTGTCTTCTAGACGAACTTTCGCAAAAAGGGCGAAAAAAAAAAAATAAACTCAAACAAGCAAACATACATGTGCAGTTATCGCACGCGTGGAATAAACTCGCGAGGATGAAGACACGGAGAAAGATAGAAATGTGTAGAACGAAAAACAACTATCGCGATATTGCAGGCGTGAGAACAGCGACCCCGACGAAATTTCGCAAGGCGAATTGTGAGCCACGAAACCGAAACGTGTGTGTGCATCCGCAATAGCTGACTCATTTTTCCTTAACTTTACGTGCGTCCAATCTTGAAATTTCTGCCGATTCCGCGGCTCGCAGATACGCATTTTTTTAAAGATTTTCCGACGATAAAAAAATATACAAAAATGAATTTTTCTTGACGATCTTTTTGAAGGGACAACGGAACTAATTTTTTTTTCACCGAAATTTTTTTTAATATTTATTTATTTATTTATTTATTTATTTATTGGCGGGAATACACTTTTCTTAAAACAATCTGCAATAAATATTATACTGTCATTAATAAATAAAAAAAAAATGTATGAAAAAAAAAGATAACGTTTTAATTATAAAACAATTCTCTATTTAATTAAAATCACAGATATTCGTTTATAAAAATAGAGGTATTCCGCATTTTTTTCTTTCCTTCACTGTATTTGCTCTTTCATAATTAATTATACACAGTGCCATTGAGAAAGGTGTGTAAAGCGAGTAGTCGCTGAATATAGGTCGATCTAACAAGAGCCGCGGAAAGTACTGCGCAATTACGGGAAGGAATAGCATAACGGTTCTATTTTCAATTATCCGAGAAACGACGTCGCGAATAAAACAACGGTTTACAATGGCAAATTGTTTCCGCTACAAACAGCAGTTCGTACGAAACTGGACTCACAAGGAAAGGGTCGTGTAAAACGCGTAACTATATACTATCGATATGCACTCAACTATCAGGGAGCGATGCCCTACTTTTCTCAAAAAAAAAAAAAAGAAAAGAAAAGAAAAAACTGCATTGAAAAGTAGTGAGAAAAAAATACACAATAAATTGTTCCGTCATCGTCATCGTTCGCCGCCTACAACCCCCTATCGAAACTCTCGACGGGTGGTAAAGAGAATAAAATAGAAAAAAAAAACGACGAAAAAAAAAAAATAAAAATTGTGCGTTGTGCGTGTACAGCGCGAGACGAAAGACTGGAAGAGGGTGAACGAAACGAGCGACCGGTCCCTCTGTTTGATCCGCAAACACTGTAATTGCCTGGAATATTATATTAGGTACGCCGTTGTGGATGCAAGAGAGGCCGTAGGGGGTTGGGGTGCCGGTGGGTACGCGCTCTGTGGATAGCTTGCTTGCGAGACGAGTCGTTCACATTGGAGAGGCGGGGGGTGAAACGCGACAGTGGAGACGACGTAGACGTCCTTCACCCCCTCGCGCTTTCTGCAACACGGCGTTTCCCTCGGGCTGTCAGACTATGGGTTGCACCCGACTACTACGGAATAATAATTTATTTTGCTTTCACACCGAAACTACGTGATGTCCTCGTTGTCGTCAACGCGCAATGACGACGACGACGACAAACGTATAGCTTCAACATCCACGAAGGCGAACGATAAACATACGCGATGGTAGAAGTGTTCCGGCAACATAGACGTCATCAAGTCGCAGAATTATGCAACGCATTAAATGGATAGAAGTCTTAATTTTACTTACAAAAAAGACATTTTTTTAATTCGGAATGTGCGATATTAATATTGTATTAATTAAGATTTACTAATAAATTACGAAGTTAATCATTTAAAATTTAGTAATTAATAACGGTATTAAGTAAATGTGAAAAATACGAAAATGGTATTAAAAAAAATTACATATTTTATCAATTTATTTTAGTGGATGACATTTACATGTGTCGCCTGATTTTTTTTTTCCGGAAGTCGATTTTTAAAAATTGTAAATACTCGATACGAATTAAATAAATAATTCAAGAATTATCGGTGAATCGTAATACAAAAATTTTTAAAAAAGATACATCGAAGGGTATAAAACTAAAATAAAATAAATAAAAATAAAATTGTAATAAACGACAGGATTACTAAATCGAAAAATGTTGATAAAACATTGCAATCCAAAAAAAAAAAAACACATTTTATCGGCTCACATTTACATATGTATCTCCGGATGCCGCAAATATCTCGAATTATTTCGTTGATGACGCACTCCGGCTGCAGCCTCTGGGACTCTGCAATCACATAAACTCAATTGTCCTCCTCCACACGTATAATTAATCATCGATAGTTCAATGATGCGATATGCAATTCAGCGGTGGATCGAGTGCTGCCGCAACGACTCGAAACAGTCGCGAATAATTTACTATCGTTCTGATGAATTTCATTGACGCGCGAAATGCAATAATTAAAATTCTCGCGATCGAAATTTCTTCGGAGCAGAAAAAAAAATCGTCGTATTAAATTCGACATTAAAATTTTTGCCGACCGTATTTTTCCAGATCCCAATCATCTTTTCAGCATCGTTAAAAAGTATAACGAACGCGTACCGATTCGCGATTGAATTTTAAAACTTCGCTAAGTTTTTAACGCTTGACTAGCGGCAGCGTATACTTATATACCTTCGAGGATTTTCTTACGTCTTCATCGTAACAATCTTTTTTTTTTTTTTTTTCGCAAAACTTAATAGTTTTCAGCTGAAAAACTTTGGCGATAGTTAAACTCCGACGCGAGCGATTCTTACGCAATAAAACGATTTATTTATTATTCTTTCATTCACAGAAACGTTATCAGTGAATCTAATTCTTTTTTGTGTTAACTTTTTTTTTTCACGCTCCCTTTCACTCCCATTCTCGATGTCTATAGACTCCCGTCCGCGCGGTAGTATCGCGGTGCTTTAGCTTACTCGAGCATTGCACTTATCGTTTATATCGCTTACCGTTACGACAGCAGAAGGCGAGTATTGCCGCTGTTGAATCAACGAAGCGGCGGCATCTCACTTCGATGGTTTTTGCTACCCACCTGATTTTTTTTTCCTTCTAATTCTCTTTTAGCGTGAAATATATACTCGTAGTAAAATCGTGCGCCGCTTCGTGAATTTTGCACTTCAAGATTTTTTTTTTTTTTTTTTTCACTTCAACGTCTCGTCGGGAATTAATCAAAATAGAAATTAAAATCGTGCAGAACGAGCCGAATATTCGATCTGCGAATGGAGCGAAGTTCCTTGATCCGACTCTCCGATTCAGGGAACGAGTTAAATTCGAACGACAAGTTCTCAGTACAATACGAACGAGTTATGCACGACTGGAAAATCAATTACCCGCAGACGCGACTTAGACTCTCGCGGAGTACTATAACTAGTTACACATGCCACTCCTGTTCCACATCGTATGAATATATTCGCTGTGGCTACACTGCTCTATAGATAGACATATAAAGACAATAGACGAAGTACGTGTAACGCGTAGCCACGGAGACGGTAAGCTTCGGAATTGCATTACACAACAGCGTTAAGCCCCAAACTCTTCGACGGAGAAACAAAGTTTCTCGTATTCACCGATAGCGCTGGCGACGGTCAATCCCCTATAGACACGCAGCACCTTTCTTTTTTCTTCCGTCCCTTCCATTTCTATCATCCGCCATCGAAATTATTCTCCAATTTTTTTTTTTTTGAAAGTATAAACGCGTATTCGTGAGAATTCTTTTTTTTTTAATATTCTTTCGTCGCATCCGCTTACGAGATTCTCGGTTTTTATTTACGTGACTAATATCCGAATTAATATACATCTCTGTCTGATTAATCGGCATAAAATTATCGTCAGTATTAACATCAGAGACATATTTCTTGGAATTACTTTCTACGTATCTATAAGATCGATAATTCGATAAAAAAAATTTATTATCATTATTTTCTATTTTAATTATCGATCTTATTATGGTTATTATTATTATTATTATTATCAAATAATATTTTTTTAATGACGCAATGAGAAGATTAAACATTTTTTTCAATTGCACAACGGTATTTGGGTGAATTTTTTTTTTATGATAAGTACGATTTCTGTAATAGCGATAACGACGTTAAAACGTATAGAAAGCAGAGTAATTGGTCGTAAATTTAGCTGTAAGGAGTTTTGTTTACCTTCGAAACCCTTAGGAAAAGTAAGGTCGGGTCACAGTAGTAATTTAGGATCGCGTATACGTTCCGTTATAACCGCGGTGAGAGGAGGTCGGCAAAAAGAGACGCGTTAGTTAAGGTCGAAGGGCGTTCGTCGTAGAATCGATTCACCGTAGGCCACGGTCACCAACAGCGCGTATATATATACGTATACCCTTTTATTCACGTATATAACCAAAGCTATACCTGTTCCCCAGCCATTTCTTTCTCTCTCTCTCTCTCTCTCTGCACCTCTCGCCCACTCTTCGGAGAGTCGTCGAATCGATAAGACTACTTGGCTTTCTTAGCCTGTAATCGTCGAAAACAAAAAAACTTCGAAACCTTTCGGGGTATTTTTTTTTTTTTTTATTCAACGAAGTTGAATTCTCCCAGAAAACTGTGCGCCACTCGGGATCCAGTGAGGTTATGATATTGTAATATTAATATTCGGAGAGCGCACGAGATAAGAAAGTCTCCACATCATTTATATACATATACCCAAGAGGAATCAATCCCTTCGCCCACAACCCGAGCGCTGTACAAAACTAATGATTAATCACTTCCATATCCTATGTATATGCATATATATGTTTTTTTTTATACGCGAAAGGTCGCGTATTTCTGCCATTCGGCCGTCGAAGATTCTTATATCGAGTGTCTTCGATCACACGTATGATTTATCCGATGGATGGTACAGCTTTGAGAAATTTATATCCTCCTGCTGAACGAGAACGCCGTTGCGACTGAATATGAAACAGCGACGAGGAGATGACGTCGTACAAATCATCGGTTATACGCCCGACGTGTGGAAACGTGAAAAATATATTTTAAAAAATACGTATGAAAGAGTAAAACGAAATGAAAGACGAAAATTTGACTTCTGTCAGCCTTTCGGTGAAAGGTTAAAATAACGTTTTGCCCGGGTATTGGCGTGACTGCGTACCCTGCGTACGAAATGAAGTCTCCGCGAACGTGGCTAGACGACCTCGATATATGCCGCGGTATTGCCGAGTTGCACGAAAATCCCCTATACGATGAAATAACGCGCGTCATGAGAATTTATCAACCATAAAAACATCGCAGTTCTTTGTAGTTTTCTGATCTTCAAAGTTTTCAAATTTCTTTTTTTTTTTTTTCGTCGACAAATTTTGAAAAATCTACGGAATCCTATCGATTTTTTCTGGAGGACTTAATTCACACAAATCTTCGGTGATTTTTTTATCTATCATCGCGATGTCGAAAAAAAAACATAAGTACGTCAATTCGTTATACTCTTTTGTCTTCGACGGTTCCAATTAATTATCTTTATTTTCTCAGAATTAATCGAATCTACGAAATTATTTGCTATGATGAATTCGCTTCAAAAAAATCTATGAATCACCTATCGATTATTAAAAAAGAATTCTTAATTCACCCAATTTTCTCGGATTTCTAAACCGCTGCATCTAAAAAAATTATTAAAATATCTCAATTTTTCATATTTTCTCGTCTTCGATAGTTTCGATTTACTTTTTTTTAATTTGCCGCATTAATCGAATCCACAGAATTACGCCATTAATGAAATCGCTTGAAAAACCTATGAACGACTATCGATTGTTATCAAAAAGGATTAAACCGCATGATTTTTATGTGAATTTAAAATCGACCATCGCTACAGCCATTTAGTGCATTGAAAACCGGAATTATTTCAAAACTTCCCCCACGAGTGATGCATTGTCGCGATCGTTGAAACAGAACAGATTGTCGAATTTTGGTAGCAGAACTGCTATTCACACAGAGTTGAGAGTCCCCGCGGTCGTTCGTCGCTCATATAGCAGAGTATTCCGGGGGGGGGGGGGGGGGGGGGGGGTGTAGAGAAGAGAAGCGGAAGGGTTGCCGTTACCGGGTAGGATCGATGTGGTTTGACAGAGGCCATGCACCGTTCCAGCTACCGAGAAGAGAGTTCCACGAACGAACTTTTCGTGGTCCAAAGCTTTCTCTCTTCGTCCTCGGAATCGTCGCAACCCTCTCGACTCGCGTTCTCGCCCCCTAAAGCTCGAAACGAGTGGTGGAATATATTGATCTGTCGAGGCCACGCCTTCCACCCCCGCAATGGACACGCCTATCTCGAGCATCAACCTTCGGGATGCTGGTTATAGTACGGAGCCATCTACGGCGTGGGAGGGTTGCAATTCTCGTTTGCCCTTTCCCCCTCTTCGCATCTTTTCATTCACTCTCGTGGTATTCCTCTACCCCGCTCCCCCTTCTCCGACCCTCCTACACCCCTTTTTCCATTTTTTATTTTTTTTTCACCCTTCACTCGCGATTTTTTTTTACCTACGGCAATTTGTAGACCGTGACGTTTAGATCGAGAGTCTCGTGTCCGATGCTAGACGTACGTACGATAAAGTACGTTAAGTTCGAAGCCGCGATCGAACTATTCTGCTCTAAGCACGGATCGTCCTTTCCACTTTTCCTAACGACAAACGATGAGTCCACTTTCCTGAATGACACTCCGCTGTATCTGGACGATGCAATGGATATCGGAAAAACTGTTAGATTCGCAAGGGATTTGTGGTGAAAATCGAAAAATTCACAGATACACTGATCTCATATTCAAACTCTTTGTTTATCTACTCTCGAACAATAAAATTATGCAATCAAAAAATCACGTCGAAAAAACGAAACAGACTTTCGAAGGAGCAAAAAAAATTGAGATAAATTACTACCCTTAAATATTGATAACAATAATGATAATAATAATTTTTTTTCGATGATAATTAATTTTTCGAGGGTATTTTTGAACTTTTGTTGAAGGTTTATAAATAGCAACCCTCGAGAAAATTATTCGACTTTACGAAAATCGGTTAATCTTTCTCGTAGGAAAATTAGACGGATGTCGGATATTCCGTAAATATGATAAATACGTTGCTCTTTCGTTGGAGTAGGATTAAGTGGAAAAGTTTAAGAGTCTTCGAGGGACTTCGCATCTCGCGTGGGATGAAGGAAATTTGACGAATTTACCGAAATTCTTCAATTTTTTTTTAAATACTTTCCACCACTTGAAACCCTTGAATGCTCTTTTTAATATGCCATTTGGGAGAGAGCTTTCTCGAGGAACGTTCCGAGAGATTGTTACTGTCTTCTCGTCCTCTCCTTACTCTTCTAGTTTCCGGACGTTCTCGTTTATCCGATAAGACATTTTTTCCCCTTTTTATTTTGCAAGATCCTTATTCGCAAAGATACTTCACGTTCTCGCAGCTCGAAGTTTCCGATCACGTTTTAGCGATAAATTTTTCTCAAATAGTCTCCAATCTATCGAGTTTCATGAAAAATTGATGTTAAAAAATATTTTCGCGTCAATTTTCCCAAAAAAAAAAAAATGTTTCGAAATTGGATATTTTTTTATTTCTTGTGCCGACGATTCGGTAGTACATCATAAAACTCTTCGATGTATCGGAATGAAAAAAAAAAAAAAATTGATTCAACCATAAAACGAGTTCACGAGAGATACACCGACGAGTCCGCAATTATCATAGGCTTTCACTGATTGATCTTTGACAATCGTCTCGTCGACGAGAAGGCACGCGCTGCTCCCTGCTCGCGCGCCAGTCTCTCGCTGCGAAGGAGAAAGTACCTGCTATACACCGGCGGCACTACGAGCCTCCGATGCTTGTTTAGAATCTTCGGCTTGCAGCGTTGTCGCAGATGTTTTACCGATCTTTTCTCTATAACTCTCCCACTTTTCTCTCCCGATGCTCGGCGATGTTTCTCGCTAGACTCGCGCATCTTCACGAGACGTAGTACGCTATGCCCCGAGGCCAGACCGTCCACAGGCTTATCCAACGCGATCGACATCAAACCCTCAAGAATCTTTCCCGTGTACTCGCGTCTCGCAAAGTTTTCATGAGAGAAATCAGTTAGATTAATTAGTAAATAAATTATCACTATTCGAAGTCTTCGAAACCGGTTCTTCTTATTCATTTTTTTTTTTACCGAAATTAAAATTTATCTATCGTCACCAGAAGCTTATAAAGACCTTTTTTTTACTGGAAAAAAATCGTTTTTATGTTAAATAAAAAAAATTACTGCAATGAAACAAATTTTAATTTGACGTTAATATTCAACTAGAAATTGGAATTTACGAAATAAAAATGAAATTTTATTCAAATTTTGATAAAATAAAAAATATAAATATAATTTCTGCTTGAATTTTTTTTCGGAATGATGCGAACGGAAAAGAATAATGAGGAAAATAAAAAATTAGTTCAGACAATAATTTTATAAACAGAAAATTTTATCCCATCTAAATATAAAATTCTCTCAATACATAATTATTTCCGGTGTGAAAATGAAAAAAATAAGTAAGATATTTTCTCAAATAATTAATAATAAAAATTGCGACGTAAAAGATTTATTTTATATTCCGGTATATAATTAATTCGCGCATCGATCACGTATCTTTAGTATGCATGTAATTTCGTCGCGACGAAATTAGCGGCCGATCGAACGATTAATGTTTAACGAGCGTTTAGTAATACGCGCCTCGTACGATCGCCTCACCTTTCTTTCCGTTGAGAAACATATCCGTACGCTACGATAATCATAATTGTCACTGGTCGACCAGTGTATTTTGCTATTCTCCATTCGATCACATTGTAACGTGCCTCTCGCATATACGTAACTTAGAAAGTTAAGCTAATTAATTTTAAAGCTAAACACAGAGGTAACCCGAAAATTGTTATGAAAAAGTTAAGTGGTTAGAGGGGATGAATCCCGCTACACGGGACCCGTCACTCGGGTCGTCACTATATCGATGTTTGATTTTTATCAAACAGGAAGAATATGTTTCTATTTTTTTTTTACGCCGAGTTGAATTTTCCGAGCGCTGTCCCATAGCGCTTATCTATATGCGCGGTAAGAGTTATGAAAACAATACTTAAGCTAATTACTTAAGCTTGAGTCATATTTTCTATGAACGCCGACGCGTGTGACCGTCGGGCGCGACGTACCCAACGAGGGAATCTCCTTGGAAGTAGAAATTACGAGATACCGGGCAGACTTGTTTGCACGTAACGCACTATGACAGAGCCGGAGCTGAGTTAAAGTTAACTGCAGCAGCAGACTTGCAAAGCACGTGCGGTGCTCGACAAGCCGCGAACAGCTTTGTGCGATTCGGCACGTGCGTCAAGTAGCGTGTACGGGCGGTCTGTGCTGTTACTGCTGTTTCTACTGCACGCACGGCACGCACTTGCTACAATAACCCCTCCCGCACTGCTCCACCCCAATCGAAACATACGAGTACATACGAACGATCGATAATCACACTCCAGGTGACACATAATTACGAGGACTTCTGTCGATGACATCGCTGAGCGGCCAGTACGGCGACTGGTAACGGGGGGCCCACCCGCGGGGCATTCGCTCGCGAAGTCTGATGTAACAACGTTGCAAACGCCGTATCTACTTGGCACAATGTTATAGGAAGGCAACAGCAGCGATTAATCGAACCGCGGACAGGGGGTCGAGGAGATGCATTCGTCTTTCGGCTTCGTATTGTTATGCATTGCATACAATGTGTAGCGGAACTTCGTAATTATAAAAAAAAAAAAGAATGTCGGGGAATTAATTTTTTTTCAAATCGTTAATGAGTTTGCGGGCAAAAATTGGAGAATTCGAGGTCAGAACTCGAAAAAAAAAAAAAAAAAGCGAACGATTAATTCATTCATTCTACAAGAATTAATATTTTATAATTTTATAAAAATTATAAAAAAAAAAAAATAAGTAACAAACAAAATTTAAGGAATGTGAAAATAGAAACATTTTTATACATACATCTTCAGGATTACAAAAAACTATTTTTTAAATAATAAAATTGTGTTTTCATGCAATAAAAAAAATATTTCACAGAAATAGAATTCACTTTTTCGTATATATGGCGCTTTCGATGCATTGTTTCGATATTTCCATATTGCATAGAAAATCGTCGAGTCTCTCGATTCAAGCGCGACGGACTTTTTCATCTCCTTTTTTTTAAATCCGTATTCCTCTTTTTTTCGTCTGCGATTTTGTACATTGAGTTTTATTGGGATCTGTATCTATCCCGTACGGTTGACGTATTTCATGTGTGCGTCATTCGTGTTTGCCGAGCGGTTCGCAGACTCGCCTACGCAGCGTTCTCGTTGCCGGCAATTTTTTTAATATTTTTTTTTTATTTTTTAATTCTATCAATCGTTTGCCGCTCCATTGCCACGTAAAGCGCCGAGCGGAGAAATTGATGCGCGTATTAATAACATAATTTTTTCGCTTGTTGCATCCGCGCTTTAGTATATTATTATTCATAAGATTCACAAGACTCGTCGATCCATTGAGTTAAATTCGCTTCGATGGATGGCAGCAACGATCGGGATTGCAATTGACTCATCAAGCGATAGCGGAGCAGACTGAGTGTAAAGCTCTCGCGAAATCGCAACGTGAGGGTCGGAGCTCTTGCGTCCGCTCCGCGGACCGTTCGTAATGAACAAAAAGATTCTTTTCAGAACAACGTGAGATGCTTCAAGGTCTCCTTCCGGATTTCAGTTCGTCCCGTCGCTCGTTTATTTCGATACACCAGTGTTTATTGAATTTTTTTAACATCTCTTTTATCCTTTTATTATTCTTTCGAGATATCGACCTTCGTTTCTTTATATGTATTTTTTTTTTTTTTTTTTCATTTCATCGTCTTCTTCATGAGCACAGCTATTACTCTCTCGCAATACAACTTTGCTTTCGGTCCGATAAGCACGTTAATTAATAATTTTTCATATTCTACTTCGGCTTTAAGGCAAATGGACTGATTAGCACGATGAAGGAGATACACTTTTTTATTTTTACAACTTTTGTTTCGAAATATTTTTTTTATGGTTTTTCTGGGCGCAACTAAATGTTAATAGGCGTCCGGTCCGTTAATAAGTAAAATTATTATTATTATCGATATTATTATTATTTTTTTTTATTTGTCAAAAAAAAGGAAACTTCGGTGCAATTATTTAATTTATTTTATATTTTTCGCCCATACGGAATTTTTATTGTCCAATTTGTTTATAAACGCTGTTTTACGAACACGAAAAAGCGAACAAAGTGTACTTCACTTTTTTCTTCACTTTTTTTATGCTTCTCGTTAGCGCAGAGAAAAGCTTGAAGGCTCCGGAGTTATTGCCTAATATCAATGCGATGTATCGCAACAGAGAAGTGATTTTCGTTTCGTCATTGACTATTGAGCGGATCTTTTGCAGAGGGATAATAGTCTTCTTCCCTCGAAGGCAAATATTTTCTAATGAATCGCAACGCCGCGAATGAGATTTATTTATCGTCTTGGATCGCTTCGGTTACCAACGACAGTGGATGAGAATATCTCGTCATAACCAACGAATCATCGTCACTCTTTGCAATCCCCGCGAATGCCCTCAAGAAAGAAATGGCCGTGTAGCTTGACTCCGCGAACTATAGCTATGAAATAACACAGTCGTTGGTATGAGTAGAGCGATGGAACTGAGACGCTGGCAAAATCGTGAGATTGAATGAACGACTCGAATGACGATATGATAAATACGCCGCCCGCGGGCGATACGACAAATGGTCTTTAACAACAAATACAATCTGCAACGTCGTTGTAATGCATGAATTACAACATTGATATGCATATTATGTTTCCACTGATTTTTTTTTTTTTTTTTTCGTTTGTCGTCGTCGTGCCGCGAGGCAAGAAGACGTCGAGCAATCATTAATCACTGGCAACGCTAACCCTTTCATTCATCGCTTTATTCATCATTGTAAAGTCATACTAACCTTAGTCTGCTTACGATACTCCAAAAATGACAGATAAGTTTAAAAATTTCACGAAACTCGGAATCTTAAATACTTCTCACTTGAATTTAAGGTGATTATATAATTATATAATTTTTTTATACATTTTTAAACGCGTGGAAATGCAAAAAAAATTATTCTTTCGTAATTTTTTGCAATTTTTTACAATTATTTTTTTTTTTTTGTGTTAACCCTTAAAATTAACCCTTAAAAAATGGTAAATATTTCAGAGATCGATATATCTCGATTACATCGTTGCTTGATGCGCATGAATTGTTGAAATTTCTTTTTCTTTTTTTTCTTTATTTATTACCGAAGCGACGTTCGTAAACTACGATGAGAGTTGCGTACAGAAGGAGCGCAACATCAAAGTCATAGAGCTGCAGCAAGGCGGCAATAAGTACGTTCAGGGTAATAGATCAGGGTAATCGCGGCAACGGCGGTTTGGACTAACGCGTTGAACAGCCCGTTACATACACACAATAATAGAACGTATATATACACACATACCGTCCACCTAAATACGCGAACGGATAGATTACGTAAATACGAGAAGATTTCGATATTTACGTAAATACCGAGATGGACGATGCGAGTTACGAGTGCAAATAGGACAGCGGAATAGAGGAATGAGAAGAACAACCGAACACACGATATCGTCGTATGTGTTTTCAACATTACAGTTGAAAATTATATAGTATAAAACTCTTGTGAGTTCGTCGAGGTTGTGAACCCTTGACGCCGATTTTTTTGTTTTGTTTTCGTAGAAACCGCCGCGCATTACTCTCGGACTGTGCGGCAATCGTCCACAGTTTTGGCAGTCCTCGCGTGTATATAATTTTTCAACATCAACACTTTCTATATAATTTTTTTCGATCGAAAGTAGGAAATCTCGTACTCGTAAGAAAAAAAATTCGATCGTCTAATTATCGATCGATTATTGTAGAGTTTTTTTTTCGCAAGAAAACCATTTCTAACCACAAATTAAAAATTGAATTTATGAAATGGATATTTTTTTTGTTTATCGATATATGGCAATTATTACGTGTGGAAATAAAATATTTATATAAAATCAGTAAAAAAAAATATTTTTGGTATTTAACATTTATTTATTTAGATATATACATAAACAACTAAACATAAATACATAAATAACTAAATAAATGAATGAAGAAAATATAATACATGAAATAACAAACCAACAATCTCGAAGATCCGCAAAAGAATCGACGATATTACGAAATTGCTTGACAAGAACTTAGCGATAAAATACGCGGATATCCATTCGAAATAAAGAATCCGTATGTCCGGATTCAATAGACGAAGAATCCTTCAATTTTTTGTTCTATTGTTGAATTTCTTTCATCGAGTCTCTCGATTGTGCGCGGCGCGTACAGTCGAAATGGATTACATGGCGTTTTGTTCGAACCGATCGTTCGTTATATATCCCATTCTCGCGTCGCTCGCACTTATTTCGTCTTTGTGAGTTCGAAGCGCGAGATGAGTTCTGTCATTGCGAAAGAATATAATAATTCACGAGAGCAGCGACTCCTACGCGTTTGAGATCGCAGCGCGTCTGCGAGAAAAATCGTTCGTTCGGTGTCTACGGCGCTTATATATTTCGAAGAAAATATCAAACTCGTTATTTCGCAGCTGACGACGTCGAGGGAACGGCAGTTCTCGTGATCGGCGTATATAGATCTGCCGATCTCAACGTAATAATCCCTTTAATCAATTAGCTCTCGCGCTTCGCAGAGAGCATCGCGCAAGGCAATTGGGAAATCGAGAACGTTCTCGACGAGCATCACTGAGCGAATGAGAATTTAAAAAATTGAAAAAAAAAAAAAAGAAAAATTATATATACACGTATATATGCACCTTTATAGCTGTTAGCCCGTATCGTGGTTGCAGAGCCCCGCGAACCGTATCTACCTACGGATATTAATTATCTGGGGCAGAGATGCGCTCACAATGCGCTCACCGCTCGGGGGGAGTCCGAGAACCGCGCGCGCCTGTTTGCTCGTATACCAAACACACGTCCAGAAGTCGAGACTGCGAGGTTTGCTGATCGTCGTGGTTGCGAGCGTTGAGCAGCAGACTTTCGCTTTTTCCTTATACCCTATGCGAACTGAGGAGAGTAGTTATCCGCGTGTCTATGTGTACTCTCCGTTATAGCTTCGCGCGTACGCTTCGCTCATTCTCCGATGGTTAGAAAATTCAGGCTAATAGGAGAGGCCTCGAGGATGGTATGCCCCGAGGCGTACGGAAAGAGTTTTCGCCAAGACGGAGTCAACCGGAAATTTGCATTTCCTGGACATGTCGCCCTAAGCTTCGATGGGAACCGTTCACCAGACGCTATCATTAGGCCGCTACATCGCGCATCGTATAACGGTAGCGGCCTAACATCTGATCTTATTCGCCACTTTTTTTTTTATTGCAACGAATTTTTGCTTAAGGAAGTTTCACTGTTTCGGACTGTTTGAGCCTCTAATTGCGGTTAAGGAGAAGTTGTTAGGAGTCTTTACTTTCTGAACGAGAAACAACGCTTCAGAAACAACGTGTATTGCAGCGCTGTGTACCGGTAGAATCATTTTTTATTCGGCGTCTTACAAAATCCCATTTTTTTTTTTTTTCGATATTGCATTTTTGATATTGCAAAAAAAAAGTTGGTTTTCCAAAAAATATTTATCATCCAAAGCCCCGCGGAAAAAAAATATGTCCAAAATGTATTATTAGAAATATATGAAATTTCGGCCTTTTAAATAATTAATATGTTAATTACGTAAATTAATATAAATTTGGTGATCTATTTGCCGAAATCTGTTATAAAACATATCCGTATCATAAAAAAAATTTCGAAAAAAAATATTTTTTATATCACAAATATATTTTGCGATATAATTTTTTTTTCATGTGAGACACGTGCCGCTGCCGTATCGATAAATCGATGTTAATACTGCGCGAAATCGCTTCATTACGATATGTTAAAAAATATCCACGATTGCTAAATCCTTAACGCAATAATTCTCCTTTTTTTCGAATATTCGAAATTCGATCGAATCTCGACGCAGATATCTCTCGTCGGAGATTTCCCAAAATCTCGAACCGTTTATGTATTCCGTGGCGCGAGAGGGCTTCGACGTGAGATCTTCCGTAATAAGTATAATGACAGACCACGGGGCAGAAGCAACAGCTTTATACTCACGTGTGCGCGCGTTCAAGAATCTTCGAAAGGAACGGAGAAACAAAAAAAATATGAAAAAAAAAAGTATCGCCATGTCCTCGGCCTACAAAGCCATATACCTGTTCGTCATTTGTGTGCTCCGCATAATGGAATGGGTCATGACACGTATCAAACGTTACGTCGTTGACCGACATTACTTTTTTTCAGCCTCTGTACCGAGAGATTCCTCTCGAGTTTCTTTGGTCAATCGATTGGGTCACAAAGCTTCGATTGTTATTTTGACCATCGCCCGCGCGTTTGACCTTTTGTCTACGAAAATTGTTACAGAACGCCGAGTAACTCGGGCCGCGTATTCAAAATAATAACAATTATGCAACCGGTCGCTGATGTTTTTGTCCAAAAGTTGATATAAATGATTTTCTTTAATGCTATTCACGTTTATATTTCTTCCATTTCGACGGTTGAATGACTGAATTACCGTGAATAAATTGAAACGATTTAAGGAAACGGACATCGGATATTAACAATGAGATCAGAGAAGTGCAATTAACAAGATGACAACGTTACACAACGCGGTATCTTTCATTCAAAGTTTTACCGAACGTTTCATGCCCTTCGGGAAACCGCGATTAATGTCTAAAATTCATAACCTCAATGGGGATTCAATTTTTACGTAATTACGTGCGATCTCGGGCCGAAAATAATTGAAAATAATTAATTTAAAAATAATGGATCATTATGTAATAATCAATAATTTTGAATTAATAATGAATTACGAAAAAAAAAAAATTGATGAATATATTAATTTTTAATTACCGCAGCGATAAATGTTTCATTTTACCGGCAATTCTTACACGCAAATGTAAAAATACTCGAAGTATGCGATACTATCGAAACAGGAAAATCTGACAAACAAAATTTTGTATTTTTCCTAAAATCCAATCCATATTTTTTCGTGCAATGATTTCATGGTTTTGCGCCAATACCGGTCTACCAACAGGTGCGATATAATTATTTAGCGAAAACGAAAACGACAGTGGAAAATCTCGAACGCGAGTTGAATGTATGCGACGAATAAAAAAAGTAACACGAGTAAAAAAAAATAAAAAAAAGGTAGACGCCAGGGTCAACCTTGCGATCGCATCTTCCTCCGATTCTTACATTTGCTCTCCGTAGAGAATCTCCCCTCTCCGTCGAATCCCCCGCTGATGGTACATCGAAGAGAGTAAACCGAGTTTCCAGTGTACAAAACAGGCAGAGCTGTAATGCAACCCCCGGATCTCTTTCTCCCCACCCGTCGTTCACGCGTCCCCCCTTGCGGGACGTCTCTTGTTCTGAGTCTACTCACCGGTGGCATCCTCCTGCAACTCGCCGATGACTTTCTCCGAAAGAGCCGACAACTATATAAAGTAGATTCACAATGTTTGAAGCACGTTAGAGCAATTCGTCCCAACGAACTGTAAACATCGAGTCCGAGAGTTGTTTAATTCAATCAATATATATATATTGTTTTTTATCGTAATTCGTTAAGAAAAAAAACAGAGATACACATCGGTGTGTCTCTGGCACAGCATTTCGTATCCCTTAATCCGCGTCTTATATCCGCGGTTACGGTGTTCGGCACGGTTTCGGAGTGAATTCGGTCTACAAAAAGCGTTAAACTTCGAAGTTCGCGGGTCACGTTCGTCATGAGACCCGCTGGAAAATGGGCCCATTTGGCCATCACTATCGTCGCTACGGCACTTCTCGTGCCGTCCTGCATCGCTGAACGTAAGAGAACATTTTTTTTGCAACATATTGTTTATTGAAAAATCATTTTTAAAATTCGTAAAAAAAGTGTACAGAATTATCAAATTTTGCGAAAAAAAAAATTTAATCATTTTTCGTCATTTGGAAGATTTCAAAATAAAAATATCGATCTTTTTTATGAATATTAATCTTCCAATCGATTTATCGATTTTTTTTTAATATTCAAAATTGATCATTTATTATTCGAATCGATTCGATAGCGTTGACAAATCCATTGAATTAGTTTCCGTAGGAAATGGTTAGACATTTCAATTTTGCGAGGTAATTGCCACGTGCGCGAGTACATCATCCATGAAGCGAGAATGTGGAACGAATTGTCGGTCACTTGTACGAAAGCTTCAACAAGCTACGTTCCGCCGCGCATTGAACTATGTGCATCGTTTCTCACTCCGCTTTATGATTAAACTCCAAGAAAGTCGTTTTCACGCTCGCCGCTTCGAACGAGCAGCAGCCCGAGTAAATCGACTGTACTCGAGAAAACGGAAGCGCTATACGGCGGTAATGTTTCCGCTGAGAAACTGAATTGCAATTTGCTCGCATTGCCCCCTTTTTTAACATCTTCGATATTAAAATATTTCACGTTTTCTCTATGACACGACAAAACGATTCTGCTTCCGGAAATTTCTCGTGGCTAATCTTCCGATGTTCCGAGACTTGTTGTTTATTAATCGAAAACTATCGACACAAATACAGCCATTACGAAAAAAAAAAAAAAATTCAGTGGAAATGTCCATCTTTTCATTTGAATTAATTGTTTCATTTCAATTCGATTATGCAGTTCGCGAAAATATTTGAAAAAAAAACAATTATTAATTAAATAAATTTTTATTTTTTAAAGGCGACAAATGACGTTTTTTCGTAATTTCGGTACCTATTTTTCTATATTCGTAATATTGAAAATCTCCGATAAAAAATGCACCGTAATCGATAACAGAAAATTTGACAACATATCCGAATAGTTTAATGCACGTCGACCGCGAAAACGGCTGTCTTATTATCACAGTCATAAAAAAAGAGAAGCATAAATACTGCGTAAACGAATGCTCGAGGCGCAAAAGAGTAATGTCTGACTGGTTGTCATTGACCCCAGATATCCACAATAACTTGGTCTTTAATTCTCAGTCTCCTCGGTAGTTTTCACTCCAACTATAATATTTCATAGCAATAAATAAATTCCTAAATACAAAGGAAAAATTGACGGGCAATTAAATGTGTAATTGAAGGTTTTCATATTTCTCGTGGATAAAGAAAAATACTTCGTGACGAGTCTTAGTCTCGTCTCTTGGATTTAAGCAAAGTTCGACGTTCCCCGGTGAGATTCTTGTCATAAACAATACGCGATCTCCATCAAGCACTATGAAGGACAATGTTTGTCAAGAGAGTTGAGCGGCGGTCACAAAGTTAATTATCCTCTAGCAGAATCGTGACTATTTCTGACGCGGCAACGGAATATCATCACTTTACACTTAAATATATATATATTTGTATACATATACATCGCGTCTATGTAATACAGTATATCCGCGATAATATTTACCCTTCACGCCCGCAATAAATTGAGGATAAATTGCAACGGTGAAGATCATCCCGGACGGTCTCTGGTAATTTAGTAACCCGAGACACGAGACCGAGAAAACTAAGCGATCTCTTCGCTCTTCACTTGGAACCTAAGGTCGTTAAGTAAGTGTACCGGTCGCACGATGGATCCCAATAGTCGAGGCACCGCGAGAGACTCCTCACGTTCAACGCACATCAATGTCGTGAGACTCCCACACTTTCACCTCATTCGCTCCACCGAGAAAGATAGTGAGATATGGGGATTCCACCACAGGTTACTCTCGTAGCGCCGGGCGAAAGAGAAAGACTCAGTAACGAACGATTCGAGAGATCGGTTCATAACTTTACTATTCACGGCGGCGACGGCTACGATCGGCAATAACTCGGCGATTTCTTCTTCGTGACCGTTCCGAAATGGGATGTCCGTTTAGAGATTCCTAATGTATATCCTACATGTCGTAAAAAAAGCACTTTCGATAGCGTTGTTATTATTGCGGCTAAATTCCGATCGGTATTGTAGCGGCTCTTGATATAAAATCGATCGTCGTTAAAAGTTCCGAAAATCTAAAAGATCCATGTGCTATTTTCAAAAATCTTTATTGATTGCATAATTTTTATATTGCCGCTTTATTTTTAGTCTAAAATCGGCAGATCACATTTTTACCGATTTATTTTTATTTTTCAAGAAAAATTCGAATCCCTAATATGCATATTGTAGAAAAATATTCTGTTTCTTTTTAACCGTTGAAATGACGGTCCGCGGTACCATTGACCTTTTCAGTTAAATCGTTTCGTCATCGTCGTCGCTGAGTTCTCTGTTGAATGTCGAGGGCATGATTTCGGAAGTTTTTATAACGGAGCGCCTGAAGCGACTGCGCTAATCACTCGCTTCCGCATAGCGCATATTCTGTCGTATTTAAAAAAAATGTTCATCAGTTTTTTTGGTAGATCCGTTTAAACTCGAAAAGAAAGTTTACCTAGAAAAAGCGAAGTGATGAGGATGCAGAAGGAATAAAGAGCCGAAACTGTGCAGAATTAACTTAATTGAAAGTCGAGACTAATTGCAATATTCTTTTTATTTTTTTAGCGCCCTCCAACTACCTTCCCCCGGCGACGAGTTACGGCACTCCGAATCTCGGAGGCGGAGGGTACAGTGGTGGTGGCGGTGGCGGTGGCGGCGGCGGAGGCGGTGGCTACAGTGGCGGTGCACCATCCTCTAGTTACGGAGCACCTTCCGGCGGCGGCGGACGTCCTTCATCTAGCTACGGTGCACCGAGTTCCGGCGGTGGAGGCTTCGGAGGTGAGTTACAAAGAAACGGATATGATGGCTTACATTCATAGAATTTCATAACTCACATGCAGCCATTTTCGGCTGCTGATTATGTGACAAACGGACGACTGACAACGAGTTACAACAATAGGATATTAATACACTTCACCCTTTAGATAATAACTATTTTACTTTGCATATGAAGAGCCGCGCTACTGAATAATCGATGACCCACTTTTGATTTCTGAAATTCATTACAACATGCATCATTGGCGAGAAAAACAAAAATTAATATTGCCGTTACTCAGAGCAGAGAGCGATATTTACCTTGAAGAATCGTTTCTCGCAGTTGAGAAACTCTTTCTGTAGTCACGAAAGTCAAAACCCGCTGTCAAAGCTTCAAACGTCATTTCGTATTCGTAGCATTTTTTTCTTTGCGTGGAAAAAAATGAAATCTTAATATCTTTGAGATTAAAAAAGTTTGACAAATCAGGCGATTTTTTTCGGTCTCTGTATTTCCAAAGCTGTGAATCCTACAGTATCGTTTTTGCACTTACCTACCGAAATATCTGCCAACTGTTTTTCTATTCAAGTGCTCAAATTTTTACTTCAATAAAAAATGCATCGTATGCATGAGACTCAAAATTTCATGAAAGTGACGAAATAGATGATGTTTGCAATCTATTTGTTGAAAACTGAAAAGCAAAAGTTATCATTAGAAAGGCCCCTTATGCAGTGAAGAATCATTAACCGGCCTTAATGTCTCAATGACGATCTCATCCAGCTAAGTAACACTACCATCGCAATACCTCCAGAACCATCGCTATTATCATTATCACCAGAAAAAAATTTAAAAATAAATGGTAATATTATAAACATAAACTCAAAGGCGGTGGAAGACCTTCATCGAGCTACGGAGCGCCTTCCTCAGGCGGCGGTGGTGGATACAGCGGCGGCGGAGGCGGATTCGGCGGTGGAGCTCCATCCTCAAGCTACGGCGCTCCTTCAAGCGGAGGTGGACGACCATCATCGAGTTACGGAGCGCCATCATCCGGCGGTGGATCCTTCGGTGGTGGATCCTTCGGCGGTGGTGCGCCTTCCTCCAGCTACGGAGCCCCATCCTCGGGTGGCGGACGTCCCTCTTCCAGCTACGGAGCACCTTCCGGCGGCGGTGGACGACCATCTTCATCCTACGGAGCTCCATCATCGGGCGGCGGTAGTTTCGGCGGCGGCAGCTTCGGCGGTGGATCCTTCGGCGGTGGAGCACCTTCTTCCAGCTACGGAGCACCTTCATCCGGTGGCGGACGTCCCTCTTCCAGCTACGGAGCACCTTCCGGCGGCGGTGGACGACCATCTTCATCTTACGGAGCTCCATCCTCGGGCGGCGGTAGCTTCGGCGGTGGATCTTTCGGCGGTGGCGCACCTTCTTCGAGTTACGGAGCACCTTCTTCCGGTGGTGGACGTCCCTCTTCAAGTTACGGTGCACCGAGCTCCGGCGGCGGTAGCTTCGGCGGCAGGTAAGCAATCATCGTGTATAATTGAAAATTTTAGAAAAATTCAACCAAAAATGCCAAATATCGATCTTTTTTTTCTTTTTAACATTTTTTTCACTGTCTACTCATAGTCACTACTATTGTCCAATTCGTCAATTCCGTACTTTGGAAAAACTATTCATTTTAATGAATTCTGATGCATCGATAGGGTTTGTTTGAACAAATATTGAAGGTCATTCAAATATAATCAATGCTGCTACAGACGCGTGTCTTTACCAACGATCGTGTGTTGCATAGCTGTTAGTCCAATCGAAAACTCTTCCTTCCCGGGAAATGTCAATCCGCTACGAATATGTCACAGTACTTAGCATCATATAAATAATAACATAGTTTGTGCTCTCGAAAGCTTTCTGTTTCATGGTCATCAAATCATTACTATGCTATAGAATGTGTGTATGTGTATTTTTTTTTCCGCTTTTTCTACTATTCCTCTGCAAGGGAACAAGTATAGTTGACCTCTATAACGGTGCTTAATGTCAAACGGTTCGATAATCGAGACACAGCCGCTCACTTAAGCGGGGTGTAGACACATCATATGACACTTTTAACTTATTCTTCATTACTTTTTTTTTCTTTTCTACTTAACGCGAACTCGTCGTTGCTGATTGAGTCGTCATAACTACGAAAGACGTCATACAGTAGTTTTTTAAATTTCAAGTTACTTTGGGGCAACTAACTTTCCGGAAAATGATAGGATTTTCCATCAGTTCTGAAGGTTTCACGATTTTCCTGGCAATGTCTATGCGTTTAGCGATATATCATTTTTTTACCTACGGAATAAGACCTTGAAGAAGTAATGGTCATTAAGATTTCAGCAATTTCTGGTTTTGTCTTAATACGATTTTGGTGGCTTTTTTTGGCATCGCAGCTCCGGCGGTGGCGGAGGATACTCCGGCGGTGGTTCCAGCCGTCCCTCGTCAAGCTATGGCGCCCCAAGCGCCGGCGGAAGTTCCGGTGGTTACTCTGGCGGAAGCAGCGGCGGCGGTGGCGGATACTCCGGAGGCGGTGGATACTCGGGAGGTGGTGGATCCGGCGGTGGTGGATACTCTGGAGGCGGTGGATCCGGCGGCGGTGGATACTCGGGAGGCGGTGGATATTCGGGAGGTGGTGGATCCGGCGGTGGTGGATACTCGGGAGGCGGTGGATCCGGCGGCGGTGGATACTCGGGAGGCGGTGGATCCGGCGGTGGCGGACAGGGATACGCCAGCAATGGTGGTTATCAGTACTAAAGGATTATCGAAAATCGCGTTCAAGTGCCGCAACGAACCTCGTTTTCGAGGTCATCATTGTAAATTGCAGACTTCTAAAAAACAAAAGTTTCTTCGACCATCGAAGATTCAATCTTAGATTCGTTTTGTAGAAACAACAAAAAAGACGAAAAGACAAAAAAAAAATATTTTTTTAAAGAGAAACATCGAAATATCGCGGTTAAGATTGAAAAACGGAAAAAAACAACAAAAGAAATGAGCTGAAATTTATCGATACTATAAATACTAGTAGAACATGTGAACGAATTGCCCGATCGAAGAAGACGGACAGACGCTGTTTCTTCATTACTTTCCTTTGTGCTGAAGAGGAAGAGAACGAAACAAAAAAGATACGAAATAAGAAACTCGAAGGCAAACGAATTGTTGACGAATCGATTTCGTTAAATTTATTCCGTTTGTCGATCATAGCGCCTGTATAATTTTTATTTATTTTGTAAAGACACGCTTTTTGTACTAATAAAGCCGCTACGCTGAAAAAAAACAAAAAAAAATCTTTTTTTTCTTCGTTCTCGAAGACTATTACGAAAATTTTACCCTTTTTGCATTGCTGATTTTTTATTTTTATTTTACAGCAATAGTTAAAGAATAAATGTTTTTTTATTTTTTTTAACACGAAATATGAAACAGTTGACGATACTTTTGGTTTTTTTGGCACAATCTGCAAACAGGTGATGGCTAAATTTATAAACGCCGCTCTGCAGACAACGGGAACTAAAAGGAAATATTACCGATGGCGCACGGTAAGCTGCGGAATTATCTCATCGCGGTTAATCGTCCAGAATGTCAGTGGTGTTGTTTTCACGAAATTCGCTTGAATTTCGCTGAAGGATAAACAGAGGAACTTATTTCATAACGTTCCAACTCTGTAACAGTCGGAAACAGCCGAAAAAGCTATGCGCCGGATAAGGTTACTCGGTCGTCCAGGGTGCGACGGAACTGTCGGTCGATTTATCGATTCCCTTGCCTCAGATACCGGGGACGCATGAATAACTGAGAGGTATTTTCTATTCCCGCTGCAACACGGCTAAAAACATCTATAGTACAGTAGTCCACATTACGATTGATAAGGGCAGATGTCTTGCGTCTTACGACTTCTTTTTTCTCGATACTCCATTTTTAATCCGCATAAAAATTTATAACCATTTTATTTTTTTTTTTCGTAATACTTCATGAGAAATAAAAAAAAACAAGAAACACTTTAATTCCTTTTTTTATACACCGTTTATTTTTAACATTTACAATCAACGTATCTTCGGCCACTCGCTCGCAATTATACACGTATTTAATATACATATATGTGTTTTTTTTTTTTGTGTTTATGTCTGTTTGTGATGATTTCGTGTCTTTTGTAATTTATTATGACACAGGCTGAGTACAACGCTTGGTATTATTTATTTTTTTCTTTTTTTTTTCTTATTATTTTTTTTTTTTTTCAACGGATATAGTTTCGCCCGCTATCTCGGCTTTACACAATTTATCCTTTAAATAATTTAATACTCTTGCGTCTCGGCTTTGGCCTAAGGATGTCCTAAGGACATTGCTGTCTCACCCGAGCTTTACAAACTTACGTACACAACTGTGTTGCTTATTTATTTTCATATTTTTTCCAAAGCAAGTAAAGTCGAGCAACCGATGAATTCAAGTGCCTCGGGAAATCGTTTCATTTTTTTGTCTTCGGCAACTCTATATTTCGTTGCCTTTTCAAATTTGGGATTTTTCATTTTTTTTTTTTTTACACTTATGGAAATTTTTCCTGTTTTCGAATTAACCTCGAGAGTACTTTCATTCTCATTCTCTTACACTAATAACGATAGAGCACACTTCGTGATATGTATAGATTGTTTTTTTTTTTTTTTTTTTCATTCCTTTCGTTACATTGCGATTACAATGTATTTATTAATTGATATGTAGGTGATCTTGGTGTCGCGAAGCACCCAATTGTCTTCGTTATCTTTTGAATCAACAATTATTTCGCAATCTTCAACGAATCATACAACTGTAATTGTTTTTTTTTTTTAATACATGAAATTAATTACAAACTCATCAATCGCTATTTATACATATATAGATCTGTTCCAATTTGTGAAGAAAACTCGCAGTTGAAAGACTATAACACGCAATTATCTTATAACGAATGTAAGTTTGTTTTTTTGTTTTTTTAACGAAAGCAACGTAGGAGCGAGTGGATGTAAAAACTCGTTGCTGTAAAATGTAAAAGTAATTTGTCAAAATTTTTCCTCCCCCCTCCCCTTTAGCCCACGTCTGCTTGTTTGTTCGTTATTCGCGAGTGAAAGTACTCGAGATAATGAATGATTAAATCGTGTTCGCGAGTGTAACATTAACGGAAGAGTTGGCTGGCGTCTTCCTATATTTTTGTCATTAATTCTCTTTCTCTCCCTTAGCCGCCAGATTCTTCGAACTTTCGTACACGTAGAAACGATAATTTGTCTTATATTCTATGGGTTGTTATCAACCTAAATTATCATTCTTTCGCAGTTAGTATACAACGGCTACGGCGCGCTCGAGCTCCATGAAGGTTTCTCTTCGTTGTCCTCGGCGACGTCGGGACTCCTCTCCGCAATATAACGAGCCACGGGCTACACTATCTATCCACATAATAATACTTCCTTTGCGACTTCCGTTTCGCCGACAATTTTACACTTTCCCGCGAGACTATATTCCTCTCCGCCGCTTTCCCCTTCTCCCCCCGTTAAAACAACGCGCGTCAATTCGAAGACTTTACTTGAAACACAATTAATTAACGATATTTTCAATTGTTTATAAGAATAACTAAATATTCGCGGAATACGACAAAAGTAAATATAAAAACGATAAATTACAGTCTTGGACCCTTTAACGATCTTTTTTTTACCAATGTCGCATCGAAATATTCACAAAAAAAAAAAATATTACTTCGAAAATTTTTGAAAAATTTAATTAATTACTGAAAAAAAAAAAAAAAATCTGAATAACTTTTCCTACCTTTCGATTCCGATTTCGCTGCAATTCAAATTGTTTTTAATTGGAATTTTCTTTTTTTTTACATTTCACAAACCATATTTACCATTTACACATATGCAACGAGAGGAGTCCCGAGAACCATTGCGAGTGCTCACCGCCACCGCGCGATATTTTTTTTTGTTTTATTACACATTACACACTATACTTGTGCATATAGAGCCCGACGATCAACAGCGATAATGACTACACGTTCATTATCCTCGCTACTCGTATAGTATATAGTTATATGATAAATATATATATATGTATATATACGTGTATGTATAATTCGCGATTAGCGCAATCGTTGGGTGGATATATAATAATGGTAGAAACTGAAAGTAACAACAAGGATGACGTTAACAACGATGATTTCATATTAATAAATACACTCTACAGACACTATACTGTCTGTCACCGCGATTTTACACGTATATATAGTCTTTCTTGTAGATATGTTATGGTTGTTTTTTTTTCTTTTTTTTTTGCATAAATATAATATATTCGGTATAACTGATGCCGGTCAGTTATTTGCTAAAGTCGCTCGGCACGTTTTTTCGCCTTTCTTCATTGTTTTGTTAATCTTTTCATTTTTTTTTATTTTTTGTTTTCTTATTTGTTTATTTCGTATTTACTTATTTATACATAATATATACTCACGGTATTCTCTATTTATTTATAATTTATATATAATATACTATATGATAAACACAACTGATCATTGAGCGTTGGGTCGATCCGTCCGTTTTACTTTTATTCTTTTCTCTTTTTTTTATTTTCTTTTTTTATTCATCTATAATAAATTGTATACGCATACCTCGTTAATATTGCATCCGCACATCTGGATATACATGCTTTCATTTTTTTTTCTTTTTTGTTGCTTTCAATTAAAAATACAGAGGAACCACTTTAATAAAAACAACACACTCGTTCCCATTTTATTAATTAAAATCGAGCGTCTAGCACCACATTTATCAATTTCAAAACACTCGTCTTGTCTTATCAACGCTTCTATTTTACTACTCCCGTTTTTTTTTTTTTTTTTTTTTCGCCTCGAACGATCGATTGTTCGGGGACTTCGGACTTATAATCTCATTCTGTTGTGATATCTTCACTTTTTAATGCCCCTAATTAATAATCTCATTTTGCTTCGTGTTGCGCATCGTCTCATTTGTAATTGTTGAGGTACATCGTGTGTGTAATAACGTCGCGACCGGGAAAAAAGGCGACGCGAACGCTGGGAAACAGGGAAGAACGATCGATTACGAGTACAAAAGCCTTTTTTTTCCTGTAACGTAGTACTAGCTATATAGTGAGAATATATTTCTTAGGTTTATGAGGAATGAGTCTACGTGTTTGGCGCTCGCGTGTGTAATTTTTTTTTTTTTTTTTTTTTTTTTTTTTTAGAATACGAGCTTTGAATGGAATTATTGAAGATGAATCCATAGAGGTTTTCCCCCCTCGACGAGGTCCGTACTTCCGACACGGCCTTTTCGTAGCTAATTAACCGTTAATCCCAATTAGCGTTGCTCGCTCGTTGAACCTCAATATTTTCACGCGTCCCTGACGAACCTCTGTACCTTTCTCGTCCCTTTCGGAGTTACTTAACGAAAAAAAAAAAAAAAAAAATTCACACACACGCGCGCTCACGATCGACACGCGAATGATATTCAATGATCAATAGATAAACTCTGTTAGGGTTTCAATCTGGACGGATCGGCCTCGACGCCACGCCATTATTTTTATTATTATTTATTTTATTTATTTTTTTTCTTTTATCATTATAATATTCCTCTCAAGCGGCTGATAGACTCTAAATATATACATTTTATGTGTGTATATATATCTCAAAAAAGAAAACAAGGAAATCACTAGGCCTAATTTGGCGACGCGGTGCAAGTGGACACGGGATCAAATGGACTAAAAAAAAAATAAAAAAAAAATCCCGAAGCATTTTTATTCGCCGGGGGATTTTTCGAAAAAAAAAATCGGACTTTCCAAAAAGAGCGCAGCAATGATTAAACTTTTTAGAAACGACGGATATGCTTTCTACTTAAACTAATTTATTCCAAAAGAAAATTCAACTAAATTTCAATGATTATTATAATTGATATTATTATCGTCGATCAAAAAAAGTTTATTCACGATCTACGCTCTTAAAAAGAAAAATTGCACCGATACGAATAATAGGGATTTGTTGGAATATAGATATTAGAAAGGAAAAAAAATGCGCGTAGAGTTTGAGAAAAAATAGAAAAAAAATGGCGAATGACGATGAAGGGCAGGAATAGCAACCGCGTCGCCGCACTTATTGTTGGTCACAGCTTGTGATCACGGAACCGGGTATTAGAAAGCGGTGCTGGATTGTGGCTGTCGTGCAACGTTTGGACCGTGAGGTCCCGGATGTCCGACGCCTCCTCCACCACCGCCGATAACGCCGTCGGTACGACCAACGTCGACGTATCCCGGCTCCATGTCATAGTCCGGCTCGAGTGCTTCGTTCACTCGTCCGTTCGCCTCGTCCTTACTGCCGTAAAGCCTTCCGGCGCCGGCAGCAAGGACCGCCATTTGTTCACCCTCCGCGGGATCCGGTCCCACCCTCTCGACATCTTCGGGTATATTGACGACGCAACGAAATACATCGTAACCCGGTGCCAGTCTACCCGTTAGGAATGCAACTTGCGTACCGTATGAGACGCCTATCAGCGTTATCAACGATATCAACATCGCCATTGTACGAAATGGAAACATTTGAACTTTATTCACCTCGTCGTAGCCGGGATAATGAAATAGGGCCGGCAAACCCATTATCGGCTCGCCGCCTGATACTCTCACGAGAAATGCTATTATGTAAGCCGAGAGGCTACCGTATGTATTACAGTAATCCTTGAAGTGCACGACCATCAGAAGTTGGGGAAATAGGATTACGTAGACGAGATCCGAACACATTGACCAGAGACCGTAGATCGATGGTATCGTGAGGGCCATCACTGTGCTCAGTACACCGACGACGCCGATTCCGACTCTCATTACCCAGATGATCTCCATCTCGGAGGCCTGCATATTTTTTTTTTTTTTTTTTTACACAGGCGATACGATATTTATCAAATGAAGACGCGAGAGGATTTTATTTTTATGGCAATTTTTGTGGGCATTGTAAAGAATTATCCTGATATAACGAGAGATTGAACGCGAACTTCTACATTTCTACATTTTTTTTTTACCGATTGGATTTTAGAGAAAATATATGGGAGTTTAGATAATTGTGGTATGCGAACAACTAAACGAGTTGTTTTATTGAACATGAAATTTTGCAGGTGTTCTTCAAAGATTATGAAAAAAAATTGAAAATTGTACGTGAAAACATCTTCAAACCTTTTGACTTAACGACCAGGATTTGGATTTCATTAGGTTCTTAGACTCATGTTTGGGTTATTCTAAAACCTTCAGAAGGGCCGTAACGCTTTGAGAACACTTTCTATTTTTTTTTGTTTCAATTTCTAGAAGAGTTCACAAATTTTTTGAGGACATTTTGCAATTTTTTTTTCAATTTCCAGAAGAATCGCGAAACTTTTTGAAGACATTATGCAATTTTCTAATTCAATTTCCAGAAAAGTCCCGAAACTTTTTGAAGACATTTTGCAATTTTGTAAATCATTTTCAGGAAGAGTCCCGAAACTTTTTGAGGACATTTTGCATTTTTGGAAATCAATATCCAGAAAAGTCCCGAATATTTTTGAGGACATTTTGCAGTTTTGTAATTCAATTTCAAGAAAAGTCCCGAAACTTTTTGAGGACATTTTGCAATTTTGTAATTCAATTTCAAGAAAAGTCCCGAAACTTTTTGAGGACATTTTGCAATTTTGTAATTCAATTTCAAGAAAAGTCCCGAAACTTTTTGAGGATATTTTGCAGATTTTTTAAATATTTACTGAAGGGTTGCAACGCTTGTTGAGGACACTGTATTTTTTTTGTTATTACCAAAAGGACCGAAATTTTTTTTTTTTTTTCGAAACACTGTTTTCACACGCCTCGCTATAGGTGTTTTCACACAAAAAATAAAAGTGTACTCACCCTCTGTCGAAAGATGAGCTTGTAAACGTTTCTCGCGAACATCGAACTTGCGGATAGGATGCTGCTGTCCGCCGAAGACATAACCGCGGCGGATACAGCTCCGAGGCCGAAGAACGACACGAACGACGGTGTAAGATATTGTAGAACCATCGGTAGAATCATCGTACTCTCAGCTTCCCCCAGTGGCCACGGGCCCTTGTAATCTGTCTCGTTCCATGCTGAGAAAATAATATCCCACAAAACTTCGAATTCGTGTCGATCGTCTTCACCAATGAAATATCGTCGTAATCGTCCTTAATATCGTATTATTGCCGTAAAAATATCGATACTCTTTCGTAACATCAGCGTATTTCTCAAAATTCGTGAATGGCGCTGCAATCAACTCGGAGTAATTTTTACAATGCCATCCCTTCCCATGAAGACCCATGTGTCGCGATCCCACGGCATTATGTTCGCGGTTCTTGGTAGTTATAAATACTCCCCTCGCAGAGAACAGAATCACCCCGTGCGATCCCCGAACGATAGGCACCCCTAACTCGTTGCGCGTTGTAAAATACCAAAGGACCGAAGCACCCCTAACAAAATGTCAAGTAGTCTTGACCCCCCAATACTTAATTCCCTCCGCAATTTTAACCAGTCGCATCTAAACTCGCGATGACGAAAAATACCGAAATACATCGCGGAGATATCGTAAATTCAATAAACATCCGAAGAGCCCAAAGACCGAAGAGAAATCATATATTCACAAAAGGATTAAAATGGTAAAGAACCCTTGAAGCGTCGATGTCAAGTGGAAAGGAAAATTTTGTCGAAGGTTAAGCCGCGATGAAAGAAAGAGCCGAATGGGTGAAAGAGAGTCAAAGGAGCAGAAATGGAGAGGTATCCTATTAAATACATTTTCGTCGTCAAAGGGTCGATGTATTCGTGTCGAGTGGGGTACTCACGTGTTGCTTTGGCAATGGCTCCAATGAGGACCGGTGGTATAGCCATAAGAAGACAACCGAATGCGGCTACGTAGCTCAGCAGCTGTGCTCTTCCCGCTGTTTTAGACGACAGAACCCTTTGGAAGTATACTTGCCATGGTATGCCACCGAAAACGAGTAATAACCCGTAATCGACGTACGACCAGTACTCTATCGGACTTATCTCGCCTATCCAATCAACGTCCAACGAACCCAATGGCTCGACTTTTTCATTCATCCACGCGAAGGGAATGCACATCCACTGTAAATCAATCGTCAACGAAACTCCTTTTACTCATAACACGAGTTTCGTCGTATTTATGAATTCAAAAAAAAATTATAAATTTATCTATGGAAATTAAATATATATTAAGATATATACAATATATAGAATTTCGTGACGGAAGATATATAATATGTATAATACAATTAATAATATAATATTACTATATTATATTTTTAATTCGTAAGATTTTTTTTTTTTTGGGAATATGAAATTATTATTTATATAATGATATGTATTATATAATATGATATACATATAACGGATACTTCAATTTTTGGGGAAAAAAATCGAAAGATTGTCGCGATTAATGGTATTGCAAATCGATTTTTTATTCGTACTTTTGGCGACTTTTGGACCGGTAATTAAATTGCGATTTCATTCCGCAAAGTACGCGATTCACTCGGAATCGTATAAGCCAATGAAACCATATGCGGCTGATCACATTCAAGAAAGGTCCGGGAGTTTAGCGAGCGGAACCGAAGGGGACTGCGCGCGATCTGTCGACATGAATGCCCCTTCAAAGGTTTCGTTTCTTTTCGAACATTCGCGAGGTAATCGACGAAAGAACTTCCGCGAGATAAAAAGCCACGCGATACGACTTTCACGAATCATTGGATTAGAATTCGAGCGAATATCCGACTACACACACGCCGCCCCGAATCTTTTGGAAGGATTCTTTCTTTTTCGTAATTTCGATTGAATTATAGAGGATTTTTTTTTTTTTCAAATTTGTCGATGCAGATTTTGGGATTATTAAATATCAACTCACAAGTCCGATGAAGATGCAGAATAGCTGAATAACGTCCGTATAGGCGACCGAGTAAAGACCGCCGAATAGGGTGTAAAATACGGCGATACAGGCGCTCAGTACGACCGATGTAGTTTGTTCCATGTCGATTATAACGGCAATTGTAGCACCTAAAGCTGCCAATATACCGGCCGCCCAGAAAACCTCACCGCAAAGGGCTGGTAAAAACAGTAATCCGCCCATACGTTCCCCAAACGCGTCCTGAAGCGGATCCAACATCGTAATGTACCCCTGCTGTCGCATCTTGTTGGCGAAAAATATACCACCTGTCGAGACAACAATCGATCATTGTCTCGATAACGTTTTTCCTCAAATTCATTATTTTAAAGATTTTTTTATTAAATTTTTATTTCAAAGATTTGATTTTTCGAAAGGAAAAAAAAGTTAAAATTTGTATGGAAATTTTGACGAAATAAAAAATCTAATTACCTGAAAATAGCGATATGACAAATATATCCTATATGATTTATATATCATTTTTGAAGAAAACGGTATGTCTTTTGAAAAAAAAAACAGAAAAATTTTGATACCTTAAAAATTTTACAAAATTATTTTTTTTCGAGTGATCGTTAGATTTTTACGATCTTTTTTTTTTTTTTTTTTAACTTTTTTCCTCGGCGAAGATATCGTTGTTGTTTTTAGTGAATAAAAGAAAAATTACCGAAAACGAGGCTGAGGGCATAACCGAATGGTGCTTGACACCAAACGAGTCCCTTGGTGAAAACAATTTCGGCAGTTCCATTAATGTAACCCCCGCCGACCCATGTCGCCGTCATCGTGAAGATACCGACGAACAGGCCGATCGAACGACCGGCCAGCATGACCTCCTCCTCGGAATCGTTGCCCGCTTCCTTCTTCCTCGCCGCCCATATTCCGACCCCGAGGATCAAAACGTAAAATAGGACTATAGACACGAATCCAGCTACGTTGATCATTTTCGGTGATGATAGGTCCACCGGCGTAAGTTCGAGTTGTCGAAGACGGAGATCCGAGAGGTTCGGGATGCGATCTGATTTGGGAACGTTTGGATACCTGAACGGAGAGACGGAGAGACGAGCGCGCGTCTTGCATTGTGAATACGTATACGAATAGATCGATAGATATTGAACTTTTTATTTCAAACTTTCATCCCTTAATTTCAAGCTCGACAATGATATTGAATCTCAATAATTTTATGAAAAAAAATTATTAATAAAAAAAAAATAATAATAATATATATATCCGCAAGATTTTCGTGAAAACAAGAAGCTGCATGAATCGGAGGGGATAATTGGTATTTAAGTTGTACCTCTGAAGACCCCGTGGGGTACAGTCACGCAACAGCGGGGGACAGCCTCACACGGGCACCGGCGGCATGTCCTGGTGACGGTCCTTCAGGACGGCCGACGACACCGGTGGGCTGAGATATTCGATGTTCGGGGGGCAGCAATCACCCCACCGTAGCGAGGTCTTCTGGGAGGGGCTATTCCTTGTCCTAAACGCGAGGCCGCCCATGGGCGCTGATGGCCATCGATTTCCACCCAACTTCACCGGCTGCCCTGCTGGTGCTGCTACTGCTTCGGCTTCCTCGTCGACCTTCTACCACCCACCACCCTCCTGTTCTTCCTTCGATCGCAAAATCGGCACCACCTGGTGTCAGTGTTCCCCCGTCTATTTAACGTTGATAAAATGATCGCGTTTCCGTTTATCGGATATTCACGGGGGTCAATAAATTTACAAGGGTCGTAGAGGGTGCGAAATTCATAAGTCGAGACCGACGGAAAAAAAAACGAAAATCGCGGTACTTAATACAAAGGATTTAAAATCGCGTGATTCTTGCAATTAATTACGCATGGAATAAAAAAAAAATGAGACTCATAATCGTCAATAACCACACCTTGGTCTATCAATATTTGAACTAAGTACGAATCGATCAAGTCAAAAATACACCGAGCGAAGGCAATATCGACCCCGCGATGGACACGGTAACTCCGCGACCCTCGACTATAGATATAGCTTCATAATCCCGTCGCGATATGATACTCTTAGATTTGCATTGTAAATAAATTATAGCAACGTCCGCAACCCCCAAGGAGTCCGGTGTCTCTTATAGACCCACGCGAGTCGGTCGAGGGATCGGTATTTAAAAAAAGAAAAAAAAATAGATTGTCGAATATGGGTAAATAAAGAAAAAAAAATGGCAATTGTCAACTCACCGATCGATAGATCGTCTCGACCCTTGAAATCCTCGGGGGGTTGACAGCAGCCACGACGACCTTGAGATGCACCGTAGGCTTACACAATTCTCGTTCGCACGCAACCGGAACTCGAACGGGGTCCAGGGCACAACCACCAGCGATTGCGATATCGCTCGACTACTTCCGGAAGTCAATTTTGTATGTTTCCCACCCACAACTTCGAGTTGGAATTTTTTTTCTCGATTTATATTTCAATTAAATTCGAATACTTTATTTTTCCTTATAATCGTGTAAATATGATTTATCAATTTTTTTTCTTCTTTTCACCGATTTTTTTTCATAATTTTTCCGGAACCGTGTCAATATTTTGTTAATTAATTTATTTATTTATTTATCCCTCTCATTTTTGGTTATGATTTTTTTAAACGTGCCTCGGTGTGTGTGTGTTATTTTTTTTTTGGTAATTGTTTCGATATACAGAGCAGCCGTGGACGCCGCCGGTCGTCGGAGCGACGTGGTTTCGACGTCCCAAGCGTCGCGGCGACCTCCCCGCACTGAAGGCACTTCGGATATCTCGGTGGCGGTGAAGCAGCGCGCGGCGAGGCACGGGACGTTTTGATATTGATTCGAGTACCCCTCGTGTCCCGACGTGACGTCACGAAAAGCAGGAGGGTTGCGCGCCACCCTCGGCAAATGTTTCGTCGCAACCTCGCGCATCCTTCGACGGACCCCTCTGTCTCGCTTCTGTATTATTGCGGAGGCGCGCGAGAGGCGTGGACTCCGCGAGACCATGTACGCGATTCTGCGCTCCGAAAACCTGCCACCCCAACGCGGGGTTAAACTCAGCGAGGAGGATGGCAAAATCCTTCCCCTTAAACCCCTTTCACGGTGAGCTCCGCACCCCGGGACTCGCCCAGACTGATAAGAACTAACCCTGGGTACGACGCTCTCACCTTTTCGACGCGCGGCTCTCTCTCTCGTTCTTTCTCTCGAATCTCTCACCCTCTGCGCTTCCCTATATCTTTTGCGGCCTCGTTGGACTCACTAATTTCTTCGGTTGTGTATTTCGCTTAATAGGAAAATCAACCCTTTTCTCTCTCTCGATCTACTCGACTCTCGTCTACTGGTCTTCTATCGACTGGAGAGCATTTCTTCATTGGCATTGTAAAGATTGAAGAGTCAATTCTGCTTTATCCTTCAGGTTATTTTACTTCATTTAAAATTCTCACGAAAATGAAGGCGTTGAAGATCGCTCCGGAATTACGAGTTCCAATGGTCTGTTGACCTTTGATCTTTTTTTTTGTACTGAACTTAATTCGTGTTATTTTATTTTATTTTCAACCCCTACGAAAATGGATGAAAATAGGGTCGAAAATTCCAATGGAATTTTGACCTTCGGTCACCAATTTTTTATTTAATTTTTTTTTTTATACTTACGATTAATCGATAGTCGCGGACATTCGTAAGCGCAACACATCGTCTTTCCTAAATCCCGTTAGAATGACGTCGCGGAGAACGATATTTGAAAGCACATCTACGGAATTTGAACAAACGGAAGTGAAACAGAGAATACCGGTGGAACAGATGAAGAGATGAGATTCCCCAGAGAATCTATGAACCAATTTCGAATGGATTGCTTTTCGTGATTTCGCCTCGGATTTCGCGAACCGGTCGAGAGACTGCGTGCGTGAGAGTCTTTCCAATTTCGATCTATATACATACAACGCTTTATACAAAATTGGGGAACGTGTTACAGCTTTTGCTTCTCAAGGTTATATCCACCGAAAAGGGTGCAAAGTGGTGGTCGTTGATCAGGTGACCGTGATTTTCCACTTGAAGGGAAACAAGAAAAAAAAAAACAATTTTGACTCGATGAGTGCCACAGACTCCTCGTAACGACATGTACCTACATAATTCACCTTCGTTACGCGGTGATTTTTTTAGGTCAAAACTTCGTTAACGAGCTTTTTAGTGCCATACGAAAAAAAAAAAAAAAAAAAAACGCCGACATAAATTCATTGGGACTATAACTTGGACTTGTGATATCTAAAACATTTTTCTCCGTATTTCCGCTCCGCGTATTTTACAGGAGCTTTCGTAAGGAGTGAGCGTTCGCATCAAAAAGCTCACCTCAAGCTCCCCGCATACAAAACATAACACTTGGCATGGTTTCAATGAAATTAGCGTAATAATTATAGTACACTATATTCTCGACAAGAAAAAAAATTCTTATACGTGTATTTCCAGGAATTGCATGACCTTCAATGATTCTCTCGAAACCTTTTTTTTTTTAATACTATCTTGAAATAACGGGTTCATTAATAGATTCTTCTCGTGTATACTGTTATCAAGAATGTTGAAATAGAAAAAAAAATGTATCCATCGATCTGTAAGAATCGTTGCGTGCAAACGGCGGTCAACCGCGCGAAGCTTTAACATCGTTTTCATTCATAAACGACGAAGGAGCGCGTATAATCTACGAATTCGTAGTATGATCTACGAATAATACGAATTCGAGTCATTATTGTGGGTGAATATTCGTGAGTGCGCCGGTCTTTCCCAACCCGGAATGCCTCGAGGTGCGTAGATACGAACGTCATGCAGCTACCGGGTGGTGGATGACGTAGGAAATGGAAAATCGGCGTGTACGCGACCAGAGTCGAAATTTTGCAAAGGAATCGAGCGAAATGAAAGGAGGTCGTGAGACTCTCAACCTTCAGTGATGTCAGTAAAGGCCTACGACTATATAATATCCGTAAACACGTGCGCAACCGAACGGACTGTTCCTTAAACCGACTTTTCTTCTCGATATTTTTATCCTCTCTCTCAGTAATTCGATCGATTTGATTGAATGCAGTAAAAAAATTATAAATTTTCTATATCGGTGCAAATGACATTGACAATGCAACTTTTTATTATAAAATTTTTAAACAAAAATTACGAAAAAATGAGTAATTCTCCGAATTTCCTATTCGATTTAATATCAGCGAAATAAATGTTACTGCGTTTTTATATCAACGTAATAATGGCTATGCAAACTATTGAAATTTGAAAGACTCACGTATATTGATATGAAAAAATTGAAATAAATGACATTAAAGTAAACAAAAAATAATAACAATAACAGAAAATAATTATAATAAATCGCGTTGTATAAAATATAAAAACTTTTTTTAAAAAAGTAATAAAATGTATTAAAATATTAAAAAAAAGTCAAATTAAATTAATATTATTTAATTTATATTGTTTATAT
Organism: Cryptus viduatorius; assembly: GCA_964006125.1. Taxonomy (NCBI): domain Eukaryota; kingdom Metazoa; phylum Arthropoda; class Insecta; order Hymenoptera; family Ichneumonidae; genus Cryptus; species Cryptus viduatorius. The sequence goes on along the minus strand of OZ023227.1, from coordinate 12,130,148 downwards.
TTCGTTGAAAATGATATGTCGCAATATTACTCGCAATGTATAATAATTTCGATTCAAAAGTAGTTATATCGTAATTCAAATTTTCACCAAAATAGAAAATTTTATATTTTTTTTTATCGTCTACATAATTGACGCTAATCAACATAGTATATACGTATACAATACTAAGCACGGTACTCGCGAAATTCCAGTTCCGAATTAATTATAACTCGTAAATAATGTTCGGGTTGACCTCGAGAGTTTTGCGACACGACATTATTCGAAGGGTAAAGCCCACCGGAATCGCTCTTTTCTTCGTCTACCTTTGGCGAACACACGTCGGTAGCTGTATAGCGTTTCGAGACGTGTTTAATGTGACTCTGACGTCAGAGGTTCGTAAATGGCTGAAACAGCGAAAGCAATCGGTCAGAAGCTCTCACAACCCCGCCTCCCCTTCCTGCTTCGTCGTCCTTGTTGGCTTACCGACTCTATAGACTCACACTATCCGCGCTGGTTATAGGTCAACGGATAAGCGTATAGTTTAAATATAGTTCCTCGTAAGCGCGCTATTCACACTTACGTATTATCACAGGACACGCGCGCGACACCACAGATTTATTCTTCCGCTAGTGCGACTCTGAAAGAGGACATTCCCGAGGCGCTAATACAAAAGTATATTCGTGTAAAGAGAGAATTGTGAGAAGATAGTATCATTTTCGAACTGCGAAGCATACTTTGGGCTCTAATAAAATAAACTGTAGCGAGGTACAGTCTGTTTTACTGTGTTTTCTTCACGATCAATATATCTTGACCCACTCTATGAAAATTCATCGATCGAGTCGACGCGAGTTTCTCCCACTGTTTGGTCCTCTTCCCGTTCAATTCTCGTGCTTTCATTCATTTTTTTATTTTTCATTTCTTTCGATGTCGGGAAATTATTACGTGTCAGGTAACGGCGCCATTTTTCATAAGAAGTACATTCGAAGAGTAGAGATTCACGGAATAAATAGATTGGAAGGCAGTAGAAATATAAAAAAGATGGAGGAATGTCATTTTGTCATTTGAGAATATTATTAAATAAATTTATTATCGTGAAACAGCCATTTTTTTTTATAAGGAGATTTGATTCGGAGCAAAATAAATAAATCGGAAGGCAACAAAAAATAGGAAAGGAAGGCAAGAAATAGGGGAGAAAAATCAATTAATCGAATAATGTTTCGTCAATATACAATTTTATCGAATATATTTATTATCGTGAAACAGCCATTTTTTTTATAAGGAGATTTGAATCGGAGCAAAATAAATAAATCGGAAGCCAACAAAAAAATAGGAAAGGAAGGCAAGAAATAGGGGAGAAAAATCAACTGATCGAATAATGTTTCGTAATATAAAATTTTATTAAATATATTTATTATCGTGATATAGCCATTTTTTTTAATAAGGAGTTTTAATAGTCGATCAAATTTCCTCGAGCCAATTGTAGATTTTTTTTATTTTTTTTTTTTAAGGAATGGCTTTTTGCCAACAAGGTACACACTTCGCGATTTTGGGATCGGTACAGGTGCCTTCGTCCTGTAACAAGAAACATTTAAGATTTTAATGGCAACAGAATTAATCACCGCTCGTTAAATAAAATGAACGCATCAACGTCATAGTGACAAAGAACGACGTCGCAACCCTTCGACCTTTGAGCGACACGACGAGCAGATGTCGAGAACTTTGGTAATTGGATATAATTGATGAACACGACGTCGCGGTGGGGTAAGTCGGATTTCACGTCGATGCTTGCGTCTTCCGACGATGTTTTACGTTGTTGGTGAGAGGAAATGATTGACGCTTTTACGAGGAACAAATTAAATTCATAATGTCCGACGATATCGGATAATACACGACGATACTAGGAATACGCTTTTGTACGATTCGATCCGATTACACGGAGCGAAATACATTTACTTCGAGATATACGGGGGTCGATCCAAACCGCAACGAAGGCAACGAACCGGACGTAAGCTCGTTCGACCCGGTGTCAAGAAGTCAAGCAGGAGTTTCGTACCGCAGGGATACACGTACGTCTATATAGTTCGGTATACACGATATTTCATATGTGTAGATCGTTGGGAGGGAGTCTGGTGGACTGAAAATCGCCACGTGCCAGGTGAAGCACCATAGCACAATGGGACACGTGCGTATATATCGCGACGTGCAATCGCGCCACTTGATACGTAGTAAAAATTCGCGTAATACATGAAACTTTCCATTCGCACGAAAGAAAAATTGAAAAAATCGTTAAATTAAGAATATGAAACATTTAAAAATTATTTTTGTATTACTATTTAAAAAATTTGGAAATCGAAAAATAGAATAAAATACGATTTAACTTTTCTTTACCACTTATAATAGTAATAGTAGTATTAATATTGTTAATAATAATAAGAATATTGAAAATATATATTTAATTATATATTTTTTTCATTTTAATATTCATAAAATATTATTATTGTCAATAATGAAAATAATACTCCTATATTTTCAATGAAAGAAAACAGTCTTGAGAAATAATATTTTGCAACGAAAATATTTGTCAAATTCTCTTAAACTTTATTCATGACATAATTCATACCGCGCATCAAAAAAATTCGATGATTATTTTGAAAACTAAATTTAAATAAGATTCGTTGAAATAATTTAAAAAAAAACGAAAAAATAAAAAATCATCGAGTGATGAAAATTTTCGAATTTATAGACTCCTATCAATGATTTTTTACAAGGGGTGGAAAAAAAGTTAGCAACTTTAATTTTTGTAATGAAATTTTCTGAAAAATGTTATCCACTTGCCTCGTTGAATTGTTGATCTGGAGGACACGGCTTGATTTTGGATACTCCCTGTGTGCATTCGACGTATTGAAGACAATCCATTCGGTAGGGAAGATTATAGTTCCCGTAGGTGGGACACGGTGGCGTTTTGCAATACGGGGCTAAATCCGATTCCGAAATTGGCGGTGGTCCCGCTTGGGGAGCTCCCTGAACCAGAGCCAAGGTCGCTAGACACGCGATAGCGACTGCGAACTTCATTATTCTTCTGCAAAGAAGACGTTAGACGTTTCATGAGTCGAGAAGAAAACTCGTAAATTTTTTTCTTTTTTTACGACGTCTCTCGATAATTTGAATATTAAATTTCATGTCTCCCAGAGGAAGAGCTCGAGGATTGATTGTCAAAATCTTAATTTTTAAATGTTTAATCAACATGCCAATGTGTGCTCTCGGCTCGGCGAAAATCCTCGATTGTTTCACGCCTGACGGGGACGATCTACTGGACATTATCGCGTTGAATAGCTACTGTCTTATATACCGCAGAATAAACGCGTCACTTTGTTAAGTTAAAAAAAAAATCACTTCCGCCGGCAAATTCTTTGAAAAAGCAAAGATTCAGAGAGATACACGTATTTATACAACGTTCGAGGTGCAACGACGTGTCATTAATTAATACCTCTTGAGCCTCTGAACGAGCTTATCGCTCGATATGCAACAAAGCTTCGGAACATCGGAAAACAAGCTTTCTTTCTTTTTTTTATCTGTCTCTCGTTTGCTCTTTATAAATCATCGCATCAACTGTACAAACTTTGTTTTTGTTCAACAATCTTTCCGAGACACGGCGAAACTTTTCCGGGAAATCGAATGATTAGATTTAGTGTCGTCTTTTCGAAATGAAAAATCCCGCGTTATTATAGACGATTCAGTCGATGCATTTCCACATCGATCGATTATGATTCTCGAAGACTGTAGTTATCTGTTAGATAAAGATACGGCAATAACGTCGATCAATAAAAATCCCCGTGAGAAGCGGTGAAAGGGTAGTCTGCGATATAAAAATAATAACGATAGATGTAGACGACGAGAGTAGAGGATGTATCGGTACGACCGCAACGATCGTGATCGCGCAACGCGTCTCTAATATCACCCAGCGTCGCAATTAGGGAACCCGAGTAGGTACCCCAGGCGTGACGGTACATAGCAATAAAAAAACGTGAAAAAGAAAAAAAATTTACCGAAGATTTTTCGCATTGCAAGGGCCCTACGAGACTCGTGCAATTTGTTACAAAACCAATCCATTAGTCTCGACGGCATCTTCATTATGTGTCGCGAAAAAGTAAAAAAAAAATATTTAGCAAATTTCTTTAACCTTCAAACGAACCTTTTGAAGATATCTCAATCTTTTAATGTTTAAAATATATTTAAAAAATGATTAAAAAAACGATTGCTACTATTTACGATTAATTTTTAAATGAATAATTCCACTATAATTATTATAGTGGTAATAGTAACTATTTATTTAAAGAATGTTCGCTGCTCCAGCAAAAAACAATTAATTAAAATAAGTAAGTAAAATATTGAAAAAAAAATGTGATTATTAGGAAGAAAACTATCGCGACTATTACTATTATTCATTTATTTATAAATAAATAAATGGCGTCTTCTCAATAAATATATTTTTTTTATTTTAGATATTTTTTTTTATGAATTTTACTGTTTGCTTCGGTCGATGTATTTTTTAAAAATTACTAATTCTCTCCATTATGTTACTATATTACTCGGGGATGAATATTTGTTCGCCAATCGCGTAATTTGTATGAAATTCTGTTTCATTGATTGGCTTACGCGCAATGTAAAAGATCAACAAACCCGCGATAAATGAATTACATCGGGATGAATCGATAACGATGGTCGTGAAATGGACCATTTTGCAACATATAATTAAAATTGAATTCCAATACTTGTCTGCGCCGTAATATCGAATGTCCATATATGTATATGTGAGATACGATTTTCGCTACCCAGTGACACGTTCCACTCGCGAGTGGCGTAGGAAGACTCTTGAGAATGGAAGTGGTTCTCGATGAGCGAACTGGGTCAGGAGGCACGACCTCCGGCGAAACTCTCTCGTCATCCCTGTCGACTTCTGCAAGAGGGGAAGGAAACCTCTCGAGGGTTACCTTCGGCCTCTTCCTTTCCCGTTTCTAATTACTTTTCCAACCGAGCGTCACTGCACACCCCAAATTCATTTTCAATTTTTTTTCGATTATACCGCCTAAAAATTCCGCGTGCTGCGTAAAAAAAGAGACCTAAAGAAAAAACGAATTTTCGACGACGAAAAAAACGGTCTCCACGAATCGATAATTTTTTTATATTTTCGATCCAAAAATAATTTTTTTTCAATTACCAATTTCTGAATGAATAAATATAATAATATTTTCTATAATTATTATGGCATTATTAATTGATTTATAAATTTATAATTTATATTTTTTGAATTTTATCGAAAATTTCTCACCGATATGAATTATTTGCCAATAAATTTTATTTATTTTTACAATTTTTTAAATTCAAAATACCTTCCAAAATTGCAGTATAAAGCACGTAGGGGATACATTAGTACGTTTCTCGATGTTTGTGAATATATTCCAACCTATAATTATCTTGTCGAGAATTTTGTACGTGTATAATTGCATTAATGTGTATACGCGAGCGAATCATTTATGAGGTGCTTCAGTGGAGAAACGTGCGTATAGACATACATAGAATAAAATATACCGTCGCAGGCAATTGTGTTACGCGGCGAAACTGCACGAAAAGCTCACGTGTACGTTTACTACACGTTGTAATATAGTATCTCTATAGTCGTAATCGTCATCGTTGAGCGCGCATCCGCGTCGTGTTAAGAAATTATTATAACATCGCGATTCTTGTGTTTTACTCGTCAGCGCGATGCACACACTAACAGATGCGCTCACGATTATGTCGACGATGAAGCGACTTTCGTAAGACCGCGTTTATTCGGATTCGGAGCTCGAATTATTATTTGATTGAGTTTAATTGAATGGATTGCACAAGTGGCTGCGATGAGAAAGGTGTAGCCGATTATTATTAAGTGAACATAAAGTACACATATACAATAAATATGTATATACTTATTATGGGGTTCTATCATTAACATTACAGTACGTAGAACGGGGATCCCATTAAAAAAAAAAAAACCGCATGGAACAACGATATAATTTTTAATGGTTGCATAGTTATGTACATACAATTATTCTATCCGTCATCTAGTTTCACAAACTGCGAATGCGAGAAATTTTTTTTTTTTAATTTTGTTTACTTCTTTCATTTTTTTACGATTTTTTTTTTTGCTTTTTAATCGATTTCATTTTTATACTTTTATAGCTTATATACTCTTTGAAAAAAAAAAAAACAATCGAAATTTTGAATTTTTTTTTGTACGCACCTCTATCTTATTTTATTATTTTTTATATTTCGAGAGATAATGTACGATTTTTTATTTTTTCATTATTTTAATGATAGGACTTCGGAAGGATATGTGATTTCAGTAGGAATATATGCCGGAAAATGTTTGGTTTTTCGTAAAATTTTGTTTAAAATTTTATCCTTTTGTTAATTGCTTTTTTTCATTGTTATTTAAAAAGTTGAATTTTTTATTTCATTGTAATTAATTATGAGTTTATCGAACTATACTTTCGATACGAATAACATCGATTTAATGCTATAGTGCTTTGTTTTATCCACTGAGAGATATATCTCTTCTAAATTGATCGCCGTTTTCGTATACGCTGGCGCACTCTCTGACGCGATGTACGAAACCTCTCTATAGATAATCAACGCGTCGTTGGTATGTATACTCGGGTATAGCAAACTATCGGCAGATGCCACTCCTGTACATAGGGGAATCCCGAGCGCCTTTGGTAAAGAGGATTTACCCTCGTTAACGCCGAAAACCGTTTGAATTCATCGAAGGAACGAAAAAAAAAAAAAGAAATAAACCGTTTTGGCGATTTTTTATTTATTTTTTCAAAGTTTCAATAATACCTCCAGCAACTGATAATTAATCCCTAATGTTTCGTAGAATAATCCGAAAAATTATTTTCGATCTTTTCCCGAAGCATTGATTTTTTAAAATCATTTACACTCCCATAATTTTTAATTCGCCAAACTCGCATCTGAAGTAAACATTTTGAATAATGAAATTGCCGCAGATGTACTTACAATATTTCCCGTTCCTCCGATCGGCGACCAGGAAGATGATGTACCGATCGTATATGCAGCTCTTTTTATATAGGCAATCGTAATATGCCGTTGAAAAAAAAAAACATTAAATAATGACGACAGAGGTGGTTTGACGAGTGCAGAAATACTTCGATGTCCAATCAGATCCCTCGTCGACAAAGCCACAAAAGTGCGTTCACCCACATGGACAGTAAAAGAAAAGTGAATACTCCTCTCAATAATTCGCGATGTTATTTAATTTTATTTATTAACTTCTTTTTCTTCAAATTATTCATCTAAAACGGCAAAGTTTTTTTATTTTCACTCAAAAGATACAAAGCTCGTAAGAAGGCACGATAATCGAGTTCCTGGCGTCCGCCGCGCTCGATCGAGAAGCATTTGTGCAGAACGTCGAGTTCGTTGGCGCTAATCAATGACAACATATTCCTCACCGACAGAGCCTTCGTCAATCTATCCTTCGTAATTGTTCCAATATTTTCTTTGTCGTAATCCTAACGCACACAAACACGAGAAACATCCGTGGGTTTTTCCGTAATTGAAAAAAAAAAAAAAAAAACAAACATCTTCATCGACGTTTTTATATTATATATAAGCACCCGGATCGCAACGATCTCATAGTTACATCATTTCTACAAATAGTTAACCATTGCGCCGTAAAAAAAATGAGACTTTCCGCAAACATTTTTTTGCAAAAAAAGCCGAAGTTTTTTGGTCACAAGATAATCAAATATATGCAAAAATATAATCGATTATATATACAAAATTAAACTAATATATTAGAAATATATTTTTGCAAATATTGAATTCGGTATTTTGCTATAATTAAAAAAATTAATATTATATAAATAATCATAATAATGACTATTATTTGTTTCTAATGATATTAATATATGATATATATTAATTTTCATGTACCGAAGTACATGTTTTTTGACCGAAAATGTATTGAATAGATATATAGACATCTTTTCGATATATTTTTTTATGTCGATTTTTAAGGAAAAGAATAAGAAAATTTGGAGAAATCTTACGGAAAAAATTTCTTCGAGATTGTGATGCTTCACCGTGACGAGTTTATCCATTGCTTGAGCCAAAATTCGTCTTTCCTCGAAATTCAAAAAAGTCCTATCGCAAGCTTCGGACGGCACGTATTGAATTGGAAGGAGAAGAGGCGCTTTTTCCAAACAGCTTGTAGCCACTGCTTCTTCCACAGCCACCGCGAATTTCACGTATTCGATAAATTGTGGTCTTTTTTTTAACACAATAATTTATTAGTTTATAGTAAAGAAAATCTCAACTCCCATTAAAATTCAAAATACCACCAATAATTAATAAAAATACGAAACTAAACGACAATCAAGTGATTTAGACCCCCAATTGCCTTTCTTTCAGCAATTAAAACTGTTAAAACTCAATATTAATCGGTCTATTTTGAGCCAAAATTACGAGTTTCCCTTCTAATAAAATGAATTCAAATGATCAACAAAACCTTATAGGATTCTTGAAGACTTCCATTATCGTAGCAACTTCCGCGCAACTCAAGTTGCAACGAAGTTGATCGATGCTTCTCACGAAATCTTCTCTCGATATCACCTGTTCATTGCGCTGGTCGTATTGCTTCATGAATTCGGTGACCTTGCGAAAAAAAATCGTCATAAAAGCCGACAATCGATCGCATTATTGAAATTCTGCAATAAAGTTGCTATTTTTAACGAAATATTACATTTATCCTTTCGCGAACAACTTTGGCTTTGATCTTTGCAAGAATAACGACAATGTTCGTTTCGTTCTCTGAAGGTTCGGGTTTTCTTCTCGGTGCATTTATTCTCTTCTTCTCTTCAAGCATATCGCGATACAGCGGAATTTCCACAGGACGCGCTTCCAATTCATCCAAAAACCAATAATAATTGAATCCCAAATCATCGTTGTATCTTTGTTCGATAGCGAACACTTCCTCGCGGGAGAGAAGTATCGCCGCCGTCGTCAATACCTGACGCAGCTGACTACGCGACACGTGGCCGCCATTTAATCTATACAAACAAAGTTGGTTCCAATTTCCATAAATAAATATATGCATATCAGCAACTCTCGTTCCATTATTTTTAAGTATTAAATATTTCATAAAAATTATTATCAGCGTCTATAACTTTATGTTTGAAATTGAACTTCGGACATTAATTCATATAATATCGTATGTGATTTTTATAAAAATAAAAAATATCGAATTAATATTAATAAATGAATGATAATGATAATACTAGTCAGAATTATCATTATTATTATAACAAGAATTGTTAATAATATCAACAATAATATAAATAATTTTTTTTTACTACTTGTATTTCGTACTTATCGTAGTCGCTGAAAAATGGCTTTAGCAAAATTCTTCGCTCGTCGACTCTGTGACGAATTTTGATCAAACTTTCCTCGCATAGTTCGCGCATAGTTTTGCTCTCGTTTTGCCAATTTTTCTGTCCGCTTCGCGGCATCTCGACAATATCGCGAGGCGTCTGCTCTATCCGAAGCATCGGCAGCTTCTCGAGTTCCTTTACCGTAAAGACTTTGACGGCGAGATAAGAAACAACGTTATCGAGTGCCGTCAAATATGCTATTTTATGAATTTTTAAGTGCTCTCGATATTCGATATTGTATTACAGACTAAAATAACTGGAATATCGCGAACGTCGATATATTCGTGATAAGTACCGTAGACAGGTATACTTGAGCGACTTGGTAACTTTTTTTTTTTTTTTCATAAATTCGAACTTTATATTTTAGAATATCGTAATATTAATAAAAAAGATTTAGGATTTTTTAAAAAATACTTTTTTTATGTGATTGTCGTCAGTAACAGAATTAATAAACGCCTTTGAAGACATTTCTTTTTTCGAAAATATGTACGATTTCAGACAAAAAATATTAATTAGAGATTTTCGTTATCGACTGTGGTAATTCGAGGATTGTTACCGTGATCGATGTCATCCTCGAATGTCCTCCAGCAGACGCGATCCGGATCGTTCGGATCTTTGTACAGTGCTATCAAAGCATCGATTTCCGATTCCGCGAGATAAAGATTACCTAAAGAAGATACCTGAAGAGCATCCAGACCTCTTCTAAACTGCGATATCGTGACTCTTCCCACGTTTAATATATCAAAGTCCTGAGGGGTCGTAGATAAAAAAAAATGTCATTATCTCGAAAAAAATTTTTTTTTGCGTATTTTATATTTGTATATTACATATGTATATATACATTTGAAGAATGACGATGAATAGGGGTTAACCTTAAAAAATTCGTGAATTCGTATCCGACGTTCGAAAATATGTTTCTGTAGTCTCTGTATAACTTCGCGAAGGGGCATTGGTTCTTTGGGTTCCTTCATCGACGGATGAAACGTCGTTTGATTGCCGAACACTTTGCTCGGTAATATTCTTCCTATTTCCGGTCGCGGTAACTTCGGAAGTTCCGCTGTGATTATTCGTCCGGGAAATTGATCTCGGATATCCTGTACGTCGTCGAGAAATGATCAATTTTCCGAACGAGTGATTCGATCGAAAGAATAATTTTTTCTAATTTCATACGCCAGCTAAATCCAACATTCCATGCCGATCCATGTAATCCTGAGCCTCGTCGATAGTTTTTAAGAAAGCTATGTAATTAACGGTATAATGGTCCTTCGCGAATCTCTTGACGAGTAAATTAAATTCGTCGGATGCCATTACGATCCCTAGAAACTTGAGGATTCTCCCGAAATGAGCGAACGTCACGGTTCCAGCGTTCTTTGCTATCTGACGAATAATTAATTTTTTATTTTCAAACGATAATTTTTTTTTATATTTTTTTTTTATTGATTTATCACTGTGAGAGAACTTTTGTTATTTACCAATTCGTAATCTTGAAAATACGGTCGCATCATTAATTTTCTCTTATTCAAGAGAACAGCCATTTTCGTAATAATTAAATTCAATCTTCTATGCTCTGTAGTGCTTATGCGATTAACGTGAAGCGGATCCTCCCACTCGAGGCCTGTGACCAGAGGCCTCGAATTGCCGAATTCAGGCACTGAGAAACATTTTTTTTTTTATTTCAATTAAATCATTTAACTCGTCAATAATACTGAGTTCGAGAAAAAAAACGACAAAAAAACCGAAAAAAATCTGATATTTCCGAAATGAGACTTTTTTTTTTATGTTTTTATATTTATAACGCATATGCGAGACTTTGTTCAGGTTTCCCATGTCTCCTGTTTGCTTCTCAGGTGTCCGCAGAATGAAACACCCCGTTCTCGTGAGAGTTCTACTCCAATTACCCAGACGTCCGTTTCTGTACAAATTCTTCCCGTTCTCTTTAATCAAGAGACGCGGGTAAAGTGTCTCGAAGATAAGTACGAAAAAAAAAAAAAAAAATGATCGGCTCACTTTCGAAGAGAACTTTTATGAAGCTCTCTGCTGACGAACTAACTGTTCATTGGGTGGAAAATTGTTATTGAATTTTTATTAAATATTTATTAATATATTTATTGAATATCTATTATTATTATTATTATTATTCAGCTCATTAATCATCGCGCTAACGTTTCATTGTACCGCTATTCTCATAGCACTTTCTAATATCCGGGATACGACGTGTATAAAAAAAAAATACAATAGTCCTACCGCTGTCGTGAATGACTTCGCACATTTGCGAATAGAGAATCCGTCCATCCTGAACACGAAAATAATCCGCTAAATCGCCGATTTCACCGTCCGACAGTCCGATCGGTTCTCTCAGAGGTCCGGCGAGTACGGAGACGAATTTTGACTCTAAATAAAAAAAGAAAATCTTTCCATACCGTCCACGAGTAATTTTCCCCTGAAAAATTCTACCTGAACTCAGGTATGAAAAATTTTCTCGGAATTTTCGAGAAAAGTCTTTAACGCGCGAACCTTTCGTATTGTGCAGAAAACGTTACTACTGCAATATTTACGACTGTAGGTAACGGTAAACGTTTATTTAAGTTATACCTGAGATAAGATTTTCCCCGTTGGGATCGAGAGGCTTGTAATAGTCCCATAGGTTCAAACCGACTCGAAAAATAGCCGCGCGGATTTTATTGCACGTACGCCAGACGTCTCGAAGCTTCAGATTCTATGCAATATAACGCGTCAAACTTTTTTTTTTTTTTTTTTTCGTATTAAAACTGCAAATAATACCTTTGTTCCTTCCGGCATTTTCGAAATTTTATTTATCTAGTTAATACATCGAAAAAAAATTTGTTTATTTAACGATTTATTCGCGAAATTTCTCGCGTCCCGGTGACGCGCGTCGCCACGAAATAACCACGAGAAGATAGTCAAGACGCGGAGAGGAAGCGTTCTTTTATTTTTGCAATCTCGTAGATACACAGTAGAGTTATTATACATATATATATGCGTCTAGAGCGCTTGCTTGGGGGCACACGATTGCGTGCTCTGCAAATTCTCTTCATTAATTCTTTCGCATTTAATTTTCGCCTTTCCAGACCCTTCGAGAGCACGTGGCATCGAAAAAAAAATGTTCGTCCAAAATGAAGAAATTTTTACTATATTCCGTCCGTAGACAAAGTTTGCGAAGATAGTCCGTAAAAAAAAACCGAAAAAAATAAATTTGTACTCTGAAAATTCTATAAAATTTTATTAAATTTTTTTTGATCTTATTGCATATTTTTCATCGAATTTTTACGAATAGGTTCTTTAAATTTGGAAGATTACATTTATTTTGTACAATTTTTCGGTTCAATTTATCGCGATTCACGTTTCAATACAAAAGAATCCAATGATGCGAATTAAATTTTTATTCAACGCTAAACGCCCGAGCGTTCGTAATAATTGGACACCCGTTACACACAAAGTCGAGCGGGTGGGTCTCAAGGCCAGACGCAGCTGCCGCGTTTGCTTGGCGTTTACGCGGGGAGCGTGTGAGAGGCGAGAAACTATCGCCAAAAGAAAGTATTCACCGGTTCACGGTGAACACAAAATACACGCCGGACACGTGCTCATACGCATGCATACATATATAAATATATACATATGCATAAAATGAAAAACCGACAAACGCATTTAACCCCACAGCGATGCATGTCTCATCTAAAAATGTATCTTACAAAGTCAATCCGAAAATACAGATGTTTGAGAATTTTATTAATAGACACATCCGTTGCGAAGAGCAAAGTCTACTCTCTTCCAATCGTCGCAACGACGCGCCGGAACCGGAAGCCGAGCGCGTCTATCACGCACGCGCATGCGCGCGAGTATTAAAAAAAAACCGCTTCAATGTTTTTTCGGACTTCGTTAAATGAATTATATCCTATCAAATTGCAGATATAATATATATCGTGAAAAAAATGTTTTTTTCGACATCATTTTAATGTTTCGAAAAAAGAAAAACTTGGAAGCTGCGAGTTACGATGCGTTGCCGAAATGCGCGGGAGATGGTTACCCACGCTTTATTGATTTCCTCGGGTTCTGGCGCGCCGAGAGCCGCGCGTGCAGTCGTTGAGGGGGAAGTGACGCCGCCGAATAAAGCGGGCCACGATTCTCTGTGTCTATTGGTCAAGTTGCCTTTACGCGAACAGCGACGCCGGTCTCATTGGCCTGGGCATTGAGCGTCGTACGGATCGCCGGTTCTCGCGCCCGCTTCGCCCCTCGCACACCCCCCTTCAAACCGACGAGCATTGATTCCAGACACTCAGTAACGGAATAAGAATGTCGAACTCCAATCGGGGGCACTTGCGTACGAAAAAAAAAAACATTTTACCTTGAATTCAACGAATTTAATGCTCAAAGAATACTCGATATTCATTTATGGGATGTCAGAGAATCACTCGAACAAATCATGTCGTGTACTTATCGCGGGAATTCTCGTATTTGATAACGCAATTGCGGATGGAAAATTCCACGAGATAAAGCCGGTAGATAAATGCCGAAAGTCTTAAGCACAGGCGGAAAGTCGTTAAAAAAATAATTCCGTAGATTTTTTATAGTCGTGATTAATTTTCCATAATTAAAAATATAATCCGAAGATGTTGCGTAGAAATGAAGAAGTCCCGTTCATTATATCGAGTGCACCGGGCAATTTTGGAAGCTGAATTGGTTGCGTGTCGCGGGTTCCCCAGTCGAAGTGTACGTCTCTGCTCCCCGCATTCTCATTGGCCAATAGACGGGAGTGGGAGAGATAGAGGATATCCCATGATGCATCGGGCGCAGACTCGTGAAACGAAACGACTCGGTGAGTCCGCTCTCCCTTCTCCTTTCGGCAGCCGTACGGTACGGACGTGTAATTATTTGTTGGCTCGTCACAAAGTGTTCTCGATATATATTGTACCGAAGCGGTTTCTCAGTCGTGTGAAGACTGCTCGGCGTAGCGTGTTCGATAATTAACTTATATAGTAAAATAGATTGAAACAAATAAAAGCCGGTAATAGCCATGACCGATCAGGAGAACAAGGACTTCAGCGAGGATGTCGCCGACCAGAACTTCGAGCAAAACGGCGAGGCTGAAAACGGCGGCGGTGACGCCACGGAGAATGGCCAGGAGTCGCAGGAGGACAGGTAAATAATTTTTCACATCAATTTCAACAACGGTTTATATAAATCGACGCTAATCAGGCCCGCGTGCTTCGATATTATTAAAACAACAATCGAAATCTAATACGAGGTTAATTTCGTATCCGAGATTAACGTACTTTTCGAGACGCAGTTTATAACGTGCGCGTCGGGGTATGCGGTGCGAAGAGCCGCGAGCACGAACAAGATGGCAGACGCATCGCGCGCTACACTCGCGTGTGACTATACAGAGCGGGGGGGACAAAAATTACTTCTTTTTTTCATCCATTCGCATCGGATACGAGATACAACGTATGAGATATCGAACGCGTGTTATCGAACAAAAATTATTACACGTTTCTCCGGCAATGCACATTTTTTTCGTACATCGAGTATTAGACTCGAAAAAAAAAAAAAAAAAATTGTCGATATAGAAGAGAACGAATAACAAGTGGAGACGCCGGCCGCTGCGCCCGGGGCAGACGCGCCCACGCATCGACGGGACACGCAAAAGGGAAAGACGATGAAAAATGGCGAAATTCTCTTTGACGTGAAATAACAAAAACAAATTCTTCCATTTTTACACGTTTTTCCATCGAACGCGGTACCCTTCGTATTATTTTGCACGAAATATTACAAATACGTAGTTAATTGGTTTCGTAAAAAAAAAAAAAAAATGAATGCGTGATTCGGTGATCGACGTCATTTTTTCCCCACATATCACATTTTCCAGAACTTGTTGTTAATCTTTTTTGTAGTGTGTAAGAAATTATTGCTCTTTGCGATACAAAAAAAAAGCAGATCACATTTTCAGCGTTAACCTAGGAATCTGTTGAGCAGGACGAATTTTGCGGCTGTTTTGATAAATCTTTTTCTCCGTCGGGATTATTGAATTTTACGCTGTAAATATACTGTTGCCTTTTTCTCCGCATATACACATGTATATTTACGAAATTTCATTTTTTTTTGTTCCCGTAATTTTGTCAACGATGGCGGCGTTATTTACTTAAGAAAAAAAAAAAAAAAAATTTGTTCGTTGCGCATCCCCAACAATTTTTGGGATTTGTGACAATTTGTTGTTGTTTAATTTTTGAGCGCGTCATGGGTAAGCATTTCATTATTATTTCTCTTTTTTTTTCTGAATAGTATTTTTTTTTTATTAATGACTAAAGTTAACGAAAATAATAGCGACTCGGCGGGAAAGCAGACGTGACCTTCAAATCATTGTAACGGAAGAAACAGTTCGAGAATTTTCATCCTGGAGTTTTGAGTATCGAAGTGTAGAGAGATTTGGTGAATTTTGCTTCCTCTAGCCACGTCGCGACGGAAGTGCAATGCCGGAGGGACTTTTGCCTCATGGATAAAAAAAAAAAAAAAAAATTTCGAAAAACGGCTGCTCTTGCGAGGGCCAACGGTCGGCGAACTCCACTGTTACGGTTACGATAAAATTTGCGAAAAATCGTATTTTACCGTCAAATATATATATTTTGCATGCCTCTCTAATTAACTCAAAAATATTAATGATAAGTCGTATTTACCGTAAATTAATGAAACATCGACTACTAGAAAATAACTTGTCTTAGAAATTAAAAAAAAAAAAAACCAAAATAATAGAAAATACTGTGTGCCATGTTTACATTTTTTTTCCCTGGGAGTTTATATGCGTCCGTCGTAATAATAGAAAAAAAAAAAAAGAAAACACTAAGAAAAAGGAAATTTTGTAAGTGTGTAAATTCCTGGATTTTTCGTTCCGTTTCCTTACCATAGTTGATAAATTGTAAACTTGAAAAATTGTTGTATTTTCGTAGAGAAGAAACTAAAAAAATCGCAAAGAAAACAAAAGAAAATTGTAATTTAATGCCATGTCGTTGAAGAATTTCTAATAATTAATTAATCTCCGTTTGTATAATTTCATATCGTCTAATTTTTTTTTTTTCCAAAATAATAATTATAATATGTTTCATAGATATTTCGGAGAAAAAAAAAACAAAAAAAAAAGTTTGACGATATTAGTCAGCCGAGAATTCTTCCTTCCTGTTTGCGCCTTGTTACGCGCACCCTCACTATCTCGGAACGGGGAAAATCTCTCTCTTGTATGTTGGTGTCAATTGTTTGTTTGACGATTGACGGGAGAAAAAAAAAGCTATACCCTGGGAATCTGTGAAAAAAAAAGTACTGAAGGCCTTGCGATATGAAAAAATTCATGCAAAAGCAAAAAAAAAAAAACAGAAAAAAACAAATTCCTTTTCATTTAGCAAGAGAAGTCAGCATCCAAGTTCAAGTCCGTCAATCTCTGTTATCGTCACGACACAAGCACTGGATATATCGAGTCAATTGCGTCAGATCAATCAGAGTCTCGGCACAGACACACACTTGCCTGCTGGGTCACGCAGTAGAGTCAAATTCTGATCCGATGTCGATGAAAGTTTGGCGTGACCAGAGCACAGAGTCACTAGGGACAATGTGAACTCCTCCGACGGGGTCGGAACGCCATTAACCCAGTTTATGTGGCTTGGTCTGCAGGTGGCAAACGACCCATTATGGCGATTATGGCGGGCGGCTCGCAACCGGCTAACCGTGACCCGACCAACAACTGAGTACCGGCGAGTGACTGGTGCCCACGGTATTTATCACCAGCCCTAGACGATAAATGAACAAAACAAAAAAAAAAAAAAGACCGAAATATATCTCGATAAAGATAACAACTACCACACTGACAAACCGATAAAAAAGCGCAAAATCAAAAACCAAAACCAAAAATGAGAAAATCTGCAACGCAGCCTCGCTATTTGAATACGGAAAGCCAAAGGATATAAAAAAAAAACAGAGTACTTCACGACTCGAGACAAAAGTATATATATATATAAAAAAACGATAAAAATCAATTGTCGATGACTAAATACTGAAAGAGAGAGAAAAATATGTCTATGTAATATAATAACAACAATATTATGCGGATAAATGATTGATTAAAAATAATAACGTGATTAAAATCACATAAACGTGTTTACGTCGTTCCTCAACTTGAAAAATTGTTATGTACAAACCGATTTCTTAATTTAGCGTTTCAATAGAGTTGCAGTCGAGATCTACCTATTGTCAATTCTTTGGGCCAATCAGCAGTCAGAAGTGTTCAGCTTGGAACATAGTTAAAACTTGTTTTCCTTAGGCGCAGCTGTGTGTCAACTGGAGTTGTAACTATTGCTCGGGTTCGCACGTCGTGAAAGTTACTTTTTTTTTTTTAGTTTTTTTTTTGTTATCTTTCCCGTTAGATTTCCATTGCACTGTAATTTTTTTTATTTTTTTTCACGTGTTTTCTTCAGTTTGTATTATTTTTCTCATTCGATCGAAATGCGTTGTCTATCGTCGTAAAAAAAAAAAAAAAAAAAAAAAAAAAAAAAATGTCGAGTTCAGCGCGTCGATTACGCTGCGCACATCAGTGAATTCGGCAGTGGCTACTACACCCCCCTCTCTTTGGTCTTTTTTCAACTTCGAGATGCGTTTTTTTTTTACATTTTTTCTTTTTCATTTTATAAAAACAAAAAAAATGCCTTATATCTTTGCCAGGAAGATCATCTGCTTGTTCTAGGAACGGTATGATACTACTACTACTTTACTACTACTACTACTATTTATCAATTCTTCCAAATTCGATGATGGAAAATATACCTTAAATAAATAATAATCTATATCTATATATATTCATTTATTTATACGTAATAAACATTTTAAATAAAGTTTTAACTGTAAAATAGCTGCTTAAGAAATGAAAGAAAGAGAAAGAAAAACAAACAAAAACGAATCCGTTAATGAATAATGTTATTGAATTATATTATTGTCATCGAAAGAAATATTCCGTCCGAGTGCCCCGATATTTACCGAAACTCTATCTTTGTAATCTTTACGAATTCTTGTGTATCGCATCGGTGTTTGAAAAATCTTTTTTAACGATCTTTTTTCTTCATTTTAACGTATATATATCTATATATATATATTTTTTTTCGTTACATTTTTTTTTAACAGCAATTATAGATTTTTTCCAGGGGTTCAAGTCGTAGTCTCTTTAATCAAACAGAGAAATGGATACTATTGTTCAAATGATTACAATATAAATATTAATACATATATTTGTTATATTTCGAGAGTTTTTTCAAACGTTTTTTGTGGCAGCGTTTAAAATTTTAGTTGTTTAATAATTCATGACGAAATTGCACAAAATTCATCTGGTAAAATAAAACCGTTCAATTGCTTTGCAGGTCGGCCGGGGCTAACCAGGAGTCTCTGAACGATAGGTACATTCAAATATTTTTATTACTTTTCTTTCTTTCACGTTGATCCCCGAATGAACGACAACAACAACAAAAAAAAACGAAACACAATAACAATCGAACAAAAAAAAATCATCAATTTTTTTTTAATGACGAAGTAAAGAAGAACAAAAAATCGGAGACGCAAACATTTTTTTGTTGGATTTTTTTTAGTAACCGAGAAAAAAAAGGCACACATTGGTCCGACGAGTCTCTGGCATAAGTTACAATATCCGGATGGTAGCCGGCAAAAAAAAAAAAGAAAAAAAAACCAAAAAACTAAGAATCTCACAACGTGAAAAAGACGAAAATGTTTTTTTCGTTGTTAAATTAATATTTGTTTATTTCCCCCAAAACGCCACGCCAAATATCAACCTTTCTTTCTTCGTTTTTTATTGCAGATCATTCAATAGCACAGTTGCTGAGATTTGAAAATTTGCCGACATCTCTTCCCCGTGTCCCGTGAAAAACAAAAACAAATTTATTCTTCAACCATTGTTTATACCCCCCAATTGTTTGTTGTCTGTTAAAACGATAAAATTCGATTCCTTCGATACCGTTACCTCAATATATATACATATATATGATAATATTTGGCCAGAAACGCGACAAATTCATAACGATATATCTGTTAAATCGATTTTTATTAATTCGTTGCTTTCTGTTTCTTTCAATTGCAGGAAGTTGTTTGTTGGCGGTCTCAGCTGGGAAACCACAGACAGTAAGTACACACGATATTCGATAGAATTTTCTACCTCTATATTTTCTGAAGAAAAACAAATCGTAAAAATAAAAAAAAAAAAGGAAAAGCCAATGATGAATAATATCTTAGGACACCTTCGGACAGCAGAATGGCACTGTTGCATGAGAACAAACTCTTTTGAATTATCTGAGCTTAAAAAACAAATCGATTCACTCTCAAAAAAAAAAAAAATTCAAAATTTAACTCTTACTAATGAATTTCGTAATTATTTTGCTTACAGAGGAACTGAGGGATCACTTCGGTACCTATGGAGACATTGAAAGCATCAATGTTAAGACAGATCCAAATACTGGACGATCGCGGGGATTCGCCTTCATCGTCTTCGCCAAAGCAGAGTCGTTAGATAAGGTAATTTACCCAAAAATTGTATTATCATTTTTTTATTCATTTTTTATTATTGCGATTGACATGATGATTATCCAAAGTCAGTTCTGCTACTGAATGAGGCGTGAAGACAACATTGACACCTGAAGCTTAAAAAAAAAAATTATCAATTATCGATTTAAATTTGAAACGCGATTTTCACGATGAGTATTCGTATTTTTTCAGATAATGGCGGCACCAGAACACACAATTAACAACAAAAAAGTTGACCCCAAGAAAGCAAAGGCGCGCCACGGCAAAATCTTTGTCGGTGGATTGTCGACAGAACTTTCCGATGACGACATCAAGAGTTTCTTCTCACAATTCGGCGCCGTAAGTTCGAAACCCTTTTTTATTAAAAAAAAAAAAAAAAAAAATGGCTATAAAAACTATAAATAGTTAAAAAAAAATATTACGAAAATATATATTTTTGTTTTTTCATAGATCGTCGAGATGGAAATGCCGTTTGACAAGACAAAGAACCAGAGAAAAGGTTTCTGCTTCATCACCTTCGAGTCGGAACAAGTAGTCAATGAACTTCTTAAGACTCCCAAACAGACGATCAACGGCAAAGAGGCGAGTTAACAATTATCAACAATTATCTCTCATTTTTTCAATTCATGCAGAAAAAAATTGCAATCGTGTAATGAACTCAAAAAAAGACATTTTCAAAAAATGTTCTTTCTTAATTAAAAATAATAACTGTAAGCCAATGATGAATAATATCTTAGGACACCTTCGGACGACAGAATGGCACTGTTGTATGAGAACGAATTCTATTGAATTACCTGAGCTTACAATATACATTTTTTTTTCTTCCATCCAAAAATTTGATCATTTATAATTTTGATGCAAAGGACAATAAATCTATTAACTTTAAAATCAGACTAAAAATCCATAACTTCATAAAAATTATCGTTATTTTTGCAACTCACAATTATATTTACCAGAATTTCCAAGAATTGCAATAATTTTTCTGAGAAAAAAAAAAGCTTAAAGAAATTTCATTGAAATTGAAAAATAATAATTTTTATTTATCTGTTGCCGAAACAGGTCGACGTAAAGAAAGCGACGCCGAAGCCTGACGGTATGGCGGGTATGCGAGGCGCCGCTGGCGGACGCGGTGGACGCGGAGGTCGTGGTGGTCGCGGACGAGGTTTCGGTGGTCAAGGAGGCTGGGGACAGGGTGGATACGCCGGTGGCTATGGACAGGGAGGTTACGGCGGCGGCTATGAGGGATACGGCGGCGGTGGCTACGGGGGCGGATACGATTACTATGGCGGTGGGTACGGCAGCTATGGTGGTGGCTACAGCGACTACCCCGGATACGGTAATTTTATTGAATATTATTAGGTCGCTCGTAGACATCGGTCAAATCTCCGAGAAAAAAAAAAAAAAATACCAAAAAAAAAAAAAGAAGAAAACAAATTCGTCGACTGTCCTTCTCTATCGTCATTTTGTTTTTAAGAATATCATTTTTCTTCTTTATTTCATTAACTTTTATTTGACTTAACGATCGGCGTAGAAAATGGGAACGCGCGTCCCACTGCCGTCCGAATCAATCGGCAGACGATTCCGACTCGGGGATTTATTTATTTATTATTAATAATTGTTTTTTTTTTTTTCTCAATTTCAAATACATTTCGACAATGTAATTCGTTATATCCGCGTCGAATTCGTCGTTACCGAAACTTCAGCCTACCATAACCGTCCCTACGGTATGAATTATTCGCGATCGTAACAACGGAACTCGGCGCAGAAAATTTGCGAATGAGTAATGAAATTGAATCGTAAGAATGATAAATCATGAAATTGCGAGTTATTTCATTGCAATTATCGAGCCGATCTCTGTTGTGTTTTTCGCGATTAAAAAAATAAAAAAAGAAACGTGTAGACGACGCCGTCCCCGCGGTTCTATACGACTCGGGTCGTCTGCCTCTTCGTTTACGATGCTACCTCGTAGTACGGAAAGTGGATTAATATTAAATGAAAAAAAAAAAAAGTTAAATAACGAAAAAATTAAAAAGTAAAGAACGAGAGATTGTACCTGCCGTTCGAAACGGCTGTTGAACGACGTGTGTGATATTAATCGTAACTGAAATTACCGCGGCGCTAGCGCTGGTTTGCAGGCGGATCAGCACCGAGTTTCCATACCCAGTTACACTCGCGGTTCTCTCTCCTCTTCCCCGTAACTTCTATCTCGAACACACATCAGCGTGTATCCGAACTAACAATTTTTATTTTATTTTTTTCCCCCCTTAATTTTATTCTTTATTTTAATCTTTGCCGTCGCGAACAATTTTTCGCGGGTCTCTATCCGCAGGGCTCGCGTGTTTTTTGACTGATCCTCGTGAAAAAAAAAAAAACAAAAAAAATTCGTAACTTGTAAACGAGCGACTTGAACAAATTCCGGAACTTATCTTGCGGATTATGTTCGTTACGGGATTAAAGCTCAAGGCAAGCAAAAAAAAATTAATTAACGCAGTTCGATGAAAACTGTGATAAAAAAAAAAAGATTTCGATGAATTTTCGCACCGTCGCTTTGTCGATTTGGTTTTATTTCGCATGCATCACGAAGAACATAATCCGGAGATAATGAGTTCGATAATCTTCCACGGTTCAGGCTGTTTTACTCTTATAACGATGTGACCAACTAAAACGACTTAACTTGTCGATTTACTAATTTACATTGTCTGATGTTTTAATATCTAAACTAACTTATAATATATATATATATACACACAATATATATATACATATATATATATATATCTACGTAAACGAGTATATATTAGAGAGAAGAGAGCAACAATATAATATGTAACAGTGAAAGTGTGAAGACAGATGAGACGTGAAAAAAAAAAATTGCTCCATATAAAAATCATTCGATATTCGAGAAAATAAAAATATATATTATTGTCAAAAATAGATTCTTCGTAACATCATCGTTACCGAGGCACGATAATCATGAAAAAAAAAAAAAAAATTGCACCCTCAATTAATCGATCGATCTACAAACGACGATACAATCGGATACAAGTCGTTTTCACAATTCAAAAAAGAAAGTTTCATCACGTAGCGAAGATTCATACGAAAAAAAAAAATATGGTATCTATATTTCATACGTTCACTGATTGATGTCAGTGAATCGGTGGAATTTGTTTTTCCGTTTTATTTTCCATTTTTTTTTCTTCAATTTTTGCTTTACTTTTTTATTACGTGATTGTGTGATCTTAAATCACGAATTCTACGGACTTACTGACTTCAAAGAAACACGCAATCACTGTAACATAATTATATATTTTATCGAAAAAAAAAAAAAAAAAAGAAAAAAAAGATGTGTGGAGAACAATTAAAGCAAAAGTGTACAGCACAATGTTCAGGCGTATGAAATGGTATATTGTACCCTCTTATCCTGCTTTCAAAATCCAAGCCATATTATCACACACTGCCTCCTCTGCATGGGATTTCTCGATTATATTTGTTCAACGTTTTCGTTGCTATGCTAGTCGCGATGGACACGATTTTCATCATATTTTCAGTTTCATCCTCTCGCTGCTCTTTTTCGAAACCTAAAAACATACGCAGCGCTTCGAAAAAGAATTTTATTTTTCATCGTCGTTCGTCACAAAAACGACATCCATTTTTTTTTTGCATTTTTTACTCGTTGCCGCAGAGTATGTTTTTAGAAAACAATATTTATTTTTCTCCACATTCACTGGTCACAGTAAATGCGGAATCTTTCCTCTCTTTAAAAATTAATCCCTCTCTCATTAACCCCGAAGATAAAATTTCGCGTACAGATTTCTGCACGTACGATAGTCAAAACGATAATTTGACGATTCTCCTCGATCTCCTTTTCCCGAATCCGGAACAATGACAACTGAAGAAAAACAGACCCCCACGTAGTTTAAATGAATGATCAGTTTTATTTTTTTACACTTCATTTTAATGTTCCATGGAAAAACACGTGCATGGATTTTAGTGTGCGATTGTGTCACCTGCAATCGGAGTTGTGCGTTTTTTATATTTTTTTAAATTCTTGTCTCGTTATTAAAAGCGGCAAGAATATTATTCATTATCAAATATCGCCGATAGAGTCATTGACCGATCGAAAAGCTTCGGTCGTCTCAATTTCGTTTACAAGACAACGCGTTAAAGTTAAACGACTCAAATTCGATGTATCGAAGTAAAAAAAAATCGCTTAAATTTTCCAGTCGCGCGTCTCTTAACAAAAAAAGTTACAAATTATTATAGTTTCTTCCGAAACAAGAAAAAATAAAAAAATTTCGCGTTATACATCCCTCGACTTCGATAAGTAAAATTGCGCGTAACGGCGAAAGAAACTGAGACGTTTATCTTGCGTATAATTTGTCAAATTCTGCTGCACTTTACTCGCTCATTAGCCAATTCTGATCGACTGAAGAACACAAGCGAAACTCGTCTCGACAATTCAAGACATATATATATATTTTTATTAATCACGCAGAGGCTAAAACTAAAGCGCAACGCGTCACGCAATTGACGCTCAGCGACGAATTTTACTTATTTATAATTTCAAATCTGCTCATTTGGGGGCGAAAATTAAAAAAAACAAAGAAAAGAAAACTGAAAAGCACAGCTTTAAAAATCGTCGATACTGATGCCATTGACTTCTTGTACCGTGTGTTCCATGATACGCAGACGGCTACTATGGCAGTGGTAGTTACGATGGTGGCTACAGTGGTGGGCGCGGTGGTGCACGCGGTAAAGGTACGCATTAGCGTTCCTTCTCTCTATTGTTTTTTTGTTCATTCCCAATTTTTCATTATCCTACTTTTTCATCTTCCCGAATTTTCTGTCCCTCGATCTTTCGTCTCTCTTCTAATTTTTTTCTTTTTTTTTTACCATCTCCATTAGTCAATTAATTTTTATTGATAATTCTCGAGCGAAAAAAAAAGAAAAAAAATAATTCATCGTCACACATTCTTTAATTTTTTTTTTCCCGCTGCTGTTTCGTTACCTTCTTCTTATCTCCTCGAATCCTCTCGTCGCGCATATCCTCGTTGATACTCTCCAAACTCTTTTTATCCCTCACTTACTACTCTGTTCCAATTTCTCAAATGAGTGGTGCCAATGCGACTGCGTGCGAGAGGCTTTGGCCAGAGGGAGAAGAGGGTTAATCACACGCCTGCTTCATCCACGCTGTCTTACAGAATTTTTTTGCGATTTCTTTTTTATAGAAAATAAATACGTTTTTTTTTTTTAATCGTGAAAATTCATCAATGTTCGCGACACGTTGACTCGAATACAATTCGATTTTATTTGCGCGATTGCACGTTACAGCAAAAAAAAGATGCCGACGTCGTCTTACCGCGTGCTGCTAATCCACTACCGTACCGCCCGATTTTTTTCTAATTACACACTTGAGATCGATTGCATGATTTCGTCACTAGCCGAATAGTTTGTACGTTTTGCATCTCAAAAAAAAAGGAAAAATGGTATTAAAAAATATTTGAAAAATACGATTGATATGTGAATATCAATTTTTGTTTTCAAAATCAAAATTTGTACGAAAAATGCGTATATCAATGTTTTTTGTGGACTCGTACACCCCTTCGACTAGTTACAATCGATCGTGCCGAACCCTTCGACCCCCCGCCACCCCCTGAGCCTCCCGAACATTTCTGGCCTTCCAGCGATCGTTTTTTTCTTACAAGCGCTCCGCGATCCGTTCCGAAGAATAATTCGGATACGTGTCGCTTTCAACTGCAAGAGTGTTCGACGTTGGTAAAGAAAAAAAAAATGAAATCCCCGCTGAAAAAATATAAATTAACACACCAGTTGCGTGATGTTTAAACGCCACGATATATCGGGAAAAAAATTGAAAGCGTTAAAAAAAACGGTAAAAAGAAAAACAACGTTACAAACCGCTCAATAGCGTTGAACGGCGCAATCCAGAAATGTTGCGGTGGGGGTTGGGGGGCGGAGGAGAGGAGAGTTTAAGGGGGCGGAGGGTGTCACGAATTGGGACGCAGCCTACAGCTTACTACCTTAGCCTGTAGCCTCTATGTAGAATTTCTTTAGTCTTCTCTCGTACCTTTGTAATTTTATTGCTACAAATGTTACATATATATCTTTTTTTTTTACATTTTTTTAATTCTCTTTTTTTTAATCTGATAATCGTTAGAAGTGTGCGTGTGGTAGATTTTACATGTCGAACCATAACAATTGACAACGGTTACTCATAGTATAAAATTTTGTTCGATTTCTTGATATAAGATTCGGGTGGAAGGTGCAGAAAAAAAGAAAAAGAAAGAAAAGGGGGGAACGTCCATATTTCGTTGGACTAATAGTGCGACATGGGTGTGTTTCAGGAGGCTCAGGCTACGGCGGCAAGCAGAGGGGTGGTCGCCAGAACCAAAGGCACCAACCCTATTAATGGAAATCCTTATTCGCGACCGCAATGCAATTCGCATTGTAACCGCTGGTGAGTGTCCCTTGTTAATCCAAAGCCCTAAACTCGTTCTTTTTTTTTTTTTTTTATAAAAAAAGCCCTTGAAAAATCCCCACGAATATCTCTTGAATAATAATAGTTGAAAAAAAAAAGAAAAAAAAAACCCGTCGAACTCTTCTCGCTCGCTAAGCCTTCTCTCTCTCCTTCGCCGTCGGCCACCGTTACCCCAAAAAAAATCCTTTTCAATTAATTTCAATTTTGCTTCTTCAGCTCATATCTTATTTCATTCATTTGATTGTTATCTTTATTTTTACGAGCACCTGCACGACTCTTAGCAACATTATCGTCGACCTTTCGATACGGAATTTCGATCGGCGAGGATCGAAGAAATTTTTAAAGAAAAAAGATGATTATACAGAAAAAAAAATGAGAATTTTTTTATCGAAAGGTTGTCGAAGAGCTTTTTTTACATTATTGTTTCCATCTTAATTTTCTTTCGTTTTTATCGACGTTATTATTTGTTATCGCCGCTTGTTTATTGCCATTGGCAAAATTTAAATTAATCTTTTATATTTTATGGTTTTTCAGGTCCCCAGTCCTACAACAAATCTCATAACTCGTCAAATCATCATTCCATGAAATCCCGCAATTATTCACAACCGCGCAGACAACTGCCGCATATCGAATTCAGTCATCAAGAGCCGCAACAAAAGCAGCAATAGTTTCTCTTTTTTGTGGGTTTAAAAAACAAAAAAATTCGAAAAAAAAGAAATTAAATGAAAAATAAGAAAGAAATGAAAGCCCACGGCACGCTCTCGTAGAATGGCAGAAAACGTTTATATATACACACACCACAGACAGACACACACAAGCATACGATATATATGTATAAAATATCTACATATGCATATATGTATGTCGAATAACGCGCGCGGTAAGAACCCCCACTTCAACGTTCTTAATTTCTTCGTTTTCTCGTACAAAACGGATCGTTATATTTCATGTCGTCCATTGGTTTGTATCTCTACTTATCGTATTTATCATTAAATTCTCCAAAATCAAACGAGTCGCGTCCTCCTTCGTGTTTATAATCGATAACGCGCGAGGCGTCGAGCCGATTGATCCCTTCATCCATTTTGTACGAGAGGAAGAATTCAAGGATCGCAAAAGGTTGCGAGAGAAAGAAAATAAAATAAAAATACAAATGAAGCGAACTAAGGAAGCAGAAAAGTTGAATCGCGGAATCCAGTAGAGAAAAACAAAAATATCGTGTTCTCTTATTCAACCTCGAAGGACATGGAAGTAAACGATAAATAACCATGTCAAACAATTTTTAACAATAAGATTATTTTAATTTTGTCTATAACTAAACTTAAACGAGGAGGATCACCTACTATAACTATAGAGGCGTAAGCAGGCAATGTACTTTTTACACGGAAAAAAATAACAAAACAAAAAAAAAACAAAAAATACGTTCAAAAAACAGAGTAACAGTCGACGAACTGTTTATAATGATTGAGTGAGGGTATGAAATGTGGTAAAAAGATTATTGCTTCCTTATCGAATATAAGAATTATAGGATTACAATAAATTCATTTTTGTGTACATAAAAAAAAACCAATACGACTTTTGTATGCTTTCGATAATCCTTCGAACGTTTGATACCTTTAACGGGAAAAAAAAACAAATCCTAGTAGTGAATTTATTTCTTTTTTTTATATACGCCGTTGAGAGAAGAGACAAAGAACGAAAAGAAGAAAAAAAAAACGAAAAAAAAAAAAAAACGTCGGTGTGTATGAATGAGTATTATTATTCTTCGTGTGAATTTGAGATGTAAAATTGATTTAAACGGCATGAAAAAAACAAAAAAGTGGCAAGAAGTGAAGAAAAAAATCGAATAATAACGATCGCGTTTGAATAAACGCCATTGACAGTATTTTTTATTGACCCACGTAAGAAAAAAGTATATAGGCTACGACTCGGATAACAAGTGAGTTTATCGTACAAATAATCGTCCGCGTGAAAGGAAATGTTTTTTCTTTTTTTTTTGTTACTCGATCCGATTTTGTCGAATGTTCAAATACATTTAATAACGAATCGGAGATACATTTTTTTTGTTTGGATTACTTTTATTCCTTCACAACGCCCAATACCGAAGCTGAGAACTCCTACCGATCTATACGTGGATTATTATTAACAATGGTAAGCATACAACGGGATGCTGCATGAAAGTTACGTGTAGCTTTTGGATGATACGAGTGTTGAAAACAATATAAAATGATCAACATTTCCGTATTTCTGGCGATTAAATAAACGTGCAACATTCGTAGAAAAAACAAGCGCAAAAATAAAAAAATTCTTGTAAAAATCGATAAATTATCGTCGCTCAAGTTATTTACGCATTTAAATCAAACAAACAACTTATTGAGTAAATATGAAGCTTAGAATTGCTAAGCTTGCAATGCAAAAACAGTCGTCAGTTGAATTTTCATGACCGAAGCATGAATACGCTCTTTCGCTTGTAGCTGAATGCTTTGGCATTTCAATTCTCGTAACGCGCTGCTAGTACAGGTAGGTGAAGGGTTAATCATACGACGAGCGCTTATTGCTTTAGCTTTTTTATTACTTTTCGGCCACAAGTCCAAGTGATTTTAAGTACTTTCTTGTAACTATACGATTGGTGCGTGTTGTTACGTTAAAAAAATATCTGGTAGAAGAAACTAATCGTAGTATCGCAATCATTTTTGAGATATCTACGATAACTCATCGTTATCAGAATATAGCAACGATAATTTCAATAAAGACTCAGCCTAACATCGCAAAAATAATACGCAATGATTTAATTTGCACATTCGAACGATGATTCTCATTGCGCAGCAAACTCGAAGTATATCGTGACGGCAAAAATTGTTTTCTCTTGTAAACGACGCTTGATATTGAAGCTTCCGGTTTCGTTCGTTTGTCAAACGGTGGCGCGTCGAAGCGGCCAGCAAAATTCGCGAAGGTTCTGTTCGAGTCGCTGTTCTTTGTCACGACCGGCTCCTCAGTGCAGGTTCCGCTGCATGTGCTGACACCACGGTGCTCCTAAAACCTATATAAACTCTGGAAACTGTTTTTCTTTTTTATAATATAAAAAAAAACTAATAAAACAATTATTGTGAACTGTTTGTTGCTCGTGCGAGATTTCATTCTGTAATCCATTGCCGTCATTATCACGGGGACCGAAACGCAAAGCACCAAGTAACAAGAAACAAAAACGCTGTACGCGATAGACGAATAAACGGTGGAAGAAACAGAAAGCAAAAAAAAAAACGTGCGAGGAACGCCGAAGAGGACGAACGACGGGGTAAGTGCTACCGCGAACCTCGCGGGCAATCGGCATCGCCGATGTGCTTTTTTTCGCTTTGATAATAGTACAAAACGATTTTCGCGGCACGATAATCGTCGAGCGATTGCAAGACTAGCCGGTTATCAGGAACACGCGTTGATATCGAAGAAAAAAAAGTCCCCGTCTCGATAATTTCTCCAAACACGAGGTTCTCGTCTCACCGGTTTCGCGAAGATCTGAACCAAAAACCATGCTTCACCCGAGACTCGAAATGTCGCAGGTTTCGTGTCGAAAAGAACGCGTGAATTTCCTTGAACGGTTTTATTCGGTCGCGATGTATAACGCGTTGTAACGCTTGTTTCTGTCGAATCGCCATGCTCGCACCGGCGGAGTCCTCTTGGTCTCGACCTCGCTTCCTTTTCGCAGGCAACGCGGACGGGGCAATGAATTCGCGACGCTATCTTTCCTTCCCGTCGTAGCTCTCCCGCCGCCCCACGCGGTTCGTACATCACAAAAAATGTTTGTTCATCGAAAAATAACGAAAAAAATCGATTATATCCAAATTATTTCATTCGGTCCGCGCGTTAATCGCGACACTCGTTGAAATATCTAACGATGAAAAGGTTTCGTTGACACGCGAAACTTTTTTTTGTATCCCCATCGAATTAATACGCGAATAATTTCGCCATGCGTGTCGGAAATCTCGCGGGCACCGCGATAGCGTCAGCTCTCTTTCTCTCTTGCCTCTCCTTCTCTCTCTATCTCGTCGTCTTCTCTTTGTGTCCCAGCTTCCTACGCGTCCGAATTTTTCGGCGTGATCGACGCCGTTTCCGATCTCTCCACCAGACACGACGATTTTGGTGTTCGTTCGCGTATTTTTTCTTTATATCATTTTTTTTTAATTCGACACTAGTAGAGTACACGTGCACGAGACATATATCCATCAAATAGTTTTTTTTTTGTGAACTCGACGATTGTGTACGACGTTGAGGTTACGAATTTTTTTAACAAATTTTTTTTTTGCAATCACTGATTTTTTTGCTATTCGAAGATTTTGTTCACTACTGGATTTTTTTCTCCAGAATCAAAGGCTACGCTGGCTGATTTCCTTATTGTTTTTACATTCTGCGATAAATTTTCTAACGATGACTTCAAACTGTTGCGCTTTCTATTCATTTCAATTGTGACCTTGAAAACAATTTGCGACATCGCGAATTTGTATTATAGCTACGCGTCGCTCATTCTGTTACAGAAATCTCATCTGCCTTAGGAATTTCAAGATTATCAAATCAATCGCTAAAGTTGCGTAGATATCGCAACAAGAAACGTTCGAAAGATAATTAACGACTGGATAAGATTCAAGGAATCGAAGCGCACAAGGAAAGACGTCGTTATTATAGAGAAGCGCGAAAAACAAAGAAACGACAAAGGAAATGGTCATGGAGGCAACCCCCACACCTCAGTGTGTCGGTCGAGAATTCGTCCGACAGTACTATACTTTGCTCAATCAAGCGCCCACACATCTTCACAGGTAATTAATAATCGTAAAAAAAAAATAGTTTTCTCCAAAATTAAATTATTTTTTTTTTTTGGTTTTATATCGATATTAACCTTTTGTAAAATTTATTTTCACAATTAGCATCAATTTTAATTATTACGAAAAAAAAAATCATAATTTTTATCCAATTATTTGGCGTAAAAAATAAAAAGAAACATTTAATATGCGACCTTTGAATTAATTTCGTCATCAAACATCAAATTTCGAGTAATTAGATTAAAGTTTTTTGTCGATTTCCGAGTTGCGTAAAAAACTACTCAGATTCTCAAAAACTCGAGGAATAGCGATATCAAAGTTTTATTGTATTTTTATCGTCGATATTAATGGCATTTTCTTGAATTAAATCCGCAGGTTCTACAACAACCAATCGTCGTTCGTTCACGGCGGCCTCGGTACATCGGATCGTGACATAATTCCGGCGGTCGGTCAGAAACAGATACACCAGAAAATACAGCAGCTAAACTTTCGGGACTGTCATGCAAAGATTAGTCAGGTCGATTCTCAAGCGACTCTCGGGGATGGAGTGGTCGTGCAGGTAAAAAAAAAAGAAAAAACAACATTTCCATCGTTTTTTCATCCGTGAGATTATAACTTTAATAATCTCGAAAAATCGCATTTTCGCAGGTGACCGGCGAACTTTCCAATGCTGGACAGCCGATGCGGCGTTTCACTCAGACATTCGTTCTCGCCGCTCAGGCGCCGAAAACATACTACGTTCACAATGATATCTTTCGTTATCAAGATCTTGGATTTCCGGACGAGGAGGAGGGTGAACTCGAAGGTGTCGAAAGCGGTTTGGGCGACGGGGGTGAGCGGGAAGGCGACGAGGGCCGAGGATCGGAACCCGAGGAGGACGATCAACAGACTCAGCAACACTCGACGACCGCGACGTCCGCCGATCAGCAATCCCATGCGCCGCTGATTCCGACTCAACAACAGCCGCTTCAGCAACAACAAGCGCTTTACTACGCACAGCCTCCTCAACAGTCGGTCCGTTCTTTTGCGAAATATATGAAATAATTTCGATCTCAAAAAAAAAAAAAATTCTTTACATGAAACGTACTTTTTAAAATGATTTTCTCATTTTTTTCATCGACAAAGGTTCATCCGATGATGCAACCGGTAATCAACGGTTCCGTTCACGAGGAAACGCCGTTAATTAGTCAACAAGGAACGCAGGGACAGCAACAACATTCTTACATAAAATCCGAACCCGCTGAGGAACAGTTTCAGGAACAAGAGATCGACGCGTCGGTGGAACAACAGCAAACCGGCGAAGACGATACGCCGGGTCAAGCGGAAGAATCACAGGAGCAAACGGAATCGGAGAATTTCACGTCTTCCGGACGCGACACCGAAGCCGAACAGACATCAGCCGCGAACGCCAACAGCAACAAGCCAAAGACATACGCCAACCTATTCAGCGCCGAATTTAACACTTCTTTGCCACCGACTCAACCTCCGAAAATGTCCGTTTCACCGGTAAGCAAACGTTTCCCGTTATCGTGTTATCGTATAAATAATGTTATCTGTTTGACAATTGATAATTACCGATTGCAGTCCCATAGTAAATACATTTGCAAAAAAAATTGTTATCACTCGATGGAGATAAATTGCTTGTAATATCAATCAAATACTTGAGCGTAAGATTTCTCGATGAAAGTCAGGAAAACTCGGATATGAAATACTATGAATGATAATCTATTTTTATTCTTAATCAATTTATCGATTTCTTATGTTAACTGAGACATGTCGATAAAATTTTTAATAATATAATTAATCGATGTTTTTTTTGTAGCCGCCATCCATGACGAATCTTCGAGTGTCTGATGACCGGTCTATAGTACATCCAGTAAGCAGCGGACCGGCACTCTCATCGTCCACCAACATGTCGCCAGGACAACAGCCAATTCACAGAGTCCGAAGCAACCAACCGCCGCAACAGCAGCAGCCACGACCACCGCGAGGAGGACCAGCGCCGCGAGGTACGGCATAAGAAAGGATAAAAAAATCCTCAAGAAATAAAAAAAAAGAATTTGTTGATAAAACTATAGTTAAAAATGTTTCTAATTTAAAAAACTCGAATATTACAGACGGAGACCGACGAGGAAGCCGACCCGGTCAATACCCCGACGATCATCAGCTTTTCCTCGGAAATTTGCCTCACGAAGCGACTCAGGAGGAGCTTCGCACGATCTTCGGTCGTTACGGCAAAGTCGTTGATCTTCGGATACACAGCAAATCTCTTGGCGGTGGCAAAGGTCCACAGGGACAGAACAGCTTGACGCGTGTGCCGAATTACGGTTTCATAACGTTCGAAGATACGCAAACTGTATTTAAGGTTCTCCAAGCTGGTTCGGTGTGTTATCCCGACGAAAATGGGCAAAAATTAAACATTGAGGAGAAGAAAACGAGACCACGAATGTCGATGGAAGGTGGCAGCAGTCGACCGAACCTAAACGATGGAAACATGAGACCGCCGGGTGGTCAGCAACAGCAACAGCAGCAACAACATCAACAGCAGCGCGGACCCGGTATGCATTGATAATTAATCGCAGGCGAACTCAGAATTGGACCCATCGAATGTAATTTCTCGTACTCGCGAAATCGATAAAATCGGGTCGCTAAACTTCCGATGCAAAATGATTGCGCTATTTTTATTTATTTTTTTTTTCGTTAGAAAAATTTTGAAAAAAAATTGAGTATTTATTGCACAGATTTATCGAATAAAAATGTCCAAATCTGAGTGAGCCGAGTAGTTGTTTGTGGATTATTCGGAGAAAGCAGTTTATCAAAATTTCTGCAGCCTATTCTTCCGGTTATTCAGGTGGTCCCGGCGGACCGATAAGAGGCGGTCAACACGGTTCGAGAGGAGGTCGCGGTGGTTTTTCGCGTGGCGGCGACGGCAGCCGAGGCGGTGGTGGTATGAGACAACCGGCAAATTCCAGCTACCAAAATCGCAGCCGTTAAATCCGAACGTCGCGCGTTGTACCAACCATCTCACCATCGCAGCCGCAACTTTCATTCACCTTCGTCCCGGAAACAAGAAGGAATCGGCGGAAAACATAGCCAACTCTGCTCCCCTACTGCAAAATAACAAAACAAGAAAAACGTAAACAAAAAAAATATCAAACGAACTCCAGGAGCCGTTGCGGAATCTTCGGCGCCGCGTCATAATGCTCTTCAAGAGCGAAACTTCGCATTGTCGATCGCAAAACGAAGAAAAACATAACAAAAAGACAAAAATAACAACAAAAAGCAATCGAGGCTCCGGTTGAAAGTAACGTCGCTGCCATAATGAAATTTACCAATTAACGAATTTACATCGTCCGCGAAGTACAACCGCAGCTTGCGTATCGCAATGGGATCCTTTCGCGTTCCATTAATCGTTCCGTAATTCTGGAGCCTCGATGACTCAACACACTCGAGAATTGTATAGCAAAATCTTATTTTCTCGTTAATTTTTATTTTTTTCCCCCATGAATCGATTATTGTTAATCGCAAATTACAATGTAACTCGATTACTCAATTCATTACTTCACGAGAAGGGGACATATAATTGTAATTTTATATTATTCGAAAAGATTAATTGTGAAAATCGGATTTTGCTTATCGATTTATCAAAGTTCGGTTTTGACTATCTTAAGAGTTTTTTTTTTTCTTTTTTTTTTTTCTTTAATTTTTTATTTTTGTTCTCATAAGTCGTGTATCGATATGGGCTTAAAGACGAGACATAGAGAGTCGATGGAAAAATGGTCGGAACTCGAGAATTCAGATAGATAACGTGTGCAAAGCGTCACGGAAAGACGAGGCGGCGAGCGACGCGCGAAGCTTTTTTTTCCGACGAGAACGAGTGGCAAAGTCTGTGGATATAATGGGATACGCAAGAAACGGCTCAATAGTGTACGACAAACGTTTTTTTATCGTTCTTGTAATTCTTGTCTGTTTCATTGTCTCCGGAGATTTTGTATTGAGCATTTAACGACAACATTCCTTTAACAGATCGAAGAAAATCGGTTTTTCGTGTCCGTCTAATCAAATAAGAAAAAAGTGAGAAGCGATCTGTGTTTCTTTTTTTATGCTCGTCGATACTCGTTCTCGAGGAAACGAGGGAAACTTGTCGAAGGGATTTTTTTTCACGATCCTTCGACTTGGGACTACAAATTGCGACGCGCGTCTCTAATTCTCGACTTTGATGAATTTTCTTCATTTTTAACACGGATTCCCGGCTGGAAAACGAGAAACTGTCGCTACAAACGAATATTATCACCAAAAAAAAAAAAATAGTCGAACGTTTATCGAGGAATTAACTCTTTACGGTTGAATCACCCGTGAGAAATCGAAATACCGTAAAAGTAAACGATTGAATGTCCAACGCACGTAGTAAATCGGCGCACTGTTTAGAGTAGTAGTTGGAAGAACGGAGTATGTTATTTTTTTTTATACATAATGGAGAAAAAAAAGGAAGAAAATACGGAAACAGTTTGAATGACAAATTGTTCGGCTTTTCTTTTGCGCGGTGGTGAAGGAAATGAAAAACTAAAACAATTTTCACGCTTTAAGTATCTGCCATCAATCGACCGGTATCGATTGATGATTCATTTTTTTTTTTTTTTTTTTTTTTTTTTTAATTCTCGAAACTCCTAAACTCGACTGCAGCTGGTCTCGCCGTTCCTTCCCTACCTCATCGTCACCGATCGTTCAAAACGAAAAATAATAATAATAATAATAATAATAAAACAGAAAAGTGACGATTATTGTTCACGAAGTGTGTATAATAATTCATGAAAAAAATTTGGCACTACATTTATGCAATTGTCTACGAAAATTGACCGATAATTTAGTTTTTATCTTTTGAAAATAGGCCTGTAAGCAGCTTCTCAATGTAAGTTAGTCTAATCATGAAAAAAAAAAATTTCTGTACAATCTAAAAAGGTCAATTTTCTTATATAATCGTATATTATTCACAAATACATATTTTTCTTTCAACGCGAGAAATCATCGTTAACTCGCTGTATCTTCCTTCATCATAAAACTCACGTTCTCCCACTCTACTTAACGTCTGCCTATATATCTATCTCTCAGGTAAAAAAAAAATGAAAAAAAAAAAAAAAAATAAACCCGACGTGAATCGCGAGTTTAGGTATTCGCCGGAAATCAATAACGCTGTGATGCGTAGCGGCGGACGAGAGAATATCGAGTAATCGGTTGATTCTGGTGCGACGAATAAAAAAAAAAAAAAAAAAACTTAAATAAATTTGATATCTCGTGCGATAATAATCTCGCGAACACATCACGGGTCGGTTAAGTTTCGTTGATTAACGATACGTTTTCTGGTGATAATTGAAGAAAAAAAAAAAAAGAAAAAAAAGCGACAAAAAAAATCTGCGTCTCCGATATTTGAATTCCCCAATTGCCGATTCGTCGTTCGAGTTTACGAGGCAAAGGACGATAAACGCGCGAAAATTATCGAAACGAATATTGAAATAGATAAAAAAAAGAAAATAATA
The DNA here is from genome assembly GCA_964006125.1 of Cryptus viduatorius. Taxonomy (NCBI): domain Eukaryota; kingdom Metazoa; phylum Arthropoda; class Insecta; order Hymenoptera; family Ichneumonidae; genus Cryptus; species Cryptus viduatorius. The sequence continues at coordinate 12,093,265 of OZ023227.1, read as the reverse complement.
ATAAATACGCGCGTTTTGAATTTTCTTTCCTCGAAATCTCGGCGTTACTGTTACTATTATTACTACTATTAGTTCTGTACGATTATTATTAATAATATTATTATTAGACTAAAAATAAATGTATACCGTAAGCGGCGAATCGGTGCGCGTGTGTGTGCGTGTGTACGCGTGTGCGTTTGCGTTCGTGAAAATTAATCAACGAGATTATTTCGCGGCTCACGGAACTCACGGGAACACTTGGATCGTTTGGAAGAGCGCATTCGACGTGTAACCCTTCGTCTCCGTTTCAAGAAAAATAAAAAACGATCGGAAGAAAACACGGAATATCCAGTGCCTGAATGATCGCGCGTAACGAATGATCGATCAAATTTATCCACTGGGCGCCGCGTTGTGTATATTCTCCGCGGATTGGCACGAGAGTACAATTTAATAAACGTATTCTTGCTAATTCAACTGTGATAAATATGTAGCTGCAGAGAGAATCAGCTGTGAAACACTGGTAGCTGAGGGTGCAAGAGACATTTTTTCTTTTTTTTCCATTATTTCTATTGTTTTATTCTTGTATCTCGCATCAATCTGCGAAGTTTTACGAAATTCCGCGGCAGAACGGACGAGAAAAATGGACGACACACAATCTACAGATTCGAAGAGATTTCCGACCGACGAGAAGATTAAATAAAAAATAAAAATAAATAAAAAGAGTTGTGTGGCCTACAAAAATAATGTTTTCATGATGAAATCGGCCGGCCGCCTCGATTATCCTCGCCATTTCATCGAGTTTGCGAAGCTTCCAAAGTGCCAGAACATCGAGCGTTGTTGTTGTTTTTTTTTCTTCCTCTCTGTTTTTTTATATTAACGTGAAAAGAAGATGCAACGTTTGATGCTTTAAACCTTCGATAACGGACTCTCGAGTTGTGCGGAGACGAAGGCTTGGATTTGGACGTTCGTTGTGACCCAAGTAACGAGGATAAAAGTGAAAAGTAAAAAAAAAAAACGCGAAAAAAATAGTTCGAGTTTCGGTGACGCGATGTGCTCCCCCCCCCCCCCCCCTCCCCTCTCCCACCTCGCGATTCCCTCAAACAAAACTCCGACACACGGGTTCCGCAGAATTTTTAGTGTGAATGTTTTCATTTTTAAGTGAACTATTAACATAAACATAACAATAACGATGAATATTGAAAAAAAAAAGAAAATAATAAATACATTAAAAAGAACACACAAATGAGGAATGTGAAAGAGGTTAACGATGAATGAGAAAAAAAAAAAAATGATACAAAAATAAGCGATAAACACACACGAAGAGCCAGAAACCGCGAGACACAAATAATTATAAACGATTTATAAATAGAGGATGGCGATAATTAAGTTGTGAATTTTTTGTAGAATACAATTTTTATTTTGGTACCCCCGCGAAAGGGCCAGTTTTGTGTGTACAACCGTGGATAACGTTACTACGATAATGATTTAAAAAAATAATAATGAAACAAAAAAACACAAAAAAAAAAACAAGATGATGAAAAGATAATGTTAAAACAAAAAAAAAAAATGAAAAACCAACAAACATCAAATGTATTGTACCTTTTTGCATTTAGTATAATATACCTACCTTACTACCAAACAATGTAGCAATTATAATCCACCTGTTTATTTCTCGTTATTTTAGAACACCATTTTCGCTTTTTTTCTTTTCGTAGTTTTTCTGCTCGCCTAACGAGAGACTTCAAAATTTTTTGCGCGATCTTTTTTTAATTTTTTTGGCATTTTTTAATTTTTTTTTCTCCTTCACTGCATGTTTTTTGATGAGGTTACTTGGGAGGTTACTTCAGCGTAAAGTTTAAAGATCGAAATCTCGTAGGTTATGCGTACCGCGTAACTCGTCAGTTGCGCTAGAAGTCGCCTCATCAAAGACCGTTTAAGTAAGATAAATACGGAAGAAAAAAAAAGATAGAAGGCAGAATGATAGTTGTGAGCGCATATGGTGGAGAGATCAAGTCTGTGGGGCTGTAGAAAGAGGCAATGAGATCATCTCGATGCTCGGAGACCTGGAGAGCCCCCGCAAGCACTTGGACGCAGTCAGTACCGGTCCAGCGACCGATTCAGACGATTTTCTTCAGTTCAACTCGGAACGCGAGGGCGAAAGGTTTACGAATAACTAGTGCAATAACGAGGTAAGTTTTACAACGCGAAAAATATTAATTTTTATTTCTCAGTATACATAAATATTATAAAATTTATTCGGAAATCGGGTCGATTTTAATAGCAAACTAACAATTTTTATTATTTCGTATTTTATTGCATTATAAAATTATTTCTATTAATCGATGTTCGTTCATATCGAAGTTAATTTTCAATTTATGCTGAAAAAAAAAAGATTTTTTTTGCCGAAAATTCGAAACGAGTTCATTAACAGGGAAAGATGATACCTTCTCTTTGCGATATAATAAGACGAACTTGTAGCAAAAAGACGAGTTCGTCTTACGGCTTGAATTTCAGCTGCTCTAATGACTTTTACCAGTCGGGTCAAAACATTTCTCGGTAATCGTCGGCAGTCTATTTCTCACTCTTAATTTCGTTAACCGTCACTGAAAGACCGTTTCTTTTCTTCGAAGAATCCCGAGGTAACGAAGCAGTGTATATTTTGCGCCGGGAAAAAAATAATAATAAAACGGAACCGGGCGTAAGATTCGAACGAATTTAGGGCACGTCGGGCGAGACGAACGAACGTATATTTCTTAGTTTTCCATCTGCTAACCGGATGCGTAGAAAACAAATATTTAGAGTTTCGTTCGGTTGAAAAGTCGGTGCGTGTGCTAATATATCGTTGTCAGGTACGAGTATCGTGTGTGGGTATTCGTTAAGCACAGCAAATCACGAATGGAATAATTTTTTCGTACGAAGATTTCATTAAATTTAATAGCCTTTTTAGTAAATGTTTTTTTCGTTCCCGCATCATTTCGTCATTACATCGCGGACCTTTTTTTTCGCCGATATTCGATAACTTTATAATTTTTTTCATATATTTGCCGCGTAATTAAAATTAGGTGTCTATATATCTTTTTTGCTCACGCGTAGCAATAATGTCATTTCTGATATCATAATCACGCAATATTCTCTTCACTCATCTGTATGCCGATGTAATAATATTCAGAAGATTCTCTGCTTCAACCTTACAGCGGCACAAACAAAGGGTATGCAGTATTTCATCGTAACGTTGTTATTATTATTGTTATTGTGCCAACAAACATCGTAATGAAAACTCATTCCGTTGCATCTTTTCAGTAACAAAGATTTAACTTATGGGGAGAAAAATGCGTTCGTCTATTTCGATAATTTCACTCATAAAAGTCGAATGAAATACTTCATACAGTTTTTGCGTGCATTAATGTTTGGAAAGGATCCCTTTACACACAAAACACGTTATATCCTCGATAAAATGATAAATACCTAACGAACCAAAAACTTTTGTGCGTTGATACTTTTGTTCATTTTCGTTCGCATTGAACATGAAAAAAAAAAAAAATCGTTCGGGATTATCCTACAGAATGTTCGTCTATCGTCCATAGATGAAGGGCCATAGTATGCGCGTCAATAGAATTCCGCGACAAATTCTATAACCGGTCTGCCGAGTGAATGGTGCAATAAACTTTAATGCGAAAATACGCTGTGATGAATGTAGCAGCAATTCTCCAATGGTGGGTTTTTGAATGGTTGTTAAAGCGTCCCGCGAAACGATGTCATCGCTTTAATGAGAAAAGCAGTGCCGCTGTTACGAATAAGCGATAAAACGCGTTCGGTTCAGTCAGAAACGAAACTTTCCTCCGCCCCGAGTTCTCTCTCGGCGTCAGCGGCGGCGCTGCCTTGCAGCCGCAGAAACTCTCGTTTAATACAAATTGTATCGTTGCGCGGCCGCACGTGGGACGTGGAGAAGCCGAACCGGCGAACGCACTGCAAATGTGCGTTTACTCAATGCGGAGAGAGAACGTGCTGACGAGGCTACTGGCTGTAAAGCGTTGTACACGTTTCTGCGTTCTACGGTCGCGACAAACGCCCTGAACTGTCGACCCCGGAATCGCGTGGGTCGGATGCTGCCGATATTCGTGCGCCAAATAAATCTGACACACCGAGAGCTTCAACTGTTAGATTGTAGAACGCGGACAAGCGGAACTGATAAAAATTGATTAAACGCCGAGTAAAAGTCTGTTTGTCAATGCATCACGAATGTTTTTATACAGAGAAGCAGCGCTACAGCGATCTTTAAATGGGACAAAAAATTTAACAATACATCGAAGAACATGAATTATATTTCATAAACTGATATAAAATTGATAATAATTCCTATGTTATTACTTACAATTAAAGTTTTTACGAGTTTTCTATTATTTATTTTCCGAAATAAAAAAAGATTTTATCCGATAATTGTTATGATTTTTTTACGAAAAAAAATACGACCGAATATTGTTATCTGCAACGATGATAAAGAAGTCGAAACTCTTCTGAGAAAAATCTAATCTTTCAGTTAAAAATACAATATCCAACAGCCACAGAGTTTCGATGTTCAACGAATCCAATGTTATTTTCGTATCGTCCCTTTTGCTTTTTCGTAATATTTTTGATACAAGATTTCCGCGTCTTCCATGAAACTGGGTTATCGTCTACTTGTGTCCAATAAAACTTGCGAACCCACATTGATGATCTCCGAGCGATGACCCAATCGCGACTCCTCCGCGTTGAAAAACGTCTTCGAGAGGAAGTTGCGTTACGCAATTGTTTGAGGCAATAGCTTTGTATCGCATTGCGTTGCACGCACAGTTGATCAATTGAGATCAACGCTTCGTTTAAATCTGCAATGCGATAAATTACGAATAACGCGGAAACGTTGCATCGGAAATTATTCTCATTTATAACATTTTTTCGTAAATATATCGTCGATTAAATCGATTTTTTTTTTTTTAGAAATCACAATGACGACGAGGCTTCAGTTTTTGCTGTTCGCCGTTCTCGTCGGTGCTCTACTCATCGCGGATGCATCCGCTGAGGTCAGTGCGATTATTATTACGCATATCTCAAGGTCTCATTCGCCAAACATAACTCTACAAATCATGTAAAATGATATCACTCTCGGAATATTAATTAATTGAGTCGTAACTATGAATTAACAGAGAAGACGAAAGCATCGCCGCCGCACAACGACGACGGAGGCAACCCCGCAGGAAGTCATGAATATGCTGGAGGCCGACGAATCCGCTGGAGAATCGGAAGATACCGAGAGTTTTCATTCCGGAACTAAATACGGTGGACAAACCGAACCATTGTTGCTTCAAGTCGATCCTTGTATGGATAAACATTGCGGTGCTGGTCGCGTTTGTCAGGTATAAAATACCTTTTTCGAATTTTTATAAATATATTTCGAAACAAAAAAAAATGAAAAAAATGAATTCTGAACTTTCACGTTATAATGATACATAATAATTTTTACAAATAAAAAAAAAAGGTTAATGCAGATTTCGAGAAAAAACTATAAGTTAATTATTGTTGTTTTATTTTTATTATTCGTCAGATATAAAATGACGGTTCTTCAATCATTCAAAATAAAATTTTGTCTAAAAAAATAATTTTTATATTAACGTTATAATGATATATAATAACTTTTAAGATAAAAAAAAAGATTTTTACATTTCTCGAAAAAAAATGTAATTAAATGTAATATTATAAAAATGTAATTTATATATAAAAAAATATATATATAAATTACATTTTTTTTTCGAAATTTGTTCTACTCGATCGGAATTTGATAAAAAATATTTTTTAATCTACAGCCAACGTCACTGGGAGAAGCTGAGTGCGTTTGCGTGGAGGAATGCAACCCGGAGGTCGATCCGCGTCGCAAGGTTTGTACAAATTACAACGAGACGTTCGGTAGCGACTGCGAGGTGTATCAGGCGCGTTGTTTCTGCGACACTGACGACAAGAGATGCAGAGGTCCGGATTACAAACACGTGCACATCGAATACTACGGAATGTGCCGTCAGATGCCGGTGAGAAATCGACGATAAAAAAAAAAATTATTAATTGATCGCATCGGCGATTATTGGATTTTTATTCCATTATTTTTCGGATAAATAAAAATTGTCTCTCGTTACAGTCGTGCAAAGAGGAGGATATGCTTGATTTTCCGAGACGGATGCGCGACTGGCTTTTCAACATAATGCGCGATCTCGCCGATCGTCAGGAGCTCCCGTCTCACTACTTGAAGATGCAACGCGAAGCCGAAACGAATATGACGCTCCGCTGGACTAATGCCGCTGTCTGGAAATGGTGCGATCTCGACGGTCATCCGCACGATAGATCGGTATCGAGACACGAACTTTTCCCTATCAGAGCGCCGCTGATGGCCCTCGAGCATTGTATCGCTCCGTTTTTGGACTCTTGCGATACCGACAACGATCACAAAATCACTCTGAAGGAATGGGGCAAATGTCTAGAGCTCGATGAGGTACACTTTTTTTTTTCATAAAATAAAATATAGTTTTTCAGCTGCAAATATACGAAAAAAAATTAATTTACGACTGCCTTCCATATTAATTAAATACGAAATGAAAATCTAATAGCAGTTATGTAAAAAATGGATTTTCTGCGCGTCGCGTTCATTATTTCCTGTTACTAGGCGCGATTTCTGTTCCATTTATATATTTCTCGAAATCCGATACGCCTTGAAAATTCATTAATATCTCATCTCCGTTCGGTGCTTTTCATTGTGATTTTCTCAATTTTCTTTTTTCCGAGAATTTTTATTTTTTTCTTTTCAAATATGGGCGATATTTGACGAATTCCATCTTTCATTTCTACCCGCGTAATTAAAATCCATAGTACAGTATTCCGTTTTATATTTACGACAAAAAAATGTATAGCTTTACACTGCTTATTGGTTATCGATTTTAATTACTATTATTCTTATTTTTCGCAAATGCGGTGAGTTCCGTTTGGTAAATATTGTAAATCGTTATTTTTTCAGGACGATTTGGACGGCAAGTGCGACGAGCTCGCGGAAGCAGCTCATGATTTCTAGATGTATATTGCTCCGACGTAATCCCCGAGATCCGGAACGATAGATCCCCGACGTTTGCCCGATTAATTGATTACATCGTCTCTTCACCTGCTGGAAGCCCCGGAAAAACCGCGGGAAACTATGTAACAATCGCTGCAGCGTTAACGCGCACTGTGTGACGCGCATCCCCCGGACACCACAGCCTCGTCGATACTGCCGACCCATAATAGTACTTGTCAGTCGAATACCGTAAACGCACACCAACCGTTTATTCTATATATCTATAGTTTAATCACTATTTCCGCGAAATAGCTCCAGCAGATCCCCGGCAATTTTCTCGAAATAACGTCCAGGTGTATCGCTTTTTCAATGAATTCCTCCCCCTCCCCCCTCCCCCCGTCCTTTCTCCGTGCATTTCAGCGTTACGTGGAAAACCGTTTTCACTCCTATATCTCTTCTCATCCATCCGCATTTAATTTTAATTCCCTTAGCAACAAGTTACTAAAAATGTAAAGAAGTATTTCGACTTCGAAATTTTTGTACGTAAATAAAGTAGCGAAACTTTGATCAATAAAGTGTAACCAAAGAACGAATTTTGTTCGATTTTAATGTATTTTATCGTGTATCTTGGATAAAATCTCGAAAATACCTATCGATTATTTTCCCTTTAGAGAAAGTAAAAATAAAAAACGACAATTGGTTGAATTTCGTTTAGTTTTATTCATTATTGAGTCTAACAATAGTCGCCTTCCGTCAAAACAGTTCAGTTTTAACGAAGTTGACGTTGTACGCGAAATCGAGTTAACATTCCGATTGCAAAAATCGATAGTTTTTGCTCAACGCTTCAAGTTCTCCCGGTGGGTTCGCGAGATGAAAATAAAACTCGTTATAACAATGACGAGACACGAAACTCGTTTTTCGGCAAATGTATAACCACCACTTTGTATTGGTTTTTTTTTTATATCTGTTTAACGTTCCGTGAGTACCGCTCGAACAGCGTCGCGGCCGACCGTAAAAAAATCAAAGTAGGCAAGGTAAATCGTAATTTCTCGACGTTACATTTTACATCCCCTCATCGGTATAAATTGCAGCGTCAGTTGTTCGTCATAGTGGTCATAGGCATTGAGTATTGCGTGCACGATATCGGGGTTCGAAAATCAACGGTTGAACACCGCGTTTTGTAGACTCCCCACCGTGGTCTCTCGTCTGCTGTGGGGGCTAAAAGAGTCGACGCGATGCGCGCGCATGCGCGGGACTTTATGGCACGCGGGCGTCCACGGCCATTCCAAAGAATGTTTCGTAGTTCGCACACCGGTTGGCAGCCGATACAAGTGCTGCCCCCTCCGTAGATGATATTTATTTTCTCCTTGGTGTTGCGCGATTGGTCGTTACGCCGTCACGTGAACGGACCGCGGGACGCGCCGCGAGCGCCAAGCGCATTTGGCGGGACCGCGGTTAGACGGCGTCGTCTGTGAGCCTCTAGCTTGTGGGGCTCTGCGGAACTGTCGCGCTAGTTGTAATCGCAAACGTTTCTCCACTCTCCAAAGCACAATGGTGAGTATCCGCGAGTTTCTCGCGGATATAATGGCCATCCGTAAACGAAAAGTTGATCGAACGATGCGTCGCAATGTTGTCTACGTACCAGTGAAGTTTCGTGCTCGTAGCTCGTAAATTAATCGTGATTTTCGTATGTGAACAGGCTGGCGGAAAGGCGGGCAAGGACTCCGGTAAGGCAAAGGCGAAGGCGGTCTCCCGTTCGGCGAGGGCCGGCTTGCAGGTGAGCTTCATATACGCGTTTATACTCACAACCGATTTTATTACACTCATCTCACGGACAAAATTAACCAACGCTCTCGCGCTGTATCGACGTTTTTACCAAAGTTTCACGTGTTTGTTGATTCAATTTATACAAAAAAACAACGATAAAAAAATAACAACTTATATTTACTAAACCGACCCTATGCAACTTTCGGTACGAGGAGCCACCGTTGGCGCGAAAAACTTTTCGTGTTTTCATCATATGTGTTTTAGTTTTCTTTATTTTTAACCATACTACGATGTGCGCCGAGATTTTGTTGAGAAAATAAAGATCATGTTTCGTTGAATCCACGATTTGCCGCGTGAAATATAGTTTTTTCGGCAAAACATGTTTTTCAATTTATTTATCGTGACTTCAAACGAATTGCTCGATTGTTTTCAAACAACCGATTGGACAAGAACGTTGATCAACGTGCATCGGCTATTATTATCCTATACGTGCATTTCGTACTTTCGTGATATACTTCTTTTTTTTTTTTAAACTAAATCTATGCGGACTCGAAATGTTTGAATTTTTAATAAGCTGCAACATTGACGCGACGGGTATAACATCTTCGTTTACTTCGCGTTTCTTTGAAGTGCATTTTTTTCGTAATAATTGGACAGCAGAAAATTGATAGTGAGCGAATATTTATTACATTAATGTTCATTTTATCTCTGTTTTTTACGAAAATTAACTCGGAGATATTGAAACTGTCAAATGCCAGCGACAATGAGATTTTTGATCGCGCGAATGGAAATGACTCTGTCAAATTCGCGCAACGTGTTTTTTTTTTTCATTAAAGACGATAAATAACGAAAATAACGACAAATATACAAAAAAAACGATTGCGATCAATCGAAAAACTGACGTGAGCGCGATATTTTGAATGCAAGTTGAACATTTGCGGTGATCAACGATTATCTAATATTATTCGTCTGCGCCAATCAAATTTTTCGACACGTTGTTGCGATCGTCGAATATTTTCTCGCGTGTGCCTACCGGTCGTCGCGACAGCGCTCGATGTTTCTTTGTTTTTTTTTTTTTTTTCATTGTTTTTTTTTATCCTTTCCTCTCATTGGTTTGGGTTCATCGGTTGTTTTTTTGCTTATCTGAACTCGATGTATTTTGCCGAGGCGTAGCCCTCTCGAACTGTATGACGAAACTCTCGTGGCGTGTAAACTGTGGCTGGAAAGCTCCCCGAAACCCGAATCTCATATGCCCCGTTCGATATCCGACGCGGTTGAAGACCGTGGCGAGCGACGCGCGGAGGATAACCGAGCCGAGGGCCAAGAGAGAGAGCAACAAACCTCTCATCCTCTTCTCTCGTAATATTAACGTTTGGCCCCCAGACGTTTTCCCCGAGACACCGATAACGAGCGACGAATTTGACAAAAGCCCATCGTTGATATTACTTTCTTCGACGAGACAGAGCGTAAAAGCCATGTCATCGTCGTCTTCGTACGCTTTCGGCTCGATATTTCTTCGGGTTGTCGAATGCTACGCTGACGCTTCGGTTATACGGGCGCTCGATGTTTTTCGAAAGTTCTTTACCGACGTCGGAGATTCGTAGCAACTATGCGAAAAACATCGAACCGTCATCCGCGATGGCTTCGATGTCGTCATTGTTGCAACTATGACGATTACGATGTTTTTTTTCGCATTTACGATATAATATATATAAATGATAAATTTTTTTTTTTTTTTGATACTTTCAGTTTCCCGTCGGCAGAATTCACAGGCACCTGAAAAACAGAACGACCAGCCACGGTAGGGTAGGCGCCACGGCTGCTGTATATAGCGCTGCTATCTTGGAATACCTCACGGCTGAGGTGAGTGTGCGTTGTGTTTACAACGTATGAGTGCCTCTGTGGAACACATGCGCGTATATGTTGTTCCGCGAGTCAGAGAAAGATACTTAATAAAGGGAAAAACGAACAGCCGATGGAGGGTCGGTGCAACGCACGCTCTGTGGCTTCACCGACGCCATCATTCTTCGTATTTTTCCCGCCATTTATGCGTAATTTAATTAACGATCTATTTTTTTTTTTATTTTTTTTTTTACATCGTTTCCGTTAATTTGGAGTTAAAAAACGCGATTAAACGATCGTAAGATATGTTTAGAAGATTTCTAAAAAAAAGTTCGATAAATATCGATGAATATATTTATCGAACAATTTTTTTCTCGTAGAATCAGCAAATTAAAAAAAAAAATGAAATTCTTTAGAACCGCGCGAATGTTTTTTTTTAGAAATTCAACGAAATTCACTCACGAAATTTTAATACCGATTTTTAATTTTTTATTTTCAAGACATTATTTCGATGTGTCCATTTTTTTTTTTTTTTTAAATCTTTTTTCCTTCTCTATATCGAAACAATGTATTGCTGTAAAAACGTTTTCTTCGTGAGAAACGTGAAAAATCGTTTGCCACGACAAATGACAACTGTTTATTAAATTTGCACAGGTGTTGGAGTTGGCGGGGAACGCGTCGAAGGATTTGAAGGTGAAGCGTATCACACCGAGGCATTTGCAGCTCGCGATCCGTGGTGACGAAGAATTGGACAGTTTAATTAAGGCGACCATCGCGGGAGGAGGTAAAAATATGCTGATTCTCTTATCTATTATTTTTATCATAGTTTCCATTTTGGAGTTTTTATTTCGATCTATAGATCGACGATATTTGGTTGCTAAAGAACACGAAAAACAAAAAAAAATCTGATTGCCGGATGATTCGTCGGGATTTCCAAAATCACCGGCCAAACTACCTGAATCGTGACTCACATACTTTCTCTTTCAACATTTCAGGTGTCATCCCACATATCCACAAGTCCCTTATTGGCAAGAAGGGTTCTCAAAAACCAGCATAATTAGCCTGAAGAACGAATGAGTGAGAAGATTTCTAAGACAAAAAGTAGGACAGGACAGAAAAAAAGGAAGCAGCAAAGAGTGATTGTTGACAAAGTGTACCTACGTTACTAAAAAAAAAAAACTAAAAAAAGAAAAAAAAACAGACGGATAATGGACAGGCGTGATATATATATAGATATATAAATAATTAAAGAAAAAAAACAAACAAATATTGATTATAATTTAAATATAGGTAATGAAAAAAGTTAAAGTAAAGACGAAAGTACGATAAATCGATTGGCGACGGGAACGAGAGGGGGGAGTAATAAATTCACCATAACAAATTCATCATAGAGTTTTGAATTTCACAAATTTTCAATCGTCGTTCAGCGAAAAGTTTTTCCAACACGATGATAAAGAAAAATCACATGATTCGGATCGAACGTTGCAGTCGAAATTTTGCGAATATATATAAACGGAGCGAAATTGTATAAAAATAATCGCTCGCAAGTTCGCGACTGCGATGCCGATCTTTGTCACTCATAGAATTATATTTAAAAAAAAGAGAGACTGGTTAATTTTTTTTTCGTCCGGTATTAAGGTCGTGCGAATTTGTAATATTCATCGAGATATGTTTCATTCATTTTTCCGTTGCGCACGTCGTTGGTGCTTAGATAAGTCTTTTGAAATTTAATTTTTTTTTCCTTGTGTTTTAGCGTTCACTGTACTTTCAAATTATCCTACGTGCCTCAAAAAACGAATTCGAATTAAAGAAAAAAAAAAAAAACTAAAGCAAAAAAAAAAAAGGTCCGATCTTTGTCTCGCGGGGTTACGCGTGTTGTTCCGCACTCGACGCTCCCTTTGTAATGTCCCCTGTCTGCAGCGAAGCTCGAGGTTTCCTTAATGAAATTACAATGCAGTTTGATCGCAAGCGTTTATCCTCGACAATCTTAGTGATAGTTATTCATTAATGCCTTTTGACGAACGGATGTGTGTTTTCGAATTTCTGCCGTTCGATCGCGACTCTCATCCTTGTCAATTGATATCGCACCCGGAACTTGATATTTTTCACCAAAGCGACAACAGTAAAGAAGAAAAAAAAATAAAAAAAAATGAGAGAAAAAAAAAGAAACGTCGAATAAAATTATCGATGACATCAGTGATCGATGGGACGCGCGGCGAAAGGACAAACATTTTTCTTTTAATTTTTTTTAAACTTTTTAAACGTCGTTCTAATTTCAAAGTCTATTTTTGTCAAACGATTAGATCGATACTATTTTTAAAGTTAAAATATTACATTTTCGATTTCACGTCATACGCTGCACTGCCCATCGCCACTCATTCACATTACATACGTAGAATACACAGATACAGACGCATAAGTTCAACGATTTTCGGTTTTCGATTAATTCTACTTAAACTTGTCCTCTGTTAGACGGGACCACACGTAATGCTTGGATTCGTCCATAAACTTGTATAGAACATCGAAATTATTTGTAGCTATCGGATAGCCGAAATTGTGAAGCTTCGAAAAAAAGGGTTATTTTGTAGTTGAAAGCTTTTCTTTTACCGATTCAAAAGCGATGCGGCTATTATTATAATTGTTTTTTTTTTTTTCATTTTCTCATTTAAAAAATTACAATTATTTTCGATAAGCCAAAACGAATAGGTACACTAATGTTTCACATATATATTTTTTTCATTGATTGTTAATGTGGTTTGTTGCGCGACGCGGCAAAGTTCTGAAAAAATTTTGCCGTTGCATCGAACTAATAGAACTTATGATATTTAAACGAAAAAAAAAAAAAAAAAAACAAAACCCATTTTTGGTTTTGTTTTTGTGAGTTACAAATGCCTTTTTTAATTGATTGTCTATACTGTTACATCAGTGTTAGCGTAATGTTCACTGTATCGGCGGTGTCGTCATGCCGCGCATTGAAACAACAGCCATATGTAAAACTTTCATTTTTCACAATAAAGGACAAAATTTTACTATTAATTTATCCTCATCGTAATGATTTTATGGTTTTCGATGGATTATCAATGAGAAGAGTTTTTCGAATGTTCCATTTTAATTGTCTCGTATTCATAAAAAAAAAACTTCGCGGCTACGACTTTCATGTTTTTACACGACGTTTGCGTGTTTTTGTAATTAAAAAGAAGTAAAAAGTGATATTAAAACATAGACTCTCTTCTTTTGCGGAAAAACTTCACTTTTGATAATAATATCTCGTGAGTTTACACAATTTATAGCGCATCGTTTTTGTCGGGATAATAACTACAATGAAGTACCGGAATTTCTCTATGTGGTATTCAGTGCATTTCGTGAGTTGAAGTGAGAGTTTCGCCGTGTAATGGAACATTTTTTTTATTATAAAAAATATTTCTATGGAAGCATTATACATCGCTTGGCTTGACAGGTAATATTCGACGGAATGTCGAAAGACGGTAAGGTGCTGCCGCCACAGTAATCCATCCCTCCGTTATCTCGCGTCTTTTCCCAATCGTTTTCATGCCACCCCTTCAGCCAGAGGCATTCGGTGGTTCTCGCAGTAATGTTTTTCCTCCGAATGCGGGTGAGATGGATAACGGTTGAGAGGCGCCACAGTTTCCCGGAGTTCTCGTGTCTCGTAGTGGGCAGCAGGAGTAGAGTAGCAGCAGCAGCAGCAGCGCGCGGCTACGTCAGTGAAGAGAGCCAGAGAGCAGCAGCCAGCCAGCCAGCACGATCCACCAGAGCTCTCCCCACTCCTCGTGCACGGTGAGCCTCTCGAGTCTCGGTGCAGTCGCCTTTCACGAGTTCGCCCGTTCGGACGGCGTGCGCAGCTCTGAGACGACTAAAAGTTATTTCACGCGAAATATCTCTCGTGTCTATATCCGTAAATAAATACACACAATTATTTGTCACGCGCAAAAGGATTGTTGTTCTAAACCTACGTAAAAAGCCAGAAAAACAAAAAACATCGTGACAGTGCGTTGATTAACTTCGAAAAATCGGGAAATAAATTACACCGACGAAATAAACGTGACATTCCATTCACCGTCGTCTTGTCTCGGGATAAAACATCGTGGTAGTCTCTTTGGTCGTCGAAACGAACGCGAATACATTATTTTTTCTCGCGTTGCACTACGATAAGAGTATTTTCACTTTGAAAATTGAAACGAGAAACAATCCATAGATTCCCGCGCGTCGCGGTGTTGCCGGTGTTTACCCTGGAGCCTCGAGCCGGACGAGCCTCACTCGCGGTTACCGTACAAGGACCTTTGTCCCAATCGCGAAAGCTCAAGCATCGTTCGCAATTCTCTTGTCAAAGGGAGCCGTGAACAATCCACGTGCTACGAAAGATTCAACGAATAAGTCCAAAGCATCTGGGCGTTGGTTCCGTTTCACAAACGAGGGAACGAGACGCGTATTCTCTTGCTTACGCCCGGGATATAAAAGAGGCGTCCAAGCGTTGCCATGACGAGCGTCTCGGAGTAAACTCCGCGACATAGGATCAGAACGAGGACCTCTCCACGAGGCTGATGTTTCGCTCAATTCGTACCATGATGTCACAACACCGATGCACTCGGTGAGAATTTGTCAATCCTTTCATTCTATGTTTCCCAATTTCTTTCGAAACATCTTTATTATTGCTATAATATTTATGCAGTCGATTAATATATCAAACGAAATGACAACAAAAAAATTTTTATTGATAAATTACTCACTTTTGGAGTAAATCCATTTAAGTTTATAGAGGTTACATGACATTTAAAGAAAATTTCGATTCCACATTTTTAACGGTGTTTACGAACAATAAAATAATGGATTTTTAAAAATTATTATTAATAATAATAACAATAATGACAGTAATATATTTTTTTATTTTTATTACTATTATAAAATACGATCGTAAAATAATGGATAGTTAAAAATAATAATAATAATAACGCAATTGAAGTATAACGAATGAGTAAGTCAAAAACGTAAGAAAAACATCGTTAGAACCGTATTACGGAGGATCCGAGTCACGGGCTGTTATTTTATTCATTAATTTTAATAGCCTAAAAAATAAGACGCTTGGGAATTTATTAAAATCAAAGGAATTGATTTCCTTGACGCCGCGGAATGCGCGTTAACGTGCCGAGGATATAGTGAGGTAGTCAGAGTTCGACAGGTGGTGTTAGTGTATTTGTATGTATAAATGAGATGTAGAGAAGGATTCGTGAAGGTGCCGAAGGTTTCCAACGCTCGTATGCGTGGCCTCAGTGTGCCGCGCGAGGAGAAGACTCGTGAGACTTTCGCGGGATTTCCCGTTAGGTTCGCTTCTTATGTTCCATCGGATGACGAGATCGACGACGCGGGGCGCGCGCGACTTAGTCCGACTCGTCCTCTTCGATTCTTTCGAAAAACTCGTAACTCCGTTAACCCAACGATATGCAGAAGTCCCGATGTTTGCGTGTTTTTCTGAAAGATTCATATACATCGCGGCATCGTTGCTACGATTTTTGTCCGTTTGGGATCCGGGTGAACGCGTGTATATCTATGTGACTACGGAACGCACCGCCGGTATTCAGTGAGACAAGGTCGTCCGCCTGAACCATAGAGCTCGCGATCGACGGCGAACGGTGAAAGTCTATCTCGATCGGAATGAAACTCACGGGCTCTCCTATGATATTCGCAATGATACATACGACTATCGATACAATGCGATACTCGCGAGTCTAAGACACGAAATCCTTGGATTATTTTCCACCCACGAATCCAATTACAATTCTGCTAATTTTTTTCCCATTCTCCGACAGCTTCCGAAGATATCTATCGATGTTTTGTACATTCCGTATTACAATCGCGAAATATGCAGCCATTTTTTTTATTTTTTATTTTTTACATCGAAGAATGAATAAAAAAATTTAATACAGAATATGAATTTTTAAAAAATCGTAATACTGCTTCGATTAATAATATTTTGAATACTCTCCATGCGATTAATTTAAAAAGTCGTCATATCTTACCGCGGTAATGCGCGATATCTATATATATTTGATACTCTTAAGAATAAAACCCACGGCACGGAAGCATTCTCCGCTATTACGTTCCCCGATTGCGCAATAATGGTTCGAGTCCCACCGTAGTTAGGACACCGTGAAACTACTCCATGTACAGTACAACTCGCCGCTTACTACAGCGCGAGGCCTCTCGCCTATACCTTTCGGTTAGACCCCGTTGAGAATTCGTTTCTCCGTTGCGCGTGTAACCCCCGCGTTAAGTCGCGTTTCAAACTCGACTGCCTAATCTCGATCCGTAATCTCTCCTTTTTCTTTCACCATTGTTTTCGGCACTCTCGAAACTTTACGCCATTAATTACGTATAGCGCGCATTTGAATGTATCTGTTTACATACAATACGCGCGATACACTCGCGCAGAGAAATTTCTTATGTCTCAGCAATTATTTTTTTTTATTATTATTCCATTCAGTTCTCGATGATTCGGTTCGAATACATTGTTACACAAGAATTTCTCAATTCGCGTGAAAATTATAAAACAAAAGTTCGAGGCAATTTTTTTTTTTTTTTTTTCGTCGTCGTGTGATAATCCGGTTAAAACAGCAAGTGAATATAATCCTCAAAGGCGACGTAATTTACCAACAATTTTTTTTTCTTTTTTTTTTTTTTGAAGCTCTTTCGGCTCTTGTCGAGGAGAGTCTCGTTATACTCCCGCCAATCCGTTTACCTCTCTGCACTGCCTACGATCCGTTAGCGTTCAGTCGAGCTTCTCCGGGTCATCGACCACGTTCTATCGCTCGTCACACTAGAGAAAAGTAGCTTTCGGAATTGTCGTCGAATTAACGTCGCGATATGTGGATTTACTTGTTTGTTTTTTTTTTTTTTTTTTTTTTTCGTTAATCTTCGGTCGCTAATAGCGACTAATCGTTAATAACAAAAAATTTCATTGTTTGATTGCGAAAATAAATTACGAAAAATAAAAATTCGGACGAAAAAGGGTTACGAATAGAACGCGAAATTTTTTAATTAAACTTGTCATATAATTTCGATTTAACGGTATTTAAAGCGAAGAAAAACATTAATTGAGATTTATATCATACGGTAGTTTGCCGCTCGATTTTTTTTTCAACCCACAAGCAGTCCGCGTGATATTTTTTTATATCCTAATCGCTTAAAAAAAAAAAAAAAAAATCGCAGACGAGAAATTTCGGGTGATCGCATTTCTTCGTGAAATTTTTCGATCGCATCGTACGAATGTTCGTGCGTCGAGAATTCTCGAGAGTTAACGGTTTAATTCCTCGGACTACCAGGTCGTTACACGTAATATCCTCATCTCGCTTCGTGAGTCGGAAGAATTCGCTTCGGTGACGCTAACAACGAGACCGTCGGAGAGATGGATCTCCGCGCGTATTAAAGAACGTCGTGAGCTAAATGAGAATTTTACTACGCGTACACGTGCGCGAGTTTCGTTGTTCCGCGCGTGGAATTTTCTCGTGTTGTATGCAATACGAGATTCATCGCGCATTAACCGTATTACACGTTGCATATCCACGTAATACACGTGTTCTCTGTCCGGTAATACACGACGCGTAGAAGTCGCGCTATGCGGCGTGTACCCGAAGCAATGAGAGAAGAGAGTAGACGAGACATGTGGCCCCGGGATATGCGTGAGTTATGTATGTCGGGTACACGCACCACCAACTATACCGGTGGTTTATACCCCATGCAAAAGCTCCGATGAAAAGGTGCCGCAACTCCGCCGCCGCGAGTACGCAGACCTACCGCCGCGATGTATACGCCGTACAAAAAAAAAAAAAGAAAAAAAAAAAACACGGAAAATAAAACGAGAAAAATCGCGCAGAGAGAAAATTATTTCGGAATAAATTTTACTCCGGCTTTTTCATTAACTGGATAAAACAAAAAACTATTTTGTTTACGCACGCAAAGTTACGCTTTTATGGCTTTTCGTGCGATTGATAAACAGACTGTGGAGATTGCATAATCGTATATTCTCCGTAAAATTTCGGGGTTTTTCGGTGTTTAATTTAATTCGAAGCACAATGCTTGTTTTGTCTAAAGTAATTATTATCACACGAAATCATTGTAAAGCGAACGTACCTTTCCCCACCGGGAAAAAAAAATTTCCCCAAAATATGTAATATATATATTGTCATTAAAAAATGTAAATATATTTTTGCAAATATATAACAATTTGTATGATTAATGCATAAATTACATAAAAACGATTTTTATACTCCAAACATCGAAACTTTTATAAACATCGCGAGTATCGACCAAAAAAAAAAAAAAAAAGAAAATTAATTCGATACTTTTACTCACCTAACACAATGCCTATAAATTTCTCCCGATAAATAACAAAATCGAACATTTCCATCGCCTCAATAAATCGCATCACGACGAACCCCACTGCAAAGTCTACGATATCATTGACCTAAGAAACTATTCGCAAAACGAGTTTTACGTTCGCAAATGAAAAAAAAAGCCGAAAAAAAAAGTATCGTAAGCATATTCGTGCGTTCGCAGTACAGTATAACTGTATCGTTGAAACGTCTCGCGAGGGTTCGTAACGCAACGGAACGCAACTATGAGGCTACAATATGCGAAGCTTGCGGAGCTATGCGTGTTCGACGGCGTTGTGTATCTACATATGCTTCGCCGGTAACAGAACATATATACATCAGTCTCTCGGTGAGGTAAACCGCACTTTGTGTACAGTAACTACACGCACACTTGTAGGTCCGTATAACCACTATGCTACATCTATCCGCGCGTTACACGACATCAGAGCAGTCAGTACGATCGTCTCACCGACGTTGTGTACCCGCCGCGTTCGTCGCTCAGATATATGCCTTTGTTATGTACATAACTGCGTATATATATACATATATATGAGGTATATATGCTATATATACGCATATGTATATATATATGTATACATATGTATACATATATGTACTTTAGCGCATAGCAGGTACTCGAATTATTCTCGCGTTTGGGGTTATGTACGACGTATGCAGATACTGCATTATACATGAATATAGTATAAGCGCATAATGCTCGACTATGAGATACGCGCAGATGTAGATAGGTACCATCTAACCGGCTTGAACCGCAGGTATGTTGGGGTCCATAGACAAACAACACTCCCTGCTGTACATAGAACGCTTGTAACTCTCGCTGCAAAATACATCAGATATCGTAGTTGATACGCGCGGGAGTTACGATTTTTTTTTTTTTTTTTTTTTTTTTTCAAATGTTTTTTTCGGGTTTAGAACATATCTCGGTACAATGCTTGTTGGTACATCGACCGACGGTCGTGGAGTGTGTTAGCCGAGTGCACACGCGCCTACGCGTTCCACTGCTGCAACTACCGGACAAAAGAGAATTATTAAGGTGGATCTCGCGATAGCTTGAGTTGGAAAAACAAAAACAACTCAATTTTACCGATATATCGAGAGGTACAAACAAGTTTCTGGGGATTTTTTTAGGATAAAAAAGTTTATTTCGGTATTTGAATTTTTTGGGAGGACATCGCGATAGTAGGGTTTATGCTCTCGAACTTTCGAATTTATTTACGCGAGATGGACAATTTTTTTTTTATGAGCATTTTATTGAAAATATCAGAGAGGAAGTTTTTTTTTTCATTTTTTTATTAATATATCTTTGTTTTCCGGTTGCGGATAGCGAAATTTTGTTTTATTATTCGTATTTTTATTTGCGATATATTAATAAAGAAAAATCTTTTATTAATAATTCCCGGGAAGTAAACGTTATTTTATTTTTCATATACCTTAAATTTCGAGGGTTTTAACGAAAAAGAAATTGTATTTTTCGTTATTAGGATTTTTATATCGAAAAGATCGATAAAAAATTATCGTTTCTCTCGGATTTCATTAATCGAAGTTAAGAATCAAAAAATTCGTCATTAAAAATCTCCGAGAAGTAATTGTTCATTACATTCTTTACATATCCGTATTTCCGTGGGGAAAATGTGAGAAAAATTATTTAAAATATCGGAAAATTGGCGATTCATTTCTCAGTTCCCTCAACGATGGAGAATTAATAATTTCATTGAAAAGTCGGAAATTCGTGCATTTCGAGTCGCATATCGACTGGGATAACGTTCTATAGACTCAAATAAAAAATTAACTATATGTATATAACGATCGTCCGATCCTCGGGACACTTTACACAATGAATTGCCAATGAAGATTTTGTGTTTAACACCGTCCACTGCAGTCAAACATTGTAGAAGCGCTGAGAATGAGGAGCGAATAAAAAAAGAATTGAGTCCGTGTACTCGAACGTCGTGTAACGTTACAGAATAATTTACACCCAACGGCAGCCTCCTTCGCACACATATACACACAGGTTTTCCACTCTTCGATCGATTGACTCTCTCGTCCTCGTTATTTCGCGGTCGATCGTCACCGCCGGAAAAGCCAACACATTCTCTCGCAACATTTTTTTTTTCTCGTATTTTCTTTTTCTTTTTTTTTCTACTCATTCCCGCGGGTATTCCACTCGTTCTGTACCTTCCGCTATCGTGAAATTTCGGCACAGTTGAACACCGCGGTAGTCGTCGAAGAGTCAACGAGGATTCGCGACGTACGAAGCGAGAAGGACAAAGCCTCGTCTCTCGGAGCTTTGCCTCGATTCACCGCTTTCGTTCAATCGCGGAAAAAGTCGAGAGACGTACTCGACAATCAACCCGCCTGATTGGCCCAATTCGCAAGCTTCGCGAACCTCATCGAGCGATTTCCGTCGGGAGCGGCAGGGTACGGTTTATATTATACGCTCCGTCAACGCCGGGTTAAAGCTGACTTTTCGTCCAGTGAATCGTTACCTCGACGAGGTTAGCTATACGTGGAAAGGGTTGAGGCGGAAAGGTCGAATAAAAAAAAAAAAAAAGTGTACGGCGAATTTTTAACGTTGTACGAGACTTTCGTCGGGTTTCGTCACGCGATTAAAGTTTCTTACACTTTTTTTTTTTTTTTTTTTCGTACGTCTCTTGTTTCGCTTACTTTTCTTCTTCTTATACTTTTCACGCTTCACTCGACATTCTACATTCCGACTTTCTTTTTACTCGCCGAAGCTTTTGTGTTCTACTTGCGCCAAAATGACACTGCGCTCCCAGCTGCACAGATTTAACTTGCAGAAAGGTGGAAATTTTACGGATACGTTTATTCGTTGCGGTGGAACAGGACGAGAGAAAAGATAAAATGAAATAAAGAAGAAGTTCTGAGTTCGTATTTTTGTTCGATTGGAACAGTTGTTGAGATCTTCGCGATCCCGAGTTTCGGACGGAATGAAAAATCACCGATTCTATTTTGATTCATTTTTTTTTTTTCGACCGTCGATATCTTATGAACGTTGAAATACATTATTCCGCGATGTAATTTCATTCCGATTTCAGATTCATTGAAATTCTGATCCGATAATTTTTTTTTTTGCAATCGGCATTATTTAAAAGATAAAAAAACATTTTTATTTCGCGATTTGAAGATTTATTTATTTTGTTTTACGATATATTGAAATTCAATATTTCGATACTTTTTTTTTTAATCGAAATTAATAAAAAATTGAAAATCATTATTTTACGATATAATAATCGTCATCGTCGTCTCGAATATGTTTGGGTTCGGTGTCTCTTAAACGGAATGAAAAGAATAACTCGATGAGAAATAACATAGATAAGTAAAGCATAGTTCCGGCGACGTTGGGCGCTATTCATTGTTCTCGAGACTCGGCGCCTTCCTCGTCGTCGAAAACGTCGTCATTCCATTCTATCGCGAGAAATTTTGCATAGCATCAGAGCCTCGGACGGGGGCTCAATTCTTCGCTGCTGCTTTTCAAGGGCTCCGATGAATGAAAATCTCCCGTTCCACTTGACCCGACGACGCGGAGAGCTTTTGGAGTCTGCGCTTTTCCGCGTCGAAAAAAAAAAAAAAATGTCCACATCGTGCCGAAAAATTTAATCTCCTCCCCATTTTCTGCGTGTCGGAAGAATGAGAAAACTTTCGTTCGAAAGATGCAACTTTTTTTTTTCCTCATTCTTTCGCCGTTCGTTTCTATTCACGGGCGCGACAAGCGAAGTTTCACGGGGAGGGGGAGTGCGTGAAAGAAAAGTCACGAGAATACAAGGCGGGTATAGGGAAGAATCAGCTAGAAACACCGGCGAAGAAAGTAATTCGCGGCTTTTACTTTACTTCAGCATTAAAGCCGCCAAAGTTGGTTATATACTTTTACTGTAACGAGACTTACGGATCTCTTGCCACGCTGGCAGTAGAGTGATTCGAGATCGAATAGTGAAAAAAAAAGAGAAAAAAAAACTTCGCGAACTCGTTTATCACTCTTTGACGACCGTATGTCTTTCCGCGATGTAGAAAGCAGCTGGACGTGAGAGACCGTGCGGATGTGCCGCGCATGATTCACTTCCAGCGCGGAAGAACATTCCATTGAGGGTCAAACAACCGCCGTAAACTTCCATCATTATTTTCATGAACTAATCGCATTTTTACCGCAGATAAGTTTCGAAATAAATAAAAATTGAAATATACGATTTTTTTTTTGCTATTTAATTAATTCTCGTGACTTATTATTATTTTTCCGAAAAAAAAAAAAAAAAAATGATGACATTTATAATTATTTCGTAATATAATGTAATAATTTCGATAAAGATAAAAAATTATTTTTCGAAATAGTAAAATAGATGGAATTTTTTTTTTTCGCGTTCGTAAACACTATCGTTTAATTTCGATCTCAAAACACGCCGAGTTGCCAGTGGGTCACAGTAGTTACGAATTATTTCGTTCATTGTTCGCTCAGACAAAAAGGGAACGGCTATGCATGCGCGTCTTTATTATTATAGGAGTCACGTCGAGGGTGTTGGAGATCACGCACTCGTTCATCACACGTGATCTAATCATTCAATTGTAACTCGGCATGTGTGATAAAGATAATATTACCGTCTGTCACGTGCTGCACAGTAAACCGAGCGTTTCTCTTCGCGATTGCGCCTTCGTATTAAAGGGTTTTATTTATCAAGCTGCGTAAAGCTACAACCCCCACTTTGTCCGAATTGAATTTTTCTCAGTTCTAAATATTGTGCTTTTTATGTGCTATTTATGTGCTTAATTTATAATTTTTGTGCTCTCTTGGTTTTATCAGAAAATGCATTTTTTCGTGGGGGTGCTAGGTATCTCGATATTCAGCACCCCCACTACTGTAAAAGGTCTTTAAATGGCCACAAAATATTTCAAAAGCATCGTAAACTTTTGTGCTTTTTATGTGCTTTCAAAAAATTACTTCCTCCCATTAGGATTATTGATATCCGCGATCAGAGAATGCATTCTCACTTAAAAGATTAGAAGACATTATATAAGCGAATGACTTAGCCAACATTTGTCATTTCAACTAGGTATCATGTTCGTAATTTCGATATTCACTTTAAAAAAATGTTAATCTCGCACAAGAAAAGATTATTATGTTCCGTTCGTAAAAAGTTATTTGAGGTCGGGGAAGAGATCTCAGTAGGAATCCTTAACGTTCGTAAAATCAAAACTATTTATTTACTACAACAAGCTTAAGTTGCCCCATTGAATGCGAAAAGCGTATTTCATCTGTTGTTATCGGCCAAAAACTATTTTATCAAAAATTAATTCACGTTAATTATATTAAAAAAATCCCCGAGTTTAGATATGACAATGAGCATGAGTTTTGTTCGTTGTCAATATCATTTTTTTCTATTTGAAAAAAGAAAACATTCATACATACATACACGCATGCATCGATATCATATCTTCATATCATCTTCTACATATTTTAAAAGAGGAATCTGACTTTCCAAAAACTTCTTCAGTCGACCACTATGAACAATCTATAGTACGGGTATAACAATACGATTTCTTTTAACTATTAAAAAAATTCAACTTGATACTAGGTGAACCTAATTTTAGTATTTTATTTTGTCCGGACGCCAATAATGAACTTTACGATATGTAACTGATTTTCCATAATTTTTGGAAACAAATTAGTTACAAATGCACAATGCGTAGCTTTTACCTCGAAAGTGTTTCTATTATGTTCTATATAATTCACTTTTGCTTCATAATGTACTTTGATCCGTATGTCATAATTCTCATATTCCGATAATTATTTTCTGCAACGCCAACGGAAAGCCGGTTCGATACTACGCCATTAATAGTATCTTATTATGTTCTATATAATTCACTTTTGCTTCATAATGTACTTTGATCCGTATGTCATAATTCATGAGAATTATGACATACGGATCAAACATCCGTATGTCATAATTCCGTATGTCAAACATATGACATCCGTATGTCATAATTCATGAGAATTATGACATACGGATCAAAGTACGGATTATCGGAATATGAATTCCGATAATTATTTTCTGCAACGCCAACGGAAAGCCGGTTCGATACTACGCCATTAATAGTATCTTACTTGTCGTCAATAAGGTATCACATTGTAGTTTTGAAAATCGTTTACGAGTTGCCAGCTTCGTTAGGCATGATTCGTGGAGGGTTTCGCGGCAGTCTATTTAAAAAGCCCATAAAACGCACATAAATTTGGCACTAAAAAGATGTGTCTCTGTATACTGGGAAGAAAGTTGTCGCTAGCTTGAGCTGGCACCTCCATATTTAAATTTCATTTTTTTCCTGACAATAATGAGCTCAAAAATCAAGTCTTTGTGCATTAGATAGCACAAAAAAAGCACTTAAATTCAGCACCAAAAAGATGTGTCTCCGCATACTGGGAAGGAAGTTGTCACTAGCCCGAGCTGGCACCTCCACATTTTAATTTCATTTTTTTCCTGACAATAATAAGCTCAAAAATCAAATCTTTGTGCATTAGATAGCACGAAAAAAACACTGAAATTCGGCACCAAAAAGATGGGTCTCCGTATACTGCGAAGAAAGTTGTTGCTAGCCCGAGCCGGCACCTCCACATTTAAATTTCATTTTTTTCTTTACAATAATGAGCCTAAAATATGTGCTTTTTTTGTGCTATCAATTTTCATTATTATCATTGTCAGCTCATTATTGTCAGGAAAGAAATGAAATTTGAAACAACTTTCCTCCCAGTATACGGAGACACGTCTTTTTGGTGCCAAATTTATGTGCTTTTTTTGTGCTATCTAATGCACAAAGATTTGATTTTTAAGCTCATTATCGTCAGGAAAAAAATAAAATTAAAATGTGGAGGTGCCAGCGCAAGCTAGTGACAACTTTCCTCCCAGTATACGGAGACACATCTTTTTGGTGCCAAATTTATGTGCTTTTTTTGTGCTATCTAATGCACAAAGATTTGATTTTTGAGCTCATTATTGTCAGGAAAAAAATGAAATTTAAATGTGGAGGTGCCAGCTCAAGCTAGTGACAACTTTCCTCCCAGTATACGGAGACACATCTTTTTGGTGCCAAATTAATGTGCTTTTTTTGTGCTATCTAATGCACAAAGATTTGATTTTTGAGCTCGTTATTGTCAGGAAAAAAATGAAATTTAAATGTGGAGGTGCCAGCTCGGGCTAGCGACAACTTTCTTCGTAGTATACGGAGACACATATTTTTGGTGCCGAATTTAAGTGCTTTTTTTGTGCTATCTAATGCACAAAGATTTGATTTTTGAGCTCGTTATTGTCAGGAAAAAAATGAAATTTAAATGTGGAGGCGCCAGCTCAAGCTAGTGACAACTTTCTTCCCAGTATACGGAGACACATCTTTTTGGTGCCAAATTTATGTGCTTTTTTTGTGCCATCTAATGCACAAAGATTTGATTTTTGAGCTCGTTATTGTCAGGAAAAAAATGAAATTTAAATGTGGAGGTGCCAGCTCGGGCTAGCAACAACTTTCTTCGCAGTATACGGAGACACGTTTTTTTGGTGCCGAATTTAAGTGCTTTTTTTGTGCTATCTAATGCACAAAGATTTGATTTTTGAGCTTATTATTGTCAGGAAAAAAATTAAATAAAAATGTGGAGGTGCCAGCTCGGGCTCGTGACAACTTCCTTCTCAGTATACTTAGACACATATTTTTGGTGCCGAATTTAAGTGCTTTTTTGTGCTATCTAATGCGCAAAGACTTGGTTTTTGAGCTCGTTATTGTAAGGAAAAAAATGAAATTTAAATGTGGAGGTGCCAGCTCAAGCTAGTGACAACTTTCCTCCCAGTATACGGAGACACATATTTTTGGTGCCGAATTTAAGTGCTTTTTTTATGCTATCTAATGTACAAAGACTTGATTTTTGAGCTCGTTATTGTCAGGAAAAAAATTAAATTTAAATGTGGAGGTGCCAGCTCGGGCTAGCGACAACTTTCTTCGCAGTATACTTAGACACATATTTTTGATGCCGAATTTAAGTGCTTTTTTTGTGCTATCTAATGCACAAAGATTTGATTTTTGAGCTCGTTATTGTCAGGAAAAAAATGAAATTTAAATGTGGAGGTAGCTCAAGCCAGTGACAACTTTCCTCCCAGTATACGGAGACACATCTTTTTGGTGCCTAATTTATGTGCTTTTTTTGTGCCATCTAATGCACAAGGATTTCATTTTTGAGCTTATTATTATCAGGAAAAAAATGAAATTTAAATGTGGAGGTGCCAGCTCGGGCTAGCGACAACTTTCTTCGTAGTATACGGAGACACGTCTTTTTGGTGCCGAATTTAGGTGCTTTTTTGTGCTATCTAATGCACAAAGACTTGATTTTTGAGCTCATTATTGTCAGGAAAAAAATGAAATTAAAATGTGGAGGTGCCAGCTCGAGCTAGCGACAACTTTCTTCGCAGTATACTTAGACACATATTTTTGGTGCCGAATTTAAGTGCTTTTTTTGTGCTATCTAATGCACAAAGATTTGATTTTTGAGCTCTTTATTGTCAGGAAAAAAATGAAATTTAAATGTGGAGGTGGCAGCTCAAACTAGTGACAACTTTCCTCCCAGTATACGGAGACACATATTCTTGGTGCCGAATTTAAGTGCTTTTTTTGTGCTATTTAATGCGTAAAGACTTGATTTTTGAGCTCATTATTGTCAGGAAAAAAATGAAATTTAAATGTGGAGGTGCCAGCTCGGGCTAGCGACAACCTTCTTCGCAGTATACTTAGACACATATTTTTGGTGCCGAATTTAAGTGCTTTTTTTGTGCTATCTAAAGCACAAAGACTTGATTTTTGAGCTCATTATTGTCAGGAAAAAAATGAAATTTAAATGTGGAGGTGCCAGCTCAAGCTAGCGACAACTTTCTTCCCAGTATACAGAGACACATCTTTTTGGTACCAAATTTATGTGCATTTTATGGGCTTTTTGAATAGACTACCGCGAAACCCTCCACGAATCATGCCTAACGAAGCTGGGAATTTGTAAACGATTTTCAAAACTACCATGTGATACCTTATTGACGACAAGTAAGATACTGTTAATGGCGTAGTATCGAACCGGCTTTCCGTTGGCGTTGCAGAAAATAATTATCGGAACATGAGAATTATGACATACGGATCAAAGTACATTATGAAGCAAAAGTGAATTATATAAAACATAATAGAAACACTTTCGAGGTAAAAGTTACGCATTGTGCATTTGTAACTAATTTGTTTCCAAAAAGTATGGAAAATCAGTTACATATCGTAAAGTTCATTATTGGCGTCCGGACAAAATAAAATACTAAAATTAGGTTCACCTAGTATCAAGTTGAATTTTTTTAATAGTTAAAAGAAATCGTATTGTTATACCCGTACTATAGATTGTTCATAGTGGTCGACGGAAGAAGTTTTTGGAAAGTCAGATTCCTCTTTTAAAATATGTAGAAGATGATATGAAGATATGATATCGATGCATGCGTGTATGTATGTATGAATGTTTTCTTTTTTTAAATAGAAAAAAATGATATTGACAACGAACAAAACTCATGCTCATTGTCATATCTAAACTTGGGGATTTTTTTAATATAATTAACGTGAATTAATTTTTGATAAAATAGTTTTTGGCCGATAACAACAGATGAAATACGCTTTTTGCATTCAATGGGGCAACTTAAGCTTGTTGCAGTAAATAAGTAGTTTTGATTTTACGAACGTTAAGGATTCCTACTGAGATCTCTTCCCCGACCTCAAATAACTTTTTACGAACAGAACATAATAATCTTTTCTTGTGCGAGATTAACATTTTTTTAAAGTGAATATCGAAATTACGAACATGATACCTAGTTGAAATGACAAATGTTGGCTGAGTCATTCGCTTATATAATGTCTTCTAACCTTTTAAGTGAGAATGTATTCTCTGATCGCGGATATCAATAATCCTAATGGGAGGAAGTAATTTTTTGAAAGCACATAAAAAGCACAAAATTTTACGATGCTTTTGAAATATTTTGTGGCCATTTAAAGACCTTTTACAGTAGTGGGGGTGCTGAATATCGAGATACCTAGCACCCCCACGAAAAAATGCATTTTCTGATAAAACCAAGAGAGCACAAAAATTATAAATTAAGCACATAAATAGCACATAAAAAGCACAATTTTTAGAACTGAGAAAAATTCAATTCGGACAAAGTGGGGGTTGTAGCTTTACGCAGCTTATTTATCACGTTTACGATGAGAATTACCCCGGAAGGAAAATGATTATAATATTAAAATAAAAAACAAAAAAAAATGCGAATATTTTACCGAAAGCCATACTTCGTGCTTCGGAATTTCATAAAACAATTTTTTAATAAATTTTAATCCAAATTAAACATTAGTTGTTTAAATTTTTTTTTTAATAATAAAATACGAAATAATAATTATTTGATATTATTATATATTATTTCGAAATATATTATTATTATTATGAAGGTATATTTATGGATAACTGCGACAGTCGAAATAAATGTTTCGAAGTTCCGTACAAAATTCTTTTGCGATCGTTTCGCGGATATACGATTTTTTGTCGCGAGCAAAATGAACGAAATAAACTAAAAACAACGATTGTACGGTAGATCTTCTGCTGCTTCCGTTTACTCGAGCAGAGTAAGTTGAATCCACTGTGTATCATGCTGCGTGATGCTTCACCGTACTTCTTTTTTTTTTCTTTTTCTCACTCGAGAACTTTTACTCTCGATTCTTCGTCGCGGGGCTCACGAGTGTACGAGTGCGAGAGATAGAAGAGATATGCGAAGAGGAAGAAAAAGATTAAAAAAAAAACGAGTAGGAAACAAAAAGTTTGATAAAATTTGTATGAGCGATACGTCATGTTTCCGGCCTCGCGAACCGACGCGGTACCTTCTCTCGTGTCCTCTCCACCTAACGGAAACGGAAGTCTCCTAGTGAACGAAATATAAAAATGTATATATCTATATATACATACGTTCTATGGAAATCGAGCGAAGAAAAAAAAACGGAAGACGCAAACTCTGTATTGCATTTCGGTTCGAAAGACGAGAAAAAGAACGAAACGCCTATTGCAGA
Source organism: Cryptus viduatorius (assembly GCA_964006125.1). NCBI lineage: Eukaryota > Metazoa > Arthropoda > Insecta > Hymenoptera > Ichneumonidae > Cryptus > Cryptus viduatorius. The sequence continues at coordinate 12,063,097 of OZ023227.1, read as the reverse complement.
ATTCGTATGAGGCGTGTTACGCGATCTACACACATACGTATCGCTATGCGGAGAGAAACGGAAAGAACGAACTCTGGTGTTTCTCTCCTTGTAGCTCTCGTTCGCTTCCTGAATATTTCATCGTCGCGAGGTCGTCGTCGTCGTCGACTCTCTTTCGCTTCACTATATTCGACGTACGCTGTTCAATGTACGTGTATCAAATCGATTCAAACGCGGTATGCAGATAGACGATACAGAATGGATGGATGAACGAGACGCGGCGAAACTCAATTCTTTTTTTTGTTTTTATACAAAATCGGTTACATCGGAGAGACAATCGAGTGGAGTTTGACGAAATGAGTCGTGTCTCGTGTTCTCCGCTTCGTCATGCGAGCAGTTTGTTACGAACGTTTGAAACTGAATGGTATCGACAGATGAAGCTTTTTTTATGAATACATCGCCACGAATAACGGAGATGAAATTTTGTGCCCTTAATTTTTTTTATTGCCGAAAATGTATAATATTAAAAATATAAGTAATACTTGTATTTTTTTTTTATTTTTTTTTAGTTGAAATTTATTACAAAAATTCTATCTTAGTAGTCAATTATAACATTTCATGAATAATGGTGTTACGTCCAAATCAGCATTTCCTCGGTAATTACCGTCAAGGAATATAATCCCTTTTTACACGTTTTGTACCATTGAGACGCTTTATTTGACTTATTCCCTTTCGAGTCTGACTTTTCGGAGAGTTACTCGGGATAAGGTACAGAGTGCGCCGTGTTAATGATTTAAATACCCGAACCAAAAGAATAAAAATCGCACGTGGAGAGAGTCACTGTCTCGTAGTACGAGTATAGTACAAACGTAGTAACCATATGACAGAAGTGTTTACTATAAAATTCTCTGATAAGACGCCGTACGCTCGGTGCGTCTCGTAGTGTAATTCGACCCGTACGTTGTCACTGTCCAACGCTCGACTCACGACCTTAGTACTCCTTACCAGAGGCCGAAGAGATCACTTATTAATTCACACTTTAATTTAAAGAATGTATACCCTTCGATATTTAATTTATCATGACGATAGAAATCGGTTTAATTGTTGAGTTAAGATTTTAAATAAATGTTATGGTGGGAAAAACTTACGTTGGTGATTGATGAGTTAAAATAAAATTAAAATGTCGATTTAAGTGTTTAATGTTGAATTTGATGAATGTAGTTGAAGATGATGAAGAATTTGGATTTCTTCTTCCTTCCTTCAAGATTTTCCAGTTGGTTGTGTAGAATATTTGAAGATGATGAAATTAATATTGAATGATTTTGAATGAAAGTTTTACGATAAATGCAAGTAAAGATAACATTTTAAAGACGAAGAACTTATAAAATTTATTTAATTATATTTTTTTATGTTTAGTTAATAACGATGTGACCCAAATATTCTATTTCATGCGCGATTTTAATATTATTAACGAAGTTTAGAGACCTTTTGGTTATTAACGATGTGTTGAAATTATTTTGTTATTATTGATCAATGAAATGTTGATGATTGACTTAATTGTCGATTATTACGTTTTTAGTTCAAAATTGATTATTAATTTATTGTTCGAGAAGTGCTGCACTCATTAGTGACAACGGTAATTTCTCGAATTGCTTCCTTCGAGACAGCCACACCGATTCTCGGGCTGTACGCTTGTATCAATGCGTGAGTTGCGTCGCTACTACAGTCCACGCTCCGTACTCTTAACTCGCCTTAACTTAACTGGTCCCTTATTTTAACTCGTTACCATGGTAACGAATTCCCTTAACTGTATTTCTCCTCAGCCCCTTTTCCCCACTCCAAGCGGGGGAAACCCCGCGCGCATACCCCTCGGTACCCCTACTCACAGGAACTGACCGGGAGTAAGGACGATAGGGGAAATACAGAATAGGGATCGGGTCCGGTCCCGTCGAGTTAAGAATACGGAGCTCGGATTGTAGTGTTAGAGCGATAAGCAAGCGTTCGATGATCACGTGAAAGAAAAAGATTCGTATTGCCCGGTAGTCTGGTTTAAGCAATGCGAATAGGTATTTCCGCTGGCGATACCACCCCTTTCGGTAATTCGAATAGTCACCAAGTCGTGTCCAAGTATGTGACCAGTACTATGCCAATGATTGAATATTTGGCTTTTACCAATTAACAGATGTTAGTTATTGTCCAATTATCGATTTTTTTATATTGAGAGACGATAATGAAATGACATGCAATGCCCGTGTTTCGGACTATCCTTCGCTCTCCACCTTATTCTCTATCCCGTTTTCTCTCATAAATGGTTATAAATATTGTAAAATTTGGCTATTTTAAAATTACGTTGGCGAATAAAATTTTAAAATTCGCCGGACGTAACAATGGTAGAATAATATCAAATGAAAAAACGAAAGAAATACATCGATACGGAAAAAACAGTTGCAGATACGTCGATTTTTTTTTAATTAAATATCATTATTATTATTATTTTGCTCCATAAATGAGCGAAAATTAAGGATCGAAGGGAATGTTGAATATTCTCATTAATTAAAAAATCTGAAATATATTTAACGTATAGAAGGGGCTAACAATATTGATATTCCATAATAGTAATTTTTAAAAATTTTTAAAAAATTAATAATTATGAATATTAGAATTAGAAAGAAATTAGCGAATCGATTATCGTTGAAAAAATATTACGCTGCCGATAATTCGATAATGAATTTTTTAAAAATTTTATTGATAACTTTGCAGTATCATTATTATTATGGAGAATTAATGTTTTTAACACCTCTTCTGCGTGATTTTTTTCCAATTTTATTTCATCGGAAAATATTCAAAATGTCGGCTCGTTATGTGACAAAGCGATGCACCATCCTAAACGTGAATTTTGTATCGTAACGAAAATTTAAATTTCCGAAGCTTCGGTCCTTAAAACATTAAAGGGGTTTGCAAAACATTTTATCATCTCCACAAAATTTGAATGCATTTTGTCGAAATGTTATTTCAACGCGGATTACTGCGTTTCGAAATTTTTATCGGAACGAAAATGCGAGAAAATTTCATCGATGTTTACGTTCGACGAGTTTGATACTCGACAGAGTATCAAACGAGGCGAACCGAGTATTACTCGGTATGTAATTTATATCTCTTCACTTTCATAAAAAGAAAAAAAATCGTCGATTCGAAATTGAATTTTCTATCGTTTCGTAATCGCGGTTCTCGGGAAAATTCACTTGTAACTTCGATTGATAAATCAATACGTTCCCGAGAAATTGAATCGGAAGACGGGAGATTTATTAATTATTACAGGGGGTGGAAAACACGGGGCGAGAAAGTTTAATCGAGAAACGTCGTCGGCTCTTAGTTGGGTAAAGTGCACGAGAGAATAATCGTGACGAAAAGTCGATAGTGAAACGACGAGACTACAGACACAGCCGACGACTTCGACTCGATAGTGCGGAGAGAGAGAGAGTGAAAGAGAGGGAGAGAGTGAGAGAGACTTGGAAAATCTCTTGAAATTCGCGATAGTGAGAAATTATTCTTACTGGTGTTCGCGGATGAAGACGGTGAGGATTCTCGCCGGTAATCGCCGTAATGAAATTTAAACCCTATCTGCCGGTTTACTCGGTGGCATTACCTCGGAAACTCTCGAAGAGAGTGAAACGCAATGGGGCTTTGCTTTGCGACAGTCGAAAGCTCCTTCCCACCCCTCTTTCTCTCGGATGGGTTATGTCTACACGATATTATAATTTATTATCTCACATTCCGATTCTCAATGGTTCTCCGTATCTCCCGATGAATTTCACCTACGCGCGGCGGCTAACGTTAGCCGCGATATCGTTACTATATATAGACACGAGAGAAGGATTTACCCGGAGACTCAGGGCGTATCCTCGTCCCCATACTTGAGTAATCCTTCGGTTAGGATTTCTGCGCCCTCGAGGATTACTCCCGGCAGCCAGTTGCTCGACTATAACGCGGGTAGGAGAACACGTTCTGCCGCCGTCCATTCGCAGCTCTGTTCATTTATATATATATGTATGTATGTACATATATATATATTTGGAAGGTATGTTTGCTTTATTGCGAAATTGGATCGCGTTCACGTGGGCCAAGCGGCTAATCGTCAATTTGTTGAACAGATCCGCTTCGATTAATAGGCACCGAAATTTCATGCTGTTGAATTGGGATTTTCGGTAAACTTCCGAATAAGATCATCGATTCGTTGCGTGTCAAAATATCGAAAGTATTGTTGTTTCACCGCAAGGAGGTCGAGGCGAGGCATCGAAAGAGAAATTATTATAGAAAAAAAAGCGACCTTGCGAAGTTGGAGGAACGATATTTTATTTATTGATTATCGCAGTTTTTTTTCCTTTTTTTTTACAATGTTTTTATTTTTGTCGTTCCATTCGATAGCTAATAAATTTTTTACGAAAAATTTGGTTAGCGACCAAAAAAAAATGACGAAAATATACAAAAATATACGATACCGAATTTTTTTTTTATTGTAACTTTTTACAAAAAATATTGCGGGCTGCACGCTCTGTCGTGAGTTTTCAAATTTTTTCGTCGTTCCGTAAAAACTCGAAAAAAAAAATTGAAATTTCCTACTAGAGACGACAAACGCCTCGGTTCTCCGGATATCCCGTGTAAAGGAAAGATTCCGCTGTAAAAAAATACCGAAAAAAGCTTTTTGCAAAATTGGTGGAACAAACGAAAATATTTTGTCACTCGTCGCGTAAAAGCTTCATGCGATTTATTTTATTTTTTTGTCCAGTGGATCATGTGCCTACCATTTAATACTCCATAGCGACAATCAAAGTCCAAAAACCGTGCGAGAAGCGATAAAAAAATATTGTTTTTAGCGATTACAATTTTCCGAAACTTCCGGAGCGCGTGAAACACGGGAAAGTCAACAACGGATTTAAAAAACTGTATATTTTTATGAAACATTTATTTGGTTCGTTTAATTGATGAAAAAGAATATACGTAGTGTTTGATCATCAATCGAACATGTTGATGATAGAAAAAAAAAAAACTATAGAAAATTCGGTGAGTTTGCCAGTAATTCAGTGAAGCTTCTCCGTGCGTGACGTGAACGAAACGGATCGTGAAATCCGGACGCGTGTTCGTCGCAAAGGCACAAGCGCGCGAGCGTCTTTTCCCGCAGGCAATACGAAAAAAAAAAAAAAAAAAAAAAAACAGATCCGGTCGAACCTTATTACGTGGCCCTGTGCCTTGTAACCTTCGACAAAACTCGAGTTTCTATCCGTCTCTCCCACGTACTTCTTTCCATGTTCGCTCGTGCTATATAACGTCCCAAGAACCCCGTATACGAAATTGGCAGTTTCGCGGATCCGAGAAGCCGAACGCCATTCAGCTTTTCTATCTTCTCGCGCGTAACCATAATACATATATCTGTATACGTCACCAGTATATCTATGTACCCTATATCCAAGGGAAAGAAAGAAAATTGTGGCACGTGCCCGATGTAGCCGGGCATCAATTTTCCCAGGAGGACTTGCGCGTCTGGCGTGAACAGTCGATTCGCTCATCGATGTTTCACGATATACTGGCGCGCACCCCGAGACCGCGATTCCTATTCTTCTTTATATTCAACTTTCATCGACTTCTTACATGAATTGTTTTTTTTTTTTTTTTAACTCAAATAATGGAATATAAACATTTTTAATACAGCATATTATCAATCAAAAAATTAACATTTTTTTATGACATTTTACGTAAAAATTAATTTTATACCTAATTTTTAAAGATTTTTTTTTTTTTACGAAAAAAATTGATTATTCTTCGAAAACCACTTGAAAATCGCGATATCGAAAATTCCTAAATTTTATCGGCGATTATTTGACTTTAGCTTCGCAAAATAGGAAAATTTCCTTTTTCCACATCAATTCGCGAAAACACCGTAATCGCGAGTTCCGTAAATTACAGTCCATCCCTCTCAGAAAATAGCCCTTGACGGGTAGTATAGCTCGTGCGCAATCGTCAGTCTCTAATGGTCGGTTTCTCATTCGTATCCGTAGGGTCACGCGAGAAGTCCACTCGCGAGGGCTTCGATCCTCCTCTGAAAACGCGTTTCCTTCCTGATCCCAGTCGCTCGCGTGTTACGAACGACGGCTGGTTAAGCACCATTTCCCTTTTGGCTTGTAGAAGTTTCGGCACGCAGAGGGTGGGGGGGGGGGGGGGGGGTGGGGGGCTTACACACAGGTCGTAAGGAACATCTGTCGCTGCATGCGCTCTTCGTGGAACCAAAGATATAACCCACATATATATAAACCAACGAGACGCGCGAGAGGAAGAAAGGAATTGCGACATTGAGAGAGAGATACCAGTGAGGGGGTGGATTGCGAGTGAGAAGAGGCGGAAACGTAGAATCGAGCGTTCTGCAAAGGCAATGAGGGTGGAATAGTCCTCGCAGACGTTTCCATCCCGAACTCTCCCCTCCCCCTCCACCCCACAAAAGCCACGAAGTTACGGGAATCGCAGTTGAAATTCACTGCCAGTGGTCTCCCCGAGTCTCTGGCTTCGCACAGAGAAGCTTCTCGAACCCCGAAAACTCGTCAGACTGTCGCGAGTGCGAAGGGAAATAGGACTTTTCGAGGTGAAGTGCATACAATACACTGCTACTATACTATATACTGTGTACCTATAGATAATGGGGAGAGAGAGTTCTAAGCTCAGCGAGCCATTCGCACTGCCTTCCGTTTTTGGTCTTTATTCGTCCTCAGCTTGTCGCAATTCAGCGAAACGCAGTGAATGCGGTCTGGAAAACGGAAATGTGTGTTTCCAAGTCTCATTTTGTTGATTTTCGGTAAATTTGGACGTTTTGTCGAGTGGTCAATATTAGGCTTAACGAAGAGCTTGCAGCTGAAAGGGGACGGTATTTCACCGCATAGCTAAGATGGGAATTTGGAGAGACCTCCCAAACTTCTGATTATCCTGTATCTATCGAGAATATTCGAGAATATCTTGGAATTCTATGCGTATGTATTAGCGATCAATTGTTGCTGAATTGCCAGAACCGGATGATCACGAAGATGCACTCTTAGTATCAGCTATGCGGAGAGATATTCGAACGGTATGGACCAAACTTCCGCTTTGACCCCTACGCGGTTAGTGTTTTGTGTGGATAGAGTTTAGACCACATTCACCTGATGCGGATTCTCCATTCAACGAGGAAAACATACAGCGAAGAGGGCGTGAAAACGATTTGCATAAATTTGCATTAATCGCCACGGGCAACTTGTATGCATATTCGCAGAATATACCTACACGTGTATAGAGAAATTTGATGATGCGAACGAAGACTTTTACGAGGGAAAAGAACATTTTTTCGATTTTTAAGGCTTTCGCTATGCGTAGGAAAAGGCTTTCGATCTTTTGAACGATCATCATAATGGTGAGCAGATTTTCCAAGTCTAAATAAACGGTTTTTCATTTTCTTATCGCTACATGAAGTATGATAAAGGAAAATATTGAAATGGTGGAAGAACCCGTAAATTTTCGATTAATATGGCGTCCAAAGGCACTGAAATTCTTGGAAGGAATCTTAAAGATTACCTTAAAGGTTCTTGAATTACTTGGTTGGTCGGTAATTAATTTATATTTATTTTTTCCTCAAGTTTCGACTTCTTAATACTTTTGAAAATAATTTTTCAAAATTTTCAGCTGTATTTCGGCTTTTTAGCGGCCGCTAGCGGTTGATAGTCTGATGATTGTGATGCTCGCTAAATCGATCACATGCTTCGTGTTCGCGATTCGATCTATTAGTTTTCAAGGCCCAAATAATCTTTCAAAATTCCCAAATTTATCAAAAAAATGTTTCATTATTTTTTGTCTGTCCGTCTGTATTTATAAACCAAACGCTGTAAAAGTGACAAATTCGTTGCGTCTTATTCTCGAAGGTATTACAGCAAACGGTTCAAGTATAGAGTGGCCGTCGCTCTTTTCGATAACATCACATCCGCCGTATCCTCTCGTCAAACTCATTTTCTCGAAAATTGGCGACGTTGTGTACCAAAGAGTAGCGGGCGTCAATTTTGAATACATTTGCGTTAATTGCCATCCACTACCCGTCGAAGCTTTTGATCAAAGTGTTGGAAATATTTTGCGTATTCCCTGTAGTCGGCGGCGGTCGGGTTGATAGTGAAGCAAGAATTGCCGGCATAAGGCCGGTTGAACAGTTATATATATAGTTATATAAATTGTGAAAGGCGAAAGAGAGGAGAGCCGCGCGTAGGTACTTTGCTACTCGCGATGGATGCAAAGTGCTCAAAGCGCTACCTCTCGCGTGAATATATATATATACGTATATATACATCTATATATATGTATCCTTGTACACGCTACCGCCGAGAATTTTTTTTAATATTATTTTCACTTCCTCTATAGCTTCCAGGACGAAATTACCTTCCGAGTCTAACTCTCTATCCTTTCCTCTACCGCGTCTTTGATGTCTGGCTTGTTATAGACGAGTAAATTCCTCACTCGACAGCCTACCTGTGCCACGAGCTTTCACTATATTTTCACAGGACTAATACCCGTCATGCGTGTATCATTGGAATCCTAAATAGTCGAAAAAAAAAAAAAAAAACAATTTTTGATCCCAAGAAGCCCCTGAGCCCTTGCAGATCCTCAAGGATAAGGTATGCCGATTGCGCGAATCCCCTGACAAACGAATCAACTTACCTCAAGATTCTTCCAATTTGTCAGACAATTGCTTCAAATCAAATGTATCGATTCCGAATCACATGAAAAAGATATTCCAGAAATATGGTAGCGATACATGAAATTCCGTATTTTCATACATTTGATAAATTAATCAGAATTCGATATATGTTTGTCATAGATTTGCGAAAATGTATTTTAAAATACATCCCTAATGGACCATTTTTGTGCAAAATTAGCCCTGCGAAAGTGATGAACAGTTAGTTGGGCAAAATAATTTTGAGCAGAAAAAAGATTCTGACACCTTGCTACTTGTTTTCTAAATGAATCGCTAGAATTCGCGGAGAATTCAGCGATTTATTTACTTTGCATTGTGTGATTAAGTAAAAGACATACAAATGCTTTACAACTGATTGAATCAGAATCAACGTGCTTCATTTTTCATCTCAAATGTTTATTCCCTGAAGTTCCTTATCGACATTGTTATCTCTTTACCGTAAAATCTGCATGCAGCATCCGCCGCTCTTCCTCGTTATTTTAAACTTCAACTTCGTAAACTATCCGGTAAATCATTTTCCTTTATCACAAGTGCTCTCGCTGCTCGAACGGAGAAACCGTAGAAACTGCGTCCCCAAAATTTTAACCTTACGAAGTTATGATTTACAAGGATTCATCCTGAAAGTGGCCTCGAAATTGCATCGTCAGATCTTTCATCCGCGTTTCCATAGTGTAATCAAACTTCGTCGTTTCTATTTTGCCATTGCTACCGCGGATATACTACGCGCAGAATTGGAGAGGGTTGGGTCTAACCAGTTTGGAGAAAGGAAGATGAAGCAGGGAGGCAGAGTTAGTAAAAGCTGCGGAAACTATAGCGGCGGCGAAACGCTCGAAGCGTGACACTTTAACGTGACCTGTGTGGAAGCGCGGGTGCTGCAAGCTCACTTCGGAAGAGGTATATAGCCTTTCGCAGTGACGTTCACAGGCGTTTCTCACACCGTGAGTTCACTCGCTCTCCCCCCTGAGACAATGCGCCACCGGTTCGTTAATGGATGCAATTAAAACGTATAATGGCTCGCGTCACGGGCGTCGACCTAGACGTCGCCTTCCACCGTTGCAAGGTTATCGCTTCTGGCATTTCGCTCGGTTATACCGATGTGTGTTCCTATATTATTGCCATTGGTGCCGTTGTGTGCGTTACTACCCGCACGACGTTCCCCACCGCATCGTTGAGGAACTTTGTTGAATGGTATATAATTGTGGTCGGTGTACACATAAACTTGGACCGGACTGCAACGGAGAGAGTCAGCCGTAACGGGTACTTGTGAGCTTCGAGTATCGATTCTGAGACCGAGAAGTTCGCGTGTAACTAGGAAATTCTGTAATATTGCGCACTATCGAAACTGTAGTATCTCTGTATACTTAAGGAAATAGAAGTTCACAACATATGTTAATATCAGTCAATACGGAAATTGAAAAACATTCAACATTTGATCTGAAGATTTGATTGAGATGAGTGGAAAGTCCTCGGAAGGTAAAACAGATTATCGTCAATAACGAAACGTTTTATCGTTGATTTATCTTCGATGTTTTGGGGAAATGATGGCTGTAGTCGTTGATAAAACGTTTTGAACAACAAAAAATTTCACTTCCGTTTTCGAAAATCAATTCACATTGATTCAGTTAAATTGATCGTCAAAATCATACAATTTTGACTTATATCAAGTCGCAAAGTTCCATGCAATTCTACGAAGTTGAAGAGCACGCGATCATTATTATCTCTGAAGATAAACTTCAATAGATTCTCAAATTTCAAACGACGCAACGTATCGCTCGAACTTCATTACCGCGGGAAATGAGAGGAAGAGGGGTTCTCGCGAAGTTGGAGTATCGATTCTGATGGCGGAAAGTTCGCGTGTAACTTGGAAATTCTGTAATGTTGCGCGGTATCGGGAATCTATTATTTCCGCATGGGTATTGGCGGAAACAAAAGTCTCAGAGAATCTTAATATCGTTTGGGGGTGAAAAAAATCTTCGATTCCATAAATTATCAGGAGTATCGATTCTGATGGCGGAAAGTTCGCGTGGAACTTGGAAATTCTGTAATGTTGCGCAGTATCGGGACTCTATTATTTCTGCATGGGTATTGGCAGAAACAAAAGTCTCAGAGAATCTTAATATCGTTTGGGGGTGAAAAAAATCTTCGATTCCATAAATTCGTCCTCTAAAATTCGTTTGCCACTGATCGCGATCTGTGAAGTTCCACAGACCTTACGAACCCCAAAATCATTATTTTCCCGCAACGCAATTTTTCCTAAAATCTTAAATTTCACCCGACGCCTCCCTTCTCCAGATATTTAATTTCCTCAGAAAATGAAAATTTTTTATCCTACAAGCAGATATTCCAGAGCTTTAATATATCTCTTGTTCCGCGCGCATCAAGAATCCCTGTGAGGGGTTCGTTTGTAAATTGTAGACTCAGTATGAGAATATCTCGCAAGTTGAAGCTCAACCACCTCGAGAGTTAGAGAAACGTATGAAACGAGGTAAACGTCAAGGATGTAGAAATGATATAAGAGACAAGGGACAGAATATCGTGGCACTCGACGTTTGTGAGAAAGTATACGAGAAGTGATATGAGAATGGTACATCTTCATGTCTCAGCCGCGCAGTCTATGTAACGGAAGGGCTACGCAGAGAATAGAAATGCCGCAGTACATTTTGCTTGAAACGCGAAAACGCTTACGTATCCATTTCTCCTTCAGACGCCGTTCTCTCTTCTCGCCGTTTCTCATTTTACCCTCAGTGTCTGCGATGGTGCTATCCGCCGTGTTTACAAGTTTCCTCCGTCGCTGCTGTAGCTTAGCTGCGAGACGATATCTATATCCAACCAGAGTTATCTGCTACATGTATATATCTATGTATATAGTCAGCCGTAACTATATACTATATATATATACGTAGTCACTGGTTGAAACTCTCAACAGGATGCTTTCAACATCCTGGGAACGAAAGGTGTACCTGACGTGCTTCGCCATTGCAACAAGAATTTTCGTTGCATTTCCTGTCCGACAGTCTGGACGTTCCGTGTATACAGTAGGCGTTTGCTCGCGCGCCATGTCCTCCGTGCGATGTTACCCCGAGAACGAGCCCCGAGACGTTAATCCGATTGCCATCGTCGTATTAAGCATATCGTCTACGCCAACGCTTCACTCTGCTCACACAGATGAATGCGTTGCACACACATTCCAACCCCGGAACAGAATCGTCCGTAGTGGAAATGGGAGTTCGTTAACCGGACAACGAAGTGAGGCAAAAGCTGATTTGGTTTTCCCAAAATACCACCAGAGAGTGGCAGACATGTAGGATTTTAGTCTATTTGCCTCCATAAGCTTCGTTCATACGAGAAGACTTCCATTCTCCCGGTTTATACTCACGAAATTAATTCCGCTATTGTTTCAAATTTATAACGTAGCTACATGGATGTAATAAAATGTAATGCTGTAATGGCGAGATTACAGGACTCGCTAATTCGCAATGCAGCGTCGAAGTAACGAGAACCACTTAGTCGTCTGCTAATGACCACCAATATAACTGGATGACTTTCCTGGTGGCCGGATAATAATAATAATGAAAAAAGAAAAAAAAAATATGAGAAAAAAAAATCGATTGCCAATGGTAGCTGCAACTGCCGGTGAATCGAGTCGCATGCACCCCTCTCCCCTGGAGGGGAATAATATTTACGCGAATTCTCGTAAAGCTCACGATTGGCTCCCAGTCAAACGGGCGTACGGGATGCTAACTCAACCTCTTTCCCATCCGATGGTTCCGACGCTCACAAACCAACCATCCCCGCTGGGCTCGCGCGCCTCTCTCTCTCTCTTTTCTCTCTCTTTTTCTCTACCCCTCTCTCTCGAGCTTTTCTCGTAAAAGCTTTTGGCCCGGCGACACGACCGCTTCGTGCTTTTGCATTTTATCTCGTTGGAGGGTGGAACTGCGAAAGTCCCGTTCTCGCACTGTACTCAACGATCCTACTGTATACCGGTATACGCCGTACACAGCGCGTAGTTATAGTAACGCGGTAACGTATACGTTCGCAACTTTTTACGCTTTACGTTCGCTACTACTGTACACACGGAACCACTGGGCAAAAGCGTGCGCTATCTCACGAACAACCCGTACCTTTTGCTCGCTATTATTGTCTCTCTTTTTATTTTATTTTTATTTTTTTGGTTTTTTTTTTGTTCATTGCGAAGTATACTACGAAACGCCACCTACCTATGCCTGTTACATTTATATCTATCTGAGAATTGAAAAAAAAAAAAAAAAAAGAAAAAAAATTCTCGCACTAAAGGAGAGGAAATGATAGCACCGAAATACAGTTTCTCGGTATAGGGAAGTCGCGTTGACTGTGCTTCTCGTTTTCACTGCGTTCGTCTTTTCGACCGTTTTTCGCAGTCACGTCGAAGGATTTTTATGAAGGCGGTGGGGAGATTTGAGGGAAATTTTTTTTTGGGAAAGCAGCTTTACTAGAGATGCGCCGCGATGTTAATTTCTGGTTTGCGTCGATTCATCAAAAATCACCGTTAATTTACCGTTTATTTTTTTTTACGCAATTTTTTGGACGCAAAAATTCGACGCTTATCTCTAAGCTTTGCATATATCCCAATTAGTGGGGAAATTTTTTTTTTTTATTTGATCCTTCAAAGGGTTTTTTTCGGAGTGTCCTTCGGATATACCTTCGCTTCCTGTTGAAAAAGCTCTGCCTCTCGGTAAAATACTGTTTTCAAAAATATCAAACGCTAATGATGTTCCACCGTAGTGACGAACAAAAAAATCCAAAGTAATCTCCCCTCGGGATCCCAGTGCTCGTATTTTTCTCTCGTCCGGTTAGCGCAAAGAGCTGCGAGCTCGACGCACGATGGAATAAAAAAAGAAATAAAAAAAAAAAACATTGGACGAAAGCTTTTTTTACGGCAGGATTCAACAAAGCTTCGAGAAACGGCGAAAAAAAAAGGAAGAAACCGCGGAATAGTCAGCTACCGCGAAGTAAGCATAAAAATAGAAGAAAGCGGTGCGAAAAAGCGATAATAAAAAAATGCGCAAACACCTCGACGGTCGATATCCTTCATTTTTTTCCATCTCTCACGTTTCATTTGTGAATGAAAAAAAAAAAAAAAAAATGGATGCCGACATTTTTCACTGTTACTCAGAAAAAACAGATATGACGAGTTGCATAGGTTTTTTTCAACCCCCATGAACTCGCGGCTATTTATTTATTTTATTTTTTTTTATTTCGAATGACCCGATAAAAGGTTTTCTCGCGGCTGTCTCCGTGAAAGACAGTGCACAAAGTTTATCGACGTCACGAAACAGTTTGGAGGATGTGGCGCGAGAAAGCCTCAGGTATACTGCTCGGGTTCTCCTATAAACGTGGGTGCGAATTCTGGCTTCTGCGGGGTACGGCCTCTCGGATATGGCGTCGAATATAATGGCTCGCATAACCGAAGCCTGTTCTGTTCTCGTTGAGAAGCTACGAGCTTCTGGATGCTCGTGGTAACGTGTGCGTTATATACGTCTATAACTTTCACCCGAAGGCATATTGCGGGGTGAAGTTCGCACAGCGGTTCGACACAAAGATACAGTGGGCGGGAGGGAGAGAGAGAAATAGCCGAAGCCGGAGAGACCAGATCCTTTCGACGTCCTTCCATTATCGCGGGCTATATAACGCGTACGCTATAACTATAATGTAGCGCGGGTCGGTAGCGTTGCCTCCGCCTCACCCCGTTTGTTCGCAAAAGCTTTTATGGCACCGTTTCGAACGAGTTTCATAGTGCCACAGTACAGTACACGGGGGTTGAACTTTATCGGCAGGACAGACGAGGCCTCCGGTTATACTTTGACAAGGCTTCCTTTCATCTCGAGGATCAACCCAAGACGATGGAAGCTTGTAAACACGATAGCTCTCTTCCACACCCACACCGCCCCCTCCCACTCCCCCCCCCCCCCCTTTCTCTTCATCAGGTTGGAGTGAGATTCGATTTAAAATACATTTTTCTCAACGATTTATGATAGGTGCTGTCGTAAAGAGATCACGAGATAGGAAACGAGCCGATGGAGATAGTCATTTAAAAAAAAAAAAGGATGACGAGAATTTTTTGTTATATTCAATAGATTTTTCGAAAAATGTTTTGGTCCATAAAAAAATGATCTTACCGTGCATTTTGATAGAAAAAAAATATATATTGCATTTTTTTAAACAATTCTTTATTTTTTAGTATTGTTGCAATGGCAAACATTTCGAAAAAAAAAAAAAAATTTGCAATTGCCGCGAGTCTCATATGTCGATGTTTTTCGGGTCGCGTATCTTATACAGAAATTATAATCTGCAGCATCTGTTCAGAAATAAAAGTTTACATGGAAATTATTTGTGTGATTCGGGTTAAAGGTCAAATATCGTAACTAATGTGAAATTTCCTTCTCTGATTTTGGAAGCGAAATGGGGTCTTGAAAATTGGACTATTCTTATCCGCGCCGCGATTCTATCCACCGGTTGGGTCGCTGCTATTTCAAATTCGCGTATATAAGTTCGAGTGTATTGGTACGTAGAGCCGCGGTATATATATGTATAATGCAAATATTATACTCGCATACGATGGATACGATGGCCTTTAGCAGTATAACACGTATGAATGGCGGTCGTTCAGAAGCGGAAACCCGAATACACTTCTCTCTCGGTGATCGTGACGGCGGACACGGACCGCTCCGAGTCTTGAATGTATAAAGAGGCGAGAGGAACGACATGCGACAAGAGGATATGAGAATATAGCCACAGTGTGCAGAGAAGTCTGCGAGATTCGTCGCTACGACGGAGAACCTCGTCAACCGGAAGTCCCGGAAGTCGATCGTGCCGTGAGAGCGAACCGTTATGTACCGTTCACCCCTATAGTTTCACAATAATAATGTATATACCTCCTAATATGATGTATTCCGCACAAACAGAACGATAATCTTCTCAATAGCGGTAAACGTCGACAGATTGAATAGAGGAAATTAAAAGTTAATCCAATTAATGAATATTCAATATTTTTTTGAAAAATTACGATTTTTTTTAACAGGAATTAAATTAATATTAATAAATAATAATAATTATTATTATTATTAATATTCATTAATTTATTCGTGAGCGACGAAAATCATTAAAATTTCTTTGAATATTAATTAATAAAAAAAATGATTAAATCATAATAACATTAATATTTTTACTATTATTATATTATTTTTATTATTTTTCCATGAATTAATTGGGTAATTATCGCAGAAGGAAATCTTATGATTTAGTTAATTCGCGATTTGTCGGTCGCCCCATAACGAAAGGTCCCGATGGGATTAAATCGTTGTTTTCGCAACTCTCGGCGGCCCAACAAATGGACAAAGCACAAGCGGCTTTAATTTAATTATATTCAACGTCGAATGAAAATTTTGTTTTCACAATGTGTTTAACTGCAATCGTTATTTTCGTGATTTATTAATATGGCCCCCGATTTCGACATGAAAACGCCATTACGCGTTAAGTGCAATCCTCTCGTGAACTCGTTTTACCGGAACTTGAAATCATTTTTACTGCAAACCACACGCGTCCGTGACCCGCGCGGACAGCGCGAAGTCGAGAGAAAATTAGAGAGAAAAAAAAAAAAAGAACGACACAATTACGATCTTTGCGTTTTGTAATATTCGCTTCTTTTTTATCTCTCACTTCTGTCGTTTCTCGCTGTTTCTCATCGTCACGCTATCTTTTCTCACTTTTATTATTTTCTCTGCGTTTCTCTCCCTGTATCACATATTTCGCGCTTATATATTTAACCACAATTGCAGCTCGTAGTTCTCGCATACTACACGGTACGGAGGGTTTAACTTGTGTAATATTGTTATACTTTTTCCTTCTCCGCGATACTCAACTCGTTTGTTCGCTTCACCCCCGTGCCGTCCAACGCTGAGAACAAACCAAACGTTACATGCTTTTTCTTTGCATTGTTTCTATTTCACTTTTCATTCTGTAAAAGAAAAATCCATTGAGGTTTTTTTTTTTAGTGATTGTGTTGAACTTAAAAGGCGTTTCAGGATTATAAACCGTAAGCTTTCTGTTACGTTGAAAACATCGGAATGACGCAATTTAAATTTGAAAAAAAAAAAAAAAAGAAAAAATCGTCGATCTTTTTTTTCGCAATAACATTAAAGAAAAAACCAAAAATATATATATTTTTTTCGTAATTATCGCGTAATTTATAACTCTGTCGTTGACCATAATTGAATAATATATATAATTAACCACTATTAACTATAACATTGATTAAATTTCTTTAAAAAAAATCACTAAACAATTAATGGTTATTTCTCAAAATAGTTTTTCGGAATTTAATACCTCAAAATCGTATGATCTCGTATTTCGTACACACGTGAAACTGTACACTCGTATGAAATACGAGACCATAACCCGCGTTGTAGTCTTTTCTATCTCATTCGTTCATTTTCATCCCCGTGAACCGACGAGAAAGTACCCGGAGTACGTAGATATACGCGAATATCCGTGTACAAACGTACATACCGAATAATTTCGCTGTGCGGTAGCCACTGGAATTTCGTAAATTACAAGGGCCGAGAGGAGTGGCACGACCAGTTCGTACGTAGTACGTTTCTCTACTCTGTTTCTCCCTTTACTTTTGCACAGACGAGAAAGCGCGGGGTTACCGTGCGGAGTAATGAAAGTGGATGAAAGTGGAGAGTCGAGACCGGGGCGTCGTAACTCGCGTAGGTACCGGGGTTCCTAGACGAACGACGGCGAGGGTACAGCGGGTTGGGAGTGGGAGGAGAGGGAATGGCAAAGAAGGAACGGAGAGGAAGCCGAGGCGAGCAAGAAGAACGAGAGGAAATTGTAGAAGAGAAATAGATGCTGGAAAAGGGAAAAGCGGGTAGGGGGTCTCTTGCCGTCGCTGCATATAGTACAGAACTGCTTCGAAGAGCCCGGCTAACTCTCGGGAATAAGGGATGAGAGAAATGCGAGAGAGCGCGAGAAACGCGAGATCCAATAAGAGGAGCGCATGGAATGAAATAATGTGATTGGTTTGACTGCAATAAAGTAGATAAAAAATAATAAAAATTCTCTAAAGATTATACTCACGAAATTTTTAAAAATTGTTTAAATATGGAACTTTATAATAATTTTATTATTTCGATAATAAATATTAAATATCGTTAAACATTTTCACGAAAATTACAAAAAATCGATCTAATTATTATAAAAATCGAAATAATTTCATCTATTTTTCATAATTTCAATGATTTTTTTTTTCGTATCGCGATCTGCGAATATTTTTCGTAGCTACGAAAAAAAAGCTATACTACGATATCTGAAAACGGTACCTTTTTTTTAATACAATTGCGCGGCTATTTCGATAATTGGAGCATTAATTGTTATTATTATCGTTTTTGAATTTATTGCTGCAACCCCGCGATGTAGTGGAAACTACGACTCGGAGAATTCATTGCTTTTGTTGTCGACTTTTGGCCATTAAATTTTTTTCCGCGAGGAGAAAAACAGATACGAAAGAAAGTTGATAATGAGAATGAAAGAGATTAGAAGTCGGTGGGAAGGTAGTTGCGAGGAGGAGACTGAAAAATCGTGGTTAGGGGGGATGCGGGCGTGCAGCAGGTAACACCGGAGAGCGAATAAAAAAGACGAGCATTTAATTTAAATCGCCCCTTTTGTCCAAAATGGAATTCGAGCGTACGACGGTCGTAATTCAACGATAAGCGAGAGAACGCGGGGTGCGAGAGAGCGGCAATAGGGTTGTTTGAAAAACTCGGGAGTCCAATCTTCCCGGTCGAATCCCCGGCGACGTGGTAGAAGTGGCGAGGCACACAGGCGCAGCAGAGGCCTCGAACGACTATCGGTACAGCTGTATCGTAAATTCACTCGATTCTACTCTCAGTCAGGCAAACGAGCAATAAAGGAAGAGAGTGGATGGAGCGGAGGAACATTGCGGAACGTGGTGCGAAAATGTCTTTCTTTTTCGACATACCCACCCCTCATCCCTACCCTCTCCCCCTTCTCTTCGCAGGTTGAGTTCAATTTATCGTTAATCGGTTAAAAGCCACTGGGATAGTAGTTTCATTTCCGCTCGTGACGACACTACTCCGTCGAGTCTTAAATAGTTTGATCACTTTGTTGGCGAATTATCGCCGATCGTTAATCTTCCCAAATAGGAAAACTTATTTACGATCGCGAAGAAAGTAAAAAAAAAAAAAAAAAGTTCAAGTATCCTATAAAAATCGAAATCGACTTAATTTTTTTTCAAATTAACACATTTAAGGTCTTATAATTCTGCGACGCATTACTTACATAAATATCGATTATGTATTACCGACAATTATCCACAACTTACGAAACCCAACGCATATGAAACTAATTATTTTGCATCTGATTCCGCGATCTTTTTTTTTCGATAATAATAATAATAACATTGAAATTTTTAAAATGTTATTATTTACAATTATTATTATTAATTATTACTAATAATCAAAGAATGGCGCCATATTTTATAAATATTTACTTATAATTCGTATTACGTGAATTCGACTCCATATTGAATGTCGTCAGGTTGAATACAGATGTTCTTTTCACAGTTGATTGAACATTCCGAATACAGGACTATCAATCATCATTTATATCGAGAGGGGTAAAAAGGGTCTGCAACCCTTGTGATACGCTATTATATACATCGATAATATATATAAATATATATATATATACTATATATAATGCGAATACATACGCACAGTGTAGTGGAAGCAAAGTGGAATAATCGAATTTCTCGGGTTCTCGCCTCCTAGCAACCCTGCAAGCATTTACGGAAAGTCTGGTTAGAGACTTTGCCTCCGCAGCAACCACAGAGCCGCAAACTCGGAGAGCTTTCGGCATAGGAATATATATATAACAATATATAGGGGGAGAGACCGATGGAAGCTTCTCGTCGAGCTGAGAAGCCCTTTTGCTCCGAATTCACGGTAACGAATTTTTCCCTGTTGACGCGAAAGTGCTCTTTCCGCGGAAACTTTTTTTTTTTTTTTTGTCACGTCGCCCACTACTTTGGAATGGGTGCGCGCGTATGTTTTGCACAGAAATTCGAGAGCTGTCGAATTTATATACATATATATATATATATATTCTTGAGACGTTTTCTTTTCATCCACCTTTCTTCCGCCCGAATCTTCGAAACTCCCCGACGGAAAACTCCTTTCCGAGGGATGCTGGGTACACCTGGCGCGACGAGCCATTCGTCCCAAAGTCTTATCCGCGTTTTCCCCGATGCAGAAATTTCTCGTAGCTTCCGCGTGGGCGAGAGGTTCGCGTTACGCCTGGAAAACTCTTGGCGCCTCGTGTTCGTCGCCGACGACGCGAAAGTTGAAACGCCTCGAAAAAGCCCACGGGGAATGACAATGCGATGCCGATTATCGTTGCTCTCGTTTTCGAGACGCGCAAACTGGCGAAAGAGAGCGAAATAACCGGGGAATTGTCGGAGGAAACTCCGACGAAAAGTCTCGGGATGAAATCCGCGGATGAGACGAGGCGTGGATGCTTTTCCACGACTGAAATGCTGCGTCGTGACTGTCAGACCGGAAATGCAAAAGGACTCCTAAGGGGCTTTATATGACATAGCGAAGGGCGGTAGGGAACGCTATGCGATAATCGCAAAGCTCCCAACGACGTTGATACTAAACGCTAAGGATATTCAAGTTTTAGACCCCCCCGTCGCTTGGAGACGACGGGAGGGACTACAAACTCGCGATGGTATGGGTACTGTATATACACTATTACTATATATGTATATAATGAACGTTTCGACGAGGAGACGAGTTCCCCCCCTTACATCGGCTATAACGGCCTCACGTTCCGTATTAAGCGGATCGTGTAATCGTGTTCCGGTCACGTGGCAGAGTTTGTACCGTTTCTTGAGCTCCACGGCAGAAGCTTCTTCGGTGTTTCACTCACGTCGTTACTATCTGCGATCTTCGCGACGCGAAATCCTCGACGGAGTAACGCACACCTACGCGAATCTTCATCGATATTAGCCAATAACAAAGTTTCGCCATTAGAGAGCAATGGAACGGATAAAAAAAAGTGTCCCGCTTTTTTTTTTTGCCATCGACGATATTGCTACTTTGACATCGAACGATATTGCACGTCGAAATCGGTAGTTTCGTAATTGAGAAATTTAATTGTATGCAACGAATTTCGTTTGTATTGTCTGTCGAGTTTCCGCGAAGTTGCAATTTAATGAAACGTCTGGAGAATTTTTTTATCGATGTTTTTTTTTCGATCCGAAAATTGATAATGGAATTTTTCTTTATAGATTATACGCTCTCATTTACTTTTACTTAAAAATTTTTTTTTTTTTAATTCCGCGATGAACTCTTTAAAATTTCAATAGTAAAAAAAAAGTATTGTTATTAAGTTTTTTTTTATCTGTGAAATATCAAGGGAACGTTTTTCTGGAGGTCTCAATCGACACTTTTTCCCGTGATAATTGGCGACAAATGTAAAAATGAAAAAAGACTATAAGCCACTTAGTTAGGCGAACGTGAAAAGCTCGAGTAGTTTTATCGTACGACGTCGAGAGAGTTAATAACTTTCGCATGAACGAGTAGATGAGACTGCCGTGTCGCCGCGAGAACGAAGTACGCGGAACGGTTTAAAGGCAAAAGTTACAGAAGCGTAGTTGCTGTACAGATGCCGGTTTGGGGGATGAAAAAAAATGAAAAAAAAAAAAAAAAGTTTCGTAATAATCGCACAATGCCAGTTGCGATGTCTGCTGGGCTCGTTAGAGTTTCGAGAGTCGCCGACGAACACCCGGCGTCCATTTCTCGTTCACGAGTTTAGGGGGATATCTCGCCCCCGAAAAGTTTCGCGATCGAAGATCGCGACATTGTAGCTGTATACAAATATATATGTCTATCGTTTCGTATCGAATTTCTTAATATAGTATCACCGATAAAAAAAAAAAAAAAAACATCGCAAAATTTATCTCCGATATATTCTGCGATGTATTTTCGTCGAAAAGTTCTATGTTTCGTAAATATTTCCTCAATTATACTATATGACGAAATATTTAATAAATTATTGATTAATATATTAATTAAAAGAAAAAAATCGTAAATTTCGTATGATTTTTCATGTGAATTATGCACTTTATAATAACTTCATTATAACTCGTAACTCATAAACGACGAGCGGAAACGAATATTTGTTTCGCGAGAAACCGGAGAGGAATTCTCATTACAGCACACCGTATCCAGGCGCTAATTAATCGCAATTCGTTAATTATCAATTAATCATTCATCGTTGCTTTATGGTCAACCGATCAATTGTTACGCGACGTTACCTTTAGCGTACCTAATAACTCTTCGATGTTTGCGTGGCTTGGAGTCAGTCGGTTCTCTCGTCGCTCGGGATATATGCGTGATGCGTAAACGTCGATAGACGGACATACGACTATGGACCGCGAACAATTTATGTTACTATTGACGCAACCAGTGATTGATGGTATATTCTCGTCTACAATTGTCGATATTCCATCTTCCGCTCCCTTCCCAAGTGTGCAAAAGTTATATACACATTCTATGAATATATTGCACGTAAAAATTGAATCGACGATTTTTTTTTATCGTAGTTAAAAAATAATAGTTAATTATAGATTTCCGATTAAAAAAAAATTCAAAGGTATATATTTGTAATGGTATTTTATGGATATATTTTACGTGAAAATTGTAACATTTTACATTTTTTACTCATCTTCCGAAGGTATATAATTATTTTATTGGAACCTTTGGAAGTGCGAACTTTCGATTGGTAATGAAAAATTTCAATTTTTTTTTTTTTTTTTACACAATTGATCTGCATGACCTGTAAAGTGTTTTCACGACCTCGAGATCCCCTCGTCCCTTCAACAACGAGTCACGAGTGTTTATGAACGTGCGACGAACGTTCGAGAATGTTTGCGACGCGATGAGACGAGAGCGGGGGAGCGGATTCCGTGTTATAATACGGCGCCGGAAATTCCCAATGGATTAAAATCGTTCACGGCTCGTAGGGTTGATGAAACTGAGCGAACGAACGCTTCAAAGTTATTTTGTTTTCGTTGGACGGTAACCGATCGAATAATATGTAAATATTGTTATGGTAAAATGTATACGCCATTCGGGATATCGAATCGTCGCTTCGTCACGCAGTCGGAATTAATTAATTATTATTTGATTAATTTTATTTTCTTTTTCGTAAGCCAAACGTTCACTTTAAAATTACATCTGCTTTGTTTCATCAACACCTGAATATTAAAATTTCGTAAAAAAAAAAAAAAAAAAAAAACGAAAATTTACACATCGCATTATTAAGTCGGACAATAAATGGTTAATTATTTTAATTGCTTCAAATTCAGTGAAATAAATTATTTTGCAACATTCAAAATAAAATGTATTTTTTTACGGTCTTTATAGCTTTTTATTTTTTTTTATTTCGCTCCGTTTAATAATTTATTATACTTTTTTTTTCACGTAACACGAGAAATCGCTCCCGTTTATATTTTTTTTTACCTATAGTTTCGAAAACTTGAGCATTTCAGCGCGACGAACGATTTCTATCGTGAAATTTTTCTATTTCCGTGAGGTCGGTATATAACGTTCTCGTCGCGGGGGGCGAGAGGGGGCGGCGGAAGGGGGTATAGAGACGATATTTTATCTCACGCGTCGACGACACGATCCTCTGGGGATGGGGAAAGGGGTTTGGGGGCTTCGAAGAACTCTTCGCGTGCAACACAAGTCGGTAGGATTTTTCGTATCTTCGTGCTGTGCTCGCTGCGTCGGATAGAGCCTCTGGGCCCGTCTTCTCTTTCCATTCCATTCTGTACATGTCGATTCTCCGAACGAGTCAATAAGTCCCTGCCGCTTGAGAAATCTTGGAGAAAACCAATATATAATGTATACCAATATAGATGGGGATATACCACGTATCCCGAAACTTCGGCAAAAGTTTCACTCTCCGTATCGCTGTACGGATTTTATTTTATATCCTCTTTGCGCCCATTCTCGTCGGAGAATCAGAATCGATAACGATTTGTTTTAAAATCGTTATAAATCGGATTATTGGAAATTCGAGTATCTTTGGAAAATATGAAGCAATTTCCTTGAGTTAATTTTTTTTTACACTTTTTTCCCCCATCGAGTGAAAATACTGGACGTTTTAGAGAATTTTCTACTGCCTCGTAGTTTCTAATTCGATTTCTCAGTAGCAGAAGGTTTTTTTCCGAAATTATTTAACACGCGAACCCATGAGAGTTACGCCCTTCTGATTTATAGCGGTCGATGTACATATCCTTGATGTGTATAAACTCCGATAGCCGGTGGAGAGTGATTCGTGGTTCATGTCGATTTTTTTCATCGAGTCAATACATCAATGTGATCGAAGCCGAACGGGGGAGGAGGGGGGAAGGGAGGGGGAGCGGGGAGCCCTGTAGTCGCTCTCAGCAATCGGATCCGAACGGTTCTGCCTCTTCAGCCTCACGTTCCACTTTGCGAGCTTTAATATTCAACCACGTATACAGATTGGATCCCGACCGACTCTTCTGACTCTCCTCCAACACCCCGAAAGCAATAGTAGGTGTAACGCATAGATACAGTCGGCCGAAGTCGAAGCTTCACGGTGTTGCAGCTCTCGGTGTGCGCTGGTCGACCGATATTTTCTCATTTTCTCTCGCTGGACCCTCTTTTCGAATTCCCACCGACCACCGGCATTGCCGCATAGAGTTTCCCACCCAAACGGGATTTTCCATTAAATCCCCGAAGACCAATTTGCCCGCTGGCCAAGTTTTTCTTTTGCGTTCTTTTGTTTTCTTTTTTTTTTTTTACGGTTCTCTCACTCACGCGACCCTGAATTTCTTCATACAAATCCTCGTGGATTTCGCAAGTAAAAGCTGTGAAAACTTTTCGTTTTTCGCAACTTTCGACGTTCGCCCGATATGGCTATGTGGCTTGAAAAATGGTTGTCACGCACGCGACGAAAGGAGCTTTACTCGAGAAGCTACGAACTTTTACCACGTCAGCTGTCGTATACAATTTTACATTATAGGATTCGAAAATAATAATAATAATTTTTTTTATATCTCCGAAAATATCAAATGATAAAATGTGACTCGTAATTCATGAATATCGTCAATAAAATACGATTATTTCATCGATTTTATCACTGTCGTCGAAAAATTATAGATAAAATAATCGATTAAAATCGATTAATATTCAATTTTTTTTTTGTTTTTTTTTCTTCATTTTGTAAGAAAAACTAAAGTCATTAGGTCTGCGAAATAATATTTTGCATGTTTCATACAGCACGTGATCGTAAATAATTTTTTTTATCTAATTAATTTCCGATAATAATCATATTTTTAAATACATCGACAACTTGTGACTTAAAATGTTAACTTACATTTTTTCTCTTACCTACGGACAATAATACGTCAAAATTAACTCGAGAAATTATATAAAAATTGCCATAGCAATTTCTCGAGTTTAAAAAATCTTTTTTTTTAATTTTTCGACAAAATTAAGAGTTCGATCGTTCGTAGTTAATGAGACATTTTATTGACCATATAGCAATGCGCATGCGATCCCAAATTAAGGGTCTCGGGTCGATTAAAATAATGAAAATGAACCTTTGAATATTTTCTTCATGGAAGAACGAAGGAACTCGCGATAGAGATAAAGGGTTGTGGATCGCACGAGCGTATCTCTCGGAAACGCACCGCGTGTACGGAGTCGACTCAGCCGCGAGCAATTAAATCGCTGCGAGAGTAGAGGGTAAGCAGAGCCTCCGTCTGGCTAATTAACGGTCTGTGTGCGACAGGTCGGCGCAGATGTGGCGTCCGGGTTGCTACACGGTTTTCCAACCCTATACCGCGCGTGAACTTGCAAAATTTTGCAGACCTTCGCTTCAAGCCAAAGCGGTACACTCTGCTCGGGTACAGCCTTTGCAATTCGAGCGAAACGCGTGTATAAACTCGTACATACTTTCACACTGTCGAGTTCGTCGAGTCGTGTAGAATTACTATATAATTCTGAAGCTTCCGGAACGAGGAGAGGGGGAGGATGTGAGTGCGAGTCGCCGGAGCGCTCGAGGTCATTTAATCTTACGCTAATTATTCCGCGGGCGTCGTGTGTCGCGTGCGTTGAACAAGGGGACTTCTCCTGGTGCTCGATATTGTACCAAAGAACACGAAAAAAAAAAAAAAATCCCCCATTTATCAAGAGTGACGATAAAGTAGCTCACGGTTAACACGCGGCTCTGAGACCTAATTACATAGAATTTTCCGACTTTAAAAAATACTCCGCGCTATTGCTACTATAAAAAAAAATTGCTTAGTTATTTATCGTCGCGATCTATCGCATAAATTGATTATTTCCTCGCGACTCCATGACGATAATCGCTATTTGCAAAATTTATAATGCTAAAACTCCTTTTTTTTTTTAATGGATTTTCGCTGTGTATTTTGCGTAACCGAGTCATATTATTTCGATATTATACCGTATTAAATTCAGACTTCGTGTAAAATATAAATATGTTTACCGGACAATTTTTTTTCTCCAGAGATCGTGATTAATCTTTTAAAAAAAGAGAAAAAGTTTGAGTTTCCGGCTGCTCCGCGTACTTGTGAATCATTTCGTAACCGGAATGAAGTATACCGAGTTTCGTGTACATGGCGCCTCGGGGGCGCATTAATTATAATTTTAAGCGGGTTAGCGACGCTGTGTGTCACGCTGAATTTATAGCGACGTGATAAGATTTGAAATGCGCGCCGGAGGTCTCTCTCTGTCGAATTACGAGCTTTTGCGCTATCCCTCGAAATTCTCGTCATTTATTTATGTGACTTTGAATTACGAAAAAAAAAAAAAAAAAACACGGAGCTTACATCGAAGGGGTTGACTAATAAAATATTTATAACCATTCTGAGCTCCGGAACGGACGAAGGGATGATCCGCGAAGCGTCGTACCGCATTATTTTCGAACTATCAATTATTTATCGTATTTTATTAAAATAAATTTGATGTTTTTTTTAATATATCCGAATCCCGAAGTAATGAGAAACACCAATAATTCTCGTGTGAAAATAATTTTCACGTCGTGTCTCATGAGCTCAAATACTTCGAGTTGACTGGACAGAGGGCACTCGAAGAGGATCTGTTATCGACGCTCTCCTCGGAAAGCCTGGCGTATCCAATCAATGCCAGAAACCCTTATCATCTCGAGGATCGCACCCTTCGCGAATTGAACGTTGAAATCGACGTCACCGTTCGTCTGCACATATAGTTCCTGTCAATAAAACTCCGAATCGATAAACGAACGCTGACCGTCTCTCGAAACGAAAAAACGAAAAATCGCCCACACTCCGCCCGAACCGTGGGATGAGTTTCAATGAAAAAAAAAATTAAAATAATAAAAATCGCACCAACAGAAAACGAAAGAAAAAAAAAGAAACGAAGTATTACAGCCTCTCGGATTTGCTGAATTTCTTCTTTTTGGTAAGACGCACAGCCTCCGTAACGATTCTTCTTTATCGCAGTTTAAGATAAGTTTGGATTAACGCGGAAAGGAGCGGAATAGACTCATCTAGGGGAATGGAGAAATGAGAAAGATATATCGAGAGAAGTAGTAGGAGAGGCGAAGTTGAAACCCCCGAGTTATCCTCGCAGCGGCGGAGGGTGTAATTCGCTTTTACGAGGCTCTATCGTGGATGCCGAACGTATAGACCCCAAACCTACTCTCCTCTTCTCTCTCCCGCGTTGCACTCCAGCATCTCGCAGACTCTCAAAGTGCAACTACCCCTCGACACACTACTCAGTCCGCTTCTCACACGAATCCAACTATAATTGCGTCTACTTTGTGCTTTCAGGTTCACCGCTGCTCGGTGCCTCGTCGCTATTTGGCTGCTGGCCACATGCGTTGGTAAGTGCAGTTGCTTTCTCTCGTATCCTCGGCGTTATCTATATCTCCGTCTGTATATCATTACGGCACCTTTGTGGTCACTACTTGCGTCCATCCGCTTTTCTAAATGTTCTAAATTCTCCAAAATTCTAAAGATTTTCACATATTTAACAAATTATTTCAAAAAAAATTTTAATTTTACGAGTTTCGATAAATCGATATGATGTAATAAATTGGTTTATTCATTTTTTAAATTGAAATTTTTTTTAACATTTTCTAATTAATAAAACTCGAATTCTAAGCGCTAATTAGCGCTAAGCACATTCTAAGATTAATAATTAATAATATCGATCACTATAATTTTAGAAATTGCCTAATTCCGCATAACTTACAATACCTTTTATATTAAAGAGAAAATTATAATAAATAACCCAATTTTATCGGATTCCATTACCCGATATCATAACTCAATAATTTAGTTGTTAATTTTTCTGCGTTTGAAATTTTTTTTTTCATATTTTTTAACGTCTCGAACAACAATTTCAGGCGTTTTTATGTCGATTAATAGCTTCGATCACAAAATGAAAAAAAAAAAAAAAAACCGATCGAGAATTCTCGGAAATTTTAGATCTTTACGAAAGTATAGAAGAATTTTCTCTGTGGTTTTCGCGGTGGCGATAATTTAGTTAACCGGAAAGTGACGCTTATCCGTATTTTGTTCGTCATGTCACGCGGTCAACGTGACGGGCGTTGCGTTATCAGTCACGATCTTCGTAGTCATAAATTTTTGTTACAACGAAGAGTTCTCGACTTCGTGTAAGTGCACCCTTCGCGCTCGTTGTAGAGAACCACCAGCACCTCGATAGGGGATGCACTCGGGTCGCTGTTGTCAGCGTCATCGTGAATACTGTTTCCTGTCGACGTGGTTAGTTACTACCACTACGACCACTACTACAATCCACTTCTATGTTACGCTGCGACTGCAAGAGAGGAAAAAGATAGGGGCCACTTGGCGACCGGGTATCACGACTCTCGTCGTCTGCGCTCTCCACCCCTCATAGTAACGAATAAATTCTACGTGGTCTATTTTTCGCTCTTTAGAACGAAATTGCGATGCATCTTTTCTTTTTCTCCTTTTCTCTTCTTCTTCTCCATTCTCTTTGTTTTTTTTTTTTTCCTCCGCGGCTTCGATGTCGTTTGCCCGTCGTAAATGCCGGCAATTTATTCGTGAATTTGAGCGAATGTAACCCCCACGACGGTCGTGCAAAATTTACGATTCATCGGGAATACCATTTGTCGACCGCATTCACCTTCCGATTCCCTATTTTTTATCTTCGGCCTCCCGAAGCTCTTTCGGTATGCGACGGACGCGTCTATTACGCGGTTACGAGATTCAGTTTCTTCGTCGCGTTTCCAGCGCGGAGTTCGATTTCGTCGGGTTAAAAAGGCTAAAAAAGTCTTCAATGATAAAAAAATACAAAAATTTTATTATTGGGATTTGTTATAAATAATTGTACAGTCGATAATTTTCTTACTCGTCAGGTATTTGCAAAACTTGAAAAAAAAAAAAAAGTTTCAATAGCTTTAGAAATGTTTGAATAGCGCCCCTTTATTTCGCAGTCGAAGTATTTATTCATTCAGTTCCATTTATTCATTCGATCAGCGCGGGCCAATAACTTCGATAATTACTGGTCAATTTTCATAAATCGTCGATTAAATTTTTTTGTCATTCATATCGGTAAATAAGAATAAAAAAATCCTCGAGTTTCTTTCATCGCTGCGATCTCTTAAATATCTCAACGGTAGCGCATGAGAGTTTGGAGAGACGAGCGGATAAAGCAAAGAAACCGCGTGGTTGCGAATAAACGCGGCAAAAGAAGTAGAAACGAGATAAAGAGAAAGGAAAACGCGAAAGCGACAGAGAGAGCCTTTGGCAAAGGGTAGTGAAGAGGCGTTTCCTTTTCCCCGGCTACGAGGAACCGGAAGTGCTGCACCGGCGGTCCGTCTGCGGTATCTCGGCGGACAGACGAGAGAATGAGGGACTTTGTACGAGAGAAACGCTTTTGCCGTAGAAAACGAGGAACGAGTCGGAACCTCGATGAAAATCGTTTCTTCGCCGTTCGTTTAGCTTCGCGTTCTGGTGCTCTACCAATATATAGCATATATAGGTATATACGGATCTTATCCACTGCGCATAAGGCTCGGTAGCGCTTGGACACTTTCAACAAATCGTTCGTCCGCCATTCCTTCTCTTACCTCACCCACCGATTGCACCCTTCGTCCTTTGGGAGCTTTAATTTCATAGCTCACACACACTTTTACGCCGGAAGTACAGAGACGAAGCACAGTCTACGGACCCTCTCCACATTTTAATTTAATTAATTTCTCCCGAAAAGCAAACGGCGCCCGGGGAAATGTCTCCGAATTGAAATTCTCGAGAATTATTGGATCGCGAGAGGATCTACGAGAATAATTCTCAACGCAGCAGCTACTATACGTTATTTGAAACGAACGCATATTTTCGCTGATATGATATTTTGAGAATTTTTGGAATTAATTAATCGAGTAGAAAATCCGCGGAATATCGACGATTTTTTTTTATTGAAGTTAATTTTTTGCTTAAAAAATCGTTTTTTTTTTCGGTCGAAATTCATTGCACATCTGCAATCAATTAAATTCAATTCTCTTGAGTTTCGAAGAGTAAAATTTCGAGGGCGTGTGTCGCGTAGGATTTAAAAGCGCTATGGTCGTTAAATTTACGTCGCGAGTATTGCCGAGTCGCGGGGGGTGTCTCAGAGTCGCAGAGCATCGAGAGCGAAGCACGGTACAGGGTTGTAAAAAATAATTTCATTGCGCCCGTTGCTCCTCGCGTTTTACATTCGTTTCTCACTTTTTCCTTTCATCGCCTCTCCAGCTTTCTCGTTATTAATTCGTTCTCGAATACCGGCGACGGGGGTCGACGCGGTACATCTCCAGAGGGAAATTACATCGGGCTTTCTGCTGGACTGCGTAAAGCTGACGTTAATTTTGTCCCCTGACGGCTTTTGTGAGTAAAAGGTAAAAATGTTGGGTTTCTTATTAGACGGAAGTGCCGCGTTCGTTGAAACATCTTTACATCTTTCTACCTGACTAAGAGGAATAAACCGAATATAAGCTCTCGACGTTACCATGACGAAGCCTCTAGTGCTTTTCTTCTTCCCATGGATTTGCTACACCGATTTCTCTACCGAAGCCTTCTCCCCTCATCCTTTAGCTATTGAGAGAAGAGAGAGTTTCTTGGTCGTTGGTGCGACGTCTTGCGTCTCACCCGACCCGTACGAGACCCTCAGAGTTCGAGTTATCGATCGTCTCTCGACTAAGGCTCAAGCGTGCTACTGCCGCCGCTTCTGCTGCTTCTGCTTCTGCTTCTGGTCGCGTGCTGCTGCTGCACAGAAACGCGAGAGCACAATGCACCCCATGCACTATCTATATCTCCACTACCTCAGGCTCTGCGATGCAGACGAGACAACAACTATATAGTACGAGACATCTATCTTTTTTTTTTGTTTTTGTCAAAACTTTGCCACAAAAGTCTTCTCGATGAAAAAAAAAATAAATTAAAAAACATTTATTCTATATAGAATTTTGAAAATTTTTAAGGATATCGCATAGTCTTTTAATTACCGTGAAGTCAGTTTCAATTAATTGACATTCGTTATGTTTAAAAATTTCTACTTTGCGATCTTTTGTAGTAAAGTTAAGCCTCTTTTTTTTTTCCAAAAGTTATCTCGAAATTCTCGTCGATGAGTTAAAGAAAAATAGAAAAATTCGGTATAGAGTTTCGAAAACTTTCATGTGCACTATATACATTTTCTTAATGACCATCAGTTTCAATTAAATAAAGTGTTGTCGTTTTTTATTCTTCGCGAATTCAAAAATTTGCAATCATTAGTAATAAAGGCGCGTAATTTTTTTTTTTTTTTTAATCGGATTCCGATGTTACGGACTGTACAGTTAAACTTCGAGAACAATTTGCCAGTGATAAACCTATGGCTATTGAGTGAATTCTCCTATTCTTCGCTTAATCCTCGTCTGAGTTGTTCCCCCTTTTGTTTTCGGAACAATCGAATATGAGCTCAAGAGGGTTTTGTTCGGTCAATGATTTCACGAGAACTCCTTCATATCCATATCATCGACTAAAGTCCTATAGCCAAGTGAAACCAGAAGCTGAGAAACGAAAGGACGCATCCTAAAATAATTCATAACCTAAAACATCGAAAGATGTGCCCTTCTGTTTCCTTTTCGTCCTCATATCGCCTATAGTCCCGTAGCCTGGTGCGCGGAAAATCGAAACAGAATTTCCAGTTCTCTCGTTTATGTCTACAGAGATTTCGCCGTATATGTGTGTTCAACGAGTTTCCGATAATGCCGGATGCAGCCGGGCGTATTACGGAATAATGCGTTCTCCACGTTTAATACATGCGCTGCGGTTCGATCGCTCTCTTTCCCTCTCTCTCTCTTCCTCCCGCCTCTCACACCCTCGCGCGAATCTTTCGATCCCTTCGCATGACCGGAAGGTCGATCGATCTTCGACGTAATCTCGCGTCGACACACTCCGCCCAACGCCGTTGCGGTTCCCGTACGCGTATCTGTGTTTATATTATTCCTGATCGTCAAATCCTGATTTTGCCTTCTCCATTTATCAATACATATATATACTATATATATGCATATATGTATTGATAGAAGCATATATATAGGCATATACGTCGATTACTGTCCCCGCCACCTGATACATAGCACCCATTATCTATACATATATGTAGCAACGATGCTGTATTATACTGTAGGTAACGTCGTGTCCAATCTGCATATATGTCGGTACGTTTCATAAAGGCCTTTACATTATGTTATGTACGATACGTCGTGTAGTACACGTATCTATCGATCTCTCCATCATTCCTACCCTTCCACCACCATCCCCTACCCTTCCACCCCCTGTCTCTGCCCACCACCCCTGCCGACCGGGTTTGCATTTCCTCTCCTCAATGCTATTGCACTCTCATTCCTCTCCCGCTTCACTACGCTATAGTAGATTATACATATATATATACGAACACACGACTGTATATATGTGTATATTGGAATGAGCTGCAATTCCGTTTCACTCGAGTTACTTTGACCAATTTCGGTGTCCTAATTGTAACGTCAATCTCACGAAATAATTAGCTATAGGATCGTCTGACGTGGACCCGTTCGAGATAATTAATCGAATGGCATTATTAACTCCGTATCATGCTTCGTCAATTACGTCCGAAAAAAAAATGACAAAATTTGTTTATTGACTTTTTTTTTTAATTGTGATTGAAATATTGGAATTTTAAAAAAAGTTAATTTGATACTAATTTTTAATGATTTAATCTTGTAATTTCGAATTTTTCATGAAACCAAAGTTCGGCGAATATCAGATCGAGACGATGAAAAAAAAAACCTAATTATCCTTCTATTAATTATGACTAAACGTTGTTATTGTCAAAAAGCATTTAAAAAATGTAATTGACAATAATTTAATCTTCTAATTTTTAACTATTCAAAAAGCACAAGTGTTGGATATCGGATCGGATTAACCGAAGAAAGACGACGAAAAAAAAAGACGGATAGTGTACATTCGTTACTTTAATTCTGTGTATCGATTTATCATTATTATTATTTTGATTTTCGTATATTATTATTTTTTATTTTACAAGAATTTCGATCTTTTATTTATTCATAATTAAGTTGAAGCGCGAAAAAGTTTAGTTAGTCCACAGGGTCTCCGCAATTGCATAGTCAAACAGACCAGTGAACCGAGTGTACGATGGGTTCTCTTCGTTACTGTAACTACTGCTTTCGGAAAGCTCTCGCTTCTCTCGCTCTCTCGACAGCAGATTTAAGCCGGTCGGTAAACCGGCTGCTGATTACGCGAAAGAGACTCAGACCAGTGCTTTTCCGACTGTCTGACCATCGCAGCTTTTTTCACTGCCGCCTCTCTATTCGTTTCCCGTCTCCCGCGCTATATATCTTTTCATTAATTAAAACACTTTCTTTTATATTTTTTCTTCCATCATCATCCGTCTATTCTGCTTCCGTTATCGAAATAAAAATATTTCATAGTAGTGATAAACTCTTCGTACATCGCGTAATAAATCTCGAAGTAATCATATTCGCCGACATTACCGATATTGCATAAAATTCAGTGAATATGGTTTCTCATTCGCGTAATAATATTTTCCAATTTGCGAAAAAGCATATTCGACGGATACATATACACATATATGGTGTAAACTGCACGCGAATATTGCTAAAACGAATGTTGCAGTGAAAATTCTCTTTTTTTTTTATTTCTCGTTTCGCAAACGGTTATTGTATAGATCGCGGAGGAATATGGTACGGCTTCGTCGCTATCTCTAACGTCGGACTGTAAACTGGACAGCTTTACTCTGGCGTCGATATAGAATTCGTAGATAGGGGTACTTCGCAGTTGTAGGAAATTGTATTAAGCCGATCTACTTCACACGACTGACCCATTACTACTTCCGTGCTTTGGTATTATTACCAACGACATCGCCGATGCCAATATTCGGATATCGCTACGTCGATATCGTCTCGTATTTCTCGTTGATTTTTTTTATTATTTCATCGGATTCGATTCTCGACGATGACCCTGTTGGGGTTAATATTACGTTTTCTCTTGGACTCACGAGCGTTTTAGTATCTTTTTCGATATATATCGAATCTTCGATCGTTCGACGATCCGAAGTGCCGTCTGGCGTCGGCGATTTCTATGTAATCTTCTCGTCTTTTTTTTTCTTTTCGTTTCCACACATGTTTTTCATTGTTCCGGTGCACGAGGAACAAAAACACGGCGATCGCAGACGCACCGACTACACTAGCGAGCAATGGGATGGCGGATGTGGTTTTCTGCTGAAAAGACGACCGTTAGTCCGAGACTATCCACTCGCTAGTGGTCGCCGCACTGTGCCGCGATGTTAGTTCTCTCTGGTCGTTCGTTTGGTACCTTCGTTGAAAAGATCCAATATTCCCGACTCGCGAACGATCGAGAGTTCGATTCATTGGAAAAGGGAGGGAACCCTACGAGGGAAATTCAATTAGCGCCCCGGTGCCGGAAACCTCAAGTAATTTGTACCCTCTGAGCTCTCAAATCTCTCCGCGACTACCCATATAAAGAAGGTCGCTGTGTGACCCATGTAACGCGAATAAGACGTTAGCTGAAAAAAAATCGTATAATTTCTAAAAAAATAAAAAAAGCAACATAATTTTTACTGAAAATTTAATTTTCTTTTTTTTTTGTTCTGTCGAAAAATTTACCGTTTTAGTCAAAAAATACGATTTTTTTCTAGAATTTTTGAAGTTACATAGTTTTTTTATACACCAAAAATCAATCGAAATTCCAATGAACATAATATTAAAAATTAAAAATCACATCGTAAAATACTCGAACTCGAAAATTTACTCCAGTTAACGTTTTTCGTGCTAATTGCGTACATACAACATAAAAAAAGAACAAGAAAAACCCATTACTCATTTAATCCGACGATTCGCTTGTTGTTCTTTTTTTCTTGTGCTTCGGAATGATTAATTGTAATTTAACTCAGCGTACAAACTTTTTCACCGCTGAAACTTGAATTAACTATCGCGGTTCTCGGACGTACAACAGAAGCACATTTTTCCTGCAACGGTTATTCTTCTTTCTTCCTTTATATATTATTTTTTTTCTCACCGTATACATTGCTATATACTTATAAGCGTAGAAACGTCGGTGGCAGTAGAACGGAGTGGCTTGCGTAACGCCCACGTGGAAGCTTTTCCACATTCATCATCTTAACAACGTTGTTCCACGGAGATAAAATCACCGACGTTTCCCTCGCATTAAGCCCGGCGACCCCTGGAACCCCTCTCTCCGGTTACCGCTCGGGTTTCTCTACTGTATATATCCGTAATACCCCAAGTCGAGAAGTAGACGCGGAAGAAAAATATTTTCCATCATCCTCTCCGGAAGAAAAGCATCGCGTCGAGACCGGTTCGTACGACAGGGGGAAAAAAATGCAGAGTTGCATTGCAAGGGAGCTTTCTATTTCCATGTTTTTTTCCAAAGTTTACTCCCTCATCCACCCTGCAACGTTCGCTCACGAGTCCAATCGATCCGTCGCGAAAGCCTCAACGTTTCTCGAAAGTAAAGGGAAAAATTGTTTTGACTTTTGTTTTGCTCATTTTTCTTTCGTATTACATTGAGTTACGCGGCGTTCTGCGTTCTCTATAAAGAAATTTAAAAAATGCGAAAAAGGGATAAACCTTTCGCCCCTTTTTCGGTGTCCTTTTATCCTTTTTACATTTCTTTATTTTATGAATCGCATATACTATTCCTATTGCCGTACGACTTATCTTTCCGGAGCTTCTCTCATGCACCTTCTTGACGAAAAAAAAATAAATAAAAAAGGATATAATAAAATACATAAAAAAAAAGCTTTACCGGAGACGCCCGTCGATGGGTTCCGATCGATCCTGAAGAGCTTATCGAAACTCGCTGGAACGTAACCGAGAAAATGACGACGAGACAAAGGAGAAATGGATGGGAGAGGATGGAGAAGGAGAAGGAACGAAGGTAAAAGAGACGAATGGAGTGGGCGAACGAGAGTCACCCTTCCGGTGACGAGTTCGTCGCAGTTTATCGGCTTAGTTGCGGTTTTCGCGGCTTCGCCTGTCTGCTCCCCGACATTTCAGGTCTTTCGACGTTACTTAGATGCAATCCTAACTACTTCCGTACAGTAGTGGACCACAGTGCAGCAATGACGACAGCGACAATTCGTCGAGAACTCTACTCGATACGAGTGCACCTTAGTGAGTAACGATCGAGTAGTTGGATTGAAAATTTGTTCTCCACCACTTTAACAGTCCACCGTGGGGCTCGTTGAAATTTGTTGCGTTTGCGAGTTTATAGTTAACGAACAATGCTATCGCGCGGCGATAGCATGAGAATTAAACACTTTTTTTTCTTTTTTTTTTTTCTTAATTTATTTTACTCGCGCTACGCGTAATTTCGTTGAAAACAAAACAGGAAATAAAGAGGTCTTGACGCGACGCGAGAAAATTGCTTTCACGATGGTACAAAAGAAGAAAAAAATAAGATAAAAATAAAATGTGAGAGAGTAACGTAAAGGCGAGAAAATGAGAGACACGCAAGGAGTAAAAGAATCTTTTTCGCTTGTTGTCTCACTGCAATTTTCCCGTTCTACTCGCTGAAGAAAAAAAACGCAGAGGTAAAACGTCCCGACGTTGTGTACGACTCGGCGAACAATTATTTCCACTGATTGCCCTTCTCGCACGTCGACGGACTACTCTCGTTTCTGCGATATACCGCGGTTACACCGTCGTGCGCTATTCTACACCCCGACGGTTGAGGCTTCAATGAATGAACAATTGGGGTTGAATGAACGCGGTGAAGAAAAAGAATTTTTATTTTATCCATAACGCAACACTGACTTATTTATAAACGTCTTTTATGCGCTAATAAAGTTGCACTTTTTTTTAACCTTCAAATCGATCTTTTTAACAACGTTAATGAACAAATTAATTTTCACCCAAAAAAAAAAAATAGGATATTTACGAATTAAAATACATTTTTCACTAGAAAAACAAAAATATTTCAATGAAAACGTATTTTTTCTATTCTCCGAAAATATTTTCGATATATTTTTTTACTTTGTCGCGATGGTGAAGTAAATAATTTTTTTTTCTTTTTTCGTCCGACTATCGTTAATTGAAAATAATTTTGGCTGAGATTTTCATATTTGCGTCCGTCCGATCGGATGCCGCGTCATAATTCACTCCGAAAATATGAAGTTTTTTTTTTATGCTTAAGCAATATGGATGACACTATAGATTAATTGTATTTTTGGCGCTATATATATCGGAAATTTTATCTCACGTATGTCTGTCACGTTAACACTACGAGCGTCAGCGCATCTGCAGGCGATGCTGTGACACGAGGAAACGCGTACCCCCGCACGTAGTTTCTGTTGTCTCTGTCGGGGTTAATACCATTAGCACCTCTGGTTCCGAGGGGCCGCGACGCTACATTGTGACCCGTGTCCTACACATAGTAATGATATTAAATTTACCGATAAACGTCGAGACCCATTAGAGCCGATCCTCTTTCGCACCGAGTTTCGCATGTACACACACGCGCGTCTCGCAGTTCTCGATGATACTGCGAACCGTTATACTTCGTTGTAAATGTAACAGAAAAAAAAATGAAACGCAAATGGAATAAATTACAGTTTGTAGCTGAGATTAAATTCGGCCGGTGCGCACCATTACGGGTATTATTATCAGTACGAATTATCTATTTTGTAATACGGCGGTATTATCCTCGTAAATCGCCGACATTTATAAATGACAAGTTAATCAAGCGATCGTCGCGTTCGCAAAATGGACGCCAAAAATTATTGAAATTTTTTATAATTGAGAAATTTTCGATATAAAAAGAAAAATGAGCAAAAAAAAATGGCGGTTCTCCCGCTGGTACGATTTTTCATGCCAATGAAAACTTTTCCACCCCTAAAATCTAAATTTGCACAAAAATAATTATCGATTCAGCAGACTTTTTTTTTACTATGGAATATTTAACTTAAATAATGAACTGAAAAAATAAAAAAATAATAATAATGATTCATTTTATTTTTAAGTGAAATTATATATATTTCATTTTCCATCACGATAAGTCATAAATTTTGGTACATTTTTTTTTTTTTTTTGAGAGACTTTCGACCCCCTTAATCAATTTTTATCGGCAAGACACCGCTGTCGATTCCTGCGAAATAATGATCTGAACCTCTTTCGTTTTATTTTCGCGGTGTACGGTATGCGTGGCGCAGGAAAGCGAAGACCGCCTACAAGAGTTATAGTCGTTTCGTATTTCCGGTCGGCGAATCCTCACACGCGAAAGAGATCAAGTGTTCTGGGTTACTCGACCCTTCGTTTCCTACTCCTGTCCGTTCCACTGTCGAATGAAAAATAACACTGGAAGCCACCCTTCGTCCTGCGAAACGCCAACGTGTTGGGTCAGCAACGCCTCCGGGAGTAGGGGGAGTTTTCGACAGCGCAGCCCCTTTTCCCTCGTCCGAGCAAAACATTAAACGAAAACCGTGGAACAGAGTAAAATAGAGACGCAGTGGTAG
The DNA here is from genome assembly GCA_964006125.1 of Cryptus viduatorius. Lineage (NCBI taxonomy): Eukaryota > Metazoa > Arthropoda > Insecta > Hymenoptera > Ichneumonidae > Cryptus > Cryptus viduatorius. The sequence continues at coordinate 12,024,184 of OZ023227.1, read as the reverse complement.
CGATGCGTGATGGAAGGGTAGCCGTTCATTTTGCCTCGGGAAACCGACCGATTTTTAGCAGTCACTCCGCTCTGAAGGTTGGGGTCGCTACCTCGCTAATTCGGCGACCCTCTCTCGTCTCTCTTTGTTTTTATTCTAAATTTTTTACCTTCTACTCTTTGCTTCTACTCATTAACCTTTCACCAAGTAATTCACACACAATTCTAACTCCTATTAATAACTCTCTTCGATCTTTTAAATTATATATATATGTATATACTAGAGTTTCCCCGGGCTCGCGCGCTACGCGCGCTCGCTCGTCAATCGTAAAATATTTTGAGTTAAGACCCATTTGGGGAATATTTTTGCTTTCTCCGCGCCGACCACCGCGGCTGCCTCCTTCGAAACGCCCCTGGAGGGGGGACTTAGAAGATTTTTTTCTCCCCGCCACCCTGCTATGGCGACCGTTGCTATGGTGACCGTTGCTATGAGGACGGTTTCTATGGGGACCGTTGCTATGGCGACGCTTACTATGACGACGGTTGCTATGGTGACAGTTGCTATGGCAACCTTTGTTATGGCAACCGTTGTTATGGCAACCGTTGTTATGGCGACCGTTGCTATGGCGACCGTTGCTATGGCGACCGTTGCTATGGCGACCGTTGCTATGGCGACCGTTGCTATGACAACCGTTGCTATGGCAACCGTTGCTATGGTGACCGTTGCTATGGTAACCGTTGCTATGGTGACCGTTGCTATGGCAACCGTTGCTATGGCAACCGTTGCTATGGCGACCGTTACTATGGTGACCGTTGCTATGGCAACCGTTACTAAGGCAACCGTTGCTATGGCCGTTGCTAAGGGGATGCCCCCCTCCACGCAAAAATATTCTAAGTCCCTCTAAGGGGGACTTAGAATATCCCCCTCCCCCGACCGCTTCGACCGAAAATATTCTAAGTCCTGAGCGAGCGGGAGCGTGGCGGCAGGGGAAGGGTCGAGCGGGGCCAGGAGAAGAGAAAATATTCTAAGTCCCCCTTAGACGGACTTAGAATATTTCCCCCTCGACCCCATCGACTGAAAATATTCTAAGTCCGCCTTAGACGGACTTAGAATATTTCCCCCCCGACCCCCTTGACTGAAAATATTCTAAGTCCTGAGCGAGCGGGATCGAGGCGGCAGGGGTCTCGATTCCTGACACGGCGGCGGCGGCGGCGGCGGCGGCGGCGGCGGCGGCGGCGGCGGCGGCGGCGGCGGCGACGGCGGCGGCGGCGACAGCGGCGGAAACTTTATATATATAGAGAGATATTTTTTTTCGATCATCAATACTGTACCAAAAAATGTATCAATTAAATATTTAATTTGATAATTATACGAGATATAATATTCCGCTCTCAAGATAAATTAAAAATGATGCATTAGTTCGAAAAAAAATATATTCCAAGTTAATTTAAATTTCATTTGATTTTTTCATCTGTACGCACGCGCGATGTGTGTCTATTTTTTCATCTATGCGGTTTTTGCGATTTTTCATCCCTCATCGAGATATCGAAGCGAATACGTACGTTAGCCAATAGTAATGTCGGATCCTCTCACGTCAATTCCACAAAAATCGAGCCCGAGCTGCCGATAGAGCCGAGAGGCTTGATACCGCTCCGAACCATTGAGAGCATCGAGTAGGAAATAAGAATCTATATCTCTCCGACTCTATCTGGTTTCTCCATCCGCTTCTCATCGGATCGAGTGCGAATAGGATTGTTCGACATATCCCACGTACCTACACAAGCTGCGATACCCTCGAACCCTCCTCCGCCACCCCCTTCGCTGCCTCAGTAGGAATTCTATTTGTATATACGGGGGATAGTGGCACTCGTACGAACTTCATTCGACTCTCGACCTCTTCGGGTTTCGAGGACTACTTGTACTCTCATGCTACTCGAGACCCGAGCTACTCTATAACTCTCTCTCAACTTGTCGTCATCATAGTTGCGCAGAAATACACTGCTAATCTTGTGCTCCACGACACTGTTGCGACTACGCGAAACAACTTGCCGAATAAATTTGGGCGAAGAGACGCCGATAATGAGCATCTCGTAAAACTCAAAAGACGAAATTTATTTCATATCGTTGAGAAGACAAACTTCGCGAAAGTTTTGTACTGAAACGCCAAGATCCATTGTTTCATAGACCACGAAATATGAAAAAGAAAAAGACAATCAGCAAATAGAAATTGCGATCTATCACTCTCGTTCTTTCTTCGAACACTTTACTGTACAGCAATGCCTTCGTATTTCGGGAATATCAAATGAAATTTCATAAATTAATTTATTAATTAAATATATATGTATATATAACAAATACATTATTATTATTTTTTTGTATGTTACTTTTGTATAATAATAATATGCTAAATAAAATTATTACGGACTCTTCGAGAAGGTATCTGAAATTAATCTTTATGGATGTCCAGATGAAAATGATAAAAAATAAAAAGTACGAAACTTTGACCGCCATTCGCTGCAAGAGCTGCAGACTGCAGGTTACTTTCGAGATGTTGGTACATTTTTTTTTTTCTATTAACTTCCGAACATCCGAAGATTCCGAACATTAACTTTAACCATTTTCTCTTCGGGTTCGGATCTTCGGCAATTATTTAACCAATAATACAATTATTAAAAAAAAAAGTAATAACAATAATAATAATAATAATATGTTATAATTATTATTCAATTTATTAAGTTATAATTATTATTAAATTGAACTGCGTAGAATTATTACAAATTAAATGAATAAATAATTTGCACAATAATAATAATATAAAATAAATTATTTATAAATTAACGATACGCAGTTTAATTCGATATTTCTGCAATGCCCCCGAGGTTAATACCGTCCGAATGCGGTAGTCGATAATTCATTACCGCACATCGTTCGAGTTCGTGTATAAAAAAAAAAAAAAAAAAAAAATGAAGCAAAAAAATAATAATTTCCGGCTGAATCAGTGGTTGAGGCGTCAGCACCGATTTGGCTGCTTCAGTGTTTCATACCTGTCTTCGAAGCTTATATCGAACCTGTCCAATCCAATATAAAACCTGATAAAACACACAGTATCGTCGACGCGTGTCGAATATTGCGATAAAATAAAAAAAAAATCAGTCTAATCCAATATTCTTTCGCGCGTTGAATTTTCACTGATTATTATTTTTAATTTAAACGATAATTTTATCATAAGCCTCGATATGCCCCCCGTTGATACCGGTGTCTCATATGCCGGCCAATCCTGACGGATCCGCGGGCAAACGAGTTTCGCGTACAAATTCGTACTGTGTTTTCCAATTTTGCAGTAGCGAGCGATACTTGGGATGCATTGCAATTTGTATCGTTATATGTGTATCTCGTAGAGCTGCCGGAAATTCGGGAAAGAGCTCGTTCTCCCGAAAGCTTCCCGGGTGGGATAGCGACGGTGGCCTCCCACAATAATAATTGAAATATCGCGGTAACGACACACTCGCGTTATCGAACCGAAGCGATTTTGATGAAGCACGTCGAGAGTCCTGTTGGCTCCAGCCAAGCGGTCATTCGCTTCGTCGATCGTTGACCGGAAGCTGGAATAATAGTTGAAAACGGACGCTAAATCCCCACCCACTTTGGGGACCTTTCACGTCTGTCAAAATACACTATATATATACGCACTATAGTGGTATATAGGGGTATATACCCCAAGCATATAGACGGCTTATAGCGCGAATCGATCGGAACACCCGTCGCCGAACCGCCGAAATTTCCATCTCTTTTTCTCGGGTATTAAGCTCCCTTCGCGTGTCCTCGCGTCCGAATTCGCCAAAACGCGTTTCCGCGCACCACCAATGTTCCTCTTCCATGGTTCCCTCGATCGATGAATTACGAGCGAACGTAGAACGACCGGAGAACAGAGAAGTTTGACACTGTAGAGAGAGTGAGAGTACATCGATGCACCCCATGTTACCGTTTCATTCCCACACCCTCTGTGTCAAAGGGATGCCATCCGATAACGTAAATTCATACATATGTACAGAGATACACTCTGTCGGCCACTGTCAACTCTGTGTATATATGTGTGTCGTGTCGCAGCGGAGAATCAAACGGGATGAAATTGGAAACAGAAGCGTGTTGTGTCCAGCATGTTAATTTCCTTTGCGTACCTTCTAAACAACCGGTCATTACGTTACCGAAAACGAACCACGTATTTCGTGTACAGTGAAGGAAATAGCGTGATAGTGAAATATACGTATATTTTCAATGGTTTAACGATATTTTGGGTGTCTAACTTTTGTTGCTGTTAATCGGCATTCCGCGGAAACCTTTCGTAATACTGAACAATCGTTATTAACAATTGTGACAAATTTTATCCATCAATTGTAAGGAAATATTGAGAATTTTTACATCGCACCGAAATATCATTGCAGTTAATGAAATCATTTTGGAAAAATTAAGAACAAAAAATTGAGTGCTGAAATCTCTCGATAATAATATGCGAATAATTACTTGTTATTTCACTATTTTTTTATTAATACAATTTCTTTATTACATAATTTTTTCTTCATTTTGGCACATTATTTTGATTTTTTTTTTTTTGAGTATTGGTAATTTTTTTTAAGTTACTTATTTCCAAAAACACAGCTTTGTTAGTCACACAAATAATTTACGAAATGTCGTCAAGAAGTATTAAACTAATTCGACGAATAAAACAAAAAAAAAACATTTGTCAAAAAAAAATTTCAAAAGGATTTTTCCCAAAAATTTCGTACCCCGCAGTCGACGCTAAATTTGCGACCCTCATTACGTCCGCATCGCAAATTAACAACCTTTGATTCCGCATCATTGGAATTTGCAAATTTGGCGTATACAGTAGAGATACAAACAGGAGATGAGGATGGAGTATTCGCGTCGCATAAATGACACAATGAATGTCTGCATCCCTGCACCCTGCATATTCATCGAGGCACGTGCATTGTCCCTTTTTCCGTGCAATCGTTGTACACACAGCCGAGCGGTAGTCGTCGTCGCGCGTCGCTCAAAATTCGCTGGTTACATGTCCCGCACCAGCTAACGGCCGTATTCAACCCGAGGTATTATTTCATTGTAAAAGCTGAAAACTACGAACGTTCATGGTTGACAATGGAACAACAGAAATTTTCACCGATGGAATTTCGATCTCGCGAATGACGAGAAGGCCCATCGAACGAATACCAAAGAGCCAAAAAAGGCTCTTCTGACCCGTTCTCGATCGACGACCTATCGACCTTCCTGCGGTACGTCCTACACATGTTCATAGACCATAAACCATAACCATCAGAATATCGATGCTCGATCATGCAGCCTGAACTCGATCGCCAACGCGTTTATTTCCGCCCCCAACAGAGCATCAACGGTAGAAGACCTTTATCCGTCCATTTTCTCTTCGAGGCGAAATTCGTAAATTCCTGAAATAGTGCATCGAAGCGTCGCGCATATATGGTAAAGGGAAACGAGAGAGTGGCCTCATTTTGCAGATGAATTTCGCTGATAAGCTTTATCGAGCTCCGCTCATCTTCCTCGACGATTTTGGAACACGTGAATTTCACCGATAAATTTTCCATCGAATTTCTCACACTACAAGCATTCCGGGAGCACGACGAATGTGGGGAGATACTTAATTCACCAATTGTCGTTTCCATTCCAGAGAGAGAGTAGAAGAGCGATGAATTTTTACTGAATCCAAGAATAACTAAAAGTCCTTCGACGACTGGCAGTATATAAGCCAAATGTCGGAGGTCACGAGAAAAAGTCATATCATGAAGTCTCGGAATACATGGACCCATGTATTCCTATTTCTGCACTGTGAGTGACCCAAATGTGAAGAACGCTTGAAGGATTTCATATTTAAACTTTCGTATTTTTTTTTTTTTTGCGCTGCGAAGCTTGAAATATGAAAATCTTGGTACTTCAGTTATACGCTCCATTTTTTTTTGGTACAAATAAACTCCGTAAATTTATTACGAAACTTTGAAATTATCGGTAAATTCTTCTGATTTTGATTCCATAAATCTCGAAATATTCGATTGTCGATACTTCGCTCGAGATACTTCGCTTATCTGTCGCGTGTTTCATCGAAAAACCGAAAAATAACTTCAATAATTTCATTACGGAAGATTCAGGTTGAATTATTCATGAAACCGCCGTTGAATTCAGACTTTCCGCGAACAGCTTCCGCGGAGATGTTACAGAAAGGGATAAATTTCGCGGACAGAAATGTACCCGAATCCCTTAGATTTGAAAATGAATCAAAGGGACGTTAACGCGAGGGCAGTGGACGGAAAGGGCCATTCAGTTTTGGCTCCGCGCCGACGGGAGAGCGGATCGTGTGACGTCTTTAAGTTACGCGCGACCTCGTTAAAACGACATTAGACACGTACACGTGCACTCTTAGTATGGACCAGAATATCAATGTACTATGAATATCTGCTTATCCTTAATTCAAAATCCAAAAGACCGTGTCACCTCCGTTAATGAGCGTCGCGACGATATTTAAGAACATATTAAATGTCGCGGTCGGTAATAAAAACTGTACCGCTGCTTTTTGGAGAGTGCGAAAAATATTGATATTTAACGGCAATAAAATGCCACTGCGAAACTAATAGGTAAAATTGCATTCATTTTTCATCAGAAGCTAAAAGGTTACGCACCCGAGAAAAAACGGCATAACAGTTTTTATTATCGACCGAGCGCGGGTTGGGCGATCTGTAAGGCAATTGTTTCTCATTACTTGAAGCCATTAAAAAAAAAAAAAACATTTTTTCCTTTCACTGAAAATTGAGAAAACTAATTGGAAATTTATCGAAAAATAAAAATGATTTAACAATAATGCCGTACATTGAATAAAAGAAAAAGTTTGAACAAATCTGACGTTTTTTTCATTTTATTCAATTGAATCGTAATTGCTATTATTTTTCATTTATTTTTCTACAATTTTCCAACTTTTTTTTCGATCTAAATAAAAAAATATTCTATACCATTTATTTTTCCTGTCATAATAGTAATAATAACAATAATACTGCATATTTATCAAAATATTTTCGTAACAAAATTGAATACAGTATACTACAGAGAATAGTGGAATTTCGGTCATTTGATTTCCGAGTTAATCGCATGCAGCTGTAACCTAAAGTTCGTTCATCTGCAAAGATGATTCGATTCGGAGTGTATCGTCGCTGAAGTATCGCGTCTGATTCGCCTGTACAGCCGTCGCTCATATACTACATCCATATACATAGATATATATATAGTACATCGCATGAAAGAGATATAGTCGACGCGCAGGGCTCGCGTAGTGACTGGAAATTCGCTTACAGGCCTCGTTACACCCGTTTCGCGCCACCGCGGGGGGTTGGTAAACGTTCATGTCGGGTCTTCTCCCCTGCGAAGCTATAAGCTCAGCTCGGTTGGTCTCTTCTGCCCGGATTCCTAATCTTCGAACCGGTAAACCTCTTCTCGCGCATCGTACTCACCGTCCATAATACGCCTCATATACATATACGCACATACTACGTATATATTACATAATATATACGTATATATTCCGTGTTATTCTATATAGATAACAGGGCAGGTAATTCGAGTCCAGTAGAGTTTATCCCTTCGCGTTCTCGTCGAAACCGAGAGAGCATTTAATCCACAGACGAGCCATAACTCACTCGGTGTTCGAAGTTTCCAAGTCCCCTCCCCCCTCCCCCCGCTCACGGGACACCGACTAATAAATGATAGTCCTCTCTTCTCCCTTTCGTTTCCCTTGTGTGCTCGCGAACGAGAACCGGTGAGTGAATGATTCTCTGTCTCAGCAGCGAGGAAGCACTCTGCCGTCCATTTCCCAAGCGTATCGAAGACGAGAGAATACGTGCGAATACGTTGCATCCACAATGCTATCGGACAGGGAAGTACGTAGCTATGTGTGTGCGTCTGTCCATCGATTGAGAACGAGTTAAATTTCCAATCTCGTTTGTGGCAAAATTGCCAAGGGACTGCGGACATCGGCAGTCTCGGGGAATTATACATACAGCCACGAGTACCGGGACTGTCGATCTTCAAATAAAAGTTGAAGCGCATCTCCACTATCGATACTTTCAGTATTATTGCACCCGAAGCTATTTTTAACCCTTCCCTCGTGGCACATATATATGTATAGGCGTTTCATTTTTTTTTTAACTTCGGATATATTTCTTCGTGAAGTTTTTCATTTCCCAAAGAAAATCGATTAATGCACAAAGATACTTCGTCACAAATTATAAATTTATTTTTTACCAAAAATATAATAATAAATAAAAAAAATTAAAAATCATCATAATATTAACAGATTTTTATGAATTAAAAAAAAAATGATTATATTTTTAGTAAAAAAATTAACCCACAACTAATAATAATAAATAACTAATATTAATAAATAAATAAAAAATTGTTTATTTTTACGAAAAGTGAAAATATTAGATTTTGTTTCTATTTTTTTTTTTATTTATTTCAAATATAAACATTACATATATTTACACGTTCTCGTCAAACGGTCTCCGTCTCACATTTTTGTCACTATATATCGTAATACCGAGAAGACAAGAGGTCGACCTGATTGCCAAGAGGCTGCAGCCGGAGGCGAGAGATAATACGCTGTGGGCTTGAAGAATTCCATTCCTCGCCCCAGTTAGACTACAGTATAGCTTACCCCGTAGTCTTTTTTTTTTTTTCGTCGAGATCACGAAGCTCCGTACCTTTTCTCTTACAAGAATAGGGGCTCGTCTTCCGATTACTACTTCTTCTCGATGCCGCTTGACCTTATGCAACGGCTCCAGGTGCAGCCACTCAAATATCTGTCTCGATATAGAGATATAACAATCGCTCGATTATTATCCGGCTTTCCCCTACCCATCGGGAAAAAGGAATAAGGGGAATGACGAGCTCTAGAAAATTGGCATCGTTTCAACTCCCGATATTCACGAAAAAAAAAAAAAAAAATCCATCTCTCCGACTCTATTAGTATTACTTTCTATCGGACAATATCTCATCTATAAAAAGAAAACCCGCATTTTGCCCAATTATTCAATGAGAATCGAATAAAAAATTGTAGAAAGCAAAAAAAGCGAAAAATGTATATCGAGCCTTTCGAGTCTCTCGATTTCATTGTAAAATCGAATAATTGGATTACGCGAAATTCTTGGTTGGTTGGCGTTACCGCGAAAGGGTTTATCGTTCACGAATTATGTATTCATACCGCTTATCGACACATACCGTTCGCATGTCGATATATTGTTATTATGATTTTTTTTTTTCGTTTCAACGGTTTCGCGTTGCAATAAAGTCATTAATAACGCTAATTGCTGCGCGGTGAGCTTCCATTTTGCTGCCAGTGGTATCGCTCGTATTGTACAGCATTGCAAAAGCGTTCATGTTCTCCTGATTATCCACTTCATCAGGATTATATCAACATGAGCTCCAGCAATTATAAACACTCGTCTCGTACAATATACGACGAGAGAAACACGCGAGTACATCGATCGTATTCGCTCTTTGCAAATGAGACATCGTAAAAAAAAAAAAAAAAAAAAAAATTCCAACCAGAAATAGATCGCAGAATTCGATGATAATTCATGAATAAATGAATTCATCGTCGGTTCATCGGGTTTCATACATCGTAAATCGCGACTACATTGATATTTATTTTAGGTCGTGGATCACCGCCGACTATATATAGCTATATAGCGGCATTACGATCATTCAAATAAATTGCATCGCTTAATGACGATAATGAAAGTTTACCCGGCGAGCTTTCGGCGTGTTTCATTGGACTTCCGTATCGCAGGTGGCAAGGAATCCTATCTGAATTATATATGTATATATATCTATATATACGTAGAGTAGCGTGAATGCAACTTTAGTTGAAATTGCCGGCAAACACGAGAGTAACTATCGACGCGAGACGAAGGAGTAAAATAATCTCCAGAATCCGAGGAACGGGATTAATAATCGGGGATTAATTTAGTTTCGATATCGCACAATCGGGTTTTGAGTCACTGAGAGGCAACACCGGAAATTGAGGGAGTAAATGAGAAAAGAGATCTTCAGTTAAGATATAATAGTATAAGAATACGATTTCGAACGTCGAGAAATTTCGAAGAGAAATTTCGAGAGATATGCCGGTATATTAATTATTCCGATAATCTCCAATAGATTTGCCACACATTTTCTCGATATTCGCACCCAATATCCGATCACTTCTGCTCCATTTAATTAATAAAATTCCGATCTTAGATTGCAATTTGGCGTATATGCCTTTCAATTTCCGTACAATCCGGAAAAACTGATTGCTAAAAAAATTCGATCGTTAATAATAATAATAATAATAATAAAAAGCCTAAAAAAATTATTTTTCTACCCGAAAATATCCTCTTTTTTATTAAAGTTCGAAGCATAACCACTTTCCGTAGAAAATTCTCGATTTTTGCATCAAGCAGTTTCCGCACTATCAATCCAACTCCATTTTTTCCCCTCCGATTGCCGCCGCTTCACGCCATTCTTCGTGCGAACTTTTTCCAAACGAGTTTCCAGAACACTCAATCTTCGTGACGTATGTTCTTCCAGAACTAATTATTTCCGTAGGTAACATGTATGTGCTGAGTACATATATAGCATAGCGTACATAGGGAATCTCTCGAGATCATGAATACACACGCAGAGTAACCAGTTGCGGAAAAGTAGACTGAGATCTATCTTAAAGGTGGACAAGAGAACACCGTGAAGAGAAGAAGCAGAGAGTTTTCTTTGGCGGTAACGCGCGGGGCGCAGTGGCAAAGGTCGATTAATTTCACGGTAACGACACCCCGGAGATTGTTTGGCTGTCGTTCCCTCGAGGTTGCGCGCAACGATAGCAAGTGTATACCGGGGTATAACATACCCACTGCTATGCTTGCTTCGCAACCCTATTTCCTAATCCCCCAATTCCCAGTGCCCCGAAAACCTCGTTCCCGGCAACCGGGATGTGTTCTTCGCCTTCATGCAAATCTAAGAGTGCCGAGGCTATGGAACTTATATACATAGAGTGGGTTCATTCGTTTGTTCGCGAACGTTTCCCCAAGTATTCCCATTAAGCTCGACCGGGGAGAGCCGCTTTCTTGGCAATTTTTTTTTTTTTCTTCTGTTAGTTTCCTTATTCTTAGTCCACTGGTAAATTTGTATAAGAGGCCAAAGTTTTCGATCCCAGCAAAACCAGACACTCGCTCCTGGGATTAAAGTAACTCTGTGCATCAGATTGGCATCGAGAGGCGGCAGCGACTCGAAGGAAAATACATAAAAAAATTTTTTTTAGCGTATTGCTTATTAATTACTCAACAATAAAACGAAAAAAAAAAAAATAATAAATACTTGATACGCCTATGGAAATAAATTAATTAATTTTTTTTATTAATGATGCTATTAATGATCATTAGCGCTACAGACATAAATTCCAACCGCATGGCTTTTATTTCTTTTTTTTTTCCTTACGATTTTTTTTAACCACTTTTCGAGTAGTCCGCGTAGTTTTTACTTTCGTTGATATATAATTCCGATTGCCCAGGATGTTGCCAAAAGATATTTCTTCCCGTGAAAATAAATAGACTCCCAAGAAAACGCGGGGCTTTCGCGCAGAGGATTTTCAGCATTCGATAAATTTCAACGTGGGGGGATAGACAGCGAGCGAGCAGAAACGCAAAGGGAAAGAAGAAAGAGAAACAATAAAGACGTGAAATAGCGTGTGGTGATGAACGTGATAAAGTAAAACCCTTAAGCAAGCGAGCGTAAGATAGAGTAGCGAAACGATTGCAGTCTTATCTTTCACTATACCCGGCAGAAACAATTCTCCCTGAGGATTACAAAACCGAGGACCGGTTTACCTTCCGGCGTACATCGTCAAACATTTATTTTCAGTTTTCAAAGTATTTCCCTCGGTCCCTAGTTGCACAAAGGGTTTGTCTCGAACGGCTCTTGAAGACGAGCCGAGACGACGCCACTCTCGAGGTAATAGTTTGTCTTTATTTTATATGCGTTCAACTCTCTCACACTTACTTTTCCGCGTGTCTGTTCCCTCTGATGTTGGCTCAAGCGTTATACCGGCTGTATATTTACTTAAAGTCTGCGAAAATCATTGCGAGGATTTTCTTGCTGATTTTTTTTCTGATTCAAAATCAAATTCAGCATACCGCCGAAGGTAAGAATGCAAAGGAAAGTCTTTGTGAACAACAGGATTTAACGATGTAACAGATGCGAATGAAAAGATCGCAAATCTTTTCTGAATACTCGTCTTTGTTACCTTTGTACGAAGATCAGTTATTCATGGTAAATTTCTCAACGGCTCATAAAGTTATCAGAATTACTTGAATCTTTAATAAATCCCGGAAAAATCGCCGTTCGGCTCTTCCGATAATAGATGGTCAGGTGGTTTTCGAAAGCTCGCGATAAGAACGAGAGCAGCTTAATTTTAACTTCGGAACATATAACTTTTTTAAATGGGCTTCAAAGAGGGAATTTTTGGGATTACGTTTTTTTTTTTTTTTTTTCGAAGGAGTTAAAAAATTATCGTAAAAGCTTCGTTATCAGTGGTTTTTAGACGAAAATGAAGAATTCGTGAAATTCGCGGCTTCTACGTCTAAAAAATAATGTTACTGATTTTTTCATTAAAAAAAAAAGTGAACTATACATTTTTCCGAACAACGATGTAAAAAAATTAAGATAATAAAAAATTCGATAAAACTGCAATCACGAAAAGAAAGGCTGTTTCGAAAGTGATCGTTCTTTCGACGCGCTGGTACAGGTGGCTTTCAATCATTTTTTCCGAGACGCCGAGAGAAGCTCTCGTCCCAGATGTCTCCATGTTTTTCGCATCGGGTTCAAAACGTCTCTCGCGAAGGGTAGAGAAGAATGGGTATGGAGAAGGTTTGGGGGTGGTATACAGAATGGAGAAGGCAATTCTCTCCGGAGTTTCAGCGTTATCGCGAGACGCAGGGTGCGATCGATCGGAAAGGGGAAGTCGAAGAGAGATTACTACTCTGGGCGAAGCGAGGCGTGAGCAACCGCGATGCAGAGTTGAGCACCAAACGAAAGCTCAGGAATATAGCAGGTATAGGAGATATAATCCCGAGCCGATTTTGCAAAGGGTAAGGGGTTCACTTAGGTTGTACAAGAGAGAGCCTTATCTCCGAGGGTTCCCGCTGCCGTTCGCGCTCTCCGCCACTCTCTACCTTCGTTCTTCGTAATAACTTCGCGTTTTACTGCCTTTTTTACTTTTCTACATAATAACCCGAAGCTCTCGACTCTCAACCGGCTTTTCTCCGCTTCGCATAAGCGCGATATCCAAAAGTGCGTACACGACGCGCCAAAACTACGGAAACTTGCGGGTGGTCTCGTTTGACGCCACGAAAATTCTCAAATACGGTTTTGCAGCTCGCATCGTCATTTTTTTTACGCTGAAAAAAAAATGTTTGTTTTCACTGCAAAAAAATTTTGATATTACGAAACGAGTGGAAATATCGATTATTGCTGCACGATGTATCGTGTCTTTTTTTTTTGTCCGGAGAAAGAAAAAAAGCGTCGTATCTGTTCAAAAATACTTTGATCTTTATTTTTTTTTTATTATTCTGATCGACTTTTTGAACTGATACTTTTATAATAAATGGATAGATTGGAATAATTTATACGATAAAGTCTTTGCAGTTTCGTTTTTAACGTTGTTAATTTGTTTGTGTTGCAGCGACTAACAATGTTAACGAACCACCGGTCCTGGAACCGGGCGGTTATCCCACGGGATTGCCACTGTCCGAGGCAACGCCCGTGGGCTCGATAATTTTTACGCTCAAGGGTCACGACCCCGAGGGATCGCCGATTAAATACGGTATCCAGTCGACCGACAAATTCAGCGTTGATCAAAAAACCGGAAACATCACATTGGAGAAGCCTCTCGATCGCGAGGTAAGATGAATATCAATTAAGAATACAAAAAAAATAAAATAAAATAAAATGTTTTTTTTTTATTATAAAAAATAAGGTAAAATTTATTTTTTAGTCGATTATTGCAAAAATAATAATTATTCAATCAAATGGTTTTATATTCGTAAATAAATCATTAAATTATCGATGTAAGCTGTGAGCCAAAATAGATCGATGGTTAGTTATCCGGACCTATAGCTGATCCTTTGAAGATTAACCAATTCGAAGATAAATTCATAATCATCTAATATTTCCGCGAATTAATTCATTAGATTTGTCTATTAGTAGTAACAGCTTACAATACCTCTGTCTTCATCGTGTAGAGCTGTTAGCGCCCCAGTTGTACAATGGTACCGTGCAATGCGCGATATCTACTAATAGGTGCCGGAGGATCCATTATTCAGTGTCCTCGAGAAGCGACGCTTCGAAGTTCCATTATTACCTCTCGCATCGGATAAACCGAATCAACTTGGGACGAAGGGAACATGCGAATTATTATTAGAAATGACGTTCAACGAAATTTCAACCGAATTCGCTTTGACGATGATTAACGGTTACATTCGAAGCTTCAAAACTGTATCCGCAATTATAAAATATATTTTGATGGAATTCGTCGAAAATTCAATGGAAAAGGCAGAAAATGGTAATAGCGACTGTCGAAAATAAACGGATGATATTCCTATATTACGTTATTTAATTGCCAAACATTATTTCGAGAGTTTCATGAAAATAAAAAATAGCATATCAAAAATAAAATTTTATTTAAGCTGAAAATTATCCGATTTATTAACGAAGGAGCAGATAATTTGTGTCCGTCATGATGAAAGAAAAAACCAAAAAAATCGTAACGACCAATGAATTTCTTATTTTATATTTCTTACGAACCCAATATGCATTTTTTTCAGTAAATTTTTTCTGTCATATATTTAATTGGCAATATTGTCTAAAAAAAATTAAAACTGAAATGCGATCGAAGTAATGCTTAATTACGATTTTCGAGGCTAACATTAACTTTTACGCTAATCAATTTACACACATCGATGACGTGAAAAAAAATGTCCACTGCGTACCAATGAATTTCTATTCGTATTTTTTTTTATACGAACGTAATATAATATTTTTTTAATGAAATTTCAACTCGTCCGCGAAATGGAGAAATTTCGTTTCGTCATATTTTTCGAATTGTCAATTTGAAAAAAATTCGAAAACAAATAGTGAGCGGAACAATGCACTGTAATGCTTTCGAGACTAACGACAACTTCGACTCCAATTAGCTTACGGACACACGGGACGCGAACGAAAAGCAAAAAATTTCAATTTTTTTTCTCCAACAATACTTCATCCGAGTGCATTCGTTTCGTTATCAAATTATCTCGTTTACAACGGTAGGCAACATTGACTTCGGGTTGTGTGTCCATCGTACGTTTCGTCCTGTGGCTCTCTATTAAATCTGTACATTGCCGGCCCAATGACCAGAATACGACCTCACGTGCGACTCGTACGTGTCCGAAATTTTCGCATCCCGCTTCGCCGAGAGTTTTTCCGATGTCCTTCTCTCGTTCATTTCGCGAAGAGCGAAGGGACAGTTGGACGGAAGGTAATTTCGCGGTGGAGGAAAGAGAGAGGGTCGCGATGCATTGCCGGGGGCAATGCAAGTCTGGTCGGTTGTATCTCTGTCGTTTTGTACTTGTCGTCGGCAGAGACTCGACTGGCAAAATAAAAGCACCTCGCGAAAGAGCGAGAAAACTCGCCTTTGTCCGACGTATCGCGATGCAGTCCATGCCATCGTCGTCGCGATACAGCCAGAAGGCTCCATTGTCGTTTTCATTGCTTTCGCGTGTTTCTTTTTTTTTTTTTTTCGTCGCTGTTGTGTATAGTTCGTACAGTTGTATGGAGTACCGCAGACGATGGGACGGTTGAGGCTTTGAGCATCTGCGGTCGACGGGAAAACCGGAAAATACCGTCGGTTCAACCTCCGTTGTCGAAATTATCTCGAGAAACGTTGAAGAAATAGCCGTGTTGAGTTATATATCTATCGTACACGAGCGCATGTAATATGTAACATCGAGGATTGTACATAAGCGTGTTGCGGTACACGATTTCCGGTATAAACATCGGGATTACAAGCCTTTATTATACGCTGCATGAACTCGAGCGGTGCGCGTAAAAAAAAAAAATGAAAAAAAAAAAAAGGAAACGATAGGTCTCGACTTCTCACGTGACGAGAAGAGTCGAGAAGCGCTTGTAAAAAAAAAAAAAAAAAATTACGTAGGGAAGGAAAAAAAATTGAAACGTGATCGCGAAGCGAGAGGAAAAGGGACACGGGAATTCCGGTACTTGACTTTTATCTAAATTACCATAATTATATCGAGGCGCTTGATGCCTCAACTTCGTTGGTTCGTGCTGAGCAACTAATTTTCCGCACTTTATAAGAAAACGAATAAAGTTCGCATTTGAACTGTTCATGTAACTCCGTTAATTCGTAGCGCGTCTACTTTCTTAATTAATTTAGTTATATAGTACAAACAGAAAGAACTATCGGAAGAAATGAGAATATTTTATCAGTAAATTTCGTAGTCTATTTGCTTCGCTGAAATACTTCGCAATTTATTCCTTTTTCCATGCGGAGCTCTGTCGGCTTCATATTTCCCGACGAAGCCGATAATCCGCTGCGAAATTCAACCGTACAGCGTTTTTCTTCGCTCAGTTTGGATTTCATTTCGGTTATTAATTAATTTCGTAAATTGTATCGTAAAATAAAACTGTCTATCGAAATTCCATCGATTAAAACGATTCTATTGTCGATAAATAAAAATATGTTTCTATATTGTTTTGCTTCTAAATATTTTGGTAAAGTTTTGCACAGGAATCGTTTTTAATACTCTGTTTTGTGTCGCGGAAATTTTTTCGCGTTAATTTTGATCGATTTATAGAATCCATTTTTCAATTAAAAATTACAGTTCTATGGAGTCGCGGCAAATAATTTGAGTTTTTAATTACTTAAAAAAAAAAATACGACATGCATTTGCAATCAATTATCAATGGTATTTCCTTTTTTTTTAATTATTTATGAATGTCAGAAAAAAAAAATAAATTCCTGTAGTCACCGTTTGATCGTTAGCCCCGGAGTCCAATTACGTTAGACTACACTGCGATCATTGTATCGAAGCAAACAATATGGGTACTGGTGGGCGCACCAAATACGTTCTCTAGCGGCTTCCATTCACGTCAACGTCTCATCCCGGTAGGTAGACGTTGGCCCGCACGTTGCATGTACTTCCGCATTTACTTGGACGTTAATTTGACTTAAAGCTACCAACCGCGCGGCGAAACTCCGGTAGCATAGAGAAGTCGTTGGAAGGAGGGAAAGGGAGGTTTGCATAAGCTGCTAAAGTTCTCCCCTTCGCCTCCCTCTCCGTCCGACTTTCCGAAGTAATCGACGGTATTTTCTCTATGAAAGGACGAGAGGGTTGAGTTGGTAGAATCGGTAGAAGGATGATGGAGGCCGCTGCTTGCGCAAGCGGAGGCCGATTTAATTTCGCCTCCGAGGTACTTCGGCCGCCCGCGAGGTGAATTTCGAAGGTCAACACCCCCGCTGGCGTTGCCGGGACCGAGATGCTTCGAGCCTCGAAACTGCTGCGGAGAATAAGCGTTAGGCACGCTTTCCAACCCCCCCGAAGGAGACGTGCTCTCGGGCGTTCTAATCTAATTTAAACCAACCTCCGCGTTAGCTACGTTATTGTTAACTCTGATGCGACGATGTAAATTCGAGGACCAAAGACGCTTAACGCCGGAGGGTTGAGACTCCGTCTCTGTATTTTCTACTGCTAACGGAGGGAAGAAACGAGCATCCAACTGCGCGCCATTGCATTCTCACCCTCCGGTTATTGTAGATATTGCGAGAATGAAAAAAAAAAATAATGTAACGACCCGCGGTAATCAGCATTCAGCAACACCGAGCAATTTTTTTTGCAGACGCTATTCCATTTAGTAACTCTTTGAAATATTTTATCGTATACTTACGGACGCCTTTTATCGTATACTTACGGACACCTTTTATAAGTGAAAAATCGATGTTTTTCCATAGAAAAAGAAATTTTTTCAAATTGTGAAAAAAATGTATGAAAATTATCAGTCACCTTAGGGTGATTCTTTCTTAGGGTGATGATTTCACATATTTGTAATGTATTTTTCGCATATACTTTTTTTCCAGTTGGGATGTAATAGCTGAATTTTTTTTAGGAATTGCAATTTATTTTCAATGAAAAATTTTAATAACAGTTAATAACAATTATTAATTGAATTTTATGAAAATTAATTTTTTTCTTCGCAACGAAAATATTGAAAATAGAATTACATAAGATGCATTTTTTTTCTTCATGCAGGAAAACGATACCATACAATTTTTCGTCACACTGGAAGACCAAGTGCCGGAGGGACAGCAGCCAAATATAGTCGGTGTCGACGCTTACGTAATAGTTCTCGACGTCAACGACAATCCGCCGAAATTCTTCGGTACACCTTACGAGGCTGTGGTGGCAGAGGATGCGCCGATAGGAACGACAGTCCTTCCGGGTATCAAAGTCACTGATTCCGATTTGATTGGCGATAACATCGAGTTGTCGTGTATAACACAGCCACAGGTGGGCGACAAGATTTTCATATAACTTTTAAAAACATATATCCGCGATATACCAGCAATTATATTAATTCCATTCCAACCGCAGCGTCCGCGTTTCCGATGAATTTATTCTCCGAAATTCCGAATGAGAATAAATTGAATTCACCGCGAAACACGTTATTCAATCCTTTAAAACGAAAAACGATATCGTTCTCATCGATAAAATAAATACAGAAAAAAAAAATCGCGATAGATAACGGCGCTTTGTCGAGATTAAGGAACACCGAGAAACAAAAAAATGTAATGGTAACAAAATACCCCGAAGCGCGTACATCGAATACATCATATCCGCTCGATAAATTCCAAACCTTTATCTATCGTTGCTTTAGCGATTTTATATCCGGCCAATAAAGTTGCCTGAAACCTTTTAACTAATGACATAACCCCCATAGCTTCGGGGCTTTTATACGATAGCGGGAGAGTTGCGGGGGTTGCAAGCCTCGAATTTTAATGGTCGGCGTTGTACGTTCGATGTTCGCAAATAACCATCGGAATGAACTGCAACAATTCGCTTCTACACCGTGTTCTCGTTAAAAAGCTTTAATAATTTTGTAACGAAAAAAAAAAATTTGATTTCCTCGGGCTGTTTGCTTAATTTTTTGTAAAAATAAAGATATACCGCGTAATACTCCGCTTTTTCAGTCGATGGGTTTGAAATAAAATTAAAAAAACAGTAACGGGCAATAGAAAGCTCTCATTCAGCTATAGGCTATTTGCACAAAAGGGAAAAATACCGTACAGACGCGTATCCGATGAGAATCGCCTCGAGTTACTTAAGCGCAACATAAACTGTTTTTATTTATTTTCTGTGTGTGGATCGCGTTTCTTTTTTTGTTGTTGTTGTTGTTTTCTTTTCTCGTATATCCGGACTTTCAAAGTCTGGATAATTTAAAGATAAATATTTATCTAGTCGTGTCGAACACCAATCTCGAGGGAACGAGACGCGGCGAGCTTTGCAAAGCCGGTTGAAGTTTGTCAACGCGACTGGTGCAGAGGCGCGCGACGAGCTTCCGCGTGCACACCAACTCTCCCTCTTCCCTTGGGAGGTGTTAATGAATATCGGAAAGTCATTAGTTACTCTACTCTAACGTACTCTGTCTTTCATGTCTGCTCCGTAGTTTCCCGATGCCTGCAGTAAGTTCGGCATCGTCGACGTCGAGAGAAGCGAAAACACGTATGTCGGCGCTCTCGTGTTGCGACAAACACTCGACTACAAGCAACGACCATTCTACCAGCTGCTCCTACGCGCCAGTGTGAGTTTTAAACAACTTGATAATTTAATTTAATTGTCATCGAAACGATATTCTGCGCTCGCCGCGAATACGATGAACTCCTTAGCGGATACTTTCCGATCGGCAACATAATCTTTAAAAACGAATTTTTATCGTATAAAAAATAACCGCAACTTTAATTTATATCTCGAAAATTTTTTAACGATATTTACTAAAAATTTTAATCTTTCAATGTAAAAAATATAATTTTTTAATAAAAGAAATTGTTTTATTGTTTAATGATTGCGATACAGAAAAAGAAATTATTTCGGTCAATTTAACTTTTAATTTTTATTACAATTTAATTTAATATCATTTTAAATGCGCGACTTGTTTTTTTCACTAAAAAATAAATCTTTGTAGTCTTTTCAATATTTTTGCAAAGGCCCTTCGTATTTTTAGAAATAGCAATGAATGCGTATGTGACTCGTATCTGTTTGGATGCCCCGATTAGGACGGAACAAACAATGAAACAACAGGCGTGGAGATCAAAGTAACGGACATACAAAACAGTCCGCCGGAGTTTCTCGATTCTTTGACCGGTGTCGTCCGTGAAGATGACCCCATTGGTACACTAGTGATGACTGTGAAAGCGAGAGATGGCGATCGCGGAATGCCGAGAAAAGTGATCTACGAGTTGGTTACGAGTACGTCGAGGAAAACTTTCAATTTTCTACATTTTTTATACTGTTTTCAATGTTTTCTCCTTCTTATAATGCATATTATTCGATAATAACTTTTTGAATAATAACAATAACTGATTATATTTTGTCAACAGATCCATTTGATTATTTTCTTTTGGACGCCGAAACCGGAGAACTCCGAACAGCGAAACCGCTCGATCGCGAAGCCCTCGAAGATTCGACGGGTGTCTTAACGCTGAAGATAAAAGCGCGAGAAGTTGTTAATGGTACTCCGGGTAACGATAATACCACCATTTCGACGGCCGATGCAACGGTAACTATCAAAGACGTTAACGACGAGCCACCGTCGTTCAACAGACGAGAGTATAGCATCGAGATACCGGAAAACGTTCCCGACGGCACGCCACTTCCTCACTTGGATATGACAGTCAAAGATCCCGATGTCGTAAGTTTCTCGTTTGAAATTACTTCAAAAACTAAACTTATTTTTCGAAACTTCCTCCTTTCATTCATTTTGCGTAATAAAAAAAGTTCTATATAAATTTATTTTCATTTTGCGACATCCTTCATTCTTTAGATGACATTTTTTTATTTCCCATCAAAATAAATTAAAACCTCATATTTATTTATGTATTTATGATAAACTATTTTCGACGCCTCTTTTCAGGGTTCGAATTCTATATTTTCTCTGCGTCTCGCGGACGTAACAGGAGCCTTTACAGTAGAGCCGACGATGGCGACCGGTAGTACGTCGGTGAATATTCGTGTGACGAACGGTTCTCTCGACTACGAGAATCCGAATCAACAAAAATTCTTCATACTTGTAATCGCCGAAGAAGTGCACACGGATCGTAAACTCTCGTCGACGGCGACGGTGACCGTCACTATAACCGACGCGAATGACAATGCTCCGTCGTTCGGGAGTCCAACTTACACAGCTCTCGTCTCCGAAACCGCTTTGCCCGGTACGCCGATAATTACGATCAGAGCAAAGGATCGCGACAGCGGTAGATTCGGTACCGCTGGCATTGTCTATCAGCTTCTCGGACAGGGATCCGAACACTTTGCCGTCGATAAACGCAACGGCACGATAACCGTCGCTCCTTGTCCGACGCCTGGATCGTCGCCGTGTCTCGACTACGAGGAACAGAGCGAATATTTTCTCAACTACAAGGTAATAGAAGTAAAATGTAAAATAAAAAAAAATAATTAAAAAATCATAAAATTATTTTTTTAAATTTAAATCAATTTTAATTTTATTTATTAGTTATCTTTATATTATAAATTTGTTTTTTCAATCAAATTTTTGTTTTCTTTTTCACCAATTGATTTTGAAAAACAATGATTTTCCTTTAATATACTTTTCTTATTATAAATTAATAGGCAACCGACGATGACGGAAAAGGACAAACAACCAGTGTGTCCCTTCGCGTGAGTCTCGGCGACGCTAACGACAGTCCGCCCCGTTTTCTGCAAGAGAAATATCGCGCAGTGGTCGACGAGGGCGCAGAGAAATTCGAACCGGAGCTCAAAGTACAAGCGCGCGATAAGGATAAAACTTCGAAGATCACCTATTCGATCATCGATGGCAACGAGATGGGATTTTTCGCGATAGACGCCAACACCGGTGAAATTACGATCGCTGACCGGGGACCCGTAGACGTGACGAACTCTACTCAAGACTGGATCGCGCTTACGGTACAAGCGAGTGACGGAAAGTTCTCCGATCACGCGGTCGTTACCGTTACCGTTCGCGACGTCAACAACAACGCGCCGGTCTTCCCGCAGGACGTCTATACGGCAAGCGTTCCGGAAATTTCGTCGCTTGGTACGCAAAAAACTCAATATCTGTAAAAAAGAACATCGAAAAAACTACTTTTCGGTCTAAACTTTCGGTATATTTATCTGAGTTTGCATTTTTTTTTTTAGGAACTATCGTCGAAGAGATGATGGCAACCGACGCCGACAGCGGCATAAACGCTGAGCTTCAGTACAGAATTCAAAAAGGAGCTTTCGACGATTTTTCCATCAACGAGACTACCGGCGTCGTTACTGTGTCCCGTAAACTCGATTACGACGAAAGAAATACCTATCACGTCGAAATTATTGCTCTTGACGGAGGTAAAGAAAATATGATCACGAAAAAAAATGTTATGTCTTCGAAGAAAATTTCTGTAATGAAATTTAAAAAAAATCCATTTTTTCTCCAGGATCTCCGAGTCTAACCGGCACCGCAACTTTAATGATCAAAGTTGAGAATAGTAATGACAAACCGCCGTATTTTACGCCGGCGACACAACGCGCTCAGGTTACCGAAGATACACCGATCGGAACAGTTTTCACGATACTCCAAGCCACCGACCCCGACAGTAGTGATCCAGAGGCATTGAATTTCGCGATATCCGAGCCGATAACAGCGATCGATCGCAAGGGACAACAGGTGAACAACAATTCCACATCTTTCAAAGAATTCTTCGCAGTCGATCGTAAAACCGGACAAGTATCCGTCGTGAGACCGTTGGATAGAGACGTCGCGGCGACTGTTAGCGTTAACGTCGTCGTCACTGACACGACTGCGCCGACTTTGCAACAAGGCAACGGAACTCTTGTTGTAACGATTATCGACGTTAATCATATGGCGCCGGAATTTTTGAAACCCTGGACTCCGGAAAACCCTCAATATTCGATTGAGATGCAGGAGGAACAACCAACCGGTGCTGTTGTCGGTGCATTTACGGCTACCGACGCGGACAGCAATATCGCTGGATACGCCATCGATCCTCCGAGTCCTTACTTCGTTATCGATAACGTCACTGGTACGTTCTTCCATCGTTTGTTGTTTTTTTAAATAGTCGACGGAATAAATCTTATATAAAAAAAAATCGTTAATATTATTTTATAAAAATTCTCTGCATTACGATATTTTCTATCTAATAACAATTTTTACCTTTCGAGAAGCGGAATTAACTTTAAAAATGTATGTAAATAATTTTTTTACGTTTCTTCAACAGGTATCGTTCGTACGAGTCAAGTAATCGATTACGAAGAAACGAAGCAGCTAAACTTCACTGTAGTGGCTTACGATTCCGGTGTACCGCGACTATCATCAACCGCTAGAATAACCGTAACCGTGATAAACGTTAACGATGAGGATCCGAAATTCGAACAAAAATCTTACAGCGTTACCGTCGAGGAGAATTCACCGCCGGGAACTCACGTTACCGTTGTCAAAGCTCTCGACGGCGACGAGGGACAATTCGGCGAAGTAAGCTACAGTCTCATTGGCGAACACGCGTCCGACTTCAATATCGGTCACGAAACTGGCGAAATAACCGTCGGCGCAGCGACGGTACTCGATCGCGAGGAAACCCCGGAAATCACTATCACCGTTATGGCGAGCGACGGCGCGCCGTTGAATTCCCGAAGATCGACAACAGTACCGGTCGTCATAAATCTCGTCGACGTAAACGACAATAAACCCGTCTTTACGCAGCACAGTTACATCGCGTCAGTAGCGGAAAATTTGCCGGTCAATCCACCGGCGACGATACTTCAGGTTCGAGCGGTCGATAACGACGAAGGCGCCAATGGACAAGTGTGGTACACTATCGTCAGCGGTAACGAAAACGGATCGTTCGCGTTGAATCCCGAAACTGGATTCTTATATCCGGCTGTTGCGCTTCTCGGACGCGCGGGTTCTTACAGAATCGGAGTCGAGGCGAGGGACGGCGCTGGCAATGGTCCGCATTCCGATCGATGCTATGTCGACATTCGTGTCATACCGGTCAATCAACATAAACCGGAATTTATAATGCCGGAACTACCAAACGCGACTGTTGAAGTTCCAGAGGTAAAAAAAATAAATAAAAAATTTAAGAAAATTCTGTTACAACGATAAATTCAATGTTTTAATTTTTTTAATGAATTTCAGAACGCCGGAGTTCCGAATTATTTGGTAATGACGGTAAAAGCGGTTGATCGTGATCCCGGCGAAAACGGTAGAGTGGGCTATCATCTCAAAGTCGGAAATCGAAACGTTCAGGAGAACGAGGAATTCTCAATCGATCAGGAGACCGGGGAACTGCGAGCAAAGATTATTCTCGATCGCGAAGTAAAAAGCAAATTCGAACTCGTGCTCGTCGCTGCCGATCACGGAAGTCCGACTTACTACGAGACTCTTCGACTATTGACGATTTTACTCGTCGATACAAACGACAACGTTCCCGAATTCAACGACGAGTACAATTTTCGCGTCCCGGAAAATCGACCCAAAGATTACGTCGTCGGAAAGGTAACCGCTGACGACAAGGATGAGGGTCGACACGCGCAAGTTTACTACTACATCGAAGCCGGTGAGAAATCATTAATAACTATGTTATATTTCTATACCTCATAAAAGTTTGGATATCTCGAATTATAGAGCCGAACTACACGAATTCTTTTTCTTTAAACTCCACAAATTTATAATAGGCAACGAGGATCACGGATTCTACATGGATAAAGCCGACGGAACGATATACACGAATAAATCGTTCGACCGCGAAGCTCGCGACACTTACGTTCTCTCAATACTTGCGGCGAACGATCCGGATCTCTACATCGGTCCTCAGGTCGCTGGTCAACCATTGACGAATAATCCCGAACACGGACACGTTAACGTGACGATAACGATTCTCGACGAGAACGATAGTCCGCCGGTTTTCGAACGTGGCGACTACTACGCGGGTATAAACTCCATGGCGAACGTAAACGATTTTGTTGCTAAGGTCACCGCCTCGGATCTCGATCTCGGGGACAATGGTAGTCTCCATTATTACGTCGCTGGCGCGTATCTCTACAAGTACGGCTCGGAAAAAACGAGCGGTTCTATCATTCCGAGTCCTTTCAACGTGACGCAAGATGGCAAATTGGTAACAAGCGGCTACATGGCAGAATATAATCAGCATAGGTTCGTCGTTGAAGTTGTCGCCAAAGAAACTGCACCACCGGAAAGATACGCTATGGCACGAGTTCACGTAAGGAAATTCGGAAACTCAAAGAAAAAATTAGTCTTAACTCCTCACGTGGGGAGGAAGTAAATATACGGCCGAATGTTTCGACCGGTCGTTACCGTCAATTGCCCCGTTTAACTATAAAAAATCGCGAAAAAACTCTGAAAAGAATTGTAAAATGACATTGAATTCTTGTTTTTTCAATCCTTCAAAAAGATTTGTTTTACGCTCTTGCGTATTGTTATTACAATCGAATAAAATTAGCGCTCTACTTGGCCGGCAGAAAGCCTCCCGTACATGAGGGGATTAAAAAAATGAAAAATTGGACAGAGAAAAAAAATTGTTTTGGGTAACAAGAATTCTGTTGTACGCGACAATTTTTTTGTGTTTCCAATCATTTTTTACTTTAAAATATTAATTTTTAATATTGTGACTGAAAAAAAATAATTTGCGTCTTTTCCGATATTAATTTTTTTTTTTTCTTGATTTTTTTTCCACAGGTATGGGTGTTCGAGCCGTCGCAACTAATCCGAGTAATACTCTCCCGACCACCAGAGGAAGTTAATAGAGCGCGAGACGAGATCGTCTCGGAATTATCGAACGCGACGCAGAGTCGCGTTGTAGTGGACGATATTCGTTATCACGTCGACGCATCAGCACGTATACGCAGAGAATGGTAACGACAATGTTTAAATGATAATACATAATATGAAAAAATTAATATTTAGGAGATGAATTGATTTTTTTTAACACATTTTTTACATTTCAGGTGCGACATGTTTTTGCACGTCGTCGATCCAAAGACTCAGACGATTACACCGATTCCTCAGGTTCTTCGAGTGATCGACGCAAAATATGACTTTTTGAAGGATTATTACGCGGGCTTCGCTATAGAAAACGTTGTGGTGAGTATCACAGTGTTAAAAAAAAAAACAAAACTTCAATTGAACTTGTAAATTACTGAAAAAAAATATTTTTTTCAGCCGGCATACGCCGGAATTCAAGAAGAGCCCTTCGATCCGGCGTTAGCCGCATTAATTGCTCTTCTAGTAGTTCTTTTGGTAGGAGCGGTAACAGTAACGGTAGTTTGTTGCTGTTTGAGACATTGGTAAGTTAATTACTACCGAAAAGTAAAAAAAAATCCATCATTGCGTAATATAATTTCGCAACGAAATCAAAAAATCAATTTTTTTACTCTACAGGGTGATAACTGTGCCAAACGATATACGCAAGAAAGACGGATTGATAAAGAAGCAGATAATAGACGAATTGAATACGACGGAGAATCCTCTGTGGATCGAGCAAAAGCTCAAACTCTACGAAGAACAAGAATTAACGATGCAAGTATTCAGCGAACCGGAAGGTGGTTTGGTAGCGGAGAGGCGCGGTAGCGGAGTTAGTGTCGGTATCGGCGACACATCTCAGGACAATACGTACGCAACGATTCAGCATCCCTTACCGGCCAACAGGCATCGTCCAACGACTCCGGACTACACGACGCTTCCGGGAAATCACAACGTGAGATAAAATTCAGCTGATCAATCAAAAACCCAAATGAGACGATAGGAAATTAAAAAAAAATATTTTATCGATTTTAGTTGTACGAATCCGCAATGGGTTTTCAAGGCTCAACGTTTCAGCCGTCGACAACGGTGATCCCTCAGCTGACGTTGGATCGCGACGGTCAGCCGCAATTCGTTTCGGGACTCGAGTGAGATGAGCAATCGTGTCAAACGAGCCGTGAGAGAGCCGAGTCAAAAGACTATTATCCGCGAGTCTCATTTCTCATTATTAATACGTAAAAAAAAAGGAAAAAAATTGATTCGTCGATGAATCGTATCTCTTCGTCGAGGAGAACACGATTTTGTTCGTTACGTTGTTATAATTTGAAACGTAATATACGAATGGCGCGCGAAAGTCGATCTTCCGGGTACAATGCGAAAAAATCTCGTCACTCGCACGGATGCCACGAACCTCGACAATAACTGGAATACATATGGGTTTCGGTCAGCGTGCGAGCGTTTTTTTTCGGCGCCGGTAGTGAAGAAAAAGAAAACGCGTCCGACGCAATGGGCGCGCGGAATAAACGAACGAAAACACAAAAATCATGTTAAGCTCATCGTAATCATTTGTTTTTCATGGTCATCTTAGACAACTCGATGGTTTTATCGTAATAGGAACGTATCAGAAGAAATGCGAAGAGACGGAGAGTAACTCGATGATCGACATTAGTTGTTAAATGGAAGTAAAGCATTTCCCTCCTTTCCCCGCGAAAAAAAAACCCGAAATCCTCGTAGAAAAATTAAAAAAAAATGCGTGCATCTATATATGTGTGCGTTGCCAATCTTCGAGACGCGGAAGTAATCGCATAATTGATTAAAACAGTCGTGTCGGTAATTCAATCGAAAATTATCGCTTTTTTTTTTCAAGAAAAAAAAAGAAACATAATTGTCAATTAATTAATCCATCGATCAATTATGTTGTTACTCTCAACCGTAAACATTTCTCCGCAATCTTCAATCTTTGTATTGCATAAATAGACAAATAGTAAGAAGGCGAATTGGATTTATTATCGTGAAAAAATAATTATCGAAGGACGGAAGTTTGGCACGACAGATATATATGTATATAAGTGAATGTGTAGATTCCGTCCACCAGCCCAGGTATTCGTTGCTCCTTCGTCACGGTACTTCTAGAATTCCTATTTTGTATTCTTTTTTTGTATCCTTTTTTATTCTCTATATTGAATTTTTTTTTTTTACTGTGTTCGTTGATGAAAAATGGTTGCATTGTTCGGATAACTCGTTAAATGCTGTTGCGCGTTGTTTCAATTGTGCCGATGCGCGTCGCGACACGCGCGATTTATTGTAATACGTCCAATAAGGTGTACGATCTTTAAACGCTCGTAAGTCATTAGTTATTTATGATAATTTTTGTTAATATCGGCCAAAAAAAAAGACGAAAAGAAAAATAAAAGAAAAAGAACGAATTAGCATGCAATTTGTAATGACAATCTGATTTTTCGATCTGTGATTATATTATCTCGTAGAGAGTGGCGTTAATTGTATTGCTATCGATGATTTATCTTCGATATATCGGGCGCGAGCCCCGGGCAACGGGCGGACTTAGTCATATCATATTTAAATATGAAAAAAAAGTAAAAAAAAATAAGTGGTCATGTTGTGTATCGTTCATTGATGAATGAAATCGAGAAACAAAAAGAAAAAAATCAACAAAAAAAACCGCTGCATGTAAACGCGTAATCGAATTTGGTCAACTTATATTCGTGTAAGAATGTTTAAATATAATAACTATTATTATATTGTCATCACCGACATTAATTAGATGGTTATTATCAATCGAGTTAGGAAAACAAAAAAAAAACAAAAATATTGTCTGTTTATTGATTACAAATTGATTGTAATATTGTAACATATTTTATGTAAGCGATTATTATAAAATATTCGTACTCGAAAAAAAAAATTTATTGACTCATTTTTTTTCTACCTATCAATTTTTAAGATTATTAACATTTCAGTCTTATCAATAGAAAAAAAATCTCTAAATACCATCAATTATCAACTCTCTTCAGTTTTCATTGGATTTTGTGTTTTTTCGTCAGTTACCTCCATTGGTGAATTATTTGTAACTGCGTCTTTAATCAATGATAATTCACTGAATGTGTCAACATCAGTTTTTGGCATATAGTCAAACAATTGTATAAGAGATTCTGGATCATCACTCCACAACTTGTGGCCTTTTTTTGTGGGAAATCTTCGACTTGTCTTGCAGAGACGACACGTCCATTTCACGGCTTTTACAGGTTTCGACACTAACCTGACGGTTGCTGTGTCTCCTGGTATCAGAGGGGACTGACAACTTTTACAGACTGTTCTCTTTATCTCGGGATCTCTGGAATTTTTCGAAGATTAAACATTTTGTTTTATGTTTTTTTTTTTAGTGCTAACAACACTAACAACGTAAATAATTATTTACATTCGAAGAACTGATTTTTTCGCGCAACTGATCATAAGATTGCCGTAATAAGATGCTGCAACTTTATTGCTCTTTGAGATAAAACGACTCGCCTATAATAAAAAATTTCATTAAAATTATCTATCGATAATTTGATGGGTAGTGAGCGACGATGTTTCTTACCTGATATAAGAAATTCATTCTCTCGAAAACATCTTTTCCTTGACACTGTTTGGGTTCATTTAAATCCATATCTTCGAATTTTTGAAAGTATGTATATCGAGTTATAACATTGAAACGAATTAATTACTTCGACGCGAAAACGTATCGTGGTTTGTATCGGCGAAAAAACTGACAAATATCGCGATAACGTATGGTCAACAATGCATCAAAAGAAAATGAACAGACCGGAAGAGGATAACACGCTGAAAATAATTGCTGCAATATCGAAACGCACCCATCGCGTTACCGAGCGCGAAAAGAGGTTATTGTGCATTTTGCAGCCAATATAGAAACGCGACCTAACCCAATAGTACAAGTAGGCGATGTAAACTCGTGCATACGGGGGCACCACTGCATATGGCTATATGCGTCGGTAATTCGGCCCGTGTTGTTATGTTATGGAATTTACATAGTAAAATAAATGTTACCAATATTTCGTCGTCTCCGTGTGGGAAACTCGAAGCAAATATTTTTTTATCGTATCAATCGGAATTCCGCGATTGTAATAATCACCGTACCAAAGTAATCGACTCGAAAAATTATTAACGGTGAACGAGGGAATACGTGTAGGTGAAAATAAATAATTAAGACAACGCTATCACTCTGTCGATATAGGCAACATATAGTTGGCCCGATGTTGAGGCAACCCGATTCTTCGTACATCGAAACGTAACCTCGTCGTTGTGATTATTTTTCTCTCTCGCTTCGATTATTATTTATCACTGAATTCGCGATCATACAACGAAAAAAT
Organism: Cryptus viduatorius; assembly: GCA_964006125.1. Taxonomy (NCBI): domain Eukaryota; kingdom Metazoa; phylum Arthropoda; class Insecta; order Hymenoptera; family Ichneumonidae; genus Cryptus; species Cryptus viduatorius. Next base: position 11,993,654 of record OZ023227.1, on the reverse strand, counting down.
ACGGATAATTAGTTCCCGAATTACGCCCTGCCGTGCGTTCGTTCATTCGTGAAATCGGATAAGTTTACTTTTTTTTTGTTTTTGTTGCCTGCGTAACAAAATTTTCGTATTCTCGCAGCTCAGCGTATCGCGTCGAGGCTTGAAAGTATATTTTGTCGATCTACAGTAACAACGATAGATAAAGAAAAAGTTGTCATGCTGGAAAAATGTCCATTATGACGGAGAGCAACGTTTACGAGAGCATTGGTGACGATGGGCTGAACGACAAGCTGTGTCTTGCCGCGTGTGAAGCCACCAATCAATTCATGTTTATACCAAAAATAGAACGCGATGTCGGAGAGACAATGGTAATACATTTTTTTTTAAATACTTTATTTTGACGACTCAATAATTATTTGTTCATTTGTATCGCAGTACAATAATCAACAAGCAATCGCCGAAGAAATTGTCGATCAAAAGGCAGGAATTCTCAATGCCGGAATTATTCATGATTCCTACGATGGAATGGGGCAAACGCCTGTTTATTATGAAGAGGCGCTGAATGCCTGCGAAGAGGTGGAAGTCGACTATAAACCTTCGCTATCTTCTATGATGCTTCCTTCAGCGAAGATTGAGGAGACGTGGGTGGAAAATAATCAATATGAAACTTCCAACATGGTAATTTATTTTACAATTTTTTTTTTTTAATTTTTATTTCCTTATTTTTATATTTTTTTAAAATTATTTTTTCCATCTCATGAATGCAATAAGAGTTTTTAATTATTTATCTATTCGCGGAAATAGCCCTTATATAAAATATAGTAAACAATGTAAATATAAAAAATATTTAAAAATTTATAATATTAATAAATTAACGTCGTTTACAGTCGAATTTTACATCGACGCAGGAATCTTCCTTCGATGAAACGCATATGGACTCCTCGTTCTGTACGGAGTCCGAAACCGTCGAAGATCCCGACGAGGAAACAATCGCAACATTTCTCACATCGGCGGGACAGCGATTGGCGCTCTACGCGGTCGAAGATTCCGACGAGGTCTTTGCCGTTGCCGTGTACGACGAGTCCGGCGAGCCACCCACGAGTTTTCAATTTCTCATGAAGTAAGCGAGGAAAAACAGACGAATTTCCTCGATATTAACTGAAAAACTGCTGAAAATTCGCGCGAATAAACGTTTTTCTCTGTTTATAGATCCGATGTTGAGAGATTAATAGGAGAGGGAGCAGTCCGAACGGTTAAAAAACCAACGCAGATAAAGAAACAATTGTTGAGTAACGAAACGCCCGTTTTCACGCAGCAGCACAAGGAAGAAGTTGCGTACGAAGAGCCGCAGCTGGCAAACGAATCGACACCGTCGTTGCAATACCAAAATGTTCAGTACGAAACGCACAAATCACCGACGACGGTCGAAGCAATAACAACGGCAGCAGCAACAGTAACAACGGCGACAACGCCGACGACAACGTGGAGCGACGATGCACCTTTGCAAAACGTTGATCTTGTTGAAGAAACGGAAACGAATTCTAGTCTTTTGCCGGATGCGGACACGCAACCGGACATTTCCTACGTAGTGATGGATGACGCCACTCCAGCAATTGGTAAGTTAACGAAAAAATCTCCTTCTCACGCGCAAATAACGCATTTTTCTCCAATAAAGATCCGCGCGATGAGAAGGAAGAAGACACGAAGGTCGAGGAATGCAGCGAATTCATCGAACAGTCAACGGTGCACAGCATATTTTTTGAAAATGAACAAAGCGATGCCGAGTTGACTTTCGACGACATCGTGGAAACGATGAAGAGCTTTAAATCGAACGTTAACAACAAATCATTGTTAAAAAAACCATCGAGAACCGTCTTTGATTCTTTGCACGATAATTCGAGTTTCAACGGCGCCGCGTCGACGGATTGGTCGACCGATTCACCGACAAAGGTTGATCCTCTTCCAATCGCGGAAGTTAATAACGTTAATCGCGCGAATACCATCACTAAGACTTATAGAAATCCAACATCAACAAGAAAGAGTCACAGTTCGTTGATATGTCGGAGAGAAAATTTCATCGATGAACGATTCAACATATCGGGTGCATCTTTGCTGATCTCCAATGCCGAGGCAAAGAATTCAACGGAACCGAAGGCAGCGACAGTCGTCGCAGAAACGATACAAGCGATTTCGAAGGTGAAACGATCGCGGAAACAACAATTAACGTCGGTGAATCGCGGAGATTCCGAGATAATAATTCAACCGGCGACCTTTCCCAGCGAGGAGGACGAGACGACGACGAAGAAACGCGGCAGAGGACGACGAAAAGGCACTCGAACGGCTGCTTATAAAACTAAAGCTGTTATAACGAAAAAAGTAACGAGATCACAGAGACCCCGACCGGTTGAAGTAATAGACATCGACGTGGACGACGATGATGATGTACCGGAAGCGAACAAAACCATCGTGGAGATAACGCTCGACGAGAATAAAGAGAAAGGATCGAGCGACAAGGAAAACGAAGTTATAATGGTCGGCGATTCCGACGACGATGAACAGGAGGCGGGAACGTCAAAGATCGCCGCTTCGTTACTGAAGTGCGATCATTGCTCGAGAAGCTTTCGTCAGAAAAGAGCACTCGAGACGCACTCGAGAGTTTGTCCCAAATCACCGGACACCGTAAGACGATTGAACGAGAGATCGAAGCGCCGCGGTTCTACAAGATCGAACGATTCGCCGATGGAAAAAAAACAGTACACGTGCAAAATTTGTCAAGAAAAATTCGACGTTGTCGTCGCTCTCGCGAGGCACGTAAGATCGATGCATTCGCAGAGGAAAAAAACGAATTCTACGAACCAATCGACAACGGTCAGCAAAACCCCCGAAACACCGGTGAAAATTGTCGAAACACCGAAAAAGATCACAACCACCGCAACGACGTCCGCGACGACGAAAAAAAGAACCAAAACGAAGAATGCTAATCGCTCGTGGAAAGCGAAAAAATTGCATTGCGAGGATTGCGGCAGATGGTTCTCCAGTGATGCGTCGCTGTCGGCACATTGCTTGCAACACGCTACAAAGAAATCCGGTAAGTTTCGATGCCGTTTAGAAAAAAAAAACAATATTGAAGTTATCAGAATCGCAAAAAAAATTTTTGTAAGTTTACCACAACAATTAAAAATTTTATTAACAATTTTTTTTTATCACAGAGAAACAGACGCGTCGATGTCAAACGTGCAAAAAATTATTTAAGTCGCGATTGCTATACATTCGTCACATGAGAATGCATAGTAGGGCTAAGCAACTGCAGAAGAAATTGCATCACACGAGGCAAGCGACGAGCAAACTTACGGCGTTGAGGAAACGCGGAAGACCACGAAAACTCTGATCTGCTGTACCGTTAAAAAATTTAGTGACTTTGCGCAATGTAGTTTACAGAGATATGTAACAAAGTTTCGCCTCCGCACGATCGTCTGAAAACTTCAAGAGGTCCACTTTATTTTAGCGATCGATTACGAACCGCTGTTTCGATTATCGATCTTTTTTGTTTTTTTCGAAATTTTTTTTTTATTTTTTTTTTCAATAATTCATGCAAGTATAACATACTCTGCGATTAAAACAGATCAAAAAGCTGTTACATATCCTTTATGTATAAAAAAAAAAAAACATTTTTTTGTGCTCCATTATCAGTTCGATTTATCTCTTGATATAATAATACTATGTATACATTGTCTACTACTATTGTCTGACTTGTTTCGGCGCTCTAGTTATGTAACGAATTTATGTGTAAATACATTTGTCTTTAAGAGACGTTCGATGAAAAGCAAGAAAAAAAAAGAAAAAAAATGCATTAGTTATATGGTTTTCGCGGCTCACAGAGCTGTAGAAAAAACTACAAAGTCTATAATGATATTTTGAATATGCCACTAGAATGACTTTATATAAAGTAGATGCGATACGCATAATTGATAAGCATAAATAAATAATAAAAAGAAAAAAACAAAGAGTTAACGAATTTCAAAGTGATAAAACTTCTTGAGCCAAAAAGTTCGAAAAGAAAAAAAAACTTCTGGTGGACGCTGGATGCCGTGAAGAAGAAGGGGAAAAATGATACAATGCGAAGTATCGTTTGTTTCAACAAAATTTCATAAATTTACATTATTAAAACGTTAGAAATACCTCCGGTTATTTAACCGGTTATTTTCGACGTCGTAACGCGAACGCGGGGAAAGTCCGACTCGTACGGAAGAAACCGCGTTATTGGTAAAACTCTTTGGCGCTCGAGCAGCGCTGTTGCCGACCAACCAGCGATCGCGCTAAATCTACACATTCCGAAGAAAACCTAACTGTATTTTTTTTTTTTTACGCGATTCCGAGACAAACGTGCGTGTCATAAACAATAAATGTGAGTAAAGATATATAACTGCGTGTCAACAATTTACTGTGGGTGCTTTGAAATAACTGGTACTTAAACTTGATTCGCTGCGTACGATAATGAATGAATAACATTTGTTAGTGCGCACCGTGACTATTGTTAATTTCGGCGAAAACGGCATTCTTTAACGCTTATTATTTTTTTTTCTATCACCCGTTCGAGAAGGTGCTAGAAGCGATACTAACCTGATCTCTCGGTCAGCTGGCGAAACGACGAGTCGAGTGTCATTGTGTATAACCCCTTACATATGTTTTTTGTATGTTTACCTGCACGCAAACACTTTTGACAGTAATCCCTATCGCCTCTTTCGTCTTAAAGACAAAAAAAAATTGATTATTTCAAATTGTCAGCGTTGATAAAAACCTATTCTCACGAATTGACTAAAATAATTAACGAAACGTAACTAAACATCGCGATATTCAGTAATTTTAGAAATATTATAGATCGTCGGATAACCCATTTTTTTGAAAAACACTTTTTTCGTCACGTTTAGCCAGCTAGTTAAATCGTGAAAGCATCATTTTCTCGTCACGAACTATGGGAACACGTTTTTTATTCATTTCATTTCCACACAGCACTTCGAATTAGCGAAGCTTGTAAGCGTTCGTCGTTGGAAGAGTTATCTCCCAAACGAATGAAAATGGAAGATCTATTTATACGCTTGGAGCGGTAATTTAATAAATCTCGCGAAACCCCCACAGACTCTCCAGGAAGAATCTTTTATTTTTGGAAACACCACAACGATAAATTGATTCACGAAATTGTACGCCCCGAGAGACGTCTCGGCTTCGGTGACGTCTCGGAAAACGCTATGAAAAACGCTAAATTATCATGGTTAGTTAGAAACTCATGTAGCGCATCAAATTATTTTTTCATATTCCACATTGTAGATAACGAGAAAAAAAAAATTTAGTCATTGAAATATTTGACGACAATAAAAGATCGTTTTTATGTAAAATAATGATAAAACAAATGTCCATACAAATTTTCGTCGTTCCTTCTCATTTTGCCTGATATTCAAAAAATATGTAGCTGCCGCATTGTAATATGCATGAAGATATCGGAAATGTTAATGTGTTGCGCAATCTGTGGAAATATGATTACACCCTTCCTCTTTTTTTTTCGCCACAGGCGAGTCCATCGAAGAGATGCCGGTTGGCCAGTGATATAGATCTGGTATTGGAGATCGCCGATTTAAAAAACAAGGAAAATATGTTTTGCTGGGGAAGCACAGTGCACGGAGAACTGGGACTCGGGGGCATTGAAGATGAGACCATTCTGGCGCCGCGAGAAGTCAATTTTTCAAAAGCTACACAAGTTCAGCAAAGTAAGATATTCTTTTATACAAAAAATCGAAAAAAAAAAAAAATTACAGTCTGACATTTTTTTAATTACAATACGAAAACTATTTATTCTAGAACCAAAAAATTTTCCAAATAAATAATAATTAATAGATAACATAAATTTTTCAATTCACAGTCGCATGCGGGGAAAACTACACGGTGGTCGTGACGAACGACGGCCAAGTTTATTCCTGCGGAAACAACGATTACGGCCAATTGGGACACGAAAAGCCGAGAAAAAGGTTGCGTAAGTGTGAACCTGTAAGAAATAAGCAATAGAAACACTTCTGAAACAGCTAATTTTATTTTCAAACGGACAAAATTTAGTACAGATATCGATCTATTGTATGGTTTTCTTTTATTTTTTTTGTTACAGAATTAATTCCCGGCTTAGACGCGTTCGTATTTAAACGAGCGGCATGCGGAGCGAGTCACACAATGGCTATAAACGAATGGGGCCAATTATTCGGCTGGGGTAGCAATACGGAAGGCCAATTAGGTAAAAAAAAGTGATTCTCATCCCTGAAAAAGAATTAGCGACTAAACGGCCCCAAACTATTATATTCAAAGGTTTAAATTCGGCGAATCTGACGGAATGTACGCCGCGAATGGTAAAAGCTTTGGGGGCGAGTTTTGTCGTGCAGATAGCATGTGGTCTCGAACACGTTATCGCGCTGACGAACAACGGGGAACTTTACACTTGGGGTTCAAACAGCGACGGACAATTGGGATTGGGATTGGATGTGAAATCGTCTATAAAACCGAAACTCGTGAGCAGTTTGGTCGCTGTGCCGATAGCCTTTATTGCCTGCGGTGGATATCACAGTATAGTTGTTTCCAAATCAGGTAAAAAAAATCAATTACATATCATTATTTGTAATATAAATAATAACAATAACAATAATTAATATCATTATAATGTATATAATTTATTTTTTAATAATGATTTACGGGAATCGAGATATATATTATTATGTATTGCGATAACGATCCGCAAAACATTTATACATTTATTTATGTCTCCATACAAATAGGAGCCGTTTACGGATGGGGTAGAAACACCTTTGGACAATTGGGTTTAAATAATATGGAAAAAATTCGTTTACCTTGCCAGCTGCGTACACTAAGAAACGTTAAAGTTCGATACGTCGCTTGTGGTGAAGATTTTTCGGCTTTTCTCACGATGGTAATTACGAAAAATCGTCGTAAAAAAAAAATGTATCATTGTTTCTTAACTTTCGATGTTCTTTTTACAGGACGGTGGTGTGTTCACCTGTGGCGCTGGTATGTACGGTCAACTGGGTCACGGCAGCAACAATAACGAGATTTTACCTCGTCAAGTTATGGAACTTATGGGTAGTGTTGTCACACAGGTAAGACAATCTTTTCTAAAAACAAAAAAAAAATGATAATTACGTATCTTTGATACATACGAAATTCTATGGAGTAACTATATTTCTCGTCTATAAAAATCCACAGATATCCTGCGGAAAACGGCATATGTTGGCTTTGGTATCGTCGCGTGGAAGAGTCTACGCGTGGGGATTAGGAGGAGCCGGTCAACTGGGTACTCGCGCTACGCAAAGCGTAACAACGCCCCAAGTAGTCGTAGGTCCGTGGGTATCGCCGAACGGATCGGCAATATGTAAAGTCGACAATCCCATAAGTGAATACAGCGTCGATTGCGTAGTGAGGCATATTTTTTCCGGTGGTGATCATTGTTTCGCGACGGTAACACAGCGAAAGGTAATAGAGATAAATATCAATTTTTTTCTTCATTCTTTCCTATTCTCATGGATTTATTAATAAATGTTATTGCACATTTTTGCACAGGAAAATATTCAACCCGACGATTGCCGAGTCTTCGAAGAGGGAACGCAAATTCTCGAAGTAACGAAAAAACAAATGTCCGCTTGCCAACGAATACCCGCCGGTGCATCCATAGATCACGATCTCATAACGTACGTCACAACGGTTAACGATAATTGCTTTTTTTCCGCTCTCTTAAAAAGTTGGTGTGACGTAATTATCTCGAAATTATCGAATTGCGAGTTTTCGTATCGAAGCCCATTGTTGTTGGTTTATTGGTCCCGCGATTGGTTAATTCTGAAAAAGAGTAGCGCGTACCGTGCGCTCGTAACCCGTAAAGATAAAAATAAGAATATTACACCTTCAAATTGTCTAATAACTCCGGCAGATATCTCGAAACCGTATTCAAGAGTCAGGCGTGTATGAACGCCTCGTTTCTCATCGAAGACGATAATCATTATGGATGTTCGAGTAAACATCACGGTGTTGACATGGAACAAGCTATTCAGCTCTATGGAATGATATCGGAGCTAAATAATACCACAATTCTTGAATTGGTAAGATTACCACAAAATAACTCGAGTAATTAACTGAGTTTCACTTATTTTTAATTGCTTCCCATTTTTTTTAAAGATATATACATCTATAACCGAAAGCCTCATACCGTCACTCGCTACCTCCCCGCCGGACGTCGAATCTCTGAGAATTTATCTGACACTGCCGATGTATCACTCATTCACCGAACCCGAGAAATATCGCGCTTTACAAACTCCGTTCGCCAAAGCAGTTTTGCAATTGAAACCCGAGGCGCAAAAAATTGTCGGTCTCTGGTGGTGCAAAGCTCCCGTGCAGTTGTTTCAACGACTGATACGATCATACAAATCCGTTATACTCTATCTTATCAAAGAATCAAAAATCAAAGAAAATCAGGTAAGCGATCGTTTTTTTGCGATTAATGAAATTTATGGATTCGTCGACCAAATTGTGCTTTTTCTCTTTTTTCACAGGCTGTATCGAAAAATGTTGAACTTCAAGTAGCTCTCGATATACTGCAACACATAAATAAACTCAATCAAAATGCCGAAGACGGCTTGAAGGTTCCTTACGGATCGTTTCATTTGGCGGAATTAACAGAACTCATAGACGTCAAGACGGATTACTTCATGTGGCTTATGGACAAAAATTCTCGTCCGGTATTTATCCCAGAAAATTGCTTTTGATAGGTTTTCAATGAGTTTTTAATGATTCCATTGTTACTCAATGTTTTTTTTTTTTCAGCAACAAAAAATCTATTTTTGTCACTATCCCTTCCTTTTCGACGCTCAAGCGAAAACTATATTGTTGGAAACCGACCAAGCAATACAAGTTCGTAATTTTAATGCCAAAAAAATGTTACGTTCTTTTCCGGTACTTAATGAAAGTCATTTTAATTGTTTTATTAATTTTTTTCAGATGCAATCGGCGATGAACGAAGCGGCAACGAGAGCTCTGACGCACATGTTGTTCGCTCCTTATCCCGCGGGCGGCGTCGATGCGAGACACGGCCAGTTCGTTATGTTGAATGTATCCCGCGAGAATTTGGTTGCCGATACTTTGGCTCAATTGTCTCTCTACGAGTCGAGTGATCTTAAAAAACCAATGAGAGTCAGTAAACAGTATTAATCGTACAGCCGATAAACCATCAAAGAATTGAACGAATATCACTGAGCGAAAAATCGTTACAGGTGAAATTTCACGGCGAGGAAGCGGAGGACGCGGGCGGCGTGAAGAAAGAATTTTTCATGCTATTGCTAAAAGAAATACTCGACCCGAAGTACGGAATGTTTAAACAATACGAGGAGACGAGAACGATATGGTTCAGCGAGGAGTCGTTAGAGGAGAAAGTGATGTATTCGCTTATCGGTCAACTGTGTGGATTAGCTATTTACAATTTTATTATAATCGATCTGCCGTTTCCTCTTGCGTTGTACAAAAAATTGTTGAACGAACCGGTGGGGTTGAGCGATGTTAAGGATATATCACCGAGCGTCGCTAAGTACGTTAAATAATTTTAATCGGTACTTCAATCTATATCAGTCGATCAACTATTACAATATATGGTTGTTTTTCCTGCTTGCAGGAGTTTGCAGAGTCTTCTGGATTACAACGAATCGGATTTGGAAGAAGTGTTTTGCTTGAATTTTGAAATATCTCGAGAGGTTTTCGGTCAGCATGTCGTTCACGAGTTGATACCGGGAGGCAGCAAGGCACCCGTTACTCAACACAACAAGTTGGTATTCTCCACAGAATTGTCGATATTTATTTATTTATTTATTTAAAAAAAATGCCGAATTCTTACGATTTTTTTTTCTTCAGAAAAGAATTTGTCAATTTGTACGTTGACTACATGCTCAACAAATCCGTCGAGCCGCATTTTCAAGGTTTCTCCGAAGGATTTCATAAAGTGTGTGGCGGTCGTGTCCTCGAATTATTTTACAGTCACGAGCTTATGGCCGTCGTAGTGGGAAACGAGAATTACGATTGGAAGGAATTGGAAGCGAACGCCGAGTACAAAGAGGGTTACACACGGGACGACCCGACAATACAACTCTTTTGGCAAATCTTTCACGAGCTTTCGCTCGAAGAGAAGAAAAAATTTCTTCTATTCTTGACGGGCAGCGATAGGATACCTATTCAAGGAATGAAAGCCATAAAGGTTTGTGCAACAAACGCTGATTATATGGAGAAATTAGTACCAAGAAAAAAATTGCTTAATGAAAAAAATTATTTTTATCGATCAGATAACCATTCAACCGATGAGCGACGAGCGTTATCTACCCGTAGCTCACACCTGTTTCAATCTACTGGACTTGCCACGTTACCAAACCCGCGAAAGGTTGCGCTACAAACTTCTTCAAGCGATTCAACAGACGCACGGATTTTCGCTGGTTTAGCGACTCGCGAGAAGACGCGCTCGCGTCGCGATTTTCTCTATCAAAAGAAATCTGCCAAAAAGGAAAAAAACAACAACGTGTGTCGAGAATCGGCGAAATTTGGTTGAAAGATAAGAGATGAAGTTATTTATTTTTTACGATATACTTCTTAGACGATTAGAATTTTTATCATCGGTAAAGGACCTACGCTAGTCGAGCGATTCCTGACTTTCGCGGTAACTGCATTATCGTCATTTTCTATAATATCGCTCCTCAAACACAGAGATATTTATTTTTTTAACTCGGATTGTATCGAACGCGTTTCACGTAAGTAATCGGCGTCTTGATAAATCATTTTTTTAATCTTTTTTTTTCTTTTTCTTTTCGCATTTTTGATTTAAGTTGACGAGGTGTGGAATTCCGTTTGAAGTGCATTTCAATATAGAACGGCAGATCGACATAGCTAATTTTTCTTTCGGATAATCGTTGTGCCTTGCGAGAGATTCGGCTGAAAAATCAAATTTATAGACAAATAACGCGGTTGCTGTTAGCTTACGTGCGATAAAACTTCTCTGCGCGTATTTATGGACTCAATTTTCGGCGATAGGCGTTAATTCTTCTTTTGCTACCATCGATAGTTATTGCAAGTGTGTTATTAAAAAATATATTAAAAAAAAAAAGCAAAGTTCATATTTTAATGATTCGCTTACAGTTATACAGGTGATAACGTAGCGATGACGAATTTCACACCGTTGTATACTTGTGACGTTGTATATCGGCGGTAGTAAAGCAGATAAATAAATTGTAGGGTTCTCCCTTAAAAAGTTTGTGTCTAAGCGCAATATTTTTCGAAAATTGCTGTTTTCAATGGGAAAATCAGACTATTTTTCGATTTTCGGAAAACAGCGAAATTTTCCGAATTCCGAAATTCAAGATACCGAAGTTTACAGTAAAATTGAATTTACAAAAAATTGGCTAATGTTCGAAAATACGGAATAATTTTTTCTCACTGCAACTTGTCGATGAAATTGATGATGAAAAAGTAATCTTTTTTTCTTTAACCTGTTAAAAAGTTATAAAAAAAAATTCTCTATCACATAATTCCTCGATATTTGATAAAAAAAAAATTGAAAACGAATTTTTACGACATCATTTCTGCTTGGAAATTCCCAGTTTTTCCACCAAAAGTGAAATTTCCCTAATATCGGTATTAAAAAAAATGAAAAAAAAAATCGATATCATTTTGATGAAAAAAAAGGTTTAGTGACGTCACTTTCGATTTGTCATCGATCGACTACTGTTACCTTCGCACCATCGATTATTGAATATTCAACGTGTTTTATTTTCGTTTATTGCGTCAACAACGTTTCAACATTACATCGTTAAAAATATATATCGTTAGTTAACTAACTGACGGTTGGTCGGTTGGTTGAATCACATAAAAAAAAAATTCTACGCCCATCTTCGAAGTAACGTTTGTACAGTACGGCGAGTTTCTTACAACAGTAATTCTCGCCATTCGATTATCGTCGTTCGTCGTCAAGCCGGTTGTCGCACGAATGAAAACTGATTATATCTTTTCTATTTTTTTTTACATTATCACCGAAAGACGTTAAACATGTAAAATCCGGACTCGGCTCGGGGTATTCGTTTTGTGATCGACGCGTTAATTATTCTTTCACCGATGCATCTTTGATCAATTCGCGGAATATTTGCTCAGTTAGTTTCTTCGCTAATGTTATCGATTTCCGGTATATATATAATAATACGCTGCTGTTCTATTATCGCTGTGACGAAGCCGGTTAGTGAATTTCATTTAATTCTTATTTTTAAACATTTTTTGGAACATTTTGAGCAGAAGAGGGAAGAGACAAAAAAAAGAAAAAAAAATGAGGTAAAAAAGCAACAAGAATAGGCAGCTGAATTTCCATTCAGTCTCCAATGATCATAGACCCTTAAACAGTATATTTAAATATCGCGAAGGATCGAGCGTGCAAAAATCGAGAACTGGAAATACAAGCGTAAAAGGGATCGAACCCTTCAGCTCTCGATAATCCGAAAAAATATACAATACGCGTTTTTCACGATTTCAAAAGGCGAGAAAAGAAAAAATCGAATTTTCGCGATAAATAAATAAAAACATTCGTATCGCACGATCATCCGGCGAATTCACGTGCGTTTTCGTCGTCAAAGTCGTTCGCCGGTTTTCCGAATGATTACGCAACATATTACAGACGCGATGTATCGCGGAAGTAAGGACCGCGGTCTCCAATGAGTCAAATACAATTCGCGAGAGGGACTTTTACGGAGATGTCGATTAAAAGACAAGAGTTTCGAGGTAATTTAAGTTTTATAATCTAATGTTGGTAACCGGGCGTGAAGTACTGAGTGCCGGGAGGAGCTCGATAACCGGGATAAGTGCTGTTTAGCGCGTGCTGCGCAAAGAAACCGCTGTAATCCTTTTTAACTCTGCGCGGCCGTACAGCCGGCCCTTTCGCGAGCTCCAATCGCGCTCTGTTCTCGGCCTCTGCTTGGACCTTCACGGACTCCGGCGGCCACTTCATGTCGCCTCTCATGTTGCCACTGATCGGTGCCATCGTCGCTGCAGGTTGCGCCTGGTAAACGGGTGCTGGTATCTGAAATGAAAAAAAAAAAAAAAAAAACGCCAACATTAATAATTGCCATTATGTTAATAATTAACGAAAAAAATCGCAATATATTACGCGTTAAAAATATTAATAAACATTATATCGATAATTAATACAATAATCTGAATCTATTATAAACGTACGGGAGATTTTTTGCCGGCAAAGTAGAACGCTAATTTCATTTGCTCGTAACAACAATACGCAAAATTACAAAACAAATCTCACTGAACCATCGAAAAACCAACAACTCAAAGTAATTTTACAATTTTTTTTAGAATTTTTTCACAATTTTTTATAGTAAAATGGAGTAATTGAAGGCAACGAATGGTCGAAAAATTCGGACGTATATTTACGTTCCCCGTATGTGAGGGTTACAATAGCAATTCTCCACGTTATATTAATAATTAACATCATAATTTCGTTGTTCTACCGAGAAAATCATCTCACTAAAGATCAAACGTGTAGTGTCGCAACGTGTCCACCTATCGCGAATCCTAATTGGCCGCGTGGACGAGAATCGAAAAGATGATGCATACGCTTGGCAACGATCTATCGCGACGAAATGTCTTGCGACGCTGTTTGCGTCTCATTCGAATATCTCACAGAACGAATTATCAACCTCGCTGTTTCGAAATAAGAACTTTTTTCTTGTTCCAGAATATAGAAGAATTCGAGAATTGCGCCAGCGGCAGTCTCTCTCTCTCTCTCTCCATCTCTGCGAACGGTCACAGCGAATCGATTACAGACACTCGACTAACGTTTGCACTTTTAGAAACTTTGATAAGTTGCCAAAAAGTCTTACGCCCGCTTTATATTCAACTTTATTCAGTGGAATTTTGTAACAAATCGTCAATTTAGCAACGAAGGATCCAACGATATATCGCGCCATTCGAAACGAGAGCCGAAAGCGTGTGGGCGAAATTTGACTAACGAAAGATACAATCAGCGATTTGTGAGTCGATTATTTTGTATCTAATGAAAAGCCGAAGCTTTTCTCACCTGCGATATTGGCGGCTCGGGCCTCAAGGTGATCAGAGATGGCGGAGGTTCGAAGGCGGGCTGATGATACACTGGAATCGATTGGGTGTGTTGCTGATTCGGCGTCGATTGTTTGAATGGTTCGCTTGAGTTTTGCTAAAACAATGATAAAGAAACGAACAAAAATTATTAAAAAAATGAAAACGATTTTTTTTTTCGGATCTTCGTAATTGCGAATAGCTCTGAGGCACATTCTTCGAAACGTTCTCCAGATGACGACACGAAGTTCCAAGGAACTCGGCGATTTTTTTTTTTATGATACAATCAAAGCGCAAATTGTTAAGCAATTTTTTTTTCTCGGCAAAGCGTTTACCTGCCAATGCTGCTGTTGATGCGGTTGTTGCTGCGCTTGCGGAGCACTCCAGTTAGGCTGATGCTGCGGGGATTGCTGATAAGGCAGAGGCGATGTAGCCGGCGGTGTGACCGGTGCCCAAGTTTTCAGAGCGACTTGTTGCTGAAAATGCGACGGTTGACGAAGCGTTCCACCGGGACTGACCGGCGAAGGCGACGAGGGCGCGACGTGGGGCGATGTACGTGAAATCGCCGATCCGACGATCGGCGGCTGAGGCGACGCTCCCGACGATGGACTGCTCTGGTACGACGCGTACTCACCTAAACCGCGAGTCTTGCGATATCGGAGGGGAAGAAAATTGTTATTTCTTCAACATTCACGCGACACGGCGCTTTTTTCTTGTAGAATTACAATTTTTTTTATTTTGTTAGACGACAATATCTATAATGATACGAAGAGAAACAATCGCCTCGGCAACAGCACGATGTGTAGTCAACTATGAAACATTAAACTCCCCAAACATGAGATTATGACGACAATTAAACACAGTGTAATGCATTAATCGTGCAGAATAAAAAAAAAAAAGAATTTGAAGTTTTTACGCACAAACTGAAACATCAAATTAAATGTACAATAGTAATGAAAAATTAATGTACTTTCGGAGCGAAATTAAAGTCAATTATTAAATGTAAAGTATCGACTATAATTTTCTAGCGTATATTAATTTTTGAAATGAAATTAAACTCAACAAAAAATTAAATCAAAAACATTAAAGTTTTAGTATGAAATTAAATCAAATTAATGAAAGTTAAGTATCGACGACAATTTTTAATACATCGTACATAAATTTTTAATCCCAACTTTACATCGACTTTAATGTACCAATGAATGCATAAAAACTTTCAGTATCGGTTCATTACAATTTTAGCATTTTTTTTTTTTACGGGGTGTTTGTTAACGGTACCTTCGCTTGTACGGGACTTTTTTCGACAAAGTCAAGAGCGTCCTGATCTTCAGGAGGCGGCGGCCAGGCGACTCGTTTCAGACCTGAAAAAAAAAAGAATAAATGTTAATAACGCCGCTAAAAATAAAATGTACAAAAATATTGAAAAGGTGTCGAAAGAAGTCGGGCGTTTGATAAAAGATGTGAATGAGATGAGAAACAAAATAGAGGGGTCGTAAATAGATGACGGCGAAGGTCAGCGCTACCTGATTAACGGATCTCTCGCCTACAACATTCGTGAGACCTTAAAAAAAAAAAGCAAAAACAAACTTATAACTCTTCGCGACCTCGCGAGCTATGCGTCACCCTATCTTCTCGTGTAACTCATCTCCTCCTCTACCCTCCTTCACGGTTATTTATAATTTTCTTCAGGGATCGTTGAAACACTGGCATTGTTCGCATAATTGCGCCGAACTTCTGAGGGTCCATTGTCGCGGCAATCGCCGAAGTTTCGAGTACAAGATCGCGAGAGAGTCGAGAGAGGAAAGTAAAAGACCTCTTGGCAAACGACAAAGATTTATCATCGCCTCGCGCGCGAGGTGACTATTTCGCAAGGTGCGGCGAGCGATGAGGGATCGCGGAAGTAACTTGGGTACAATTAAGAAAACAATGAGTGCAAAAACGAGAATAACAATTACTCGGACTCTCGAGAATGTCGGAAAAAACACTTCTACGACGTGATAGGTGAGTTGAATTTCTTCCCAAAAAAAAAAAATCGATGTTTTATCGTCGCCAAAGAAAATCGATGAAAATTTAATTTTAGCGGATTTGAATTTTGTCATACGAAAGTAAACGATACTTTTGCAATTATTATAAAAATCATAATAGTCAAAAAACGATTGTGAAATGATGTTTAGTCTACTGCGATCGATTGCATTTTGTTTTTCTGAAAACTGTTACTTTTGGCTCTCGTTAGCGAACATTTCGAACGTATCGCGTCAAGGATACACCGAATAAAATCGCCTGGACGCGTCGCGAATTATTATATGAAAATCGTCGAGGCGCGTCAGCCAAGTTTATATTTGACGATTATTGCCGAGACGTACTTAACGATATTCCGGAATTCTTTCCCAACAAATATATTCCGCAATGTTCCCGATACAAAACACGGAAACTTTTCAAATTCAAATAGTTCGAATAGATAAAATAAAGAGGAACAGATCGCGTCTTATGCGCTCCCGAACGACACGAAATTCTCGTATATATTTATAGGTGAATTTTTCAACCGCATTCTATTTATATAGAGAGCTGTTGGAGAACCGCGATGTATTCCGACTTTATCCGTCTCGCGGCACACCTCAATCCTCGATATAATTTTTCCCCCGATATACGCACAATTTCAAAATTAGTCGAAAACGCCGTGTATGTCAGTCGGTAGTTTTATATATACGAAGTTCGCATAATTCTTCCGTTACACGAGGATCGATGACGGCGATGATTAAGATCGTTGATTTAATGAGACAGTTTTGCCGATCGCACAAATCACGAAGATCGTAAAGTTCGAATGTAATTACTCGACGACGCGAGAACCGGAGACCGATGGCGGATGGATTACAACGGAGTCAAAATTTTTTTTTTTTTTTGGCAACGATCGGTATATGAAAAAAAGCGGTAATGCTAAGTGGCCCGATGAAACGTACCCCACCGTTTTCTGTCCGGAAAACGGGAAAGCACCGCGATGTGGAATCCGTGGTGTTCTAGAAGCGGAGAGTAAAACACGACTTTGCCAAAACGAAACCTCGCCAACTACTAAACCGTATGAAACTACACCGGCTAAAGCCACCTGTGTTATCCCGACGATAATCGCGGTAACGACCCGGCGAAACGATTTTAGAGCCTATTGCAGGGTCGCGATAGAGGGGTGGGGCTTCTTACTATTCTCGATGAATAAGAAGAAGGGAGAGGAAACGAGATCTTGGACCTATCCTGGGGAGAGGGAGACTTCTAAAACTACACACCAGATCGGCCTCGATAAATGTCACAGGCAACCCTGAAATTTTACGCATTAAATTATGAACTTGGTCGTTCAAACTATAATGGGAAATTTGTTATTTTATTTTTATTTCCGACGACAAATTTCCCAAAAATTAAATTGCTTGCTATATAAATATTGGCCGATCTTTCGAAGTTATTTTTATTTTGGTTTCGTGGTTTTTAATGAAACAGTTGTCTATTTTAAAAGCGAATCGGAGATTTTTGTCAATGCGTAATTATGGAGCGAAATAATGGGAAATGGGAAGTTTGTTATTTTATTTTTATTTCCAAGGATAAATCCCCCAAAAATTAAGCTGCTTGCAAAATAAATATTGCCGATATCGTCTATCGGATGAATTTATTAAAAAATTTAATAGCCGATCTTTCGAAGTTATTTTTATTTTGGTTTCGTGGTTTTTAATTAAGTAGTTGTTTATTTGAATAGCGAATCGGAGATTTTCGTCAATGCGTGATTATGGGACGAAATAATGGAAAATGGGAAAATTGTTATTTTATTTTTATTTCCAACAATTAACCGTTCAAAAATTAATTTGATTGCAAAGTAAATATTGCCGATATCGACTATCGGAAGAATTTATTAAAAAATTAATTAGCCGATCTCTCGAAAATATATTTTTTTCTTCCGTTTCGTGGTTTAATGAAACTGTTGTATAATTTGAATACCGAATCGGAGGTTTTTTTTCAATGCCTGATTATGGGACGAAATATATAATCATTTTTTTTTTTTTCAATAACTGTCAATTTTTTTTACTTTTTTATATTTCCAACGATGAATCACTCAAAAATTAATTAGTTCGAGAAATAAATATTGCCGATATCGACTATAGAAAAAGCTTTTTTTAATCCTAATTTCGGGTGAAATAATTATTTTCAAAATTTTTGGATTTTGTGGTTCGATGAAATGTCTGTACGAATTACGATTTGTTTTTTTTTTTTATTTTTTTTTTTCAATACCTGATTCGGGACAGAATAATAATCGGCAGTGTCGACCATCCTGAGGGCAGAAGGGTGGCCAGCACTCGCGATATCGACTTCGAGGTCTTACGAGACGCCGGACCTCGGCCGTCGACATGGGACATGGTCGGGGAAGAAGATCAAACGGGTCCACAGCTTCAGGAGATACATTCGCGATGCGGTTGCCAAAAGCAGCGTGAGGTAGAAGCGAAGCATTTTTGTTTTTTCAAGTATTAATTTGAATTTTTTCCGTACAGTTGCTGTTAGTTTCGCAAATTCCATTTTTTTTTCTTGAGAGATCGCCGATTTTGACTATTTTTGTAATTTTTTCTCGGCAAAAAAATGCGCAACAGGCGCTATATTTAGTATTAGTAAAAAAAATATTTAAAAAAGGAAAAGAAAAGTTCTCGTTACAGCATCCAATTTTTACATCGAAACATATATATGCATCCAGTTTCTCCGCGATAAATGCCGAGTCGTAAAGAGTTTAACGATCTCGCATCTGGACCACTCGGATACGGTGATGATAGCACTTGCCTTTTGGCAATAAATAAACGATACACTGCCGCGAATGAACTTGCAGATGTTTTCTCTCAAAGCTCTCAACTCAATCGATCAAACTGATTACTCATCGGTCCGAAATATTGTCGCGTTAACCCTTCGGCCTTTACTCGAAAAATAAATTACTCAAAAACTACAAAAAAAATAAATAAAAAAAATGTACTCAATAAAAAAATTCAAAAAATACGAAAAAAAAAATGTACCCGATAAATATTTTTTCCATTTTCGTCGCAAGACGGAGTTATTAGTAATTCGCAACAAAATACCACAGCAATTAAATTTAACGAGCGATTTATTCCAAAAAAATGTATTAAAGTGCTAAACATCGACTAATGTCGAGTACCCGTCGTTCCGATTGCCAAGCGTAGTTAGCGATTGAATAATTGTTACTCACTGGGATTGCCACCGCGTTGCCGGGCTTCTTCTTCCTCGAGCATTCGTAGTACAGCGCTATTCTGTAGATTCGTGGGTTTCGCCAACTGATTGAAGTCGATTCTGCAATGTCAATTAACAGATTTCAATCACAAAACTTTTTTTTTTTATCGTTATCTCGACTATTTTTATTTATAATTTTTTTTTTTTTTTTCGAATTATCGATCGTTAATCCAAGAACAATATATCGAACAACGCTTAACGAGATTCGCACCTCGACTGTGCGACGAGCATGTTGACGATCTTGAAGATTCTTCGAACTTTGCAAGTTGGCGCGCGATCGGCAAATCGATTGGGATTTGCTCTTGAACCTTCGGGTTCAAGACGCGGTAGGAACGGAGGTTGAAGAATAAAAAAAAACAAACGAAAGTTTCGAACGCGGTAGCGGGTACAATCGGGAGCGAGTTAAACCACCGGGTGGGCCGTCAAAAGCGTAACTAAGTCAAGTACGATCGGCGACTTTTGCGCAACTCTCGTATCCGAGGCTCGAACCAGCGGTTTATTTCTAACCGGGATGATTCGCCCCTCTGAAAATAACGAATAGAGTAGCGTGACGAGATCGTTACTCGGTCGGCTCTCCCCCGCGAGCCTCTTATTCGATCGCCGCTGAATCATCGTCATCATCGTCCCTTGTCACGGGCTACGCGACGCTTGTATCGCCATCCGTCAATCGGACGTCGACAAGCGCGCGCGCGGACGCCCTCACTGTCAACGAAATACCGCCGCTAGACGCGAGGTGCTTCCGTGCCAACAGGTGAATTGACGAGGTTTCGTATCGCACGCTCGTGTCACACGAAACTCGGTTCATTGACATGAAGTCAATATCGATGAGAAAATAACCACTATACGTACATTTTTTAAATAATTTTTTTTTTCGCGATGATAATAATAATTTATTTAAAAAAAAAAGATTTATGCAATAATTATTATTGTTGTTATTACATAAGAATATTATTGATATCATTGACAATCATTTTATTATTATTGTTATTATTGTTGTTATTATTAAATAATAATTAAATGACGCATTTTTTTCTTACCCGACGGCACCGTTGGCTAAGACTTTCGTCTGACGCTCCAAAGTCTCTTGAACCGCCTGTGGCGAGTACAGGTTTATCGGAGAGTTGAACTGTTTGTTCACGAGCTTTGGCCCTGCGCTTGACATCTTGGAATTTTTTTTTTATTTTTTTCTTTTTTTTTTCGGGTTCTTCCTTATCTGTTATACCTGAGAAATTAAACGGTGTATTGGTTTGTTAAAAATAAACCGTTTATTGCGCGCTTCGAAGATATATGTATTGTAATTTTAGTGAGCAAAAAAGAAAATCGAATAGTGAGTCATAGGATTTTAGACAATGAGGTAATCTTTTAATATAGATACGAGGAGCTCTCGTTTACACTAAAAGTTGAACGTCGAGGCGTGTCGGGTGTGTTATTCCTGAAATCTGTGCCAAGAAAACAAGGATAAACATGTTTTAGAGTAGCGATCGAGTGTGTTGCCTATATCCCCTAATCTTTGAATCATCCGAGACACTGAAAGGTTTTTTTTTTTTTGTTATTTACAAAGTTTTCCCACCCTATGCGTTTTAATTTTTTCCATCCGTTCGATACTCGAGAATAAATAATATTATACACACTTTCACAGATCTTTGCGATATCCCCAGTGTTGTTTCGATTATTTTTCACCGAATCTTCTTTTTTCTTCACGAAGAAATATTAACTAGTAAATCGTCGAAATTTCATTTACGATCGATAGATCGAATTAACGAAAAAATTTGAAAAAAAAAAAAAAATGGCTTCCGACACTAGTCATACGCTCACGCGATTCTCGATCTCTCGTTGACGGCGTTATTACAACTGGTAAATTTTCTCGGGATACGTCGAGGGGTCGATTATGCCAGCCGCTGTGGCTCTATACGCATATCTCGTAGATCACGGATTCTTGTAGACGCGTCCGGAGTGTGTGGCCTACCTCTCGGTTATTTTTGCTACGAAATTCCTCCGAATATATCTAACCCATCGGGTCGCGCAAAATCTTTCGCCCTCCTTACCTTCCTCCCCCTGTGCTTGACGCGGCGTTATAGTGCGCGGGTGAGATTTTCGTTATGGTAGACACTCGGGCGATACCAGCTCGTTCGACGCCGCACACAAACCCCGCGAAGTGGTATAGAGAAGTGTTGGGTTACGTGAAAATAGATTTCGTTGAGCGTAAAAAAAAAAAATCATCGCTACCGGAAACGGCGCTGGAATATTTCGATCGCTGTACGAACGTAATCGATATCTTAATTTTCATCAATACTTTTATCGCGTAAAATTATTTTTACACCTGTCTCTGCGATGAGGTTCAAAAAAATGATTCGAAAACCATTAAAAACGATAAGTTTTATAAATCGCATTAATCACTTCGATACTTTGGTTATACACTATTAACACGATAATTTATTAATTCGATTAATTCCATATTCTCGTCGAGTTGTAGTGTGTGTAATTAAAAAAAAAACGATTATCAAATTATTACGAAATGATGAAATAAAAATTTTACTAGACACGTGTGGTTGGTAACCGTTCAATGAGACTCTCATGTACCCGTAATATCGATTGCACAATCGTCGTAAACAAACTTTCTCTGCGCGAAACTGGAGGAAAGGGAAAATCGTGTACTCCAGTCTGTTTTGCGATGCATTTGATATATATAGATGCGTATTAATGCTATTCGCGGTTATTACCTACCTTTGTCGCGCGACAGTGTTCGCGTTCTCGCGGAAGGTGAAACTAACTAAACTCAAAAGCCAAAAGACTCGAAGGCCGAAGCTTTACAAATCCGCCTCCACCATCGCCACAGTTTCCTCCTTCTCTTAACTCGCTAAGTTATTTTCGAATTCTCCATTCTCATCTCGTTCGCTCGTTTCATCACGTTAAATAGCCTCTCTTTCATAGGGGATAGGCGAAAGTTTCTGTACACATATCGTCGATCGACTTCCGGCGCTATCGAGAAGAAGTTGTATCTCGACGAGAGTCGAGATAAAAAAAAATTCGATAACTACGTCCGATCTTACGAAAAAAAAAAATACGCACGTATATCAAACATCTATATAAAACGTGTATCTTATATTTTATTGCTACGGAAAAACGTCAGTTGGCGAGTTACTATATACGTATAACGGTGATACATAACGCAAATACAGATATAAACACTACAGCGCAGTACAGTGCGAGTATTTTTGGCAGAAACAAAAATAAGTCTGTATATCTGCCGCGTTATAGTTTCTCGTTTACAAGTTGTTTCTATTATCAGTCCACTTAAGCTATTTCTAAATGTCGCGAAACCTCTTTCGTCTCTCGTGCAACAGATGTTTTCATTGATATCGGGCTATTGGTATTGATTTTTTTTTATTTTCATGTATTTCGCTTTTTTTTTTTGGTTACACTGTTCTAATGAGTATTTAAGTAAAGATTAATGATGAAAGAATCTGTGATAAAAAAACATTCCGGAAGAGCGTGGCATCGCGGGAGTTCGCGATCGAATATATTACGAATCCGGCGAATGGCTAGTTATCGTCATTCGACTTCCGTATTAATCCTTCCTTATCTTTCGTTCTTCGATTTCCCAGTTGATGTGCGCGCTTGCCGTTTGGCCGGCTACAAGTGATTTTGCCCGCTCCGCGTATTACCGCGCGGTACACAACTTGTTCGTCTCTCGTATATCCCAGCAGAGTAGTAAAACCGCGCTGCTACTACCAGAGCGTGGTAGAGAATACACACCTAGAGGGCCTGGAGTAACGAAAACACCATGCGCGATAAGCGCAGTGAGCGAGAAACAGTTGGCGGAGAAGGCCGAGGGCCCGTCACCGACGCTGTTTCCCAATTGGACGACGGAATCGTTTTTCCCGCCGTTGGGAAGAATGGAGAAATCGATAATAGTATACGCCTTTACCGACGACGCTTGGCGTGGCGCGACAGTCGCTCGCTCGTTCTCACTCCCGTCCCCATCGTGTCCTATACTCTCACATCGTCGTACACGCTGATACGTCGGTTGGCTCGCCCCGCCACGAGGGTCGCGAAGAGCGCGCGCGAGGCGGAAGAGACGCCTTTGCCATTATAATGACCCAAGCCAGGTCGCTTCTCTCTCCCCGTCGCCACAGCCGCCATTATAGATCCCGTTGTGAGTGACCGAGCCCTCTGTGTTGTGTCTCCGAACACCGCGCAATTTTTTTTCCACCATCTAATTCATCGTGATAAAAGAAAATATATATCTTCGTAAATATTTATCCGAGCTCGAGCTTAGTACTCGAGCTTTCATTTTAAAACAATATCCAAAAAGTCAACGAAACTGGAAGGTATGAAGACTTACAGTAGGAAGAAGGGCGACACCGATAGCAATGTGATTATTCACGTGAACGAGCTGTGCCGACTGTGCCTGGCTAAGGAGGAAGAGATGGTGCCGATTTACGACGACGACGCTATACCTCTGCCTCTTCGTATAATGGCTTGCGTCAATCTCGAGGTAAGCTCACCCCCGATACATTATTCCGATATGTTTTTCATCGTTCCATTATTTTTCCCCCGCGATCTTTTTACTGTATGCGGATTCGTTTCCTAGAATTTTTTTCTACTATTCGAAAAATAGGAATCTAGTTTATCGCGTTATTAATTCGCATCGATGCTCAGTTCTCGACGCACCCCCCCGCCCGCTACCCTATCCGGGAACGCGCCGGTTATATTACGCTATGAACAGCATACGCGACAACGAGAGTCGCGTACACTTCTTTATACAACCGCCTTAGCTGTGTTCCCGACTAGCGTATCGACGTGTTTCTCTTCCGCAGGGCAGCTCTCTGTTCTCACGACTCTGTTGCGCATTCCCGTGTGACCCACAATATATACCTCTACCGACTTTGTTAAAATATCCGAGAATACCAATGAAAACTACCGACTTTACCGAGTTATCGACTTTGCCTTTGTATCTATTATTTTGACGATGACGAAAGGATGAATTGCGCGCGATGTTATAACCCGCGTTCCAACATTTCACGCCGTAGAACGACCCGGCTACGTTATTGCAGGAATCTAACGACGTTTCTCATGAATCTCGTGATTCTCAGCATTATCTTCACGGATTCACAGAGATCTGCAATCTTCTTCTACATTTCGAGTTTTTTGCGTACGATCGATGATTTTTATGAAATTCGATGTTTTATCCCAGTTTTCAGGAACTTCAATGATAAATGAAAATTCGTGTCATCGGAATTTTAGAAATTAACCGATCTTCGCCCATATTAATTTTCCGATATTAGGAAAAATCGTAAAGGATAAAAACCTCTTTTCCAGGTCTATGAAGAGGACGGCTTGCCAAATATGATTTGCCATCCTTGCAAGTATCAGCTGGAAAAATCCTATCAATTCAAGAAGAAGTGTGAAGCTGCGGACGCTAAATTAAGAAAGCATATGAAACTTATACATCGTTTGACTGGTCAGGACGACGAAAACGCGAGTATCGAGGGAAATGGCGACGATTCTGAAGAGCCGAGTAGCAGCAGCGGAAAATCTAGACAAGTCAAGCAATTGCTCGCTGATCTCGTCTCTACGAAAGGAGACGCTAATCAAGGGGATGGCGATCCTATCGAAGTCACTGAGGAGGAGCTTGTCGGAGGATATATTTTAGGTAGATGTCCATTTTGGGAGAATTTTATACATTTCTTAGTCCATTAAAAAAAAACGATTTTTTTAGTTATTTAATTATTCATGTGCGGGACTCTAAATTATTCACACCGTTCCAAAAGCTCCGACTTCGCGGCAAAAATTGCTTACGAGAATTTTTTTTTATACTTTTTTTAAAATTAATTTTCTCTGCTGAAGGTATGACCTCTGAAAACATGGAAATGGAGGAAGCAATTTCCGAGGGACCGTCAAACATAACTCTGATGCCCGCTGAAGAAAAAACTGCAAAAGCGCGCTGCACTATAAGAGGAACTCGTATAAAACAGGAACACGAGTCGGACGATGAGGCCGAAGAGGTGCAACGTGCGATCGCGAATGCCGATAGAAAGAACGTTTATATGATGGAACTAACGGGCAACAACACCGGACAAGGAGATTCGCTTCAACTGCAACCAATGAGCGATTCTATCGGTAAGAAAACGCAAAACGTTATTTCGATTCTATCGAATATTGTAATCTTAATTTTCTCCGCAACATCGAATTGTTTCTAATTATTCTTCTTATCTATTTCATTATTTTCCACAGTCGGCGCGAACGAAGAGCTAAAAGTGTTCCAATGCGACAAGTGTCCGAAAGCATTTACACGCAGAATAATGCTGAAAAGTCATCAATCTGTGCACTCGACGCAACGCGGTTTCACGTGTCAGGCATGCGAAAAATGGTTCCCAACGAGATCCGCACTCATTCGTCACGAACGCACGCACACCGGTACGTTGTTATCTCCAGTAAAAAAATCGATTGTAACTCTATTTTTTCGAGAATCCGAGTAATTTTATTTCTTTTTTTGTTTTCTTCTCCTACAGGCGAAAAACCATTCGGCTGCAACATTTGTCACCGAGCATTCGCCCAAAAGGAAATATTGTTGCGTCATCTGATGACTCACTCCGGACAAAAACCCTTCCAATGTCAGGACTGCGAGAAGAGCTTTACGCAGCGCGAGGCACTGAGAGTGCATATGCGGCGTCATCAAAAACTCGACCCGAACGATATTCAGCTCCATCATTGTCAGTTATGTCCGAAAGCCTTTTGTCACGCGTCCGGTCTCAGTAGGCATTTGGTGACCCATACCGGCCGAACGTACAAATGTGTCGAATGCGAAAAATCATTTACCGACAAAAGTTCCCTTCTGAGGCACAGCCGCATTCACGCACCGAAGAAAATGTAAAGAGAGCGAGAGAGACAAACACACAGAGAGAACGAGAGATGATAATAATTATCGATGGAAGTTATCGATTTTTTTCGGTCGAATCTTTTATCTAAAAAAAAAAAGAAAAGAAACAACAAAAACAAAAATTCGAAGTATTTACACCGAATCCGAGTGTCTATAAGCCTTACGGACTATTTTACGATAGAACAGACTGCCCAATGTTTGCTCGGCGGGTATTGGACACACGCGTCGATATCGATGAGGATATTAGCGATCGAATTATCAATGCCCCGGCGCCCCATTTGATACATAACTTTTCTCATATTTTTCTTCTTGATGACGAATTATCGTGATTTTTTTTTTTTTTGGATTTTATATATTTTTTCTTTCATCTCATCTTACAAGCGGAGGCCAACAGGACAAGATAATCCGTGAAACGAAAATGGACTCAGTGTGCAATACCTCACGATCAAGAAATATATATATATATATATTATATATATATCGAGAGTATATATACATTACAAAAAAAAGAATTTTGAACCAATTCGGGGAGTTTTTTTTTCCATTTTACAATCGTCTGCACGCGTAATCACTTCGAAAGTATCGTAAACGGAGACATTACAATTGAGTGGGGTATATGAAGAATTTAACGATTGGATTCATTGTACATATAATTAAGAGTAAAATATACATTTTATATTGTTACGAATCACGACGTATATGTTGGAGAGAAAAAAAAAGAAAAAAAAATTGAAAATAAGAATGAAAAAAATAAATGACTTATCGAGTAATGATGACGGCAAAAATTTGAGACGCGGTCGTGTTTCGTATCCGAAATTATCCCGTTGTATAGCCTACGTGTGTATCATCAAGAAAAAAAAAAAAAAAAAGAACACGTTGTAGCAGGAGATTTTTATGTCGTAAGTGAAAATTGAGATATAAAATTCTGTACGCGTGTTGTAGACACGGCACAGAAATTTGTAAAAAAAAAGATAAATAAAAAATTGCAAAAATGTCCGTACGATATTTTTTTCATTTTTATCCGAAGAATTTCGGGAATATTTATCGAATCCGCAAACTTCGGCTTCATAGACCTTTTTTTTCGTAAAATCAATATCTCGATTATAATAGTGATAATTCCACTGAACGGTGAATGAAGGTAAATTTTGTTTATTTTTCATCATATATCGTATCAATTGTGTTGAATTCAACTATAATAATTATGGACAAAAAACTACATTTACATACGTTTACAGAAGTCCGAGTTTATGAAAAAATCTCTTTCTTAATTCACGCGAATACAAATCTTGTAGCCCGCATGAGTTTCCACGATGGGCCTTGCGATCGAAGGATTTGACAAGACCCGCAAAAATCCTGATATAGTTTTTTCGTTTCTGTATTTTTTTTTTTTCAATTTTTTTTTCTTTTTTTTTACAGTGGTACAAAGCTACGGCAATAGTATTGATTCTATTGTTTATACGCTTCCGAGAGCTACTCGAGAGCTACCGACTGTTATCGGGATGAATTTTTCTCATCGTTTTGTCATTTTCCGCTACAAGGGGAATAAATATAGTAGGCGCTTAGTTGCGGTTCATGCGGTTCTCTCGTCATCAGCGTGTACCGATTAAACTCTGTATCCTCAAGAATAACGTGAGAGAAAATGACAAAATTGGGTATTTTATTAAAAAATATTTCCTTTTTATTATGCCTTTTTTTTGTATTATGTCTATTTTTTTATAGGATGGTCTTGTGCATCTTTACAGTGTCAACGTCAACGCAGATTGGTATTTCGATTTTTTTTCTTCGTTTTTCTTTTTTTTCCTGTATATAATAATGTGTTGGAGATTTTTTTATTGCTTATTTTTATTTTCAAAGTTTATTTTCAATCGAACGCGACGGAATATTTTCGCTACGGTGAGTATGTGACGCTTAGTTTAGTATAACACAATGTTTGATTTTAAAAAATGCGAACTCCGGGGAATGGCGTATTTTTAGTATTTTTTTTGTTTGCTAGTCGTAGTCGGATTTTCGATACTTTTTCACCGATAGTCGGGGAAGAAAAAAAAGAAAAGCTAATTGTTGTCAATTTGTGTAGAGAGCCTCCGACGCGGTTCGAGAGGAAAGCTAAACAGGAAAAGCTAAAAAGTCGGTACGTTCAATTCGATCGCGAGATACACAGCAGTGTTAAACACATCGAAGATTCAACTGCGACAAAAAGGTTTCGGCAATAGGATGTTATCGATCTCGTGACCCTCGCTTTCCAGGCGGAACTATTACTGAATTACGATTGTTCGCTGTTTTTTTTTATTGGCTGCTTTCTCATCCCACTGTGTCCATTATTTTTCTTTGATTTTCGTTTTTTTTTTTGCGCTCACAGTCGCATTAAAATATTAAAACACGTTACCAATGATTGTGTGTTTTATCCAGCGATCGACCATCTCGGCAATCGACTCGAACGTGTCGCGTAAAAAAAAAAAAAAAAAAAAACGACGAACGTATCTCGCGCGTTTTTTTTTCGATTTTCATTACTTTCGCAATCAAATGCGAAACTCTAAACGTACGAGGAATACTTAAAAACTGTATATAGCACTCATGTCGGGCTTTCGCGTACATTTTTTGTTTTTTCAAACCACTAATATAGCTAAAAAAAAAAAAGAGAACCTATGTAACATTTATCATAGAGTGGCGTTTAAAGTGCGGTACGAGGATAATTGATTATCGGGGTCTGTGTTCTCAGATCTCGTTGTCTAAAGTCCTCGTTTCGCGAAACTCTAGTCGTCACCCGCGATCTACAGTAACAAGACATTTTTTTCATTGCCGGTATATACACAAATTTAGAGTTGTTTTTTTTGCTATTTTTCTTTGTTTTAGTAATCGATGAACTTTTTTTTTTCAGAGGAAAATGCGCGAGTTGCATCGCGCACTCGCGTCCTCTCGCATTTTTCGCGGGGTTTTACATTTCGATCGTTTCTGAAAGTTAGCGTATTTCCCTTAATTCCGCAGAGCATCGAAGCAATAGTCGCCTCTTGCCTTGCGCCGCTCGGGAGGGGTCCACAAGGGAGAAACAAAAAGAAAAAAAAAGGTGTAAGTTGCCCGTGCAGAACCGCGATGTCGGTTAAAGGAATTTGTACTAATTTTCATCGTCCGTAATAATATTAATGTTTTGCATAACTGTGCGAAAAGAGTGCGTCTCGTCGCTTCTTTTTGTTATTTTCGCACAAAGTTAAGAAAACTCGTGAATCATTTTCTTTCGTTTTTTTTCCTTTTTTTTCGATCACGGGATCCGTCCGCCCATCTCCCTCCCCTTCGTCAGACTCTCGGGATGATATTTTTTTTACTCGTGTGTCTGTTGTTTTCGGGGTTTCGGATAAATACAACGCGGAACTTTCGGTTATTATCGTCGAAGGGGGTTAATAAACTTTGCGAGATATACGGGAGGGAGTTGGGGGGCCTTACGTTTTGTGAGATAACTGGGAGAGATGTTGTTTTTTTAAATTAAGAAACGACAAGTGGCTTATAGACGATCCTCTCATCAATCGAGGATCAGAGGCTTTGGCTGCTCCCAGGTAAATCCTTCCCTTCCGAAATGTCCGTAGGTACTTGTTTGCTGGTAAATTGGATTACGTAGTTTCAAATCTCTGTAAAAATTACAAAGAAAAAAAAACAAAACCGTTATTAACAATCCAAATAGATATCGACAACGTCAAAAAGCTCGAAATATGCATGTAAAATACTCACTTCACGATTTTACCCGGACGAAGATCAAAGTTTTTGTTGACGATACCCAAGAGATCTTTTTGCGAGAGTTTTGACGTACCGTAATCGAAAACTGTGATCGACAGTGGTTCTGCTACGCCTATTGCGTACGATACCTGAAACGGATAATAATTTTGTAAATAATTTCCTTCTTTTTTTTTTTAAGACTATATATATATTTTTTTTTACCTGCACCAAGCAGCGCCTGCAAAGACCCGCCTTCACGAGGGACTTGGCAACCCATCTCGCCGCGTAAGCCGCAGATCTGTCGACTTTTGTAAAATCCTTTCCGGAAAATGCTCCACCGCCGTGCGCTCCCCATCCACCGTATGTGTCGACTATTATCTTGCGACCGGTAAGACCAGCGTCACTCTGTTAAAATATAAATCGTTGTCAAGTTAATTGTATTACATTTATCGTATTACAGCTATTCCAATTATCTCAAAGAGTTAATGACTCGTAATTTATCGATTGTATAATTAAATGAATATCAGTGTACCTGAGGTCCACCAATGATAAAGAGTCCGCAAGGATTGACGTGGAAGACGGTTTTTTCATCGAGATATCTCGCTGGAATGACGTCTTTGATTACTTTGTCCATAACGGCCCTCCGGAGCTCATCGAGAGATACCTTCTCGCTGTGCTGTAGCGACACGACGACTGTGTGCACGCGGACGGGTACGCAGGCCCCGTGGTCCATTATGTATTCGCAGGTGACCTTTTCATTGAAAAAAAAAAAAAAACCATTTTTTTATAATTACCGATTTATTTTATTCGCTTATTTTTAATTCAAACGATTTTTTTTTATGGATTCAGATTTAACGTATATATCATGGCATTCAAAAGTAGCAAATAATAGTTGTAAACATCATTATGAAGATATCGAGAGACGATAAAGAATTTTTTTGATTTTTATCTCCTCGACGTACCTGTGTTTTGGAATCGGGACGCGCCCACCATAGTTCGCCGCTTCGTCTGAGTTCGGCGATCTTTTGATTTAATCTGTGCGCCAATACGACCGTCAACGGCATACATTCCTCAGTTTCGTCCGTTGCGTAACCGAACATCAATCCCTGTTTGATGGTAAACGAAAGATTAGAGAGATGTTTCGTTCGTCTTAATTAAATACGTAATTAATTTATTATCATAGAGTTTATCTAGAAGCGAGAAAACTACGTGCAGAGTTATTTCAAGCGTTCGTTTTCCTTTGCGTGGTATCGATGAAATTGTTCCGCACAAAAAGTTCGAAGATTCTTTTCGAACGCGTTGATAAATCATCGATTCCATGCAAAGTAATCGCATTCATGCCATAAAAATGGGGCCTTACAGAGCAGAAAGTTAAAAGATTGTTATTTTCGGGATATTTAATCTAAATGCAGTGTTAGCAATTTTGTTATTTACACAGCTTGTTAATGATGCAAAAATAATATATTTCTGTGTTAACGCGACAATAAATTGCGAGTACAATGGCAATCGGAAAAAAAAGGAAATAATTGTTGATACTAAAGGTTTCTACCTCTACGAGGCTGCAAAAGTACGGCGAACCTCCACCGCTATACATTTTTTTACAGATATAAAAAACGTTAGGACACTTGAAAATAAAAGAAAATAATGGTGCTTTATACATTGGCGAAGTGTGCCGGAGGGTCGGAAGATATTGAGTGGAAACACATAGCTAAGAAGAGTGCTACCAAAAGACGATTAGTCACAGAAAAAATACGAGAAAAAATACGAAAAATACGAGAAAAAAGAATTGAAACATTCGCTTGTTTTTTTTTTTGGCAAAAAAGAACGAAAAAAAGGAGAAATTGCAAACTCTACTGGATGGAAAACGAGAATTGACCTGATCGCCAGCGCCAACTTCTTCGTCGCTTCGGTTCTCGTGAACCCCTGCCGCGATATTTGGCGATTGGGCATCGATTGCCATTAGGACGCTGCATAACTTGTAGTCAAAACCTGTAGAAACGACGAGTTTTTTGTCAGCTAAATCACATTTCGCTACTGGTGAAGAATTATCTCATTTTTTTTATACGTGAAAAATCTATGCGTAAATATGGGTTTTTTTTTAATTGCACATCGTCGCTAAATGAATTGTACCATTCCTTATCCTGGACTGTGAGATTTTCAGCCTTCAGATTTTCATACACTCGCAGCATAGTCGCATTTATTTATATCCTGACATTTTTTCGTATGTTTTTCGATATTAATCCTCGAAAAATCAGTGCGATTTGCGATCAATCAAATCTTATAAAAATCGTAAGAACTTTGATTTTTTTCAAAAAATCATTAATCAACAATATTCGCAAGTCATACTGAAGTTATTCGAGGATCAAACGGATGGTGGTGGTGTAGATTTTTTTTTTTTTTCGATACCGAAATTATGAAGTGACGCAAACCTGATGTTGAGGATGAGGCGTTTTTTTCGTCGTCATTCTGTTAATAATAATGTGTGTGAACATCCCTATGCGATGATTCATTCAATTTTTGTAATTCGTCGAAATGCTATTAATATTAATTATTATTATTCTGCAATGTTGAGAAAATTGAATAATAAAGGTAATGATGCTTCTCGTCACACGCACACATTCGACTCGGCATCAATTGGAACCCCATGATATGATGATTAAAAAAAACGTATATATTGTAACGAATATATAGCTGACTATTTTTCGAGACACACGATATTAGTTACGTTTGACAATAGACGAATGAACGGACGATCGATAGCAAAATCGATCGTCATGACGGAAGTCTCAACGGGATAATTAACGTTTCTCATTATTAATAATATCCGCCCAAAAACCAAATACGCGCGTTAATCATTCGCTCGATCGTTACAATATATTTTTTCAAGCCAATCCGATTATTAATAATAAAATTTATGTATATATATATCATCGTCGATATTTCGAATAATTATTTGGCTGCTCTGTGGCACGGGCTGAGAATGGGTTATGTACCTGATCACCGGCACCCACGTCCTTCTCTTCCCGGTCCATATGGACTCCGTCAGCGATATTCGGTGATTGTTGTTCGATCGCCACCAAAAGGTTCAACGTGCGCCAATCAAATCCTGCCACCACCATTACACTCTTACGTTATCGTATTTACAGCATTTATTACTTTTTTGTTTTGTCGTCGTTTGTTCTTTTTTTTTTTTATGGAGCTCCAAGCAACAATGGGTCTATTGTATTGTATTTTTCTGTTTCGTCAGACGTCTCGTCGATCGGCCCGAACAATCGAACGGCGTTCTTGATCTTTCACAGCCGAACGGGGAGTTTAGATAAATTTTAACACTACGAATTTGCGATATTAATTGGAAAATAATAGATCGATAGATAATAAATCGATTTTTTTACGAGAACAAAATATTATCCCATAGCTTCATCGTGAGTGCAATTAGTTTGATATTTGTACAAGTGTTTTGTTTTTGTTTTTAAACATTTCCAACATTGCTGAACGATCTTTTTTAATGTTTTTTTTAAATATTTTTCGTCTATATCCTGTATAGCAGCTGCATATTTCTTTTTTACAAGAAAAAAAGTATTTCGATGCAAAAAAAAATTCTACTAGTCAATAAATTGGAGAGTGTCGTTCTCAGAATTTGTGATTATCATCATGGCGCTCAAGAGTAGCAAATACAAGTAAAAACATCATTGAACGACACGACTCGTGGAAAAAATTGAAAAAATTTAATACAAAAGAAAAAAAGTCAGAATATGTGTGTAGAGAGAGGAGGGCAAAGGAGTCAAAAATCAAAATTTCATGTCGACGTTTCAATGACGAATGGCAGTCTTACATACCTTTGGAGGAGTCGTCGTAACCAATGTGATTGACCGTGTCTCGTACAATCTTTTGATAGTCCACAACGGCTTTTGACGTTATCTCTCCGCACAGCAGTATCATTCCAGTCTTCGTCACCGTCTCTACGGAATTGAAATTTCAAATTTAAAATACATATTCCTTTGTTTTCAAGTGTCTCGTCGCTTTGGAAACACAAATATTATTATCAACAATTAATCGCTTACCGCAAGCAACTTTTGCGTCGGGATCCTGTTGCAGGTGAGCATCCAAAATGGCATCGCTGATCTGATCGCACATTTTGTCTGAAAACGAGAAAAAAATGCTATGTTCTCGTTTGGTCCAATATTTACAAACTTTGTTTGCAAAAAAAAATGTTTTCTCGGGTTCGGAGTTCAATTCTTACAGACAGCGCGCGGCTAATCGAAAAGTTTTTTTCGATCATTGATAAGTCGCGAAAGCATGAATTTTTCGACGAACATTGCATCAGCTGGAAACTTCGTTCCCGTCGCGTAAAATTCGATGCTGAGTAATTCTGTGTTTCGAAAAGGTCGATGGGGGGGAAAAAGTTAAGAATTTTCGGTTTTTCCGATGAAACTTGCACGACGCGACAATCGAATGACTCATAGCATGGTGTTTGTAAAAAAATGTAACCTTTCTTCGTGATTCATAGGTTAGGCGAATAAATTTATTTGTACAAAATGAATTGTCGTTCTCAGATTGTTGGATTATCATCATGGCACTCAAGAGTAGCAAATACATAACAAACATCATTGAACGACAATTGAGAGAAAAAAATTCAAGAGAAAAGTCTCGTAGCATTGAAGTTTTTTTCGTTATAATCATTACGATCCACGCGGTAGAAGAATCGAGAAGAACTCTCGGAGATCGAGCGCGCGGATTGGTGGCTTGGCTCGCCGGAAAGAGTGTTGGCCCGAGCACATGGCGCCGATGTAAAGTTCGATGTAACGCGATACACGCTCGTATTCGCAACGAAAAAAAAAAAGATTCTCCTCGTGCAAACTGATACAGTTCGTTGGCAAGAAAAAAATAAATAAATCGATACGATAAACAAAAAAAAAATGCCAACGATCTCTGAACGAGTGAAATTGTTTAGTCTTTGTGGCTAAAGAATGCGGGAATCGAATTTCTACGAAGGAACATAATACTCTGCAGCGTTTCGGAGCTATTAAGGAAAAATCGGTGGCTGTGGAAGGGAATAGAACGAGACGGCAAACGGTGTCTGTTGCGTGTTACGCGCGTTGGGTTTTTGCGTGCGAGAAAGACGAAACGACTAAGTGTGCGCGCACACGCGGCTCTCGAAACGGCGCCGAGAGGTATCGCTGCTCTTCATGGCGGCACGAGGGACCGCTGATCGAAGAACTCGTTAAAACGCTTTCGCGATGTACGAAAATCACAAAGATTTCGTTATCCATGAGATAAATATTAATGTATGATGTTTAAATACCTGGATGTCCCTCGCCGACGGATTCCGAGGTGAACAGGAATGTCGTATCCTGCTGCAGCTCAGGCGCCGTGTGCCCGTTCGCGTATCCGTTCATGTGGTGCGATGTCTCCGGCATTTTCGTCGTTTTGGTATCCTTGATCGTTGTCCTGTTAAAACTTTGACGTGTCGTACCGAACTCGGAACAGTGTCTTACGATAATCTCGGATCTGTTTGAACGTCGATTTATCCCGATTATAATAGGCAAACTTCCTCGATTTACGGTGCTACTGAGTGCGCGTATGCGGGAGCTACACAGCCGCGACACTCGACCGAATGGTCGTACCAGCGCAATAGTGAATGCACTGTGGGGAACGCTCGGGATGTAAAAGAGACTCCCCGCTAGCCCGCCCCCGGTATTTATAACCTCGGTACGTACCGTTCGCCTGTTCGGTTATCTTCGGATCACGTGGTACCAACGGGCCTCGATGGAGTTCTCACGAAGCGCGACGATACGAATTTGATTGATGTACGCAAAATTTTTCGCCTCGTCACACAGGTTTTTCGTTCGATATATCGAATGTCGATTGATTATCTTGACGAATCTGCAACATAGACATTTGTATTGTAGATTTTATATTGTCGACACTCATTTGTTTCAATTGTCCAACCGTATCTTCTAGCGAACAGCTATACAAACGTAAATGTACGTCAACGTAACAATGAATTATGAACCATATGTAAAATATTGTAATTCGCGAGATTAAATATTCGATTTGTAAAAGTTATCGCATTTTTATCATTTCAAAAGTTTATCTATCATATGTAATGCCGAATATTTGAAAAAATGTTTAAATTATCTTTTGTGGAATTATTTATGGTTTTTTTTACACGTTTTAGAGTGAAAAGCCTTCCAATTGCAAAGTTATTATAAAAAAATTGGCTTTGCAAAGTTTCGCGAGAATATTATTACAACGCTTTTTAGCGATATAAAAATGTTTGTCTCGCTGATATGCAATAAAAAATTATCGAGAAAAAAAAAATTATGAAAGACTCGCAGTTTTCTGTACGATTGGATCGTATTCCACGCGTAACTGAACACCGAATGAGACCGATGTGCAAAAAAACATCGATGAAAAATGGAAAAATAATTGAACTCGATTTTAACTCATTATCGGTCGAGTTGCTTCAATAATACATCTACAATGGCCTTGTGCAATATTTAGCGATACGATGCTTTTGACATTTCACCCCACCCACTTATATTAATAATCTTTTGTGTTGCAAAATCCTTTTTCGTAAACAAACTTAATGCCACTGTTGAGAAAGAAATTTCGTTTTTTCACATTAATTATTGCAATGATTCACTCGTTAAATCTATTCTTAAATGTTATTTTATTATTTACTTTTGACGATTAAAAAAATTCAATCACTGAAACACTTTTAACGCTTTTATTAATTTCGGTGGAAACTGTGAACTTTGACAATACTGTGGGGTACAGTTATACTATAGCTCCGGTGTTACTTCTCCGACAACTTTCGACGCACTGAATCCTCGGCATCGTGTAGCCCCCACTTTTATACATATCGATCGGCTGTCGATCGTTGCACGGAGAAATTGTTGAACGAAAAAAAAAAGTGGAATATCGCAGCCCTTGGCGCGATAAGCGTATGAAGCGGTTATCGCCGTTTCGGACATTTGTTGAGTATTTAAATTTGCACTTTCAATTTTTGAAATTTAAAAAAAAAATTTTAAGCACATTTGGATTCTACGGATTCGCGGCATAAATGACGAAACGAAAGATTGAAAGACGAAATAATAAATGAAAGTCAGAGAGATGAGTTTGCATAGCTTATCAGTTTCACAGTTTCTAAGGAGAGTCAAGAATGCCGAATACTTGCGTCAGTTCTGTTATAGTAATAAGAAATTTGAAGAAACAACGCTTCACGATGGGTCTTTGCGTATCATTATTGACCTCATGGACCGCCAACGGAACAATAACCGATAAGACGATCTATTTGGCAAAATCCCGTTGGATAATAATGTTATGCATAATATTTAATCTCCGGATATATCTATCTTCTTTAAATTATTTCGGATAGATGTCTTATCAACGTCACATTGACACGAATATAATTTGCCTATCCGCTCGAATTCTTTCGATGTCTGATGCAACAACTGCAACGTGTGCCTGAAAGTGATATAGCAGATTTTTCTCTGACATTTCATTTTCAAAGTAACTCGATAATCAATGTTGTCAACTGAATTTGCATCTTCGTATTAATGAGTTTCACTATGTTGCTGATTTGGCAAATTAAAATGTTAGATGTATTATTTTCAACACGTGCGTGAAACCCATTAGAGAGTTTATTTGCGCTGTTCGTAATAATCAATTAAATGCGATGATTTCTTGCGATTATAATTTTCAAATCTATCGATAATTTTGGCTAAAAGTTCGGTAAAAAATATGAATAATCATAATATTAATAATAATTTTTTAAAAATATGAATTTTACCAATTTTTTTGTTTTTTTTTTTTTTTTTTTCAAGAAATCGGCATTAAATTGTTATGAATTTGCTTGCGATAAAACAATTTTCGAACTTTTTGGAAGCTGTAGGATTAAACTTGAGACAAACAGTCCGTAATCGTTAATCGTTCGAGCGTAGAGCTGTGAACTCACCGAAATGGCACGTGTGACTTCGACGAGAGAAGTACGAAAATTGCATGGGATTTCACATCGAAACGTTATCAATAACGTTTTGGCGATAACCTCGTGCGATATACTGGCGCAAAGATGCAAAGAGGGACGCGAAACTTAACGACGAGAGAATCGACGAATGAACGTCGACGAATCTACAAACTAAAGGTCCGAACAGTGTATCATTATGATACACAACAGAACGGGTGATAAAAATAACGAGGTAAATTTGACGCTTATAAAAGGATGTTTACGAGTTGCATAAGAGATATTGCTGAAGCGATTCCCTCTAAAGAAAATTGTTATGGCAAAAAAATTTCTTGAACATCTGGTGTATACGAATTTTTCTGTTAAATTTCGTTATCAGTTTAATTTAATAGTATTTATTGATCACTTCTAACAATAAAGAAAATCCGTATATTAATTAACAAATTAAAAAACTTTTGCCAATTCTACTAATCGAATGAAAAAAAAAAATAAAAGATCTTCAATTAATAATAATAATAATAATAATAATAATAATATCATTTTAATTATAATAAGTAATATAATTTTATGTACATGAAATTTAATCCATCGCGACTCTTGATGAGTTTGCGAAATAATTTTCTTTCGTTTTCCAAGAAAATATTACACGATCGACTGTTGTCGCTTATGGGATTGACTGCGATGTTAATAAATGATATCGTGACTCTCGATAAATCCGTGAAACCGATATATTTTTTTGCTTCCCTTTCCAAGACGTTTGTTTAGGACGACGAGCTAAACCGATAAGACGACGCGTGATGGAGCACCGCAGGAAGAATCGAAGCGCGCGTGATCCAAGTTACTAACGTTCGGAACAAAGAGAATCGAGCAGAGAGCATCCGGGTTTCGGATGGAAAAATATTGTTTGATTGATCGACGATCGTTTGATCGATTGTTTGCTCGTCCAGACATGTGTTATATTGAGTCAGTGAACGAATCTATCTACGCGCTATCTATCCCTTTTATGTTACTCCAAAATTTCTTTCATCACTGCGTTTTCTTTTACGATTTCTTCGATCGCCGCCGATTTAACCTCAAAAAAATCGACGCACGTTATCGATACTTTTCAGCTTATTATTGAATTGTTGTCTCTCAACTGAAAAATCCTTACGCCGATGGAATTAAGATTTACCGATCTGCATATATAATAATAACGATTATCGCAAAGACAGACCGCCGAAACGATTTCCAACGCGAAAAAAAAAATGTTTTATCGTAGAGAAAAATAAGTTTAATTGCGAGACAAATCTGTGGGGATAATGTGTTCACATTTAATTTAATTCGATCGATCGAGTTTATTAGGATTCAATCGCGAGAAAATCAGTGGTAATAATTCATTGGCTAATTTGCTCGGTATTTATTGGCGGCCGACAATTTTAATCGACCGAAGTTATTATCATCGAATACTCGATGGATGTCTTCTTTCGTTAGCATTCTATCGAAGAAAATTACATCAGCTTATACTTTTGTCACGATGATTCGTATTTTCTTCAACTAATCGCCCGGAGTGTCATCGCTATAGGATTATTTCGTCGATAAACGGGGGCGTGTTTGTTGTCGGTTTTCATACAATTATAATTATCGCCTTACAACTTTATGACGTCATCGAGTTATTCGCAAATTTAGATCGAACAACCCGAACGATGATTGGCATAAATAATTGCAAATATCGATTGGAGTGAAACTCGAATCTTATTGATGATTTAAACTCGAATGATCGGTAGTTTTCGTTCGTATGAATTACCGTAGATAGGGTACGATATCCGTGGATACTATCGAAAGATAACATTTCCGATTTTATCCGTGCGAATGACACACCAGTCGCAGCATCACGCTATACCACACGAAAAAAAATCGTAATATACGAAATTTCGCGTTTTTATATAATTTATGTATTAATTATATAATTTTTTATACATTTGTATGTATTTATCGATGTATTTTGCGATACACTATATTTCTATATGGGAAATTAACGAATCTTTATCTGTGGTCCAACTTGTTGTACTTAATGTAAAAGCGAATTCACTCGAATGTGATAATAAAATTCCGATGGATATTTCTCCGTTCATCATCGCGCGTTTCTCGGATGACGAGATTTTAAAGAAAAGAAAAAACTGAACGATCGAAGGAAAATTATCATTTTATTTCGCTCGATGAACAATTGGCTTGTGACATACGAGAGAATTAAAGATTTTTTTTTGCCGCGAATCTTCGTGTTTATTATGTAGATTAACGTGTGTATATATATATGTATAGCAAATGCCACACCGGATAGCCTTCTTATCCGGGTTACAAGTTATTATATTCTATATAGCACGCGATGTTGTAAGACGAAAGCGTGACACGAATGAGGAAATATGTCGTGATTTCATATCTCTGTTGCGGGGACCGATTACTCGATAATCGACGAGTTTATTCACTGAGCAATAAAAGACGCGACAGCGCGATTTTTCTCACAAAGTTCCGCAACGGAAGTTCGCACTCAACGAGCTACAGAGTCGTCATAATGTGCATAAAAACGAAGCAGAGTCCTCGATTTATCTTACTACGATGTATCTAAGTGTTATCATCGAAAAATCTCACATCGTTTAACATCTGAAACGATGAAACACGTGCCGTTCAACTTTTTACCAATCGATGAAAAGATTACTTTGCTCGCAATAAAAAAAAATTGTAAAAAAAAGTTTGAAAATTTCTCTCGAAAATTCACATCTTTTTTTTTTTGCGAAATTTGATTCACGGAATCGATATTTTTAATTTTCGCCATTTTTTTTAAATTTCTAACCGAAAAGTGAAATTGCTGCTAAATACATAAAGTAATAAAAAAATCCTTCACATTACTATAAAAAAAAAAAAATTCGCGACATCGCGAAAAACAAGATGGAAAAGATGTTTCTGGCTGATAAAGAGAATACCGACTAAATTTAGTATCTATTCAATTCCATTGTAAAAGAAAAGTAAAAATACATTTGAAAGAGAATTTAACTGCGAAATGGGGTTCGACATCGACAAAAGAGTTATTCTTCCAGTGTCAAGGTCCGCTCGGTACCAAATTCAGAAGAAAATTTCAAACGTCTATTGAAGTTTGTCGATCGCGCGAAGATCGCTTCAGAGATTTATCGGCACGACGTCACGCGCGTGCGGAAGAAGGTGAAAATTGACTTTTGTCGGTTAACGACGTTGTCACGCGCTCGCAGAATCGAAGGTTCACTGACCCTTGACCCTGGTTCGCGGACGACGAAGCGACACTCTTATATATCACCGTCGAGAATGCTTGTCTCAACCTTGACCTCGCGGCTACTCTCGTCAACTTCGCTCCCTCCCGCGACTCTCGCGCGCATCCCCTCTCGGCGCTTAGTTATTATTTTTTTTTTTTTTAGTTTCTTTTTTCTCCCACCAATAGTTCCTATCGTTAGATTGTAGGCCTTCTACCCTTTCCTACTTGAATAAACATATGTATATATATGTATACATCAGTATGTGTGGATAACACATCAATTGGGTAGCGCCACGGAGGATTTTCACAGTTTCTCGTATGTTGACGCGGGTTTTCTCGCGTCTCGGCTGCAATCTCTCTTTTTCTTCTCCCCCCGTTACCACCCACCCATGTGACATCATTCGCGGAGGGAAATGCCGAGTGGGATCGATATTCACCCGGGAGAACACGGGGAGACCGACGAGCAGCAGCTGGAAATAGATGAATAGCCTCTTAAAGCATTCACAATCTCTTCAACTACTCTTCCTCGTCTCGTAAAGGAGCTTTGGACTTTCGAAAAAAAAATGATTTTTTTTCGAGGGTAACGAACACGATGAAGTGCATAGATTATTTAGCGCTATGTATACACCCGGTATATTAAAAGTCTCAAATTTATACGCCGCTTTCAAGTCGAAAAGCAATACGCGAAAAATGGATCAAAATACGATTTAAATTTTTTTTTACGATAATTCGTTAAGAAATTAATTTGAAAATTATGAGAAAATATATGACTATTGTTTGTGCGTTTTGAATAATGACGCTGAGATATGGATCGTCACAGAGCTACTGATAGCGAAGTTTTGTTTTTTTTTTAATTTTATTTATTGCTTTCGGATTGCTTTAGAATGCGCGAAGAATTTAAATTTGTGTGCAGAGGCAAACGATCGCCGGACTGTTCGATGACTTTGGCGAGATCTACCGGATCGCGAATGCGACCGTTGCTACACGCGAGCGCTGCTTCAGGATACAGAACTCTGATTTTATCCGCCGAGTTGACTTACGCAGACGTTTTTTTTATTTTTTTGTCGACGGGTTTCTTGACGCGTATCCGATATCGGCGTCGGGTTTCATTTCGTCGCATTGTCATTCGATATTACTGGCTGACGATAACGAAAGTGTGGTTCGAATGAAACGGTATTAGTGGACCGGATCTCATATCTATTCTTCGGTACATTGCTCGCTGAATTCTCTATCACATGAAAAAAAAAAAAACCTTTTCGTGAAATGTAAGAGTCTCGTCTAGCGCCGCTTTAGCTCTACAATACCATTTTTTGCACCTCCTTAACACCACACATAGGTCTACGAGACCCGATAATTTTAATGTGGCGAAATTTTATGAAAAATTAATATTTTCAAGTTAAATTGTAAAATTAATTTTTGGAAATTAAAATAATTTTTTTCGAAAAACTAAATTTTTAAAAAATCTGCCATTCGAATAAAAAACAATTTTGCATTTCATTACCGCCGGAAATAATCTGCGTATTTTAATTATTACCATATTTTTTTTTCGGATATACTGAACAAAGTATTGAATTAAAGAGAATAGAATTACAGGAGATGGTCGCTAAACTTTTGATTTTTTTTTCTTTTTTTTTATGTTTATGAGGTCATTTCCTTTATTCGATGCCCACCTACGGCTGATGGTGTCGGCAACCGACTTTCTTACTGTGTCGAATTCGCAAATGGACACAGGGAAACTCCGGAAAATGAGGCTATATACAGTCAGTCAGTTTTTTTGACGGAGAAAAGTGAACAG
Organism: Cryptus viduatorius; assembly: GCA_964006125.1. Lineage (NCBI taxonomy): Eukaryota > Metazoa > Arthropoda > Insecta > Hymenoptera > Ichneumonidae > Cryptus > Cryptus viduatorius. Next base: position 11,950,645 of record OZ023227.1, on the reverse strand, counting down.
TGTTCTTAGAGGGCCAATCACCAGTCTCTGGGAAAATGACATCGCACTTCACAATTTGATGCGCCGGACAGCGCGTGGCTAAGCGGTCACCCACACGAGTACTGACCGCGAACGGTACTGCGTGACTTCGGAGATCAGCCGGCGCCGCATACATCACCCGCGCTGTCGGCGCCGAACTTAGTTACGCATACCGTATGTTTTTATTTACGCGAATTACATTTTTTTCGTTCGCTGTGAAGCGAAAAATTGTTTGATTAATTTTTATCTCAATGGACCAATATGCTGTGCCGCTGCGCGCAAATTTATCGTATTTTCTATTAACGCAAAAAAAAAACTGTGCAATGATTTCCAGAACTCAAAGATCTTATCTCATCTAAATTCTTCGCGTTTCTACGTACGATATAAGAATATTTATAAAATTCCCGATTATCGTTAGATTACCGAACAATAATCAAAAAATCGTATTCGTCTCACGTGCTTTCATATATTCCTGAAACGAACAGTCCCTCTCGAGTCACCGGAGGCATGTTAAATCGCGTCGAATAATGCATCCGCGTATGCCGTTTGGTCCGTTGCTTCTTGGTAACTTTGCAATTCGCTGGACATATATGTGGAATGGAGTATCGGAGACAAAGGCCTAACTGTTATTTTCTTTCGACGCGTACAAACAACAAAAGTACGATATGATTCAAGGTAACCTTCGGCGATTAGGAAAATTGTCGCGAAATTCACCTTTGTGGCTATAATCGAATCGGAATTTAAATCTGTATCTCTCGTAACTCGTCATCTTTCTTCCAGCAAAATCTTCTAAAAAAAGCATTTGCGTAATTCAAATTTTGTATTTCGGGTATTTTTTTTTATGATCACCAGACAAAGCGATTTCGATCGTCTCGTTGATAAAACCGGATATACAACAATAGCCATTTGCTTAGTTAACATTTTTTTCGTATTTATTTTAAGGTTTTTTTTTTACCGGATAACGAAAAAAGCCGATGTGTCGTGTTTGGAAAGAGAACTGCAGTATCGGTAGAGTTCACCCAGAGAATCGTTATTAGTCACAGTCTGGACTTTGGGATGCAAGGTATAGTTTTCTGAGAATTTCAAGGCAATCCGGTAACTTTCCGGATGGGAAGTCCGGTCGCCTACGGTTCTGCCCCCAGAGGTCCGAGGTTCGATCGCGAACCTCCAGGAAACCGGTTAACCCTTTGAAAATCAACGAAAAAAAATCGACTCACTTTGATTTGTCTACCATCACATTTATCCCTCCCCCCACTCCACATGTACACATCAGAACCACATTTATCACTCCCCCCATTCCTCCCTCCTTCCGCCCAAATTCGCCCGACTTCCGTCGGTGGGGTCGGAATTCGATTGCCGGTGTCCTTGGCAGATGTGACACCAAAACTTTGAAAAGGTGTTATGCAAATGGCTCTAACACTATTGGCCAACAGTGTCAACGGCCGATAGCTCAGGTGCGATCGCAGCTGAAAAAAATTATCATCCCAAATGTGAAGGTCACTAAGAATTATCGAGTCGCGAAAAGAAATACGAATGTCTTCTCGATCTTAGCTTTTATCGTCATGTAACATACTATAGAAGAAAAAGTTGCAGATCGTAATTAGTCTGATACAGAAGACCGGTTGTCGAAGGACACCCCACATGCATTTTACTGCTTTAGTTACTACAATGTAACATCGATGCATAGATAATGAAAACAGCACATTAGCGAGCAAAATGCGATGAGCTCCTCGCATTCTGGTTCGCGGACAAATTTTTTTCCTTACAATCGAGATACACTTTTTGCCTCCATGAATTTTCGTTCCCCCTTTCGACTTCTCGCGAGGTCGGTCAATTTTTATTTTTTTTCACCTCCCACCTGCATTGCGCCAGACTTCGTGTCCTTGCATGCCGTAAGATCGAGATACAGAGATTTCAAGGTTATTGAATTCGATTTATTCTGCTTACCCCCGGATCTACCTATACCCATCCGATTTGCGAAGTCAGTTTGAGTCGAATCGTCACGGAAAACGATACCGTGTTCGATCGAAAAGTTAACTATCAGTGAAAAGCTGCGAGTGTTCATTTTTTTTCTTTTGCTATTTAAATTAACTTTGTGCAATGAAGGCGCTTTTATTCGGAATTTTTTTTTTTTCATTCTGCTCGATTGTAATCGGTCAAAAAACTGCTTTGGACAGTGAATCAAATATTTTGATCTATCGATTACTCAAGGAATTAGGATTGGCAACGTTTGGTACGTTCTCAACAGATTGATCCTTCATAAGTGATCGGAATGATACCGAAATATCATTCTAACGAAATAGTTATTTGTATAGCAAGGGTGCAGAATTGTCCATTGCGCTCATGCCATACACATTGTGCTAATTTATTGTGCTAACTGTGTGAGAAGTTCGACTTTGAGTGTCCTAACCTCACTCATCGGTGCGCAGAAACAATTTTTTGCGCACAGCATGCGTAGAAAGTGACGAATATTGCGCTCTGCGCATGCGTCGACTTTTCTACGCACGCTGTCAAAGAAAACGACTTTCTACGCACTGAACGTAGGCACGCAAAGTCGATCTTTTCGCGCAGGCAGCATAAATAGTACATTACGATACTAGTGCGAAAAAACTTTTTCGGACAAGTGTTGCAATGACACGAGTTCAAAAAACGTTTTTCGCACGAGTATCGTACAAAATTTTATTTCATGACGTCAGAAAATAAGGTTTTAAGCACGCGAGGCGTGCGTAAAATGCGATTTTGCGCACGGAGTGAAATAAAAATCTTTTTGATTAAAGCAATGAAAAAAAATCGGTATTTAAATACTTTTCATTCGATCTGTAGGCATAATAAAACGTTAGAATAGAAATCATTTCAATATATTGGATCATTCATTAGGTACCACCGAACCAGACGGTGGCAAATATATTCGGACGGCTCGATATCAACGACGGGTTCAAAATCGTATTGCGAGTGATGTGCCGTTTCCCTGCAACGTTACAGGTGCCGTTTTGTGTTATTAAATAAATATGTGCGGCGATTTTGTCAAATAATAACAACAATACTAAATAATAATTATTAATAGCAATAGTAATTATTATTGATATCATTATTAGTAATAATTAATGATAATTTTATTTTGATAATAAACATTTTTTTTTTTCATTATCGTAATTAGCCGGAAGGTCGGAAAGCATACCGACATCGGTGAACAAATTGCGACCAGGTGACATTGACGTCGTTGGAGCGTTAGGAGACTCTCTGACTGCAGGTACGGGTATCTTTGCGACGAGTATCTTTCACGTAGTGATCGAGAATCGTGGCGCTTCATTCCTCGGTGGGGGTCAAGGCACTTGGAGGGAGTATCTCACTATACCCAACATTATCAAGGTAACTTTTCCGTGTTTCACGTTCATAATAATAAACTAATCATTATAAAACTTCGACTATAAAAAAAACCGAATTTTTTTCCCTTAATGTTTGTTTTGTTTGTTTGTTTTGTAATCTTAAGGTATATAATCCGAATTTAATTGGGTACTCGGCACGAGATTCATTCACACATCAATCAGCTTCGCAGCTCAACGTCGCGGAGATCGCGGCTATGTCACGTGATTTACCATTCATGGCTCGGAACCTCGTGCGACGAATGAAAAATCATCCGAAAGTTGATGTGCAAAATCATTGGAAGGTACGCCGCTGAGTTTCCATTAATTCTCAAAGATTGATTGATACAATATATTCTTTTTTTTTTTTTTTTGAAGACGCATTACTTCGAAAAGAAATTTTTATAAATATTTATCGAGAAATTGAATACTTTTTTCAGCTCGTCAACCTATTCATAGGATCTAACGACTTTTGTGCCGATATGTGTTATCTCGAATCGGGTCCGTGGAGCGCACTGAAGAATCACAAAAATGAATTGTTGACGACTTTGAGAATATTGAAGGACAATTTGCCGAGAACTTTAGTATCTTTGCTTCCACCACCGGATCTGACGATACTCGCTGACTTAAGGGTCAAATCGCCGCTTTGCTCCATCACAACGAGCTTCGAGTGTCCCTGTTTGCTGGGTTTGGCTTGGAAATCTCGGAGGAAAGAATTCTCCGAAATAATGAAGAGGTAAATAATTTAATTTCTTTTTTTACTTATTTTCTTTTTTTTTTATTGTTTGATCAATTTTTTGGAAATTCTTTCGCGAAGATGGCAAAAAATGGACGAGGAAATAGCGAACGATCCGGAATTTCAGACGGAAGACTTCGCGGTCGTCGCTCAGACGTTCACTACTAACATCACCGAGTTTCCTACGATAGAAGACGGAACGACGGATTGGCGATATCTGTCGACCGATTGCTTCCACTTGAGCCAAATCAGCCACGCGAAAGGTGAGATTCCAAATTTGAATTCTGGTTTTTTTTTTCCTGTATATATGATCGTTCATTGAGGCAAAAACGAGGTAAGGCTGTCGTACGCTCGATGAGCGATCGACCAATTGGCATTCAATAACTGTTCGATATGACGGGACGATGGAAAAACTGGTTTGCCAAAAAAAAAAAAAATGGTCGAAAGTAACAAGTCGCACGATCGTCACGTTCGGTCTATTATATTCCTGTGCTATAATAAACCGCGAAAAAAATTTGACAGTGAACGGTGTCGGAAATTTACACGCGTAAAAAATTTATTAATTTTACATAAGATTTGCAATTAGTCATTTTTTTAATTTCCGATTTCATAAAATATTAAATGTTTTTTATTACCGCACGCAAAATGTTAATTAACGTTAACACACCGTGTCGAAAGTTTTTAGGCATCAAAGGATTTTTAACTAAATTTTTTTTTTTTTTTTACTGCAAGTCAATTTTTTTAAATAACTTTTTTTTAGTCATATAAATATAAACTCGTTATTGTTTACCTGAAATGATATTTGATTTATAAAAATCACGAGGTCTCAGGGAAACGCATAACTCCCCATATTTTTGCTCAGGTTTTGGTATTCGGTGGTAAAAATTGCTTAATCAATGTATTATTAAACGGTTTTTTTTTTTAGTAAAAATCGATATTAATCGAAATTCCGCGTTGTTCTTTGCAATAACTTTGTTTATCAACATTTCTTAATCAGGTAATAAATGGTGCAGATTTCGTGGTTTATATATCCGGTTCGATGATTACGTGTCGACGTCCGTTAATGCGTTGCAAACTTTCGGCAACCACTTGAGTTATTTCCGAGATCTCGAAAAAGAAAACGAAAAGACCGAAAAATCGAAAATCTTGAAAAATAAATATAAAATTTCTAATAAAAAATAGCTAATCATTATTTTGAGTAATTGATTGATAAGAAAAAAATGGGTTATACCGACTGAGTATCAGTTCTTTCCTCGAATTGTTAGATTTACAAATGCATAATTTTTTTAGTGTGCAAAATCCCTCACCAAATGTTGTTTATCATTGTTAAAATTGAATTTGACCGTAAAAAGTAACGAAATAAAGATGTATTATCGCACGGGATATATTACGGCACGAATATTTCACTTTCGAGATTTCGATCTTCACGGGTCGTCTGGAATGCGGGTAGACAAATTCACCTGTTGTCGCGCTGTAAAGTCTGGTGACGATCTTTGGATCTTTCGCATGTTAAAAAAAGACGAAAAAAAAGAGGAATTCCCAGACTGCGAACGCTGGACCCACCGGTGGCCGCCCTTTCTCTCGGATGATCTCGGGGATTTCTCTCATTCTAATAGCCACAGCGTTCGAGACTTTTTTATTCATACTTTTTATTTTTTTCTGTCCGCTGCAGCGACCGTCGCCATATGGCGAAATATGCTGGAGCCGGTGGGCAGAAAGTCTCGAGATTGGGATGCGGAGAGGATTGCGTGTCCGACGGAATCCCAGCCTTACATATCGACGGCGGCTAACAGTCGAGAAGAATCGAATTCGTGATCGAAGATATTCCTTTTTTTATTTTTTTTTTGTTATTAACAATAGAAAATAAGACGAAAAAATATTTATACGACGCCAAAGAGTGCGGCAAGAGGCGCTTGCCATTTATTATTATGTAAATTAGTATAAAAAAAAGTAAGGGATAATATCAGAATGTTTACGAGTGGTTAAACGAGAAAAAATGTCGCGGTACGCAACAAGGAGTTGTGTAATTTATTTTAAGTTTAGCCCATCAACTACGATGCGAGTCTTCGTAACCACAGTAATTTCTCACGCGTTTCTTTACTGTATGTATCTCCCTGTAATTTCCTGATATTTCGTCACATCTCCACACGCGATAAGGCGTTTGTGTATTGCGATTTTAGGAGAACGAAAAACAAATCTAAAAAATGGGACATGCTACGAATTCTCGAAACGATTTACACACGTGTCTCCAAATTTTTTTTTCTAAACGGCTTTTAAAAATTCATCATTTTTCAGAAGCGAAGTTCGTCCTTTCAACAAACATTTTTCATCTGATATAAAAAATCGAATATTATAAAAAAAAAAAAATATCGAAACTATCGATAAAATTTGCCGCAAAATTTCATTTTTACCATCAAGCATTTTAGGCATAGATAAAAAAAATTAATGTTGCCTCAGCGCGGTTATGCGGGTACGACATGCACACGATTGTTGCAAGAAAAAAAAATGACGTGTGTCGAGACTCATCTGGCGGCTCCGGCAATTAATTTAGCAATTTTCGGCCGATTCGATAATAAAGTATTGCATCACGAGTGTTCGATTATGGTAGTAGGAGAAAATAATAATAAATTATTATATGAATTTTCTTTTCGCCACCTTTCCCTTTCATATTTTGGTTCGTCATGCGGGTCAAACGATGGCACAAGCATCATTTTTAATCGATATATATACCTTATATATACGATTTATAAGGACACATGGCACATCCGTCGCTCTTACTCACGTATTTATCGGACATGGAAAGGCGCAAGCGAGCATACGAAACAAGTTGTACGGTGTTACTTGCCGGTAGTATTGGATGTATTGGATTGAGGATATCCCGGTGCGCGTAAGGTGTAAAGAAACAAAAAGGTGGGGAGGAATACTTCGGGAAGACCGCGCGCGAGCGCGAGCACGCCTCGTCTCGAAGGCGGCTTCATTCATGTTCGGTAAACCCCTCGGGTAACAGTGAATTATCTTAAAAAGCCATACAGGATCCACGGACTCTCGGAGACTCGGAATATTTCTTCGACGAATTTTCTTTGACATTTCGCTATCTCTCGAAGTGAAAGCGCGAGTTACCTTTTGTATTTTTCACATACAAATTGTTTATCAAAATAAACAAAAAGTGCATCCACCATTTACTCCGTATCCCGACGAAGGTCTCGGTGAATACTTCGAGTAAGTAGAAAAAAAACGATATTGGAAAAATAAAAAATCATGTTTGCCAAACGCAAATTTGGGTCACTTGGGTCGTAAATTTTTTTTTTCCAAAATATATAATATATAATATATAATATATGACGAAATTATATATTATATATTATATATTATATATTATATATTATATATTATATATTATATATTATATATTATATATTATATATTATATATCGTTGTGTCCATTGCATCGAAATAAACAATATACTCGTTCTCGTTGAACCGGTAATAAAATTCGTATACAATATACAATTTTTCGTTTTAAAACACCGTAAGATGATTTTTTTTTCACTTAATCATACTGACGAAAAAATCTTTCGATTAGTCATCGCAATTTTTAATTTTTTTTTTCGAAATGCGCGATGCCACTCATAGGAAGGGAAGTTTTGGTTATATCTCTGTTTCACTCATCTTCCGTTTGATTGCGTCGTGAATCTTTTCTAATGATGACAAACACGGTAAGACCGTCGAAGCTCTTATGGTCACGTATCTCGCGATGTACGCGAGTTATCGACTCTCGAGCGTATGGACCCGCGCGCGCGAGCGCACGCGAGCGGGGAAAGTAATTGATGCGTACGGTCTTTAAACCCGGAAGGCGAATTCGTACAGACTGCAGAAGGTCCACAGAGAGAATCTCACGGGTGCAGAAGATGACGATCGTCTTTTCGTGTTTCTCCGTACTTACGCTTCGTCAACGAGAAAACGTTCCGGAGACTTAATTACAATGCGGTGCCTCGATGATTGGAAGAAAGAGATCCGGTTTTTATCTTGTACTCGCGATCATTAGCCCCGATATTTCGCCGGTATCGATACCGTAAGCCCCTTTCGTTAGGATCAACGCGCCCGCGCGCATGAGATAACCCCGTATCGGTTTTTTGATACTCTCCTTCAATGCTGGATGAACTCTGATTGACGAAATATCGGACCCGAACTCGCGATATTTTTTCGATCGCTTATTCGGGGCCCCAAGTAGCGATTTAGAAAGTTGTCCGAATATATATGTTCGAGCGCCATGGGCGAAAAAAAAAGATTAAAAAAAAACGTGTGTCGCACACAGGGTAAGATATTTCGAAGATCGACGAGGAATCGAATTCTGACATCGGCGATCGGATGGATCGGATAATTTCGAATTTCCAATCATTTCGCTCAATTAGCCCCGGGATGGGGGGCTAATACGAAACCCGATAAATAACATAGCCTCGACTACTTTCGTTCGTTAATCTTCACTTTCTTCATTTGTCTCCAACGGTTATGGCGCAAAAGGAAATTTATCTTTTATGTATTGGCTTTACGTGGTTTAAAACGCGTCACGCGAGCGATCTTTGACTCTCCGTTAAGCAAACATATTCTACTCGGCTTAACGTACACCGCGCCTTGGCTCGTGGCCGGGCCTCAGCGGCATCTCAGTTATGACCGCGAAGTTTTGCGTGAATTTTTTTTTTTCTTTTTTTATTGTTTGACCCGATTTGCTTTTCACATTATCGTGCACCCGATGCAGGTCAAGGAAGAGTCGATGCGATCGAAGGCGAACGAACTGCGAGAGGCGATGGAACGAAGAAACTTTCGATAAAAAAAAAAAAAATTCTCCGAATTTTTTTTTTTTTTGCGAAAACAATGGAAGAACCTTCGTATCATCGGTAATTTGGCCGATGCGAATTTGGAATCGAAGAGTCCGATCGGATCTAATAACTCAGGATGAAGATCGAATTTTTTGGAATTGTGCTAATCCTCGGGATCATCGTGCCTTCGTCTAGAAGCGCCACGTTCATGGAATCATTGCGAGATTTATTGCAGTCCAGCAGGGTGAGTTTTAGCGCGTATTAAAAAAAATCGGAACATTCGATTGTCGTTAATTTTCGACATTTTTACGATTTATCGTTATTATTATGGTTAATAAAAAAAAATCCAATGACCAAAGTTACGACTCGAATTTAACGACGAACGTTTTTTATTTTCGAAAAATAAATTTCTTTGACTCAAATAAATTATTACAAAATATTGCTATTATTATTATTATTTTTCGAGTGAATTTCATCGTCGTATATAAATCATACTTACGGGTGCGTAAATAAGCATTAATTCTTTCGGAATCTGTGGGAAACCGGAACTCCTTGACATTGCGCGAGAAATGTATATAGTTATTGTATATTACAAAATTCCCAGTGTATGCAGAAATATTAAAGAACCGTCCGAAGGCAATTCAACCGGTTGACAAAAGTGAAAATACAATGGAATATCACGAATGTATAAACGTAACGAATATGTTGTTGCGTAAGTATCGTGTGTCGGAGTCATGATCCTGATGGTGATTCTTTATCCGCGAGTTGTGTGCTTTGCATTCGAAGCTCAGGAGAAAGGCCCCCAACGCGACACCGGAGTGCGGTGCACGACTCGTTAACGATCCTTCTCTGGAGATACGTTTCCCCCCTCCACTTCGCTGCGAATATTTTAGTTTTTTCATTTTTTTTTCGCCTTTCTTCTCTCAACCGATTGCCATTGGTTCAAAACTCGTCGGTACTTCACCGAATTATCCTAATTTCACCCGACTGGAAGTCACAAATTCAATGACGACAAGTAACCCGCGTTACGCTTGTTAGGCAAATTCTTAGCAAAGCGTTTATATACATACGTTTAGTACGCTAAAGCATTTGGCGTCGCGGTATGTACAGTACACCGGTGTATACCGTATTGAACCCGCGTACGGGATGCAAATGAAAGAAAGCAAAAGTGTCGACGTGCGGTGCGCATTAAACTAAAACGTCGCGTGGTCGTACGCGTCTGACATCGTCGAGTGCTTTCCTCGTGGTCAGCGCGCCGAGAAGCAACGCGTAAATGTCTTTGGTTTGTCTGTAAACGTATACGCCAAGTTTACGACTCGTCGCGACCCACAAAATATAAAAGTTTGCTCATTGTAAACATTACGAATATGAAAAAATTTGAAATTCAACAAAAAATATTTCGAAATAATAATAATTATTATTCAATGAAATAATGGTAATTTATTTTTTTTTATATTTTTTTCATTTATATTATATTATTTTTTTTTAATGGCACAGAAATTTGATTGCTGTTTCAGTATCAATCGTAATTTCTCAACTTTTTTTTTTAATCAATCGAAGAACATAGATCGTAATTCATTTTTTTTAGCGCGTTTTAATAATTATCGCGGCATAACGACGCCGATATGTTGTCCTCGATCTCCGATCGTAATTGATAACATAAATTCTTGTGTATCGTTGCTTTTCGTTTAACCGGCGCTATGGATTATCGTGACCATGACTACGATCGTATAATGAATCGCTTGGGTATGCATACGCTCGTCGGGGAAAGCCGGAGGTTTGCGGATTCAATGTTATTTCATAACGCTGTAAACGGGCTTTTGATCTATGCGAACCTGTTGAGTGTTGAATTTGCGCGGCGTGTTTCGATGAGACAGACAAGAAATAATAATAATAAAGTCTGCAGACTCGAAGCTACCAAACTAATTACAGCCGTTTCAGGATAATCCTCCGGAGAATTCCCCGTTTATCTTATTAAACTAACGAGTGTATATGAGTTTAGAAGAGATATTTGCGATCTCCAGAAATGTGTTTAGATCCGCACCACTACGCCGATCGAAACTATAGCACAGATTTATTAACTTCTATATCTGATAATTATATGCATCTCTTTAAAGACATCCTTCCGACGTTAATTATAGCAGAATGAACATTTAAAAAAAACTGTAAAGTGGATACAGTTCGATATAAATAAAAAAATGTAAAATTAAAAAAAAAAAAATTTTTTTAATTTCTGAATGGAACGATTGAGTTGTCAATGAAATAAGCGGATGCATGATCCCCGGAAGATATACGAATAAAGTCTCGAAAAAAGTGAATAAAAAAAAATTACCGATTTTGCAAAAATCGAGATTTTTCGGAATTTTAAACAGCAGTAATTCTCTTCACTGCTGTTTTAATTAATAAACTGTTAAACCGTTTTAATTAATTTAAAAAATGAAAAAAATTATGTTTATCAAAAAAATATTAAGATTTTCGATTTTCTCGTTTTTTATAAAAATCAATCAAAACTCGCGGAAGCACCGTGCGCCGCATTATTTCCGTTTGAAACTACTTAATGCCGTGACGTTGCCGCGTCTTTTATAAATATACTAATCGACTTTTTTTTTTTTTAAGTACGAATTGGACGGAAACGGTATAAGTTATCCAGAAATGGTGGATGGAGTCCGTAGACAGCAGAAGATTTCCCAACGAGTACCGTTTCCCTGCGACACGAAATTAGGCAGGTAGAGTATTCAGTCCTTTTTTTTCCCTTAAATTAACTTGATTACGCGCATCCCAATAAAAAAATGTCTTCATCTACTTATCATCACAGATCTCCATCACCGCCAGACAACGTCCATCGTTTGCGACCGGGTGATATCGACATCGTTGGGGGTCTCGGCGATTCATTGGTAGCCGGAAGTGGTGCCCTGGAAGAGTTTGCCATCGGAACTTTTATCGAGGCTCGCGGTGTTAGCTGGTGCGCCGGTGGTCAGGGAGATTGGAGAATGTTTCTCACACTCCCGAATCTAATAAAGGTACTTCGTCCCGCTATGCGTCGCCTATGATTATTATTATTATGACCCTTTGTTCGACTCGCTGCGACTCTCACTGATCAAAGATCTGTCTGTTCGTTTTTAAATGTCAAGGAATTCAACGGAAATCTCACGGGTTTTGCCACGGGTACCGGTGAATTCATATCAGCTAAAGCCGGATTAAACGTCGCCTTTCCCGTAGCTGCGACCGAAGATGCCCTGCATCAGGCGCGTATCCTAGTCAGACGGATCAGGAGCATTCCTAACATAAACCCGAAAAAACAATGGAAGGTTTGTATCGTGAATTCCGATCTTCCAAACCTTTTTTTGTCACAATTTCAGCGATTTTCCCAGAGTTTTTTTTTTTTTAGCTCATTACTATTTTCTTCGGTGCCAACGACATATGTTCGGCGCAATGCTACAACCCGAAAGCCTTTTCTCCAGTTCGTTATGCTCTCCACTTGAAACGAGCTTTGGATTACCTGCGAGTAGCTTTGCCGAGAACTCTGGTGAACATCGTCCCAGCAATAGGTCAATAAACATCGATTAAATCGAGAAATCGGTCATAAAAGTACTGTTAACCAAAGTTTCATGAGAAAACTGAATTTTATTTACAGATGTTACAGTCTCCGTAAGAGTCACGCGAAGCATGATGTGCAACATTTTGCATCCGCTTTATTGCGCCTGTATGCATCAGGGAAGCAGACCGGATATAGCGGCATCAAAAATGGCGCGAATGTATCAACAAGCAGCCGAATCTCTTGTTGCTTCGGGAAGGTAGGAACATTTTTTCGAAATATACAACAAAAAAACAACTAAAAAATGGGTACTTTATTGTTTTCTTTTTTTTTGTGATTCAGATACGATACTTCGAAGGACTTTGCCGTTGTATTTCAGCCGTTTACGAAGCTCTTCAATGCACCGAAATCCGATCCGCGACGAGCACCGCCTCTGGACCCCAATTTGGTTACTTATGATTGCTTTCACTTCAGTCAAAGGGGACATGCGCTCGGTAATGAGATTTTATTGTCGAATGATTACTACGGGTCATTTACCCCAACTGCCAAAGTTGTCGAAGTGTTACGACAATTTTTTTGACATCATTTCATCGACGGATATTGCATTATTCGGCAACGAAATATCCTTTTTTGATAAAAACTCTATAGAGCCGATAGCAATTTTTTATGGACGATACTTACAAAGTTGGAGAGACGTTATATATATTATACATTATTTCACAATAATTGCGTCAAAGAGCCGCACGCGTTTGTCGAAAAAATTGGAATAATCGAATACGAACCTTAATCTCGTGCAATAGTTGCAAAATTTACGGAAATTCATTAAAAAATCGGTCATTTTTCCATTCAACTTTTTTTCTATTGTTACCGAAAGTTCCGCTTAAATTTGAGATGAATGAAATTACATTTCAATGAAATCATTTCAAAAGAACTTCCTGAGACGACCATTTGTTATTATGATTGTAAGAGTCGTTGCGGTCGGTAAAGTCACCGCAAATCTCTTTCATAAATACGTATCCGCGTAGCGGGTTGACTGCCTACAGGCGCTTTTTGCATACGCGATTCGGCCGATAAAACAGCGAGGATTGGTAGAAAGCTTTCTAAGTACGAATCCGATGCAAGTGCTGTCGCATAACGAGAAAAATGGAAAACGAATCGAACGTAAAGTTTCAAAATATGAATCTCCGGGTGTTGTCATTTTTCTGCTATAGAAATCAATTTATAAAAAAGTCTTAAAATCACAAAAAATTGCGATAAATACGCTGAACTTTATTATCATAAATTCCCGAATTATTTTAATAATTTTTACAAACCAAACGCAATTTAGTTTATTTTTTTATATCCCACGTGTCGAGAAAAAAAAATCTCGTTGGGATCAGTCAAGAATTTTGACTACGAAAAAGTATTGTTACTTTATCGCATCCATTTTCACGAGTTGAACTGTTAATACGAACGTTCATCGTAACAAGTACTGCATTCATCAAAACAGCACTCAGACAAGCGGATTATAAGATGAGACAATTTCTTTCATCCACGCGTCAAGGTCAGGGCATGTTCGACGCAGAAAGTCATTAAGATACTCGGTAAAAAAAAAAAGGAAGCGAGTAATTCATAATTTACAGTGTTATTCGAGGACCTGTGTTATCGTTGATACGAAGAATCGCGCAACCGAATTACAAATTAACAACACCGCGCGATAGACGTGTAAAAAACGCCATGAATCAGTCCATGTGGCATTATATTGCGTATTCATTAATTCAAATATAGTTACCGGGTCGTTGTGGCTTCACAGATCTATTCTCGTGTCTCGATAAAAAGTCCAGACGCGGGATTATCGTGCATTGAAACATACATCACTATTGGTCAAGTCGCTTATCCTTTTTCACGACGAAATATATTTCGTCGCAGACACGAGCGACGATTATTGATCAAACATTGAGATATTTATGATTAGCTGCTTAGCAGCCGTTTGTAATTCATGTTGATTCCAATCCTTCAACAACCTAACGATTCGCGGACTTTTTTATACGAGAACAATGTTTACAATAATTATACGGCTCGAGCAATGTCCACGCTGCATACCTGTATCTCAGCTTTAATCTTTCAACAATTGAAACGCGCAAATTCATTTTTTCTCAGCGCCATATTGATACGAACTTTTTTTTTTTTAATATGATAAGAAAAATTGAAATTAATAGAATTTAGACGCGGAATAACTCAATTTTAAATATTTTTAAATTATATTTGTTTCGTATGTAAATTTCTATTTTTCAATACTAAAATGGCGTTCCTCGACTACGGAGTTATTACATTTTTTTGACATAATGATGCAATTTTTTAAAATTTTGTTGGGTAACAACTAAAGTGCTTTTTGTCGAAAATAAGAATTCTTATCTTTTTTCCAGCGGCAAATCTTCTGTGGAACAACATGTTGGAACCGGTTGGAAATAAGACGGACGCCGGATTGCCGGAAATATTGGAAAAAATGTTGTGCCCAACGGAGACGAAGCCCTACATCTTCACAAACGTGAATTCGCGATACTACCGCGATACCGGAAGTCAAGAGGGAATCGTGCCAAGATAGCGAGCAGCCATAAATCGTTAATCGTTAATCCCGACCAATTTTCTTCGGAAATCGTTTTTTCCTTCTTTAATTTCGAGAAAGAAAATTCGAGAAATTCGTATCGTATCAGTGAAACAAACTCAGGGCTAGTGATGTAATGCGTTAATTAATTATTAATAATCATTCGCAATGTGTGAAATATCGTAGAATTATAAGAAAATCGACGAAGGAAGAAAAAAGTGTTCATATTGCATTTTATAACCGGCAGCCTGGGCATTAATATCAAAGCGGTATTTCATGTATAATTCAAAAATAAAATCGCGTTTACTGCTCGTTATGCGAGAATTGACGCGCGACCATGACACTGAATATACATATATCGGCATAGAATCTTCTGGTAACTTCCAACGGAACTGTCCACACATATATATGCTTACAATACATGCTATACAACGCGTTACAATATACCGGTTGCCCGCTACATTCCTCAATGACCACATCCGACATCCGTTCAAATTACGATTCACGCAACGATTGTGTTCGCGAAATAGCGGAAGGATAACATTGTCCGCTTGGTATAGTTTCAGATACACTTCCTTAAACGTACAAACGAACTTGACCTTCAATTTTCAACCGTTAATGAGATGATCGTACGAGTTTTGAGATACTTTGTTACAGGTCTTTCAGCACTCCGCTGCTGGCCGTGAAATTGCGAAATGCTCGGTCGCCGACCTGACTACCTTCGTCTGTACGCGCTTTCGAAAGATTTCACGATGTTTATCAGTGTTTGGGTGGTATGCGCTCTCTTGTAAAAGGTGTTTTGTACAGAGCTCTCTCACCCGGCTATTCGTCCCGACAACTTCCGCTCAGTCATTTAGGTCGGATGCTGAGTGACGTTTCGGAATTCACATTCGAAATTACCTTCACGGAGAATCGGAACGAGATTTTTATCCATCAAAAACAGAATAACTTCCGACTTCATTATGATATTCTGTTATTTAATTTAATCCGATATAATATATAGTCATTTATGCAAAAAAAAAATGTTATATCAGCTTTTTTTTACATTTTTTTTTACGAAAATTTCGAGACTTTCAGACGCAAAGATTTATTCATAAAAACGTTATTTTCACAAAAAAAGAAAAATTTATTCATTTTAATTTCATTTCAGCAAATCTCTTTTTTATATGTTGAGAATTTTAGTTGCAGAAATGTATTTCTCAAAAATTAATTAAAAAAAAATCATTTTTCTTCGTATTGATTTCGTTTTTCGCGATTTTTCTTACAGATATCGAGACTTTGAGTTGCAACAATTTATTACTAGAAAAAGTTACGAATAAAATCGTTAAAAAATGCGTTTCAAAGTTATAAAGGATAATTGTGAACTTCGTCGCGGATAAAGTCGATACGACGAACGACCGACGGAACGGCGATAGGTAAACATAGGTACATCGGATATTTCATCAGTCCGCGAATAATTGCAGTCTTCTATAATCGTTCCAATGACGCGTGCAAGGAATGATTGATACCTCTGTTAATGAACGATTAACGACATGATGTCTGGAGAAATAATTACGAATAGACGATACTCCTTCTTGGTTATTACATGATATCGCGGGAATTGCGCTGTAAGCGCTATCAAGGGTACGTCTGCGATTCGACATTGATTATCGCTCAGCACGAGGCGTGTGGCTCTTTACAATTTTTTCGTCATCGGAGATATATCTTTTGAACACGTGTCCAAATTTACTCCTCTCAAAGTCAAGGCGGGTCAATGATTGACCGGATTGGTCGCGTTGTCGAGAGGTCAACACACTTCGAAATCTCGCTGATTCGCGCTTCCAGAGAATTCAATGACCATCTCCACTTTACATGCCGCGGTTCATTGACTGGTTTAGCTTTATCAGCGTTTAGACGCCAGTTTCAGACTCGTGACAAACAAAAAAAATTTTGATCTATTAAAATTCGTTTAAACCCTATGAAGAGCGATGATTTGCAGACCGGCCAATTGGTAAATCTATTTTTAAAAAATATTTCCATTTCTTTGCGATTCTAATAAATTCTATGCTACGCATTTTCGCATATTTCAAAGGATTATTAGATTCAAAATAAACTAAAATAATTAAAATGAATAAAACATTTGAAAGATCAATAAAAAAAAAGTAAGCTCCTCGTATTTTCCGTGTCGAAGTTTACGCGAATAAAATCGGTATAAATTTTTTTTTTTTTGGATATTTATCCGGGATTGGAGGATTGAGTTAAATAATTTTCGTATAAAAAGGCGGAGAGCGATTGTATAGAATTAAAGAAATTCTTTGCAATCATTATTGAAAAATTGTGTTTTCTCGATTTCATGACAAAACAATAAAAAAAATTGTCAATTCGTCTACTCATTATTTCGGATATGATGTACTTACGATTTGACAGATTGACAACGTGTCTTATGTCTCGAATATTTTATCATTTTAGTCAATAAATCCCGGTGCGTTTCTTTAGTGTTTACGAGTGAAAAGTGTAATACGATCGAAGATTGAGTAAAAAAAAAAGTTTCGTCCAGATGTTGCGTGATTGACGAACGACAGGACACTTATTCGTGTTATACTCAATCGGCAGTATGTGTCAATTAAGGTTTAATAATGCCATTCGTCAAGGTCGAAGATCGTACGTTAGTTGCGCAACCAGTGGAGTGCGCCGCATCGCCATGCAGTTCCGCTGAACGATGTGAAATAACTTCGCGATTTTCTCAACGCTCGTGTCGCTTAAATTGCACGCTTTTGCCGGTACAGTTCCCACGATTAATTAACGCGTACGAAGAATCGCTCAATGAGCTTTGATGATTTTAGAACGAGTGACGTCGACGATGAAACCTTTTTTCTTCAGTTCTTAGCCGGCGTGTCAATTAGTCAATTGTCCCGTATATCGTCGAGTATCGCAGTTCATGACGTACTTTACTCTGCTTCACAATCTTTTCGAAATTTCAAAAATTTCTCGACGATAAGATTGTTGGGATTTATTTACACGAGAATTTTATAGGATGTCGAAAAAATGTATTTATTTGTTACGAAACTCGACGCGACTTAGAGTGAAAAATTCATTTATTTGAAAACAAATATGAAAATCGAAATTAATTTTTAAAAATTGTATTTTTTAAGTCTCCACTGTCTCGCAGAGCAATAAACGGTAATTATACTATAAAAAAAATTAAATGTAACAAAAACTTTTTGTCCATGAAAATCGACTTTTTTATTATTTTTATAATGGAATCTCATTGAATATTCTTAATTTACCTACGTTTCCCGAACATCCGGTGATTTTTCTCGTTTTCATTGTTTGTCGAAACGACGTAACAACATTTGTCACAGTAATTCTACGTGTTATAAAGTGTCTTTAAGACAATGAATTATGAACATTATGCATGTTCTCGAAAAAAAAAAAAACAATCAAAACTTTATTCCGATTCACTTTTTTCATTTTTGCAAATTTTTTTTTCCGATCACTTCTGTTATGTTTTTCTAATTTTAAAATCGGTCGAGTAAAAAAAACGTTACATCAATTTTAAAAAGCTCACCTAAACAATGCGTATAGTAAATAAATAACATCGACAAAAAATAATAAAAGTTATACAATAAGCACACATTACACACGTTATAGTCATCTGATTCCAAACGTAATGATGAATACATTTTCGGCAATAACATGCAAATAATCATTTATCAATTTAGTCCCTTTTGTTAAAATAATTTTCTCATAAAACACCTTTTTTTAGTCGAGAAACGAAAATTTTTTAAAGAAAATAAAAATATTCAAAATATTTTTTTTTTACGATGTTTATTCAACTGCTTCAACGGACATGAAGTTGATATTTTTTTTCAGGGTTACGCCGTTTGGTAATTTAAACGAGAGAAGTTTCTAGACGGAACTTCCGAGTTAATCGACGAACTCGTGATGGTAAATAATGTTTCCCTGATCATTGAAGACTAACGCTGTCGAGAGCAAATAATACGATTGAGTGTCAAACTCGACGTCGTGGACTGTCGTCGAGTTTAGCAATAATCGTATTTAGCACTCGAGATGTTTGACGAATTGAGCAACAAAAATAGCCAATACTATAATACTGAACTAAAATTATTATCATCGATAATTATTATTTTTTTGTCTCGATCTCGGAGAACTAGTAGATTAGAAAATGTTTACAGGGTCTCAATTTCCGTATATATATATATGTGTATTAGTAGAACTTTTTCGTTTCGCGAGCGTCGAGCTTTATCAATCGGCAATGTGTATATTAATCTTAAGACGGAACGCGACCCATATTCGCTGAAGGACGCGAACGTCGAGCGCGAAAAACCTTCGATCCAATGAGTTTTATCGAGACACTCGAGCAATTAAGTAACCTTCTTTACGCGCACTTGGAAAAAATCGTTCGGATCTTTTCGAACACGTGGTTTTTTTTTCGCGCTGAATTTAGATTTTTTTCCTTTTAATCGGTCGGGTTTCGCAGGTACTTAAATTTTTTGCGATACAATATTAATTTTTTTTTTTAATTGGCGTAATTATTTTTAAGTATTTTTTCACTAACAATTCGCTCACTTTTGCAAGCGGAAGATATTTTACTCCGATGTGTAACTTAATTCTTAAGAATTTCTTATAAAAAACGCATAAATAATACAGAGTACAATTTAATATCAAACGCTCCGCTGTACCGAGAGCATTTATTATAACTAAAGAGTGCGGACGAGGATATCGGAACAAACGTCTGGTCCCCTTGACCTTTCGTGCACTCGATAAAAAGAAGGAAAAAATTGTGTTGCAAAAAAACAAAAACGCTATTTCGTTCGCTCGAACGTTTTTCGATAACATATGCTATATGTAGTGAGCGTTTTTGACAAACTTTATCTGATTAAGAATGCGAAAGACATTCGATTTAAAAATTTCAAAAAATTGAAAATCTCCAACTAAAAGACTCCAATCGACGAAAGGAATACAATAATTCCACAATTTGGAGCAAAACTATTTGCCGACGTTTGCCGAGCGATTTTTTGACTGTCTGAGAAATTTTTAATTTTTTTGTAGATTAATGATTTTTTTCGACTTCTCAATCGGGTTATTCGAATAATTTGACGATTGTCACAGAACGAAACTGATAATGACGAGAGTTCAAATGTGACTATTTTTAATAGTGAGCTGAAAGGAGATTAACGAACGAACAGCTGGATGAATTAACGAACAACCGGGTTACGAAGAATATGCGAATAATTCTGCAAATTTAATCTTCGAGATATCATTACGTTTTTTTAATCTTTCAAACGCTGTGGGAGAGTAAAGACAACGAGACGATAATTGTGCTCCAAAGTCGAGCAAACATCGCTCCTTAATTTTGATTGGATGGTAATGAAGCAATTGCGTAATTTTATTTCCGATGGCAGTCAGAACTTTTCGCAGTCTAAACAGCTGTGACATAACATCGATTGCAACACATCGCGTTATTAATACAGAACTGCGAAGTAAATGAAAAAAAATTTGGAGTTATTTCGATATTCGGATACAATCGCGTCTAACCTTTGCAGAGTTCGTATTCTACGATAAAACAAAAAGTACATTATTATTATTATTATTATTTTTTTATCGGAATGCATTAAAAATCATATACGCGTAGTATAATGAATACGACGTATGTACGGAAGCATGAAACTAGTAGTCGGCCGCAGTTATCCTGCTTCGCGGAATTGTATTATTAATATGGATATTCAAGATGATATATGTATAATTATCGCAATGTGTCGATTCACGTCGTTCGTCACATCTTGTCTTCTACCATCGCCTTTACGACGACGAACCGCCGCCTTTACTACGACGACACCTTGGATTGCAATAAAACTATCGCGATTGTCAACCGATATGCATCACCTATGTGCAATTTACAAAAAAGTCGATGACAGAGTAAAAAAAAATTTCCGGCTTTTTTATGCACGAAAAAAAAATTTAATTGTTCTGAATTAATGAATTATAATCAATTCCATTAAATTATTAAAATTAATTATAATTGAACAATTGATTCAATTGTAAGTCATTACTTCACGTAATTTTAATAAATTAATCGATGTTAATGAATAATAAAATTAATTACAATTAATATGGAGGTCGTGGTATTTATATTTTTAGCTCACTAAATCGAATAGCGTCGGTCGAATTCCTTTCTATATATCTCGTTGCAGATTTTTTTTTTTTTTTTTTAGAGGGCTAAAAGAGCTTTGTAACGCACGAACCTCACGTACGATCACAGATTCTGTTTCGCACCACGTGAGGAGTTTAAAAATAGAACGAGGGTATTTATTTAGCTGCCAATTTGGCGACATGTCGACCGAGACGCACCGGTATGCATTTGGTAGCTTTGACTCTCGGCACGCTGCGAGCGACCGAATCGGGCGTCTGGGATTTCGTTCGATGAATATCAATTACCGTCCGTTTATGTGATGTTATCGTAATTTTTTCCTTTATATAAATAAACGAGGCTTTTGGCGCCGTTCTTATCTTATCGTTCGTTTATAAAACTAACGATTGGTCGGCATGGATTGTGTCGCAAAAAAAAAAATCATATCGCCGTGAATCCTAATCAATATTTGCCGTCACGCGATAAAAGATACGGATAATCCCCTCCGTCATCTTCGGCCGATAAGAAATATCAGAACGGAAATAGTACGACAGAACGCGATTAATGGCTATCGGAACTGATAAAAATTTCCGATAATTTTTGATAATTTCCGTACTCCTACACCCAACATTATCCATTAATTATCTGCAGTTTACGGAAATTCTTCAATGCTATGATTTATTTTTACGATCATTTCCGCGCATATTTCAAATATTATCGTTTACCCGGGTTGCTGCATAAAATACTTCTTTCGCCGCGGGGTCATCTTGCAGTCGCACGGTGTTGTAAATGTCAGTGAGCTCTCAGGGTCAGCAGTTCGCGATTAAGCTTTGCCGATCTCATCGACTTTTTCACTCGTTGTAACGAAAATTTTAAAAAATCGGTTTTTTTTTCGAGAACAGACGGCACTTTTAATAGTCATAAATAAAGAAATTAAATAAAATGCAAATCAGCGATGCCTCATCGATTTTACCATTTTTCGTCGAGAAATTTCGATCTGAATGTCGAATTTACATGACTGACTTTAAAAAATAAAAAAACCCATAATCGTCACTATTCGTTACGTTGAACTGTAAACAATTTGTATTTTTCTACAATAAAAAAATATTTTCAGGTTAAAAAAAATAAAAAAAAATTATTGAATAAAAATAAAATTATAAAATACATTTTTTTTTACACTCCTAAATTCAGTTTCGAACGGAAGTACAACTGCATAAGAGGCCGCGGACATTATAAAAATGATTAGCGAATCAAGCGATGCGACTACTATGTAATCGGTTGTCGAATAGCAGTGACGGAATCATATATACCTATATATACGGGATATATATAAGAAGCCATTAGAGTTTCGACGCCAAACGCCCACACAACGAGTTTCTCGGTTGCCAGGTGTGTCGTATATATATCGATCAGAACACCTGTAACAGCCCCATCACGTCTCGTGACAGTCGTTAGGCGCCAGTCTTCCGCAGGGTCGTCACAAAATTACCATACCACTTACATATTCTCCGTACGAAACGGTCACATCGACCGAAATAATATTGATCGACGAAAAAATTTTCCGCGCGCCTCTCCAATTTTAGTCACGAGACATGCGTATGCCGTGCAAAACAAAAAAAAAACCGCAAAAAAAAAAAAAAAAATTGGGATCTCCCCGGTAAACCTAAAAAAATATGCGGTTCTCTTCCACCGGAAGACCAGTTATAATCTTCGCCTCGCGGAATTCTCGCCGTTCCCTCATAATTTCCATGACGCATGAAAGGCAAAAATTCTAAGTTTCTATTTATGGAAATAGACGAAACTATAATTCGCAATAATAGTATACGCAAATCGTCTAATGTCGGGAATAAAAAAAAAAACGCGTCTTGTATGTCGCAACATCTGGTTAAGCGAACGAAATAACTCGTCATTTAGTTTTCTTCGTTATTGAAATTTAAACGGCCGCTAGTCATGCTGCTGATTTTTTTTTGTGTTTATATATATATATATATATACGATTACATGCATTCGATGACAGAGAAGGTCGCGTTTTTTTTTCCTGGTGTCATCAGTCATGCAATTGGCTAACGGACACGAATCGCCCGGTTATCGGCCCGGAGATTGAGGATAGAATGTCGGAACAACCGGTGTTGGTCATTGGTCGGCAATGTGCTCGTCGCTACAGCGATAAATTCACGAAGCCCCAGAGACTCCGCATCAGCAAAACGTGAAGAATTAAACCACTCTGAACGCTTCACGTTTATTATAATACACATACATCGAAAGTTATGATTGT
The DNA here is from genome assembly GCA_964006125.1 of Cryptus viduatorius. Classification (NCBI taxonomy): domain Eukaryota; kingdom Metazoa; phylum Arthropoda; class Insecta; order Hymenoptera; family Ichneumonidae; genus Cryptus; species Cryptus viduatorius. The sequence goes on along the minus strand of OZ023227.1, from coordinate 11,927,188 downwards.
GTCTTTTGAAATTCTGTCGTTATAACTGCGCGTAGGTATCCGACGATGGGGTTTGTAGTTGTAGTAGTAGTAGTAGTATACTATATAGTAGAGAAATTCCGAGGCCACGACGCCGGCGAAAGCGTTAAACGGCCGTCCGGACTCTCTTAGAGAATCTCACATACGCCGACAACAAGGAGTTTCGAAGTTTCAATTCACCCAAATTGCGAAATGTCAAACACCTTGAACCTCGCGGAGTCTTTAACTAACGCCCTCGTGTCGCGGAGCGACAGGGTGTGTCCCATTATACTTTTGTTTTCGACGTGTAGCAGTCAACCATTACGAAAAATAAAAAAAAAAATTATTTTTTTTCGAGTCGGAAGCGCGTACCGCAGAATCGAAGGAAAATTAAAAGATTAATGGAAAACGAAGATAAGAGAATAAATACACGAAATAAATATGTTTAAATTTCATTTATTTATTATCGATAAAAATTGTGTTGAAAATGTGTTTTGTTTGTTTTTTAAATAAATAAAAATGTGCGCGAAAAATGGCGTGTAAAAATGTGATTGTGATGATTGTGTACAGTGAGAAACACGTGTATTTTTTTTTTGTTTATCGATGGAGCGAAATTTTTACGACCGCTAATACTGGCTTTCGATGACTAGTGACTTAAATCTAACAATTTCAGTTTTTTTTTTATTAATTTTTTTGTAAGTGTCGAAAAAATTGGATACAATGCAACGTTGACGAAGTCAACGAATCGGAATTGTTTTTATTTTGTGTGCGTGTCGGTGTTTTGTTGTGCGTGTGAATTAAAAAAAATCGTTGATTTTAGTTGATAATTAATCTGCTTATGGCACAAGCTGCGCTGTTGACGACCGGCTTCGTCGATCTTTTTCTCTTCCTCTTCATAAAGTTGTCTTCTCGATCTTCTTTTTTTTTCCGTTGTAACATCAACGATTGCAGAATAAACTTGTCGCCGGTGAAGAAACGAATGCGAAACGCACGTTGGTGTCTTCGTTGCTTATGCTGCAGGGTTCCTCGATCTTTTCTCGCAGAAAAGTATATCTTCGAACGACGCCGTCGAGAATGGAAAGTTTCTTGCCAATTTTTTTTTTTTTTTTGGCTCATCTCCACGCCGGTGAATGGGTCCCGACGATAACTCGAAAAGTTGTTCGATTTTGCGTCCCACGAGGCGAAGATCTTCTTTTTTTCATTCCTCTTGTTTTCCAAGCTTCGAACTCGAAACTGTAATCTCTACTTCTGCGTTATATATTCTTTTGTTTTTTTCGCAGAAACTTCATTTTCTGCCGACGAGCTTTTTTTTTTTGGGTTTTTTTTTTTTCGAAAGAAAAAAAAAATAAGAACTCGTGCGCGTTTTTTTTCTCACGTGCCGCGTAAAAATAATTTTACAAGCTCGCAAATTGCAAACAAGCGGTTAACAGAAAATAGCACCGTAGAATTTTTGTTTAAGTATTCTGGTGAAACCATCTTTTGCCTCTCTCTCAAAGAAAGTAAAGACTTCGTTGTTGTTGAACGTCGGTTCATTTTCTTCCCCACTGAAGAATACCCCGATGTCCGTTGCTCGACGAAGACGAGCCGAACGAGCCGTTGCTGCTCTTCGAACTGTTGCTACCCGAACTTGATACGCTCTCGGATCGTCTTATAGGTTTTCTCGTCGGATCGAGAAGACGATCCAACACCTGACGGATCGTGCTGTGTTTGCGGTTGAACGGATTCGTGTACATCTTGACGAGAGTTGTTATTCTTCAAAACTTCGTCGTTTTCTTCGATCGAATTCGATCTATCGATGTGTATTCACGTTGAAAAAAAATCTTCGATTTCACACGAAAACGAAGATATATTTTTGTTTTTCGATGAATTCGTAACTTTTGCAGCTTTTTTTTCACACCACAAACGTTTATTCACAATTTTTATTGCACGATTTACTCGCGAATATTTGTAGGTTAAAACTTTCGAACGATTGAACTCGTGTCTGAGTTTTTGACTGGCGACGATATTTGTTTTCAGTCAGCGAAGTTTTTCGTGATATTGCGTTGTGCACGCTACGAGTCTGTAGTCTCGAATGACCGGTGGTGAGTGAAGCCTCCGGTTATAAAGCCGACGAGCTGTCGCGACCTTCGTACGACGTCGGCCAGTCTCGGCTACGACGCGCGCCGCGCGGAGACGCGCGGGAATTCACCTGCGTCGTCGAGTTCTCTCGCTCGTTACGCACACAGGCAGACGCGCATAAGAGTTCGAACATTTCGTGACGTACTTTTTCTATATCACCGGCTCACGACCTATGCGTCTCTATTTACTGTGGTGTTACAGATGCGAGAATAGCGCCGTAACAACCGACCACAATTTACAACCGAACTTATATCCGATAGTTAATTTCTTCCTGTCCTTTTTTCTTCTTTTCAACATTGCCATTGCGGGTATCGCTATCGTTCGTCGAGTTAATCCAGTTCGAGTCTCGTTTCAACTGGTATTGCTGCGGACGGTTACGTATGAGCAGTGATCGCGGCGAGAGCAAAAGATCGAAACACGTGGGCCAAACACGTGTATTGTTCACGAACGGATATGCACCTTATGAAAATCTTTTTTTTTTTGTTGTTTTTTTTTTTATAATTTTCATTCGAAAAATTGGTAAATATTCAAAGAGCCTTTTGACAAGCGATTATTATCGACTATTATAAACGTCGATTTTGACGGCAGCCATTTTTATAAACGTCGCAGTTCAGGAAAACAATTAAAATTCCGTTTATAGAATCATGAAGAAGATTCGTTTCGTGCAAAATAATTAGATAGTATTTACCTATTTTCCGGTTTGCTGAATGCAAACCGGCGCTGCCGCGTGATATAGACATTTTTTTCGGTCATTGAAATTCAGGTTAATCGACGATCCATTTGGATAGAATTTGGCACTCGGGCGCTTCAAAGATTACTGATTATGAATATTAACTCGAAATTGAATCAAATAAACCGAAACAGCATTTTTTTCCACGTAAAAGGAGAATTTGCACATTTAAAGAAAAAAAATGTCTAAAATTATGTTTTATGTCGAATAATTCGATTTAAAATATTAACTCGTTAAACTAAAAAAAACGAAGTTTTACGAAAAATTTCACGAATTATTCGTAATAAAAATTGCAAATTTTTTTATTTTTTATTTTCGTAGTTATATGTAACCGAAACCGAAGCGAAGTGACCGTTTTTAAACCAAATGTTATTTTTTATCCCTTAACTCGATGAAATTCAGTTTAATCGACGATATAACATCTAACAGCGTTCGAGAATTTGCGTAGTGCATCGATAAAATAGTTGAAAACCATTAGGACATTATTATGCGTCGCGCGGAATGAATCTCCGGTTTGAATTCAAATTGGACAAATTCAATGTAAATAGAGTTACGGAAGAGGGTTAGTTTTCAGCTGTTTATAAGAGAGAAGAATTGCGGAGCCGGACGATCCTATTTTACTGCGCCTTCAACGACCGAAACGTTTATTGAGATCGCGATAGACGAACCGATATCTATATGTAGATATAAACCAAAACTAGAAGAGACTCCGCAGATGTCGTATTGTCAGACGGGCGCAACTTTAATGACGCAGTTCGGCGAAAAGATACGATCATTTTTTAATTGTTAATTAGGCGCGTGTCGCAGCAGTTTTGTTTTTTCTTAATTTTTCGCGCGGAGCATCGATCGTAACGTCGACGCTGGAAAAATCCGATGCATCGCGTATACGCAACACACCGAATTCAACGACAACAAACTATAATCTGTTTGTACATTCTAAAAATAGTTTAGAAGCTCTCAGAAGGTTTTTACGAGATTTAGAAGACCTGTTTCGGGATTATGCAGGATAACAACACACATTTTTGTCGTGACGGCAGTCACGTGTTCCCATATTCCGTGACGTTGACTCCAGGAAACATCGCTGTGTATCTTCCTCAGTAGTTCTCGACATATATATATTTATTGATGGCTGATAAAATTTGAACATAGGTTTCGGAAACGGGGAATCACAGAATGTGTGACTCACGTCGCGATCGATTCGGTAGGGGATTTTATGAAAAAAAAAAGATCGAGAAATGCGCGCGTCAATCGATTTTTTTTTTTTTTCGTCGCGACCTCAAAAGATCTTCGATCAAATTCTATGCGTCCGCGAAAATTTTGGATGCGTAATATTCGCTCGACAACAAAATACGTAAGAGCGAGTAATACAGTGTTTGTTAGCTCAGTTTTCTGACGACGTTGAGCAAAAGAAAAAACTCGATTCGACGTTCGTCCGAAACTGACGATATTTTTTTTTTTTTACACGCGAACGGCACCGGAATTGATGCTGCGCTCTCGAGAAAACAAGGTACTTGACGCACTGTGGCGGAGAAAAATAACAAATGAATTGGTACGACGATCGTTACGCGCAATCGACACAGTTCCGTGATATCGATGTTTGTTTATCGAGATCTTCGATTCCGAGAGAAATACACTAATGAAAAGGCTATGCAAATGATTTGGCTGACAAGCCGTTTGATCCGCAGTTGCTAACGTTGCGTGACGTACGGAAGAGACGAAATGCAGCAGACTACACACCCCGAAGCTATGTTGTGACGGTGAATATGCGTTAACTAACGCAATCGGTCATAAGCGTCAAATGACTCGTTGTCTGGACAAACAGATTAGCTAAGACTGCATACAAGTTCGCGGTCATCGAAGATTGAGAAAGGCACGGCGAGGCTATTGCGTATGTTTTTATTACCTGCTTTACTCTAATGACCGCAGAGGCCTCGTCTGTGACGCAGCATGTTACTTTTTTCTAATGAAAATACCGCCGGGATCTCCCGATAGACAATTCAAAGCCTTGAAATCGATCGCCGGTTTCAGCGGAAGTTTTTTCGGAGCAGCAGCCGCCAATGGGCGATATCCGTGTGGATATCGACATCGGCACCACGAAGTGTGGTTTATTGATCTTCTGGGTGCAACTTGGCAAATAATCAGCAATACGACCCGTAAATGGCAATAAATAAACAAATGAATAAATTTTGCCGAAAAAAAAAAATGGAATATTAATTAATTAATTCTTCTTCAAAAAAAAAAAAGTTGCGATATTATATCGAAAGTATCGAAATTCGATATATGTATTGTCGCTTTATTCGTTGCCTGATTGGCTGTCAGAAGAGGCTGAAGCTAATGCTGTTAGACAAGCAACTTCAGTTATGTTGCATTTTGATAGTTGATAGTTGATAGTTGATTGACAAACTTTGACAGTTCAAATAAATAATAAAGTCGAGTCGAAAAAAAAAAAAATTAAATACAGAAATAAGGCTACGCACGCGAAGCGTGCGCTCACTGCTAGTTTAATAAAAAACGCGTAAATGAGGTCGATGAGGTTTTTTTGTCTGTATTAATCCTTAAAATCAGCCATTTTGAATTTCGAAATGTCGACTTCAAACACGAATTCCGCGATCTAAAATACCCTTCAGTATGCAGTTTCACATATATCGGGTGGTAATTATGGAATTTTTTTCCGAATTCAAGGCGTATCGCTTAAGATACAATTTGCTTCAAAGGGTTAATAGTAATTCATTAATCATATGTCAAAAAAAAACTATTATTCCAACTGTCAGGAAGTTACAGATAGGAAACGCGTCGCCTTGGATTCGTAATTAGTATAATATATACGAATAAAAAATATAACAACAATTTAATAATGTGAGCGCAAAGAAAATCGATGAGGATTTACGTATACCAATGACGATTTGTTCGGCAATCGCAAAAAAAAATCATAAGAGCGACGTAATGTTAGAAAATGCAACGTTTTTATTTTTAATTAATAATATCTATGAATAAAAAAATATTTGAATGATAATTAAATATGGCGCGCGCGAGATATGGGTTTTTAGGTCTTCCAATGATGATACGTGCGACGAGCGCAAAAAAAATAAATAGAAATGTTAACTGCGACGAAGCTTCAGATTGCTTGCGAATCGTGGAACGTTACCTGCCGAGAGAAGGGTTGGACAGCCGTTATGACGCACGTGTCTTTCGTGTTCAATTAGCGTGGATCAACAACAGAGAAAAGTTCTTTTTTTTTGTGTTTTTTTTTTAGTATCATCAATAGAGCGGCGACTGTGACGTGCGGAAAACAATTGTCATTGTATTACGTCGGTTTCGATCTCGAAGATCGCCGCGGAGTGGGCGCGCGTTGGCGTGCCGTCTAAACAGATTAAAATTCTCGTGTTTGCGCGTGGAAGTTCACGGTCGGTCGATTCGAGGATAACACCCGCTGAGAATGTGCTATCAACGAAGGACCACTTGAAATAACGTGCCGCAAAAAATGTATGTTATGCATGTAAAACCCGTAGTATCGTTGGAATTCGGGACACGTGTGGATTTGACGTTATTTTTTACGATCATAAGTGTTGAATGAATTTACTACGAATTTCGCGGTTTGCGATGTTCAGAAAAGTACGAAGAAAACGACGCAGGGCTTTGTGGTACACTGTAAAAACCAACTACCGGTGGCTCTTCAGAAACTCGTTTAACATATATCGTTAATTAATTCGGCACTGATGAATTCGCGGTGAAATACCCGCGTTAAACCCCTTCAACGTCTTTTCGTCGGTGACGCCATGAAGATCAACACTTACCATACTGCGAAATTTCCCATATATTAATTTCAATAAATTTGTATGTACATTTTTTTAAATTTCATTATCGATCTTAGATTTTTTTTTTCAAATTACTATTTTAAATTAATTGCAATGCGTAATTAAAGAATAGATAATAAATGGCAAAAAAACAGAATGGACCGGTGATACCAACTCCCGTACAGCGGAATTTCCTGTTTATACATTTTCATCGAAATCGAAAAAAAAAATTCATTGTCGATCTTAAAATGTTTGTATTTAGTATAAAAATTGTTAAAATGGATAAAATTTTGCAATAATTAAAAGTAGTTACTGGCAGCGAACGTCTTGAAAAATCGTTTTAGAAATCATCGAAAAATCGTCATAAAACTTTCATAAATTTTAAGATAAATTTTTGTTTTTCGCATTTTGCTCTTAGAATAGTCGAATTTAATCGAAAAGTTATTAAGATGGCAGGAATTTCAATTTGACATGAAAAATAGTTATCAAAAAAAAATATTTCCATAATCCACGTATTATTCCTCTTTTTTTTTTAAGTTCCCATGTCTAGTCAATTGAGATAGATAATAGATGATAGAATGTAAAAAAAACTATACAGGATGTACCGGTGCCCGAGGCTCAAAAATTTCTTCCGACAAACATATGGTAGAGATTAATACGTAAGCAGAAACGTTTTTAAGTTCATTGCCAATGGCAGGCGAACGGAGGCGCGTCGATAATGAAGGGAAATCATCAGTCGAGTATAAACCATGACGTAGGTATGCGTGTATATCTGCATACATACATACGAAACACATTCATTTATCCGCAGGGTACCGACGTAAGTTTCGTACGTCTTTCATGATCCGTCCTTTTTTTTTGTTAAATAACTCCACCAGAGGTACAAAAGCCAACAAATTATGCAGCGCGTTTGGGCCGAAGAATGTCCTCTCCTCTCTACGATTTCTCATCAGTCGCACGATTATTCCGCAGTATCACCGATCGTTTTCTTTTTTGCACGTTTTCTAATCCCTGACGCGATCAGTTTCGCTACTTACGCAGACGCGGAAAAACTACGAACGTCTAATGTGCTCCATTACGCTGCATATTGTATATCATTTCCACACGTGACTATGAATTTCCGATTCCGTGTAAAAGCGACGCGTTGCAGTAAAAACTACGAGGGAAATACCCTGATAAATGTAAGGCATGAAATGTCACGCGCCACGATGAAAACGATATTTACTCAAACGAAAAATCTCGAACGCGGTCGTCCTTCGACGTCTCGTCGGAGCGCCTATATCGAATCACTTGCAAGTACCAATCCCGCGTACGGCTGTGGAATATTACTTGCTTTTCTATATATATATATATATACACATGCGTTTTGTATATAACGCATACCATAAACAAACGTTATTGCAACGAGTTGCTACACAGAACTCGCCGACCTTCGGGATGGATAACCGCAGTTACATACCTACAACGCCGACATGTTCTTTGCAGTACCGGAGGTTCAAGGCTACAGGGCGCCGGGTTTTCCCCGTGGATACCCGCGGGATTTTGAGCTCTCGGAACCGTTACCAAAGTCTACGCCTATCACTCGATGTTTCATAGCTTATTGACTTATTTATTAATGTTCCTTTTTAAATACGGAATTCTTCGGTTACTGAGATCCGCGGCGATGACGAATGTTCTCTCGTAGCGGATAGGCAAGGATGCGATTTATTCTAAGATCGCAGTTCAAGCAATTTTATTTCTCGGCTATAAAATCCCATCGTTACATTGCGGGGTCGTTATTTTTTTTTTCGGAATTTTGACGATCGTCTTTTTGGAAAAAAAATTTGATTTGTAACGGATAACGTCACGACGAAATTATATTTGTCAACAAATAAAACGGCTAAAGATGAGATATAAACTGATAAGAAAGCACTGGAAAATTATGACTTTGAGGAAGTTTGAGACGAGGAAAGTACAGTTTGCTGCGATTAGCGCATTTTTAATTTTTTGAAAAAACGATGAAAAAAAAAAAATTCCGAAATGTAGAACTTTGAAAAATAACTATATTGCGGAAATATACAACGAAATCCTTCAGAGTTCAATTTTTTCATATAAAGCGTTAAAATCGTCTTAGAAAAAAAAAATTGAAAAAACAACGAAAAAAAGTCGGAAAGTTCCGAAATATCGAACTTCGATTTGCCCCGAGAAAAAGTATAAAATTAATAGAAACGCAAAAAAAATTGATTCGCGAGTCTCGCGGTACAGCGAAACGAGGTCCGTAGTGTTCGGGAAATATTGGCGTTGATCTTGAATTATTTGATTACGTCCATTCAAATTACACTTGACCTTTGAAACAACCAAAATTCGATGATGAATCCGCGGACGAGGAAAGAGCCGACGCAAAAACGAAAGAACCCGGAAATGTCCGATATATATATATATATAGATATAGAGATATACAATAACATAAGCGTAGTGTAGACACGAACATGTAAATATACGTATGCGTGAGAGTTCGAAAATCCCCGTGAATCGAAGATTAGGCGCGCGTGGCAAAAATGAGCAGATGGCTTGTGCCGAAATTTCAATGTCAAAACCCGTAGAGTTCGTATCACGTGGCAGTAAGAAGAGAGTCGACGGGGCCTCCGACCCACTCGACGATTCTCGAGTCGTTCGACTGTTTCTCTCAAACTCGCTTTCGCTCAAAGAAACGGAGCGAGAAACGTGCAGCGTACAACGGTATACGCTATACACGAGGCACGGCAACGTGCGAGACGATGATCCAACTTTCCCGAGAGATTCCGCGCACGAGAACGAAAAAAAAAAAAAAGCGCGCGATAGAAGTTTCGTACGACTGCGAGCACGTGCCGGCGGCAAGCACCGTATTGGAACGTTAATAAAAACATCGCGAAGACATCGTATTACGCCGGGATTAGCGGTTAATCCAGTTAAATGCAAGAGGTTTATTGTGCAAAACGTGCAACGGCAGCAGTGTTGCAAATCCTTACGAGGCATAGTGTTAATACCACGCGATATCAAAGAGATACGCGATAGCGAATAGACGCGGATGAATTAGCGCAACGTGACTTTCCTCGAAGCACGCGATAAAGCATGCATTTGACAACAAAATAGAGAATACTGTCGATGACATCGATAGCCTCTATGATAAATCAATTGCATAAGAAAAAATGATCGTTAGTTTCCTCGATTGATCGATTAAATGCAAATTTACGCATCGAAATGGGATGGTAATTTTTGTTAACATATTTTTGCACAATTTTTTAATAATAATAATAATAATTTTGATAAAAAACAATAAAAATTATTATTATTATTTTTTTACGATAATTGATCGATAGCTTTCGCAGTTGATCCATCAAATAAAAATTCACACATCTAAATGAGATGGTAATTTTTTTTCACAAAAATTACCATTTACTTTCTCAGAAATTGGCAAAGAGCGCGAGAAATTTTGGAGTGATATGAGATTCGTTGACAAGAAGATCGGTAGGCGTTTCTGGCGAACGAGACGCGTCGAAAGGAGATTGGAGAGTCGAGAATACCGAAGAGGCTCGGTGTACATGTGTGCAATGATAAATAAGTGCCGAGTTTAAATCTTCGCCCGCGGCGATGGATCGTCGAAAAAATTGAGTTCGTATGCGAAGCGCACTTCTCAAGAGTTCAATGAGTTCTAAAGCTGGGCGGGTCACGAGGAAGACGATAAACGACTTTCGGTTCAAAGTTTCATTGAATACTAAAGTAGAAAAAAAAATAGTTCGTTGCTCGCAATTGGAGAATCTATCGAGATTCCGCGGAGAATAAAATTATTGATTGACGAAATAAAATACTTCAATAATAATAATAATAATAATAATGATATTTAGCAATTAATTTTTTTTCAAACAAACGGTAGTATCGAGAATGAAGAAATATTAAGGACTTCGGCGTTATCGCGAATTCCACGGCATTACGATTGTATTGGACGTGTCATTAAAAATGAAAATATTCACGTAAAGTAAATGCGACGATTCTCGTTTTTTATTCTTTTCTTTCATAGCCACCGGTAATGTTACGCAGCAAAAACAAAAAAAAAAAAGATCGCGCGTATGTTTTAAAACAGCGAAACGCACATCAGCCTCAAGAATTCTCGAGATTGCGAACGAATTGCAACGCGAATGATAGTAGAGAAATCGAGCGGTTGGAGACATTTGAAGCGGCGGTTCCTACGTCAGACGAGATGCACAGGCTATTAAAAGCAATAAAGAACTTTTACGAGGGTCAATCGAAGCATAATGCGTTGGTGAACATCAGTTTAAGCACAACGATTCGCGCGTGTTTTCTACTGATGTATAAGTCAACCGCCACGTCGATGGCGGGTTTACGCGTATCGCGTGACTTAAACCCCGAATAGCGTTACTTTATACGCTTCAACAAAGAAGATACTAATTTCAAATTATCGTCGTTTTATTGCTTCCTTCGCCTTCGCTCTGACGCAAAAACTTGACAACGCCGAATTATTGTCGTCTCTAATCGCAAGTATATGTAACGCATAAAACCTTATGGCGCTACGAGTTCGTTGGAATTTAACGCTCAATATAAAATATCTCAATTTTTTTAATACATTTTTTTCACTTTATGTCGAAGAATTTTTATTCTTATATGCGCAAATAAAATTTTTTATTATAATAAATAAAAAAAAAAAATTGTCGGTGAGATTTCAATAGATGAAGTGTTGCGAATTTTGATCGCGTTTTCGCAAAAATACTAAATTCAAACATTCGGAGCAAATATTTTTCGGAATTTTCGAAAATTAAAAAACTTTTAATTCAAATTTTTTTTATTGATCTTCAAATCGAAAATTATTATTATAGAAAATCAATTTTCTCAACACCTCAGCACGTCATACGGTTAAATTTTTTTCGATTTTGAATCCATTGGAAAGTATTAGAAATTTGCTGTGAATCTCAGTTTTTTGGTTAGAAATCTATCGCTACAGTTCCGCTCCCTCTTAAGTTCCGATCGTTCATTGATACAGTCAACGGTCGTTGTATTTTGCTATTATCGAGATATTTGGGAGAAAGGCATCGATGACCTCAGAGCGCAAGAAAATAAAGAAAGCCGAAGCCTTCATATCTCTGTAATGGCCGATGATGAATTCCGTATATCTTCGCAACTTCCTCGTCTCTTTAATCTCTCGTGAGACAAGAATACCTCAACCCCAGTGAACAATATTTTGATAAACGGCAGTAGCTAAGGTTAAGGTTCGCAAGAGATTAAATTTCAAAGTATACGAGTCGAAGCCTCTGTACTTAGCATATAAGTACTTGCAGAGCGATAACGAAAGATCGTATAAAACGTCTGTCTCGCCAAACGCGATTCGAAGTTCGAGAGCAAATATACACACGCCGTCCATCTGCCGCATTGAAAAACTTGTGTGAACCTATCACCGTCGTTAAACTTGCGACGTTCCCCTCGTTTCGTTTATTTTTAACATGTAGAACCGCTTCCATCTTTAATCTTCGACCGTTTAATTAGTTTGATTGATAAAAGAAAGTCTGCTGTTTTATTCATTCATAAATACGTAATTTATGGTCATGAGACGCGGATTTTGCTAAAAGAAACTCCCGCGAGACAGTAACCGTCTTATAACAAACGTTTTTAATATGCAAAATTACCAGAGATTCCGAAGTGCAAATTTCCAACGCGTGACCGTCGTCATCCCACCGATCGAACAGTGTAATTCGCGTGAATTTTTTTTCGGCAATAAAAGACCGTTAGAGGGAATTTAAACGATACGTACGCGAGAGACTTTCTTTTGGAAATCGTGCGCCCGGTGACGAGAAATTACAAATCCAAACATCCGGAAGTCGAGGTTTAATATTTACCGCATATATCATCGCGCGGACTCGAGATAACGAATTACGAATTCAACCGCCGCGGTTTCGAGATTTTTGTTTTACGCAGGCGAAACTTTTCCATTCGCCGAGAAGAAAAAGAAACGAAGAAAAAAAAAAAAAAAGTACGGAAGTTTCGGATCGCCACCATTGTTATTCCATTATCGTTCAACCCGCTTTGTTTTCACGCGAAATTTATTATCATACCTTCTATATGGTTTATACCACCAACATACGTCACCGCGAACTCTCGACGACGAATTTTATTTTTTTTTCTCATTTTTTTTTTTTGTTGTTATTGCCCGAGTTAAAAATAACTTGTGTCATTATTATTCATGAAATCCGTAGGAACTGCTCTTCTTCTGACGTTACACGCGGTCTCGGAATACAGGTATTATTATTTTTAGAGCATTTTACGAAACCAGTAACCGACTTGACTTTCGGACACTGTTAATCTATGCAAAGTGCTAAGTTCGAGCTCACGGCATGTTCGCTTGAATTCTTCGCTTGGCTGAGGTCAGTGAGCGATATCGCGTTCGGGACTTCGCATAAATCGCACAGCTTCCGGACTCTGCGTCATACGAGCGAAATCTTTTATCTACGAACGTGTCGAACATTCGCGGGAATTTCACTATTCACCGAATTTCTATTAGACTGGAAATTTTCGTGAACCTACGCTGACGGCTACGAAATATAATAAAATTATAAAATCAATTAAAAATGAGTTTTATTTTTATGCTGCGGAATAACCTATTGGAACAACAAGAATCGCGAATTACAGTAAGAAACACGATAAACGGGTTTCGAAGTATTGAAAATTATAAAAATGTATAAATGATAAGAAAAATATTGATTTTGTTGAATGTACGATGATCAATCGATAGTTTCGTTTTAATACTGATGACTTTTTTTTTTTTTTTTTTTTTTAGGTCAAAAACATCAAAACATACGAAGCCCTACGATGAATCGTCAATGCCGACGAATGACGGAAGTATAACGGTCACCCGGAGAGCACGTGCCGTGTAGTTGTACCGGTATCACGTTTCTTCCGACAACAAAGCATTACACTCCATGGAGCGACGAAATCCTGTTTATGATTTGCGAAAAATATCATTTGTTTTCGTTACTCATTGGCGCCGGGGGTGGCATTCGAATGATAGTTACGATCTCCGGTCACGCGATTGAAAAAAACGCGTGACTGTAATATTGAAGAGCGAAGATCGAGTTTCGAATCGCGTCGCGCGGAATTTTAAAAAGAACTCGTAACATTTACTTGAATTTGCAGTGTCAAAAAAAATTGAACTTTTTGTGATCGAACTATAAAATTAATATTTGCGGCGTAAAATATTTATATTTTGATAGTAATAATGCAAATTTTTCTAAACCAATCAGATTTTTTTTTTTTATTCGCGTCTTATTATTTACCAAATACACGTATGCGTAATTACTATATGCGGTTATATGCCATAATGAATAATAGTTACATAGTTTATTTTATAGTCGATAACATTTTTTTATATTTATTATTTCTCTCGTGCGATTATGTTTTTTCGAAAAACGTATATGTTAAAGTTTTTGCGTAACGAGACTGCGTTACACGCGCGTAATATAAATTGTATTAGTTAATAACAGTAATTACATCGTGTCGCGCGTTCTCCGCTGGAAACGTTCGCGAAATGCAAATCCGATATCTATCTGCATAATATGCCTTATGCCGTTTGACGTCCTTCGGGACAACGCGAGACGGTCAAAAAGAAGAAGAACTATTATACGAAGCCTCGGAAGACGTCATAGAGCCACGAGACTTCCTTTCCTTTTCTCTTATTCTTTTCTACGTTCGATCTCTCATAGATTTTTTTTTTCACGATTGCATACGATTTTCGAGGTCAACATGGCAGTGAGAGAGATTCAATTTTTTTTCAACCATTTCGGCGAAAGAAAAAAAAAGAAAAATTCCACCAGATGCGACGAAGTATCAAACAAATAAAAAAAAATGACGAGACAATTTATCTCTGCACTTGACACAAAAAAGTCGCTCATCCAATCTGCAGGTTTATCGGGTGATACGACCGAAGCATTAGTTTCTTGTGGCTTTCGGAGTGTCGACTAAAAATTTGTTCGAATATACAAAAAAAAATTTTCACCATGTCGATGAAAATATATTTTCGTCTAAAACAATAAAAATGCTTAAATAAAAACTCATTTATTTTATTTTTGTAGGTAAGAATATATTTTCTGCAAGGATTTTGTTTATTTAGTGAACGTTTCGCGACTATAAATTTATCTGAGTTAATTACATTTTTTTTGTTGTTTATTTTTTCAAATCAGATTACATAAATAATACGATCTCGTCACGGCTTACGGAAGCGTCTGGAGCTATTTAGACCGACGGAATCATTGATGAATCGCCACGATAAGCAAATGTTATTATAATAAACCGATAAATATTTCAACTCTTTCCTCAATCGATTAATATATTCGGTAAAAATTGGTGTCTCCGTACGGAGTCGCATCTTTGTTCCGAATCGGTGAAACGCAAATATGGAGATTCCGCTATGTCGATGCGGGAATCACACGAAAATCGTAGCACGTGAGTGTTAAAAATAAATAAAATAGATAAAATAAATATCAGAGTTTCTTACCAGTGGGAGAATTCGTACGTTTCGGGATTTTTAACCCTCTGCGGCTCGAACGCTCGAGTCGCGCCGCAACCGGTTTTTCTCTGCGGTTTCGTATTTTTCTTTTTTTTGTTCTCAAGTTTATCCCCGAGAGCACCCATCGCCCACGAAGCCGAAGCTTCTGGAAAGTTCTCGAGCCCTCGAACGCCGAACAATTCGGGCGAACAATTAAAACGCTAATTTTTTACGATCCCTCGCGACTCTAAAATTCCGAGTGTTTTTAGTCTTTAAAAAAGATCGCTAAATTTTTTTACGGTTTCGTCAATTTTCGTAGAAATATGCAATCTCACGGTTATTCGAATCGTCATGAAAATGCGTTAAATAAAATACGAGCCAAGCGACGCGGTTTAACGTCACAGTTGTACTATTTCGTGGAAAATCTTTCAACGAACATTTAACTCGCACGCGAGGTGCACAACACGAAAAAAAAAGATTTACGAACGACTTGTCATTCGGTAAACAATTGTGTCATCGAGTTTTCTCGCGACTGACGAGACTCCGAGGGCTCGCGATAGGAGACTTTGTACGCGAGACTCGGAGAGTATTTATAACAACTTCGGAATTTCCATCGAGTATGTAAATATAATAAAAAAAAATAAAAATAACAACACCTTCGATCAATACAATGGAATAGGCGCGATAATACATAGATTTCCGGTGAATGGAAAAATTGTGGAATCCCCGAAGGCTTTGTATTTTAAAGTATTTGTTGACAAAATTTTCCGTACGCCTAAACCGGAAAGGGGTACCGGTTTCCGAAATTCATGCATTATATTATATACGAAATGCTACAATAAAACTATAGGTATTCTGTGAACCGCAAACGGGTCTACGACCTGAAGCGTTCGCGAGTCTAAAAAAAAAGCTCATCACCTTTTTATTTTTTTTTTGTTTCGCTTCCTCTCGCGCCTTCTCGAACTTTCGTACGACGTTCCTTCGGCTTCTGTGAACTTTGGAGTCGTCGAGTATAATCGCTGTGACAGATTTGTACCTCGCGGGGATTGTATAATGTGCATCTACACGCCCCGAGGCGGTTTAACCCCACGATGACGCAAACTTCGCGGTAAACGAGATCTCGAGCGACGAATAATGAAGAAAAAAAAAAAAAAAACACGAATTGTCGTTGCAAGTCGAGAAATGCGAAAAGCGGAGAACGTACTCGTCAATTAATTGCTAACGCGCGAGACGACAATCGTTACGAAAAAAAAAAAAAAAAAAAAAACGCGAATGAACGATATATCGATTGGCAGAGAAACGGAGGGAAATAGGTACTATTTAACATCGTTTTACATTTTAAATTACACGATAGATAAGCCCTCTTGTTTCGTAGCGTTCGATTCCATCAGAAACGTATTAAAATTCACGAGTGAACTCCGAACGCCATGCGTTACAAGTTATTATTATTAATAATTTGTCACTGCTGCGCGGGACGAAAAAAAAAAAAAAAGATCGCGCTTTTCCTCGTAAAATCTGCATACTGGAAAGTGACTTCATCGAGTAATAGATCGGTACGGAATTGCATTTGACGAATTACCGCATTCCGGTCCTTTCATCGGGAACTGATAATTTGCCACTTTTTCATTAAAGAATTATTTATCTACGCGGCGCTACGATTTATGCTCACCTTGGCAATCGCATCGTAGTAAATAAACATCGCAATCTACGTTTTCCCATTGGCTTAACCTTTCGGAAATAACAATTCGTGGTAACGATTAGTCAAAATGAAATTGCAACGGGCATTAATGATGACGTTATTATTATTGCGGTAGAATTATGAGATCGTTAAGATTACTCATTCCAACTTCAACACTGTATTACGTCGGCAATAGTCGAATTATCAACGATGGAAATTTTTTTGAACGCTCTGTTTACATCGGAATTTTTTTTATCATTGATTGGTATATTTTTCAAAATTTCGTTGAAATAATTCTCTAATAACATAATATAAAAATAAATGTTAATAATAATAATATATTATTATTATATATATATTATTTTCTTAATAATGTAAATAAATATTTATTAATTATTACAAATACTAAAATTTTTTATTATTATTTATTTTTAAAAAAGATAATAATGTTATTAATAATTAATTAGCTGATAATTACTAATTCGATGTTTTGTTCAAAGGATCCGCACACTCGATATTATTTCGACGCTCTAGTAAGAGATTAACCTTCGTCGCGACTCCGTTTACTTTGCGGGATAAGGCCGATCGAGATTACCATACGATCGCAAACGCCCCCTGTACCTTCGTCGAGCATTGAGAAATTTCCGCTCAAACTCGAGGAACAATAATAATACGGTAGAACGCGTAGTCGAAGGTGGATAGGTTTTTGAGGTTCCGAGCTAAGGACGAATACGACACAACGGCGCTATTAAAAAGCCTCACCAACGGCGACGCGTCCTTAATTGCGAAAATAGAAAAGCTGTTTGCAAGGAATTACGTTGTAAATCAATGGGAAATGGTGTTGTGATCGCTCCGTTGCTCGAGGATAAACTTATTAACGGCTGTTTCGCTCGTTATCGTTTTCCATCGTATCGCTCCATTGATTATCGTAACGTTGCCATTGGGATGTTTGATTAAATGATATAAACTACAGCTGAAGGTCGATACCTTCGAAGGGCGTCGCAAAAAGGACGTTTGCCATCGATTGTTAATGATTAACTAAACGCAAAAAAAAAATTTCCGTAAAATCGTACCTCGCAAATTCACCGAGTGAATAGTCTAAAAAAAGACTGAAAAAAAGGAAATCAATGGATATCTATTCTATGAAAATCTATTAATATTCCACGAATTGATTTTAACTCAACGCCTAATATCGCTCGCTATCGGCGTGACATTCTCTAGATAACGGATCAGTATAATGATTTACAACGAAACTCGATAAGCTGTATAGTATAATCATTTTCTATATCAAGAATCTCGGCAAGTGTAGCGGGATCTGTGACCATGAAAATGTTCATTTCTATATTTAAATCCACGTAATAATGACCGATGCAATTTTTCGGCAAATTTTTATCAAAATCGCGGCTCGCGATTTTTGGATGGATTTTTATCGGGAATGATATTTATGCGTCTGATTGACGATGAATTAAAAAAAAATGTATAGGATGACGATCGAGAGGTGCGTATAATGATCGGGTGATGCACGATTAAAATTAAAAAAAAAAAAAAAAACAAACCAAATTACAGCATCGCGAGTGGATCATTTGTTCTCTTGAAAAAAGCAAATGGATCGTAAATCACGATTTCCATTGAAATTAATAACAAAAAAAAGACATCCTTCCATGACGTTGGTATTTTTTTCACAAATCGCGAATAGACGTATCACGCAGGCGCGGTATACGAAGACTTTGACTGTTTCTTTGACCCTCAAAAAACGATCGAACGTACGAGGAAAGATTTTTTGCATTTCAAATTCGATTGACTTTTGGTCATTTATTTTGTTCTTTTTACCGTAAGCTACAATTTGCCGATTTCTTCGCTAACATAACCGGTAAATGTGCGTCAGAGATAAAAAAATTTTGGGCGATCTAGCGAACCGATCTTTGAGATTCGGATCGATGAAACACCGAAGAAAATAGATGAAAAGAAACAAATGATTGTAAAAAAACGCTATATCGCCATTGAGGTTCAGACGCACATCACGTGGGAAGATAATCGTCTGGATCTTAGGATCGTTTCTCTTTCTCAGATATTCGCTGTCAGGTTTTCTTCTCAACGCGTCATTATACTTTCTATCACGTGATTTAACAGCGGTACACGCTGTCTGACGATCGGCGTCGTTAACTAATGTGCATATATATGCGGAAATATTATTAGTGTCACGAGCTTGAAAATCGTTTAAAATGTAACAGCGCCCTATATATCTCTGCACTTTTACCGGACGCAGTACAAGGAAAGGAATTCTGTATATTCAATTTTGGGCCGAAATGTCAGTCGTGTATAAATGTCCTCCGCGCGATCTTTTTACGCAAATAAAAATGTACTTTTCGAAATAATAATCAATAGACTTTTAACGATTAATATTTTACCAAATTGTAAAAAAAAAATATTATATTGAATTATTTTTTATCATTTTCATTATTATTATTTTTATTGATAATAATCAATTTTTTTAATACCAAAAATTTGGTAAAGAATTTTTAAAATCTCAAAAATCGTGTAGTTGTTGACTTTTGATAAAATTCGTTATATAGAAAATAAAAATTTATTATTCATTTATTACTTCCGGAGCTTTTACCGAAAATAGAGAAAAACGGGTAAAATTCGTCACGTTTCAACGATAAATCCCGTGACTCGTGCACGTGGCATAAATTTAATCTCTGATGCGGAAAGATTAAATTTAGATCGTCTGCTGAACAGACACAACAATCGCTGACAATTTTTTTTTTCGTCAGCATAAATAGTTATGACTATATGAAAGACGCGTATCAAGCTGACTGTGGGAGGCAATCGTCCGCAGTGCAATCCGAGACGATAACGATGTGTCTGTATTATTCTGTTCTTCAGCACTCGTAAGTTTCGAATCAACAACCTACGAACGGTAGAAACCTCTGCTGAGGGTCTACAAGTAGGTCTCGAATTAGCTATATATATAGATAATTCGTAGGTTCACACACTCGATGCCCCGAGGGACTCCGGAACCGTACTATCCAAAAGTTTCCATCCGATGAACGAATCATTTTTTTTTTCATCTTAATGTATGCAAGTGCCGATTTTTTAATAGCTTTTTTTTTATAACCGCTTTTTTTTGTACGAAGCTATCGCACGATCACGAGAGGCGGAGACAATTCGTGAAAAAACGACCGTTAGTCTAATGAGAAACGCGCATTAATCATACACGGCATTGAGATAGAGAATAAAATTAGTACCTATAGTTTGAATGTCGAATATTGTATAGCGGTAAAAAGAAAGTATCGCGGTACGCGGTCACGAAAGGCAAACGAACTTTGGCATTGAAATGCGAATTGAATTGTTGATTTGCCGGTGCTAATTGTTCACTTACCGCGGTTCCCCCCTTCGTACCCTCTGTCCTCTGTTATTCGTAAAATTATAATGGAATGTTCGACGTAATTAATGATTCGGCTTTTTTGGGTTCGTTTGACTTTTACCAGTCAAAATAAGGGAAAACACACAATTGAGTCGACACAAAAGATTTTACGTGTTTTAAACAGAAAATTTTTTTTTTCTTCATTTTCTCACCTGAAATACGAAGTCTCAATGAATTTTAAGCGTCATTAATAATATGCCGTGTGAACGCAAATTCTCCGCGTGAAATTGAATAATGCAGATTGATTAATTAACGTCTCTGACACGAGGCGATAGAAAAACCGAAGAACAAAAGCTCCGTTTCGACAATGTAATCGAAGCGTGAGAAACGCACGTCAAACTTACGAGCGAATCGTCGTTTACTGTTTCCGGTCGCGCGACCGGAACTATCTCTGTTGCAAAACTCGAGCCGTTAATAACGTACGAGCGGCCAATGACACGATATTTTTATTTATTTATGTCGTTCATTATTATCTCCGAGGAAGAGAGGAGCTTTTCAAAGACTTAATTAATCATTTAATGAGCGCAACGAACCTGAGAAATCGCTTCGACTATTGTCGAGAAAACGCGCTATCGAATGATTGAATTCGTTGTTATTTGCTATTCCGTCGATGACGTTCGAGGGTTTATAAACGAGAGACAATAAAGAGAGAATATTTCTTTAAAATAGAATCATCGAACGAAAGAGCCGCGCGACATATCGAACGGCGTTACCGACGACGACCGTGGCTATCGTCAAAGGCCACAGACTATATTGACCTCGGGTTGTCAATCGCATATATCGGTTTATTCTTTCGCGAAAGACTGCTACGACCTTGGGGTATATCGCGCGTTACTTACAGCTTTGCGATTATTTCCCGAGGGTACGTGGAGAATAAATTAATTTTGCGATATTAGATAACTGATATAAAAAAAAACATCGACAATTTCTTTTTTCGTAAATACGGAAATTTTCAATTTTATTACTCACATATTTCTTCGCGATGGAAATTCGTCGAAGCAGTATCATCCGGTCGATTTGGCGTTGAAAATTCATTCTCCGATCTGACAGGAACACTGAGCACTCACACGAAAAAAAAAATACGGAGATGCAAATCTTAGAAAAAATCATCGATTTGCATCCGAAGCGAATCTTTGATTAGGCTTTTTCTCTCATCGACTTCATTTTTGAACTTTTTTTTTTCCTTTTCATGAATTAACCTCGATTTGCAATGCGCACCTTTTCCAATACATTTTCCATTCGTTTCGGCAATCTTTATTCACGAGTATGATAATCACTGACTTTCTCGTACAAAATTAAGCTCGCATTTGCTTGCATAAACGAAACCGTTGATTTCGGATGCTTCGATGTGTAGATATTTAACCCTTTTATTACTCGATCATCGAGAATCGCAAATTCCGGGTTTATTTCTGCACTCATTATTCTTAACTATTTGACCCGACTTTCAATCAAAGTTTAGTGTTAACCGCGAGAACTATGTACCAAGTTTTCCTAATTGATAAAGTAAGCCCCATCCCCATCGAGCTTTTTTATTACAACGTTGTTACCGCGATGTAAACAAACGACGAATGTCCTTTTTTTCTGCGCACGCTTCCCTCTTCTTTAGTATTCACGATCGAACTTTTTGTTTAACTACTGTTGTTAAGAAACAGCTGCATACAGAACACAATAGAAACAATATAACTAAATAAAACACCGGTCGATTGGAAACTAATCCCCAATTAAGTAATTCCAAAAGCGTAAACGAACTTGTCAACAACTGATAAATTTGACAACGACACGCTCGACATCAAGCACAGCTGATCGACGGTGGTGCCATCAATTCGAAAACTTTCGCACTTCTCTTCGCACACTAAATCAACCTGTATACACATGCAACCAAGAAACGAGATCGGCAGTGATGTTTGCGTGATATTAAACCCAGGAAAAGCCATGGATCTATAAATAATATGTATTTTAACGAAAAAATAAGCGGCAATATTTGTAAGCGGTGTCGGATTGTTTTTCACGCGCGAGAAATGACTTTTTTACAAAGACAATGCACGCGTGCGACTGACGTTTTTTCGACGAATAACGATTGGAGAAATTTGAAATAATAAGTATTAAAACATAACAAAAATTACACAGGCCTATGATTTTAACATAATATATGTATACACGTGTAGAGAAAAATTAAAATATTCAATTTCGATCAAAGAGATACGATATCCAAAATGGTTTATCGCATGGTGAGGCACACTTTGTGCTCTAATTTAGCTAACTGCGGTTCAAAATTTGTCGGAGTACTTGCGCCGCTCGCCGTACCGCCGCTGCACATTATGTTTCTCTTCCATTTCTGGCAAGAATTTGCGCGTGACGTCGACAAGCAGTATTGTTCGTGTTCCTGTTGGGACACCGTTTTCAAAGGTAGGCAATTTTTTTTTTTTTTTCTTGAAGTTTAACGTTAAATATTTTTTGTATTTCAGGTTCTTACGAATCCGGCGTAGCGTCTTACAAGCACATGTACTTTAACGCCACGTCCAACAGTCTAAAAATCTGGGCGACGGTGGTAATCGGCGTAATTGCTTTTTACGAGACTGTAAAGTACTTGACGTGGTTAGCGCTTCACTGCAGACTGAGATTAGGAATGCTGGTTCTCTTCGTCAGCGCGATATTTTCTCACTACTATTCCTGGTGGGTTTACATCAATTACTGGAACGACGATTTTTACTCGCAGTGGTATCATCAGATGTTTTTCTCCGTTACGGAATTGATATCGACGATTCTCGTCGTTATGCTCGCCGATTCCAAGAGACCGGTTACCCATAGGAAGGCTTTGGGTATAAGCGCCATAGCGATTATTCACATATTCGCTGGCAGTTGGGATCAATTCATCAGAAACGTTTTACGAGGAGAGGGTTACGCCCATCAGGTAAAAAAAAATTCATGAGTTCGAAAAAAATTAAATGAAAAATGATTATCTCGTTAGGCCTTTGAGTATCGCGTTCATTAGGCTTAATTACTAAACGTACTAATTGCGATGCTTTTTTTTCGATTTTTTTCGTAAGGTTGTTCGAGATTTGGGTTTTATGATACCGGACATTCTCCACGTTTTGATACCGATGTGGTCGCTACGATGGCGAAACGGTTACACACTGCCGGGAGCGAATTTCAACGACCCGAGCATCAAGCGAGATATCACCTGTATGCTTGGTATGGTACTAATGGGATTAGGAATGTGCACCATTCTCTGAATTAACTCTCGTCGCCGATCGAAAGTATTCAAAATATCACAACCGACGGGGTTTTCCCCCCAAATCACGGGGGAGCCTCCGATTTATATACATTTACCCGTTAAAATCGACGTATTTTTAGTAACGCATAATCGAATGAGATATCGAATTTACGACGATATAAAAAAGATACTGATTGTTAATCGTTAGGAAAAAAAAAAAGATTCATTATCGTATATCGTAAAGAATGTTTTATACACGTTAGAAAACATATCGTATTAATAATTTTTTTTCGACGGTTAATTGTTATCCGTTAGTTAAAAAAAAAAAAAAAAAAAAAACAAAAACAAAAATATCACGAAAGAAAACGAGAGACTTCCAAAGATCTTTAAGATACATCGTGCCAATGTTGTTTTGTCTTCTAGATTCTTGTATATGTATACTTTGGACGAATTTGGATGCATTTTTATTGTGCAGAAAAAAAAAAGAGACACGTTTACTTTGTAGACGATATTTATGTTTTCTCATACAGGGATACTTGTTAGAACCTCTCTAAAAAGACGTTATAATTACTTACTATTGTATGAAATTTTATAGAATATTTTTTTTTTATCATACGAGTAACGCGCGACGACGATGAGATTCCGAAAGCGCAGCTTCGCGAAGTATACTGTGACAAATACTTCGTCTTCGATAATTACTGAATGTTTTTTTTTATCAACTATTTCTACTGTTTATCATTTTTCATTTCTCATAGTTCATCGTTGACGTAGAATTGTCATTGGCGGCCTAGAAAAACCAAAGACAAAATCATAGAACGAATAGCTCGATATATTGCTTTCGTAGAAACTTGTAAATTAGGCATTCGATAGCCCCGATAAAACGTAAGACATCCACAGTATTTAATTCCAAACGAGATTACCCCTCAAGCTAATTTACAAGCTTGTAATTTTTTGATGTTTGTTTCATCGTAGAAAAAGACGAAAAAAAAAAAATTATCCTGTAGTAATTTATTGTTACATTACGGTAGTTAATACATTCCCTGTTATGAAAAAAATGAAAAAATGCTTTTTTACTTATTTTTTTCGGTATTACAGTCGCTGAGACCGTGAGAACTCGGGGAGACGAAAAATTTGGCGGTATTGAGTTTCGGGGATTTGACCGAAGTCAGCGCCCTCCCGTTGACCCTCCCCGACCGTGAACGACCTCGTCGTGAACTTGACCCGAGTTCTCAGGGTAATTCCGTGACGTCACGACAAACCCGCGTCGTTCCATAGTCAACCATAGTATAGGACCCCTCGAGGCAACGGGGGTTGTTGCGTTGACGATAACGATTCTTCCCGTGGTACGCAGGTGTTTAGGTAGGGCAGTTACGTATCCACGCGAGAATTAATTCGTGGGACAACCTGTTGTTGTGCCATAAATACTGCATGAAATTTCTACGCAACGACGCAAAAAGATACGACGAACCCGAATTAAACTTATAGATTGAACGAATTTTTTTCGTTGCAGCAATTTTGCTTCGACGATAACTCGCTTCGTTCTCCATTCGAATCATCGATTTTACCGACTAATTGCCAATTTTCTCACTCCAATTAGTCACTCAATCAACTCTAAGGGATCACTCCCCTCGGTCTCTGATCGCCGAATGAAACATTTTCCGTAATACGCGTCCGTCGAACGCGATAGCGATTAATCGCGATTTAGAAAATTAGGAACTTATGTGATTTTTCTATAGACGAAGTTTTTTTCTTTTTTTTTTTCGTATTGCTAAAAGTTGATGAAATTATCTGTGATTTAGATAGAATTAATAGATCGTAGTTTAGCGTACATGGAGTCGATAACCATTTTGTTTAATTGATCTCTAATGCATTGGCAAATTGCTGTGTCTCTCGTAAAAGAAAAAGGAGAAAATCGTTGCAGCCTCATTGCAGTTTGATTGGAATTCATTTGCAAGAAATGAACGACACTGTTGTCAGGCGGAGCAGAGATTGCGGCTATTAAATTAAATTCCTTATAAAGCTACTCGTATTTTTTTCACTCGGATGAGTTTCGCGAATTTATGAGCGGAAAATATACGTGGATAAGAAAGTTCCGTGGGTAGTGATCTGTGCGGAAACTGATTTGATGAAACGGTAAAATCGCCGATAAATTCCTACATGGAAAATTCTGTTTGGAGCGGAATAATGATATTGGATGCTATTGATTTTTCCAGTTATATTATTTGCTGTCCAAATAGTTATTTTTCCTTGTAAGGGATGAAAGCAGATAAGGAATGACTGGTTATCATTGTGGATGGACCTTTAGAGGAGATTGGACCGCGCAGGCTTCGAATCGATCCTCCACCCCCCCGGTAGAACGTAAGGAACACGAACGACCCCCGGCCGACGACTCCGACGACCTAACAACAGTTCAAAAGCACCCGGATAGCCAAACATGGCGCTGGATTTTGCAGCAACGTACAAAGTACTCGTACTCGGGGACTCCAACGTCGGAAAAACTTGCATCGTTCATCGTTACTGCGACGAGCGTTATTACGACACTTACATATCGACTATAGGTGAGTCACATTATCCATTTTTTTAATTCAATTTTATTTTTTTTCTATTCTCGCAAATCCATTGTTCGTTGGGGATGAATCAACGGAAAACGCGTCCCGTTGTTCGTTCGAAGTCAATTTTTTTTTTTTTTTTTTTTTTTTTTAATAATGTGTTCGATAATATTGGTAGTGAAAAATAAGGGAATAAATAGGGGAAAAAATGATAAACGTGTATTCAACGTTGAACTCTATAAATTGATTTTTCTGTTTGAACCTCAAGTTCATTTAAAATGTATATATTAAGACCGTGAAATGAACATTCGTTAGGAATCGATTTCAAGCAGAAGATCATCAATCTCGATGGAACACCGATAAAACTACAGATTTGGTGAGTAATTTGAGTGCGTAAATTTTTTTCGTCTTCGAGTCGAAAAAAAAAAAAAAACAAGATAGCCGTTATTGTCCGTGTCGGCGTCGAATTAATCGATCCGCGTTGGGTGATAAAAGTGGTTTGCAACGAATCTATTATTCTTTCAGGGACACCGCTGGACAAGAGCGATTTCGCACACTGACAACGGCTTACTATCGCGGCGCAATGGGCATTTTATTAATGTACGATGTCACTAGTCTCGAGAGCTTTAATCATTTGTCCTATTGGCTACGCAACATACAAGAGGTAATCATCAATTTTGCATCGAATTGATTCTTCGATCGTAAATTTCTGACGATTTTATAAGCAATACATTTTTATTTTTATTCGCATCAATTTATTTTTGCATATTAATAGAAATTGATATTAGAAAATATTAAAAAATAACATAAATAATTTACGTTATTTTCCAATATTTATCAATATTCGAAGTATAAAATATTAAAAAACAAATTTATGCGAATAAAAATAAAAATTTATAACGACTTTGAATTATGATATTTCGAAAAATTTTATTGATTATGTTGAAAAAAAAAAGTTTTCAATGCATCGCGACAATTTCGATGGTTAATTAATTGCTTAATCGTGAGACACGAAAAAATGTTGTATCTGTTGCAGAACGCTTCGCCGGACGTCGTCAAAGTTTTGGCAGCGAACAAATGCGACGCGGTTGCGCACAGAGCCGTCGATGCCGAAAGGGGTGAAAAAATAGCTGACAATTTTGATATGCCGTTCTTCGAAGTTTCGTGCAAAGACAATATCAACATCGAGGAAGCATTTGTCACTCTCGCGCGAAGGATACGCGAGCAGCGGGATCGACGGGTAAGCGATGCTTTTCTCGCCTCATTATGAAATCGCAATTATTAATTTTTTTTTTCCGATTTTATTCTAATTTATCGTTTTTTTTGTGCAATCGAAGGCGAGCCTTTTCGAAGCGTCGGAGCGGGAAGGTGCGGAAAGCGTGATAAAGGCGCGTTCGCCATCGCAGCAGGGCGACGCTTGGAGATGTTCTTGTTAGTCAAAAAAAAAAAAAAAAAAGGATCGAAAAAAAGAAAAAAGGACACAATATGGTTTACACGAGAGGAGACCGAGGATTTTTCAAATTTGGTGAGATGTCTCGTCTCAGCCTCGCGCCGTAAAAAAACGCATCGGACATCGTGTTTTTTTCATTTTTTTTTTAACACAAAAAAAAAAATTAGATGTGTAAATACGAGTCAATGCGTTGCGAGAAATTGCGAAAAAGATCGCGAGTATTTCGGGACCGAAATAACTCGCGTCGTCTACGCGTTAAACGTAATACTTCGCTAACTAAACGAACATGCAATTCTCGAGTAGTTTTATCCGCTAAACGTTCGACCGATATTTCCGGTGTTTTTTAATACACACGAAACAGATAAAAAAAAGAAATAACAAAGAAACAAAAACATTTGCAAGCTTAATAAGCACACGAACACAAACACACGTACACTGATCCACGCGC
Source organism: Cryptus viduatorius (assembly GCA_964006125.1). NCBI lineage: Eukaryota > Metazoa > Arthropoda > Insecta > Hymenoptera > Ichneumonidae > Cryptus > Cryptus viduatorius. Next base: position 11,899,277 of record OZ023227.1, on the reverse strand, counting down.
ACGTAGCGTTTTAGAGTCGATCGGTGCTATTTAACCGGAACTCGAGAAATATATAAAAATATATATGTCTGTGGTAATTGTTAGGCCGGCATGAAACCGGAAGTAAATCATGACAATGAAAAAAAGAAAAAAGAAAAAAAAAGACCCGTTGTTCTTCGAGAGGCCTAACGGACGAAAATGAGAGAAAAGTTTAAAAAAAAAATTAAAAAAAAATCGCACACCCGCCGTGCCAGCCGCGTTTAATAACTATATTCAAACTGTTGCTACTCGACGTATCTGAACTGATAAGACTTTCATCAAGCGCATTGTGATTACCGTCTGAATAATGATTAACTTGGCGGGGAGTAGAATAGTTAATATTCAGCCTGTGCGACATCTCCAATCGAGGACCATCAATGTTTTTTATCACCTTTTCATTTATCATGTCATCGTCGTTCGTGTTAAAAAAAAAAAAAAAATTCATTATTGCCGAATCGATTGCCTAATTCGTAGTACTAAACGATATATTGTAAATTTCGCTGTCGTGAGTCAATTAACGCGAGTCAAATCGAATCTCATCGACTTTAAGATTGATTCGCGGGGGTCGTTTACATTTCGATGCGGATGCAGAATGACGATAAATCGTTTATATTTCGTTTTTTTTTCTTCTTCTTTTAATTACGTAGAGTAAGAATGCGAAGAGAGGACCCGTTGAAAAAAAAATCGGAACTTGCGGACTGACGAATTTTATTATCGAATTTCGATAATAATTTTTTTGCACAGCCGATAAGCGTTTTTTTTTCATAGGGGAGGGTAAAAAAATTGATTAATAAGTACGTTGCGACCAGCTGCAATATTGCGGCCAAAGGATTATTTCTGCTTACTCGACGTGTGCGATGTTTCGTTCGTTCGAGACGCGCGAACGATCGTTGAAAGGAAGTTAATTATTAACGATGATAAAAAAAAAAATGAATCGACGTTCGAGTAAAGTGAACAAAAGAATGAAAAACATTAATATAACGGTGCAATTTCTCGCACAAAATCTATTTAGATAGTAGAGCGTAGAGTCGTTCGTCTCTCCCGGTTAAATGAACGCGCTGTCGTTATATTCGTAACCTTCGTTTATGCTGGCAGAAACAAAAAAAAAATAAACGCCTTTATTGTGCCTATAAACCGATTATAAAGAATTAAAAACAACAAAAAGAAAAAAAAACAAAGGTAAAAAGATGATTAAGCCGCTTTGTATAGGTGTATTATAGATGGCGGTGATTTTAGTATCGAATCGCGAAATCGTTAGGTATACTTTAGAACGAAAGCACACGCTGCGAGAACAATTTTTGCTAAACGGGAATTGGTTATCGAATCGCTAAACTGAGAGTAACGCGTTGTTTATCTTCATGGGCTTTGATTAAACATTCGATTACTCTCCATCCCCAACCCTTAGCCCCTCGGTACATATTTTCACGAGAACATTTCTTGTCGCTAAACACATCCACGCGTCTACGGTGGGCTTTGTACTATCGCGATAAAACTATAGTTATATGTATACATGATAATGTATATCATTGTTGCTTTTGTATATTTATAACTATCGCAAGCAAATTTGTACGATATAAATTTATCCTCTCTGCGTTGAAAAAAAGACGAAAAAACAAAAAAAAATGCTTTCGAGGGTATCGAACGGGACGGCGAGCGTAGATGAGAAATTTAGTCCCTAAACACATTTATACCTTTTCCACTGTGCACTCTTCGTATTGCCTATGATTACTGTTTTGTTTTTTTATTTTTTTTTCGTTGAGAATTTATTGCCGCGTCGGACGAAGGTTTGCATCGTAATGGCCAAAGTTTTTATCAAATATTACATTGTTTGGGAGCGACGAGACGTTTGAGATGATAAAAAAAAATTTTAAAAAATAAAAAACAGGAAGGAATTTTCGTTAATCAGCGAACGCGGGTACGTTACGTCTGTGAGAAAGGAAAGATCTTATCCGGGACTGGATTCCTGAACGAACGAGTTACGCACATTGCGACTTTACGTTTATTATTTTTATGTTTTTTTCGGAGTTGCGGCAAAGCCAATTAATAAGATCGACGAATGATCTTCGCGAAATTACTGCCAAAAGTGAATGCGACTAACTGAATATATAATTGCCAATGCCTTCAATCTCCCCAATCGTTATCACCTCTTTTTCGTAATAATGTACTCGTTAAGTTTTACCTATTTATCTGACCGTGCAATTAAACGTTGGCGAATTTTTCACCGATTGTAAAGCGTGTATTTCCAATAGCGTTATTAGTTATTAAGTTTCGTAGAACAACTTGTACAACTTGATGTTTGAGTCGGTAAATAAATAAAAATGCACACTTTTTACCTAATGCAACGAGAAATATTTGTTGAAAAAAGAATATATGCAATAAACAACGTATTATTAATTAGTTAACGAAAATTCTCCGAAGAAAAATTGTTAAGTTATAAAATCGTGAATCGTTTTTTTCGGACGTTTCACCGGCGAAGTTCGTGCAATTGGAGGTCTCTTCGGAGAATTACAATTGTTCTTCTCGGTTTTGATCGAAGGTTTTGATTCTTTCGTCAATGTCGGCGAACTCTCCGGTTCCGCTTTTGGTAGAATTATATCGGATTTTCGATCCACTGGTGTCACAGTACCTTCGAGTTTCGACGACGTTCCATTGCCCGTGAGGGAATCAATTCGCGTCGAAGGCGAATTATCTTCCGGTTCGATTTTGACTGTCGGTTCACGAGTGTCGGTTGACTCAACGGTGCTGTAACAGACATGTAATCATAATGGGTTTCAGGTGATGCGTAAAGCTCCGAGGACGATATACGATGCGAGGTAACGGTGACTTATGCAAAATTGTTATTACGAGATCGATATATGTACATTTTTTTTTCTATAAAATCAAAGATTTCCTTCAGTTTTTTTAAATTTAGGATTCAATTTTATTAATCCGAATCACGATATGATTGAAAGAGAATAGATTTATCTCTTTATTTATTTATTTGAAACTTTTTCATGCAATTCTCGCAGTACGTTTTATCTTTTTTCGTCAGCGATGCTTCGTTGTTTACCGACAGAGATTCTGATTACTTTTACTAGAACACTCCACGATTTTTTCTCGTCGATCCATCGATACTCGTCATTGTAAAACCACAACAATTGCCACTTTTTTATTTGATTTTCTCGAACTCAGCGTTAATTATCACAGCTTTGAGTACATTTTTTAAGAATCTAATAGCATTAAATTTTTCGCCGATCAACGCCGACTTACTGACGATTAATCAAATTCTATTTATCATCAAATTAAATCGATAAATAAAAAATATCCAAAGATCGGTGATTTTACAAAAATAATTGCCCGACTCACCGCTGTCTCAACGAAATCGTCAACATTGTAAAGCAGTAAAAACGTTTTTTATCAATTTTTTTTTCTTTACCGAATTTTCGTTTTCTCAGTCTTGATGAGGAATTTTTTCATCTTTACTCCATGCAATTCCATGATTTCCTCAAATGCATCCTGGCAATTTTCAGCACTTTGCATTGGTACGTTTTTCGTAAATAAATCGTCGCTAAAGGCTTCCGTCTCAATGTGCCCTTAAAAAAAAATATTTTTGTTACAGTAAACTGTACAATCGAAAAAACAGAAAAAACGGAATAATCAAAAAATCATTTTTGCGAGTTCTACATTCTTACTTCTGACCAATTCAGCGCCATTGAGTTTGTACTCCGATATCTCTTCATCCTTTGCTCTGATAAGTTTCAGAAGAATGTTTTGTCTCCGTTGTAATTCGCTAGCAGCGGCACACATTGGCATCGTCACTTCCTCCCAAAGTTCTTGGGCGCTGCCTTTCGTCAAATCGATGGCAAAATTGAAAATCTCTCTTTCCAATTCTGAGACAATTTCTATCCGTTCCGTTGAAACTTTTGTTGCGTACTTTGGCACATCTGCAAGTAGCGGGCCAACAATTTCTCCAACGTCAATGTCTTCTACACTCAAACTTGGATTCAACTCCTGCAAGAAAAATACCATTTGACTAATCGAAATAAAATTTTTAATTTTTGTTTTTTTTTTTTTTCATTTACCAAATATATGATACCTCACACTTTTTCAAAATTGTTGCCGCGTCAAGTCTCTCTCTCCATATGTCGATGAGATTCGTTAGAAAAATATCCCAATTACCGTTTCTCTCGATAGCGCGGATAGAATATTTTGAATTATTTACTGAAATAGTTTTCCATCTTCCGTCACTGCATTCCATATTGCAAATTGTCGACGTATTCTGTTGTTTGTTGTTTGCGTTCGATGTTTTTTTTATGCGTTCATTACAACACGGAGAAATCTTCCGATGCACTTAGGTTCAGTAAAACAATAGTCTACGATTTATGACGTTCTATAATAATTCATGTATAACCTATAAAACACGTACTATTACGTTAATAATGAATAAATGAATTTTGTCACTTTGATTGCTTTTTGTTGAACAATCGAATTATTAATAAATAACTTCCCCAAATCAATTTTCAGGACCGTCAATAAGAATGTAAGTTCCGCAACAAAGTAGTAATAATAAACAACTGAGATGTTTCGGCGTTTACTTGTTGCACATGGACGACGGATGAAAAAAAAACTGCCGCGCCGTCAGCTGACATCGCAATTGCGGCGAAACTGCCGTTTTTTACATACGAGAATGAAGACAAAGCCGGTGTTTCTTTCTTTTATTGGCTTAGCCATTTTTAGTGTGTTTACGGATTGGAAATGTCGCGTGTTAGTTACCTAACTACAATCAATAAAAGCTTTGGGAAACTCAGAGATTGTAATATTTTTAAAACATTATGTTAAACGCTCTAATTCGGGTGAATTTCGCGGTATCCAGTTGAACATTTCGTATGTGAATTGACACAGTAATTATGATAAATTCAACCGACGAATTGTTCACGCGTTGATATTTACCCAAAAACTAAAAAACGTGCGTTGAAATATTCCAAGTGCATTTTTATTTCTAGATGCAAATTAATTGCAAATCGGTGACTAAAATTAGCTGCGATAGTTTCGTTACAGTAATTGCCGCAGTGCGCGAAGCGTACCGTAGTATAAAAGGCGCGATTGAATCTCGATTAAGCTAATGAACTCGGTATATCTGTTTTTATAAATCAGAGTCTCGAGAGTGCCAGATGAGTTAACTACGAGTTGACGCTGATTAATCGCCGCTGAGAAACGGCTCCGCGAGTTCAACATGCTGCAGACGTAAGTGTCGTCGTTTATTTTTCTCTTCTTATAACTCTCCCACCGAGAAAGGAATAAATGCGTTCGCTCACAGCGGCGAGGGACGAATGTACTTGATATCACGTACTTAGTCGTCATACTCGTTAGAGGAAAAGCTTCGAGACTTTCTAGAATACGATCAATAGCTATCGTTGTTAATGGAGTTATCAAAAAAACATTGATTGACGATTCGATCGAGCGGAAAGCGTGTTAAATGATAAATGTTTTTGCGAGGACATGCATATGCCAATAATCGTGTCTATATGCAATTCAATGGAGTGTGAAGTTTCGCTATTAAGACCTTTCGATTTATTCGAGTTCGCGAATACTTTTTCGGACGCTTCTCGAAGCAAATTCGCGCTAAAACAATCAACGGAAATTCCGTACAGTTTCCAGGACGTTTGTCTCAATCGTTCGGGCTTTCGTAGTGGCAGAGGCCGCAGGAAAAAAAAAGAAAAAAGGACGTAACCGCTCCCCCAGGTCGACGAGTCATTAGTCCAAACGAAGGGAACTCTCTCGCTCGTGCCCCCGCGAAGGCACCAGCCGATTTTAATTAATGTCGCAGTTTCTATCGGGCCTCTTATAGCACGCATCGAAACCCTCGACGTACCCGCGAGCTCGAAACTTTCAACGTTAATTATTTCCTTCCCCTTCTCGAACGAAGGCTGCGGAACGAGTATCTGTTAAGTGTATAAATCGAAGGGTTCGATTGAGTCCGAAAAACTCATCATCGACACCCGATTAAAAAAACGAAAACAATTATTCAACAAAGGTGTTAAATCTTTTTATTTTACTTTTAAACAACTTGAAGAAACGTCAGTAAAAAACTATTAATTAATACACGTTCTCATCTAAATTGTTTTTTTTTTCTCAATAATACGTTCCCCCGGGAAGATTCGATTTTAAGGTTAATAAGTTTTTTTTTAACTGCGAACGCAATATGACATAATTAAATACACATTTTCGTTTGGATAAAAGTCTTCCATCGCTTCATATCTTACGTTTCTTTTTCTCAATTTTTTCCTCTTTACATCGAAACGGCATCGATATTATTATTCGATCAACGTTAAAACACTCGTGCGTGAGCGCTCGAGCGATAAGAGACTTTCGTTTCTCATACATCGAATTCTCCATCGACGATTTTTTTTTTGCATTTTTACGAGAAACCGATATGCCTCACAGGCGAAATTGTAGGGCCATGAAAAATTGCGTTTGGCGAGGTAAAAAAGAAATTGGTATTCAATGTCGAGGGGATTCTAGAGGGCGCGGATTCGCGAAGCGTTAAAGTTACACGCGTTATAGTACATATGTATGTACTATACTGTAGGATCGTATACGTTCGCGTGGATTATTGAGAGGGTGATGGGCTTTTTTTTCGTGCTTTTTTTTTATGGGGTCTCTTGCTCTCAGATTATACGACTCGTGCGGGGTTTCTGGACAGCGTCGACATGCACTTATACACATGTAGCCGCGTCGATGAGAGGGGACACCGGGCCGAGGGTGCGGAAAGGACAGTTCCAAAAGGGTGATCTCGTGACAGTAATTCGATACTCTCGCGTTGGCAGATCCAGATACCCCGCGTGGGACATGTAACACGTGTTTGCACACTGATAGTACATAATACATTGAACATACGATGTATATCGCATACAACGCATTCCACGTTAATTTGTCCATCGAGAAACATCGCGATTTTTTTTTCGGGGCTTTTCTAAATAACTCAAAATTGTTAATTAAAAAAATTATTTGTCACCAGTATTATTATTATTTTTACAAACTATAATTTGTTTAATACGAAAAAAAAAAAAAAACAATTTTTTTTGGATGTTTTTACGCACAAGATACGTAATTTACGAAAATTCGTAATTTTATTTTCGGGACTTTTATTGATGAAAAAATGCTATTTCTGTGACGCAATTTTTAGAAACGAGAAAAAAACATGTTTTATGAGATTATTAAAGATATTTGAAAATCAAATTTTGCGTTGAATGGCCCATACATCGCGGAGTGAATATAAACGCACAATTTGGAACTATCATTATGTCATTATGTATCACTGGTCATTACGTCCGTTGAACATTCGTACGAGTTTTTGCGGTCGTACATCGACGAAAATTGCACTCGATAAATTCGGCAAAGTGTATTCTCCACCTCGTTCCATTTCCGTCACAATAGTACTTCCATTTCCACGCTTCGTTCTGCCGTACAGGTATACATATATATAGTAACATTATTGCGAAAATATATCGCGAGACCCTTAACGGAGTTTCAGTAGAATGTCGGAACGGTGCGCGCGAGTCCTTCGTATTCCATCGTTAAAGTGGGACGAAATAAGTATATATGTGTAGCCGGTGAAGACGAAGAAGAAGAAGAAGTGGAGAACGAAAGCAGCCACCTGCCGCTACCTGCTCACCGCGACACTGTCGGGGTGCAAACTACCCTCTCGCGTTACCGGCGCAAAGTTTATTATATTCACCTGAATTCCCTTCGCATTCCTTGTAATTCATAGATCTCCTTTTACTATTTATTATTTGCATGTAGAAACTTTTCCGATACGAATAGAGCCGATTTTATGCGTATTTATTTTGCAACTTATTTGCAATAATTACAATTAAATAGGGTAATTTTTTTTTTCGTCAAAACTGAATGCAAACACAAGTAATTTATAGTTGAACGCAATAAATCTATAAATTAATTTATAATTAATTTTCATCCCTATAACGAGTGAATCACATATTTATCTATTAAAAACTGCAGAAATAAATTAATATCGAAGAAAATGTGAAGTTGTCGTTTTTTATCCTTTGATTTCAGCTGCGATTAATCAAAAGTACGTTATTTATGCTCGGAGAATTGATCAATTACAAAAAAAAAAATTCCCAGGAATTCATAAAAATCGAATAAAAGCAAAAAGGCTTTCAATGCATTTCAAAGTATTCACAACGAGAATCATTAATTCTTGACCTCTGTAATAGCAGCAATTAATAATCCACTCGAGGCGTCGAATGAATTCTCAAGCGCATGAATTTTACTTCGGATAACTCGAACCATCGGATGGGTCTCCCGCGGTACTCGAGAAACTCTCTGGTCAGTGTCTCCGGCACCCTCGCGCCGAACGGTACACGGGGTAGCGAGCGTACGAAAAAGTAGCGTAGGTATAAACTACGCTGCGTTTATCTACCCTCGTTAACATCGGACGAAAGAACGAGAGAAACAAGATACATACGTATAGAACGTGCGAAGCTAACGCATCGTCCCCCTCCTTCCTCCCTCCCCCTCCACCCACACGATTCCTCGTCCACTATACGAGGCCGCGCGTTACTCTCGAGCGCGCGCTTTCCGAACGATAGACGCGCGACCCGAAGAGTATACCGCCGAGAGGCTTGCGGGCTGCACTTGGTACGATCAGTCGGTTCTAAACGCTCGCGAGACGACGATGTTTCTCGCTCGTTCACTCCACGAACTTTGATCTTCGGCCGTGTCGAACGCCGCCGACTCTTGACCGATTACGACACGTTCTTGCGTGTCAAACACGACGATCGACGCTGTTTTAAACGCGAGTAATTATTCAAAGAAAATCATTTTTTTAACAAACGTAACCCCAAAGTTTTAACGCGAGAAAAAATCGTTCGTAACATCGAGAAAACTAAACGGATCAATGACGGGTTAATAAAAATTGTTTATTAATATTGATAAAGAATTTATTCTGTTTTAACGTTGTTTTTCGCCCTGAAAACAAGTTTTGGAAAACTTCGGTAACAAATAATCGTACCGCACAGTGACAAAGTAAAAAGTGATTCGTCGTGTTTAACTAACGTGGAAATCTCGATGATAATACGAGAGTTCCGAGAATAACAAAAAACGAGAAGTGTGTGTGTTTTCCGGTGAAATTTCATCGCGACCGCGAGTATACTATTTTTTTATTCGTCCTTCAAGAGCTTACGAGAACCCCCAGCGCGCGCGTGATACTTCGACGCGTCAGAGAATCCGCTCCCGTTCTGTCCGTTGAAATTCGCGAGATGAATGAACAGTGAATACAGGAGGAAAAAGTTTTTTTTTTCTTTTTACCGAAATTTCTTCGCGAGTGCGAGACGTGTAACCGCGCAAAAGTATCGAAACTCGTTGCCCCGAAAAGTTTACGGAACTGCTAACTTTTTCGAACACTTTTGCCCCTCGGTGGAGCATCGCGAACTTGCGCCAAAAGTTGGCGCCAATTTCAATAAGCAAATGGTTAGAAAATCTCGACGGGGCTGATATGTTGTGAAAAAAAAACCCCAAAATTCTCAATAATAACGTATTTATCGCGAGATAAAGAAAAAAATAATAAAATTTGTCAAAAATGATTTTACTACCGTTGGTATCGATTCTCGTGGTACTCGTCGATTCGCGAGTTTTACAACGTAACGAGACTGTTACCGAAAATCTCGGTGGCGTCAAACATCGACGAAAATTCACCATCGACGAATTGATGAACAACAACTTTCCGCACGCCATCACCGGCGACTTGGATCTCGATGTTTGCAAAGCTGGTGGGTTTTATATACGGCACTATATCCTCCGGTCCCTTTTTGTTTCTCGATCCCGCAACCACCCCCCCCCCCTTCCCCCTCCTCCACAAGTTTGAATTTGCATATTACACGCTTTTGTATACGATAAATTATGTGATACGGTTTAATTGAAACAGTACGTTTCGTACGTTTTACTACCACCGACCTTAATTACAATTACAGAATATGTCTCTAATCTCTTCAGTCTACAATTAAGGAAAACAACATTTGCATTTAAATGTATTTTTTTAACGACAGAATTGCAGTTTTTAATACGAAAAATACAATAAAGAATAAGAATAGTTACTCCCGAGAATGAAATTCCCGTAAATGGAATAAACAAAACAAAATTAAAATTTGAATAAAAAAAATTAATCATTTAGTGTAAAAACGAAAAAAATCGTCAAAAAAATCGAAATTAAGATAAACGATAAATTTTTCGATATCGGAAGCAAATTTCTGAACTCAAATTCGAAGTGATAACTTCGACGTTTTTATAGCGACGCAAACTTCCCATTCGCGGTTTAGAAACTTTTTGGAATTTAACGAGTTTTCGAAATTTTCTATAGCGATTTGAAAATTAAGGGCAATTTTGGTAATAATAACCATAATATACGATGAGTTCGATGAAAATAATTTAATGTCTTTTCATCGTCGTGGGAGAAAAAGAATAAAAGAGATTTTTCTCGGGGGGATTTTTCGAGCGTATAGCAGTGATTGAAGGTCCGACGATCGTCGTTGTTCTCTCAAAGGTGAATCCTTTGTCAGTCCTATTAGGCTTTTTCCCTCAGTGTCCTCCGATTGAATCTCTCATGTCGCACGTTCGGATTCGTCTATATGTATCCACATGAAATATATATATATACTGCAAGAAGCGACTGAAGAAGGATAAGGATCCCGTATCAGAAGATTCGTGGGGTTCGCGCTTTCGGTGAACGGCCCTTTTGTTAGGGTCAACGAGAAGCATTTATCCCTCGTCACCTCTTTGTACTAACTGTACATATATATGTATATATCTCTCGAGAAAAGAAGAAGGGTGTCGCGTATATATATATGTAACGTGAATATATACCGTCCTCTCATTTTTCTCGGGTGACCGAGTGGTCGAAAAGTCCGAAGGGCGCGAACGCAGAGTCGTTTGTTGGCTTTCTGCCGAAGAAAACATTCTTCAGCATAATAATCGATCGATGGAGTTACGAAGTTCGAGTCGATACAAAATTTACATCGATGGAAATTTCCTCTAAATGTATACAACCCCTTTGAAGCAATGGTCGTTCAGATACGAAATGGAAAAACACGTAAATCACATTGGAATAAAAATTGAGAATTTTTCGAAAAAAAAAAAAAAAATTTGTAGAAAATATGAATTTTACCTCTGAAAATGCGAAATATAGTTTTCGTTAATTCCCTCGAACCCTTTTAATGATAATGAGATCCGTCACGTTATGAAAAATTGTGGAAGAGACGGATTGACAATTTTATTAAATTTGTTAAGACAATTGCCGTTGATTTTTATTTCTGCTTCGAGAGCCGTTCATCGGATCGAAAAAAAAAAAAATATGCGGAAATAATTGAATAGAAAAAAGCTTTACACAAAAGAAGAAACTTCTCTGAAGATTGAATATAAATACTTCGATAATTCCCTCGAGCCCTGCGAACATAGGAAATTTTAAGGGCATATTATGACGATACTTCAATTCTCCGAGTTCAAGTTAAAGACAAAGGCGGGACCTCGTTATTCTAGAAATCATTGGGAACAAGTACATTGCAATTTTTTTTTTTCGCGAACGTCTTGAGAACGACGATATATATTTTTTTTTTTTTCGATTTTTTTTTTTTCTTCGTTAGCCCTTAGTTTTCGCGTAGCCAGCTGCGAGCGATCGAGAAAAGGGCCGAGAGGCTCTTATCACGATCCTCTTTCGAGTGAGAAGCTGACCGGAAGTGAGATTGAAAGGGAGGCGGAAATAAGGCGGTACCCGTAGTACGCGATACAACGATATATAGATATATATCGTTATGTATTTCGTATACAGAGTACACGTAGTAGAGGTATCGGCGATGTAAAGCCGCGGCGAGAGGGAAGAAGGCGCTTGCCGTTGCGAGGGGTTGTAAAAATCTCAGGGCTTATTTATCATCGTTGCTGCAGCATCCGCGATCCTCCTGTATCCTCTGTATGGCCAGCTACCGAAGTACCGATAGCGAAGAGCCAACGGTATGCTTCTCGGGACTATCCAGCCGAGAGAAAAGTACCTCTGGCCTATCATCCATTTCTGCCGGAAGTGAGATTGCAGCCGCGGATGAGAGGGTTGGAAAAAAAAACGACAAATTGTTTTTTTTTTCCATCCCTTCAGCTCTACTTCACTATATCGAAGTATATACGCCTTCCCGTTTCACCTGAAGAGCATCATAAAAATTCTCGTTCGAAAATTGACGGATAAAAAATTCTCGAAGTTAACTTCCTGAAAGCCTGAAAATACATTTATCTTCGCACTTCCGAGACACGAAGGCTTGTAAAAGTTCGTATAATCGAATATATGCTGTTATTTTTTGGCTAAGAATAAAATGAAATAATAATAATAATAGTTATTATTATTATTATTACAATTAATTAATTTTTTTTTTCTTTCCAAAGCTCTTTTTAAATTTCTTTAATTGCGTCGGAGTTACAGCTTACTTTTGAGTTCATACATTCGTGAAATCCGAAGTCCAATCAGATAAATGTAGAAATCTCTTCGGACAAACGAAGGCTTATCCCTTCCCCTCCCCCTTGCCGCCCACGGAGCGATTCGCTTTAGTCCTCTCATTCTGTCTGTCTATGCGACGCCGCTCGCGCGGAGCTTATCGTTATACATTTCTGGCAATTAGGGGTTGTCGGCCCTTTGGGGGACGCGGGTACACAGAAAGAGAACTCTATACCAAATAACACACACCGGAGAGTTTCCCCTTTCGCGGCGGTGGAACTCGCGGCTTATCCGTGTACCGTAGCATAGCGCGACGCAATCCTCGGGATATCTATAACGAGAAACTGCCCGTCGCGGTAGGTATGCAGAAATCGTTGAATTGCTAAAAGTCGCGTCAGTAACCCGGGGGAGGCGGAGGGATACACACAGACGCGGCTCACTGATGTGGTCAAACGTGGGCAATGCCCGGGACGACGTTATCCGATCGCTTTTGATCTCAATCTAAATTGCCGATATTCCCGCGACAGGGACATATCAACCGCGTGAGATCCGTACCATCGTAGCATTATTGTAGCCCCCGGGCTTTTCCATTCGTCGAATCAGACGGGAAAACCGGGGGTAGTGTATCGCATGTTAAAATTTCCTAACCCGTCGAATATCCAATAATAACACGACGATCAGGAAATAATATTGTTTTTTTTTTTATTTCTATTTGTTTTTCATCCTTTCGACAAAGCGAGCGCTGCGTAGAGACATCTGGTAAATTGATATTGTTTTTTTTACACCTATTGTTTTCGATAACAAAGTTGTCAGACACGAAAAAAATAACGGAGCAAAATGTTTCCGACTTAATTCGATATTTTTTTAATTTGAATAATTTCATTATAATTATTATTAAAATTATTAATAATCATATAATATGTAATAATAATAATAAAATTAATGATTTTCGAAAAAAAGAATCATCCTTATTGTAACATTTTTTTTACAATAATTGTAGTTATAATTATTTTTAATATTTTTTTGATTTTGGTCTTTGAAAAAACAAAAAAAAAAAAAATTGATTATTTTCGATATTTTAAAAAACAACTTTTTTATAGAACACGAAAACCTTTATAAATTTTAACAACTGGGAGCTTACAATTTATGCGAGAAAAAAAAAGCATCGTTTTGGCGATTTTAGTCAGCGAATGGATGATTTCGATATTTAAAAAAACAATTTATTTATGGAACGCGAAAACCTTTATAAAATTGAACGACTGGGAGCTTACAGTTTATGCGAGGATTACCGCGCTATATCGGACGGTATTAAGCGGCATCGGAGCTCAATGGCAACGATAGCTCGGCTAATCGTCACCATGGGTCCCCAAAATCATAACTAAATCTCCTTCAATCCGGAATATCATGCATACGACGATTTCCCATCGGTCACGCTACACGGAATACCATGAATTATATTATAACTTTATCCATATACACATATATACGTAACTTCCGGCATATATAAATTCCGCCAAATGCCACAAAATCCAATCATCCACTCCGACGACCGTAAATTAAAAAGCCCCTTCTGTGCTCTGGCATTCCATCAATTTTCATTGAATACAAAATATTTTTCGTAACCGAAACACGTACCTTCATTATATTTCTCCGATAGTCAATATACCGAATGGATTTCGGTAATATTATTCCAACGAACTTATCTCCGCCAATGCGCGATAAATTCGTTTCCATTGATTTGCCAAACATTGCATTTTCCATTTTCTTTTTCATCGTAATACAATTTTATTTCACAACCATGAAATCGAATGTATTACGATTTTTTGTCGATCTTATAAATCGTAGGAATCCGAAAAATGAAGTATAAATTTTGCTTTGGAATTCCGTTGAAAAAATTCGATGTTCTATCAGTACGCGGTATACTTCCCTCCGGAATCCTCTCGCGAGTCTCGCGCGGCCCGTCTCGCGGAGTTCTTGTTAACGAGCAAAAAGCACGTAGAGAACCCGCTAACGGATATCTCTCCCTTCCCTTATCCACAGCCTCTGTAGAACTCTGGCGGATCGCGTTTATGCGGCTCCTCGAACTCTCCTCGTGCAGCGTTCACTCTTTTCTCTTTCGTTCCGATGAAAAGGGGCTGACCGCTCGAAGAGAGTCCGTCCCGAGTCAGGAGAACGGAGCAAAAGGCAGTGGGTAGCGCGCGGCGGGGGCACTAGCGTGGCGCGCGGCTTTAGCGCATCGTGGAAGCGGCTACTGGAAGAGTAACAGCCTCGCGTGAGTTCGCAACTCCATAAGACCCCCACATCCTTGCACGCGAATTGATGCACGAGCGCGTGGCCTTTTTACGCGCCACTTTTGCCAGCGACCGCATCGTGCGGCTCTTGCGGGCGGCGGGGGCGACCGCTCTTCTAGACAGTGAGCACTCTTCTCGGCGACGTGAGAAAATAAATCAGCGGATCCCAAGAGAAGCTTTGGACTTTTAAATTTACCACGGAATTCTCGCCGAAGCTGAACTGCACTCGGCTTTTACTTGTTTCTCTTTAGTATCGAAAAAGGACGCGGAATTATTTTGGTTTTTCGTTCGTTTCGGTAAATATTCATTTTTTTGATTTATTTTTGCGCGAAGACAATATTCATTTAAATAATATTTATATTATTGAAAAATCATTAAATGTACGGAAATAAAAAAAAATTATTATTAACATAACAAAAAAAAAAGAGTCTACGAAGAAAATTTTGTTTTGGAAATAAAATTTTGATTTTTCTCCCAACGAATTGCCTTTATAATTTTTTTTTATTTTCGTTACAAATTTCGATATTTTTCGACGATATTTATTTTATAAAAAAAAATGACCAAAAAATCGGAGTAATCATATTACTTGCTACGCGCTCGCAGAATTACAAGTACTTTTGATCCGAATTTGCCGTATTTAATTCGATTGTAAATACTTGTTGGGCGGATCACGATAAAGTTATATCGAGTACATTCCCCGCATTGAAGCATTGAGGTAAACGCAACGAAATGATTCGAACAATTTTCATCATTAATAATATAAAAAAAAATGCGCATCTATGAAGGAAAATTCTGCCAGAAAATCAAATATTTATTCTTCTTTTTTATTTCATTACGAATCAAAACGATATTTATCGGAGTAAAATAAAAGAAATTCGCCATAAATCTGACCATTTATGTAACTCGCTGCGCGCTTGCAGCATCGCAAATAACTCCGATTTTACTTTATCAAATTTAATACAATAATAAATATTTATTAGACGGATTCCGAAAAAAATTAATTCGCTAATATCTCCGACGAAGAAAAATTAGTCAAACGCAACGAAATGTTTGAAACAATTCTCATTATTAAAAAAGCGAAAAAAAAAAAAAAAAAGCGTCGGAAGAAAAGTTTGGGTTGAAAATCAGATTTTTATTCTTTTACCAACAAAGCCGCTACGGCTGTAAAAAATTCTTTTGTTTTTCTTTAAATTTCTTTCGACGAAGTTTGAAACGGGAGTTTTCAACGAGAGCGTTGATGAAATAATATTTTTTTTAATTTTATTAATTCTTAATATGGCTTTACCCTCAGCGAGTTTTCGACTCAAACCCCAAGTTTTCGAAGTGCCCGACTGTTGTAGAATCGGTGTTATACCTACAGTGGTGGTTATAGCTTGTAGTATAGTCGTACTTGATATAGAGATGAAGACCCTCGCGAGCCGAAGAGTGCCTCAGCACGATAGGGAACCCGAGAAACCGTACTACGTACGTATAGTGTGTATATATATATATGTATATACGTACTTTTGAAACGTTTCGCTCGAGGCACCCTGAATGGTGTGTCGGGATCACGCACCTACTTTACAGTCTGCACGACGGTGCGAGAACATTTCGCAAACGCCCTTTTGGCGAACGAGATAGAGAGGACAACGAAAGAGGATTCCCTCTTCGCTTTATCTCTCCCCCCGCGAAGCAGTTAATATTCAAACTTTACAGTGTTAAGCGCGAACATTCCTTTGCCTGTAGCGATCAGTTTGCTCCAAGACTTCGCGGAGACAGCCGGTAAGACGATTCTTACATACGCATATATCTGCGCATTAAATGCTCGTAAAGTTATTCATATGTATTCAACTTCGACTGCTCCTCGATGACTTCGATACGCGTGTAATTTCGCTCCTGTCTCCCAAACTTGCTTTCCTGACGATGGCTCATTCGCTATTCTCCTCTCGTGTGGCTTCGCGTATTATGTTATTTGCATAAATTATTTTAACCCTTTAACGCTTAATGGGGAGGCGGCTTACCAAGAAATATCCATTTTTATTCATCGATAATCGAGGATATTGTTGTTATTCCGTTCACACGATCAGACCGGTTGTTGAAACTGGAAAATTATCGGGAAAAAAAATGTTCAGATAAAAAACACTGTTTCTCCCTTAATTTTTCGAACGTAAATGTTTTATAAACATCAGAAAAAAAAACATCAGTTGCCACCGCAAAATAATTTTTTTTTTTTCGAATCTTAGAAAACACATTATTAATTTATCCAATTTTTCTGTGCAAAAAAAACATTAAAGAATTACATTCAATTGTTTTTCATCGAACAATCCTATAGTATCGATAAATTTCATCAGTTCGAAGTTTGAAAAAAAAAAAAAGATTCCGCTGCTCTCTTAACGAATAATAAATAATCCAATACTCTCACGCTACGAGAAGCAACATCGTAAAAAATTCTTTTCGGTCAATAACCATAAACTCCCCAAGGCGCGTACAAAAAATCACGGAAAATAAAAAATCTTGACCGCCGAAAAAAAAAAAAAAAATGGAAGAGTGAGCGTACGAGTGTAAAATTAGAGGGTTGCGTTAGATGAGTGAAGAGAGCGTACGGAAGAAGGGAACGTCCCACTTTTTGATCAGACCTTTGCGTTCCTCACCCGGAGGCTACGTTAACTCACTCCAATTCTCTCTCTAAATCTGTCTTTCTCCTCCTCCGTGTCGGACCTTCTGCTGATATTTGCATTTCGAAATTTGCATTTAAATCCTCGCCAACGGTTTTTCCGCGAGCAAACGAGGCAGCAGTAGCTGGAGAATTTCTCGGGACACATATGCGCACAGAGTTGGCGCGGCTGATGCTGGTTTAGCTGGACAATTGGAGTCTATCGTTTCCACAACTATTACGAACGCTATACATGCCTTTGATTGTTCAGTTATCACAGTAACTTTGATATTTAACCGCCGCAATAAAAAATAAAAAATTTTATTACCGTCGGTCAGTCTTCGATCCGGAAGTCCGTTTTTTCCTCATTCGAGTTTCACGAGAGTAGACTTGCGTCTCGTTTGGTTAAAGCACTCGATATCGCTCTCCGAGGCTCTTGAAATTTCTCATCCCCCGTTGCGACGAGAGGTCCATCGCGAGCCTACCGTGCGGGATCGTGCGTAATGGTATCTCGTTGAAAGGTAATTAAGCCAATGTACAATAGTCGAGTGATACGGGAGAGTGGATCATAGATAGAGCGAGAAAATGGATCGGTGTGGTAGTTACAGCGAAACCGAAGGATCGGCAGAGGAAGAGTGAGAGATTCTCCATAAAATTTTCACGAACAGGAAAAATGCCTCTCGAAAATAACGTACACACGCGCGCGATGTTGAATTTGCAGAAAGTATAATGTATACCCGGAATCACTCGACTATATGGATCCCGCGTGTATTTTTTGATGGAATGGAAAAATACACTCGTTCAACCGAATGCATGAGTGCAATGCGACGAATCTATTATAAAACGAATCGTCCAATTGCACACGCGAGACTGCGGGGATCAAATACAAAATCGCGAGGATAAATAAAAACACGGTGTGTATTTGTTTTTTTTTTGTATGCAATAAAAAAACAATTGCGCGTTCACAGAATTCACGAGTCCACTTTAATAATAGGTGTACAGATAGCATCATTTTTATTATTATTTTTTGTGAAAAAGCGTTGATAAAAGCGCATATCCGCACCTGCGGGTGACGAAAGTTAAAAATAAATCAACGGCTCCGGAATATTTTTTTCATATTAAACAATTTTTTTTTTCGGCTCTCGTTTTAACTTCGTGAAAGAGGAAAATCAGTTTCGCAAATGTTTGAATTTTTTTTACTGCACTTTTTATTCAATATTATTGTGAGAAATGTTTACTCAAAAGATACTCAATACACGATCGATAATTACGAAGGGCCTAAACTTCAAGTAAAATTAATGTAAAACATTTTTTTTGCAAAAAACGTTTAAAAAAAACGCAGCTAAGTAAATTTTAAATATTTTTATAAAAAAAATTCGAAGAATTAAATATTTTTCAAAAATAAAAAAATTATATAGGTAAACCTCGCGGAGTAGTAGACTGCGTCTAAAAAAATAGCATCGAATGCTCTCCGCTCTTTTTTCGCCAACAGCTCGATGTTTTCGGCATAAAAAACTTCGGAATCCCATCGAGTCGCGTCCTCCCCTCAGCTCCCGAATTCTGTGCCTCCAATTCTGCAGCACTCTCGAGAGATTCGTACGTTCTGTTGAGTTTGCGCGAGTTTGCACGAGAGAATTTCCTGTAACCGGCGGTATTCCTTGTACTAATAGACCGGATCAGCATTGAGAGAAGTGGAGGTGCTCCTTAATGCACGGGGAATATCCATTACGGAATATTCTACTACACCGCTCACTCTGCCTACTGTTCCGAGAACTATAGTAATAAGACTGCGTGCAGTATCAAGAAATTCTAATGTGAAGGTACATTCGGTAGCCATGTAAACGTCTACGCTCTTTCATCGAGTTGCGTATTAGTATTGTACGACCTTAATCCCTTCTTAAGTCCTTCGAGAGAAACGCACACGTTAACGATCCGCAACGAACGCCATCGTCAACGAGGCTTCGTCCGCTTCGAGTTCCAATATATCATTTACACTAATAAGTACGGCAGCGATTATATCGAGAGCACTCCTCGTTGGTATTTGATGATGATGCTTGTTAAATCAGCTTAAAATCAGCTCCGTGCGTATGTGCAATGAAGTTTATCGACGAAAACAGAATGACGGTCGGATCGGACCAAAACACGTAAACATCGCAAGATTAATTATTAATTGGCAAACATAATTTACTTAATACGGTTTTCAACGCCATAACGATTTTTTTTAAAAAGAGTCCTTTATTTTCAGTGTTTTTTAATTTAATTTAAAAATAAAAATTCGTTTTTCTCGAGTTGTTTTTTTTTGATAATTTTTTTTTATTTGATTTTCGAAATAATTGCTAAAGTTTTATTTTCCTGAGTAATACATCGATAAAAACACTTTTTCCGCGTCGTTGAAAATAATTCAGTAAGATTCACATTGATTCGCCATCTTTTTGGATTATCGGTTTGATGGACGTGAAATTTTCGTCAGTTTGCGTGCGCACGTTGAAAGGTCGGAAGATATTAAATTTCAACAAATTAAAATGAAAAAAAAAAAAGATTTGGCGACATGGCACAACGATATGATGCCGTCAGACAGATTCATGCGTTGTGGTTAAAGTGTTAATCGAAAGTGTAAGTGTAAGCGCACCGGTCTGCACGTACTGCGTAATCAAATATACGGTTTATGAAAGCTTTACTCCGATTTAACGTAACCGCTTGTGTGCAAAGGTTTCATCATTTTTGATGGAATTAGATGGACCCGAGTTACGATAACTATAGGCCGGACTGTGGTTATCCGAATCCTGAACTTTCATATTAAACTTTCGGGTCAAACCGCCAAAGCTGCGGAGGAGATTTGCACACGAGCTTTTCTCCTGTATGCGGTACAAAATACACTCGTTTCTCGTGCGGTTTCAAGTCGGAATCAACCGCGCGCTCGCCTCGCCAATTTTACTGACCTAACTTTTACTTTTTTTTTTTTTCATGTACATTAGAATTGCTTAGCGATTTCGCGAAATTTCATTGGCAAATGGATATCCCGAGATTATCGAAGACTAAAATCTCGATGAATGCTCGGAATTTTAGGTATATAAAATTCCGGTTTATTGACTTTTTTCAATTATAATAACATTATTTTACGTCAATATTTTTTTCTTTTCGCACTAAATAATTTTTCGACATATTCTTTTCTTTTTATTTTTCACTTAACTATTATTTCAAAACTCTCCGACATTAAAATGATATTTAAATCGATTAATTACACGTTTAAAGAAAAATCGTAAATTTTGAAGACTTAAAATTATTGCCAAAAAAAAAGTCATCGATGAATTATAATTTCCGTTTTCAATTACTAAAAAAAAAAACTTCCTATAAAATTATCTGATATTCGAAGAATAATCATACCGCCAATAATTTCTCCAATTACACGAAGGAAAATCGGCAATTACGACTCAACGCTTGAATTTGACGTCGACGAATGAAAGAAAATTCGATATTGACGCGATCTAACGAGCTGTCGACGATAATTTCGCTGACTCTTCCTCTACCCTCAGTTTTTTCGATCTTTTTGTCGCTCGGGAAAATTTTAGATGTCTTCAATTTCTTGAGATTTGGCGTCTCGAATTCTCATGACAAGTTCCATAACATACGCTATGCCATCTGAAAGGCAGTCGTATATATTACAAACAGAACGCATCACGTTAATACACGTGAGTGCTTCAGGATTCCTCTGCTGCACAGGATCGTGACTCGGTGCCCTTGTGACCTTAATCCCTACTGAGAAATGTTACGTTCTCAACCAGCCGCGTTCGCCGGAGAGCTAAGCTGCGCGACTCGGTTGGATCGGACCACTGGATCAACAGACCAATTGCTTGTAGTAGTCGAATCTACGATATACCTGCGGTACGCGGATAAGATCCGCTTTAACTATACATATGCATATCCTACCGCGAAGATTCGAGATGTAACTCTATGTAAATCCCGTTCTATATCCTCCTTCACTGCAGACGACTGCACTTCCTCCGCCCTTTCGGAATATAGCTTCGTCTTCGTGATTTTCGTCGCCGCAATTCCCTCGAAGCATCGAAGGATTCCGTAATCTATGTAAGGCGTATGTAAATTCGCCTTTCAATAATAATCTGTAATGTCGGCACTGTTACTCCGTTTCTCCTCCCTATCGAAGTAATACTCCCGATATTATCGCATCAAAGAAAAAAAATTATATATACCTAAAGAATAATAATGAAGCAATTCGAATCATGCAAATTGCAAATCGAAAAAAAAGGTGGTTCGCGGTGGCCCTAGGAATGTTCTTAATTCTTTTTTTTTTCTCGAAATATCTCTGAAGTATTATTAAATTTTCTCGATAGCCAAAGAATTTCCATAATTTTTCTTTTTTTTTTTTCCTCGTGAATTTCGAGATTTTTATAATTTTTTCTTTTACATTCTTGAAAATCTTTGGTTCTATTTCGGAATTTTATCCGTTAGTTCAATTTACTTCGTATTTTGATCTCTAAAAAGCGAAATATATATTACCGATTCATATTATTATCTATTTTTACTTTTCTATAATCTCCCTGACGATGGCGAAAATATCCGGTAAAAATCTAAAATCCTTTCTCGAACACCGCATGTATGTAAATTCGGCTTTCAATTATCTGTAACATCGACTCAGTTTCGATTTTCATCCCCTCGAGTGACATAACGCTTTCAATATCATCGGAAAGAAAAAAAAATTCAATCGATGGCCGAGGAAGTAATTCATGCATCGTGAACCGTAGGATCGAACGTTGTGTAATCAACGCAACGTGTATGGAAATGCCGCTTAAATAATCTGTAACGTCGGCGCTGTTTCGGTTTTCATCCCCTTTAGCGATTCGATACTCCAAAAATGATCAAACGAACTTAAAAAAAAAAAAAAAAGAAACAAATCTCTTGGCGCGGTACAGTAATTTTTGCATCGTCGATCGGAAGATAATCGCTGGGTATTGACTGTCCATAATCCCTGAAACTCCGAATGATTCCATCGACGTTACACGAATTCTTCGCCAATGCAAGGTACGCTAATAATTCGATGCTTCGGATATGGATCGTAGGATTTAACCCTTTCATGAGTCCCCCTTCTCCCCTTCCCGAGTTACAAGATTTTCGGGAAAGCGCGAGTCTATATATGGTCCTTGCGAGACTCGAATCTACAACGATGAATAGCCAGACGGCGAGTTACGCGAACTATTCAACCCCGAGATCGTTGTGTAGGCCGCACGGGGAGCGCCTCGTGTTCGATTACTGTCATCCAAGCGACTGAAAGAGTCATTAGAACACGCGTGTGGTACTGAGAGCTCCGTTTCATTAGTTTATCGGTTCTGTACGTACTTCTCGGTGACGTAATAAAAGCTTCGTCGCTGTCATATTCACGCGCGAGAATCCTGACGACGACGTGCAATTAAATCTTTTTGTTTCAACGGTTACATTGAGCGCCAACATTGAGCATAAAAAAAAACGTCATGTTTCGATTATGTTGCAAAAACCTTTTAGCTAACTCGCCGCTCATTTCCCAGATCTGGATTTAGAAATAAAAGAAACTTTTATTCCGCAAATAAACGCGAACAACGTTGCGATACATTTTTTTACTGTTGTAAATTCAATTTTATGAACACAACTCTATTTATCGTGTCATTAAGAAGAGGATTATTGAAGATAATTAATTTAAAAAATTGATAATCATTTAGTTTCGAAAAATTGTATAAAAATTCATTCAAATTATACTACTTTTGGGCGGAAGTCGATTCGTAAATATTTTTGAATTTATAAGAATTTTTGAAGAATTTTTTAAATTTTCGAAAATTCTCGTTTTTTTTTAATTGTATCGATATTTTCAAAATTCGTAACTTTAATTCTGCAAGAAAATTATTAAAAAATGATGCAACATTAATATTCTTAGAATCTTCTAAATGGTTAATTTTCAAAGATTTTTATCCTATTATTACGAAGAATTAAAAATTCTCGCTGAATCTCACTTTTCGCTGTATGTGTAACAGTACACCCTCCTTAAATAATTACGAGTTCAGGAAAAAAAAATCATTCTTGATAAAGATTTTATCTTTACATTGTCGACAATTAAAAAAATAAAAAAGTGTAATATTTAACAGTGAAAACAGTAGTCTATCCAGCCTCCGTTCCGGAAGTCCGTCGTAGTATAAGAAGCATTAAATACCCGCGTGACGCTCGACGCTTCGCAAAAGTCTCATCGCGTCAGAACCATTTTATTTTTATTTTTTTCAACTATATCGAGTTTTAACACACGTTTTGCGAATCTCTCGCATGCATCGCTGCGTGACTATTTCGCGCTGTGTATAATTATAAAACGGTGAGAGACGCACTCTCTCGTTTTCGAGAGAAACTCGAGCGGCGGACTCTGGAGCGTTTGATGCATTTGGTATATATAAATCGCCTGGCGTTATAAATTGCAATATATCAGTTTTAAGCTGAAAACTCGTGGAATTTTATCCGTTGCTAATAGGAATCATTCAGCATAGTATAAAGGATATACGATGATGTTTAACAGGCGGGAGTCTGCATGCGAGATTTAACCGTCCGCATCTGTAGCACGTGCACGCGAGCGATCTCGTTACGCGCGTACAAAAATATAATTAATATAATTCGCGTATACGTATATCTCTCGTGCGCAATGAAAAAAGGCGATTCGTCGAGAGGGACAGAGATTATACGACGATGCGTTCTATCGGATGTGCCAAACTCCGAGATGTATACATCCTATATCTCCACTAATATAGTCTCTCTATATTATAACCCAACTACTATAAACGCTTCTAGATTCTCAAGGGGGAAGCATATTCATATATACACACATACACACCGCGTTAGCGATGGAGGAGCAAACCGAGCAGCCGTTTACCGCTAACGAGCGCGCTCGCTAATTGACGCCAACCAATTAAGCCGTCCGGACGGCCGGTGCGCACGGTCCGGTTCGACGATTCGCGTGCCGCCGCTAAGTATCTATAGCTAAGAGCCCCTTTCACGTCGTTCTCATCATCATCATTGTCGCTCTCGTATGTTTACCGCCGATATACAGCCCACTCGATATATCTCTCGATTTAAATACGAAAAAAAAAAAAATCGTTTTGATTAGGCGACAATTTTTTTTTTTTTTTAATATCAATGGGTTGAAGGAAAAATACGAAATTTAGTACTGCCGTATGGGGAATTTTAGAATATTCGAATTAATGTTTGAAAAAACAGTGGAAAGAAATAAATTACTTTGAATAAAAAAAAAATCGGTTCAATTAGGTTTTTTTTTATTTGGTTTTAAATTGTGGCAAAAATAAAAAATTTCCGACTGTCGTATCAAGGAGTTGCGAGAATATTTGAATAAATAAAAAAAAAGTTGAGAAGAAATGGAAGAGGAACGACTACTGATAGAGGAGCGCAGTGCCCGTTGTGTACAGAGTTTTGCGACTCCGTATAATACATTGTACTGAGAGAGTGGAGGTCTCGGAGAGATGGAGAGAGAGAGAGATCGGGTATAAATGAAAAAAGAGCGACGGAGAGGATGAAGGGGGACGTACTCTATACACGCGAGCGACGAGTGCAAGTGATCCGCCACGCGCGCTCGCGAAAGAGCGACGCAACGAAAGAATGAAAGAATTCTCCACCTCCGGTCTCTTTACTCCTCGTTTACAAAGGATGAAAGGGTTTCCGACGTTTCAGGACCACTTCCGTCATTCGACCATTCTACTCGACTCTTCTTCCTTTTCACTATCATATTCGTTTCTTTTTTTTTTTTTTTATCATTTCCTCTATCGTCGTCGCTGTGCTCTCGTCTCCCTTTATGAATTAAACAGAAATTAAGAGGGTCCGCGAAAGCATCGTCGCGTACCTGAATAATCGTCTTGAATCGCAGGGGAGAACGCTTCCCCTTGTCAGAGAGAAAAGATAGAAGAAATAAAAAAAAAATATATATATATATATGAATAAAGATATATATAAAAAATAAAATGAGCACAAATTCCCTGCGGATGGCAGTCGCATCTCTCTATAACCCCTTTCCTTCTCTCGCCCCCATAGCACTTGGCGTATCTCCAACTATTTAACCCGCTACCGGATTCCTCGCCATACCGCCGACGACTTTACCGCCTCTTCGGTACCACAACGAAACTGAATAATCGGTTCACGAGCGAGTGCACCTACGAGACCCAGTGATTTAATAATTATTCCATTCTACTTGGCGCGAAAACTGATGCATTCTACTTCTCTTATATGTATATAGACCTACATAGACGAAACAACACTGGCCGAGATTTTCTTCCGGCATTCGGAGCTGTTGCAACAGTTTACGGAATTCCTGATGAAACTTTTTTTTTTTTTTACTTTTTTTTTTCTTACTCTCGCATTCTTATCGTTTTCTTTCATTCACTTTTCTTCTAAAGGTATCGAAGTATTCGAAACTGCAGACCGGAGAAATATCTTCACCCTTTTTAGGGCAAATCTCGGAAGATCTTTTCAATTCGATAACACTTTACGGACGACTCTCTCGTAAAGCAAAATGCATATTAATGGAACAGGAAACAGGATTTCTAAATCGAAGAAAAAAAATGCTGAGTTTCTTTGCGCTATATTTATGAAAAATTTTTTCTAAGTTAAAAAATTCGTGATTTTTCGTAAAACAAAAAAACAAAGAAATTTTTTTTGGAAATGAAAAAAAAATCTCAAAAAATTCATAAGTATTAAAAAAATTATCGAATATTTGGTTAAACAATTTTTTTTTTGCTAATTTGTTGATCATTTTTTGGAATTATTATTATGCAAAATTAAGCTACTTAGCATCTTCTGTATAGATGATTTTTTTCAGATTTTTATTCCATTAGAAAGTTGTCGAAATTCTCTCTGAATTTCGCGTGAATCGCGCTCTTTGGTAATCCGCAACGATATACCGCCCTTAACGCCCTCTGGGAATACGTATTCCCACTTCACTGCTATTATTTATGCAAAAATTCAAAATAACGTGATGAAGACCTCCCTTTGTGTGGATTTATTTGAGTCGTCGGATAATTTTCACGCCCCAAAACTGACCGCGAAATAATTCGTCGCTCTACAAGGGGTTGGAAAATCCTATTCCCGAAGTCCGATAAAGGATTAAAAGAGAATTAGCACGTAAATTAAGAGAGACTTATCATTGTAAGACCCGAAAGTTCGGATCAATTTTCTTGCGATAAACTCCACCATTTGGTTTACGCGGTCGTATCGCTACCGAGGGATCGTTCGTATGAGGAATTTACCATAATTGATTCAATTACAACTCCCTGTTAGCTAATTTAATCGCCCAATTATCTAATAGCACAAGACTCCATTGCCCGATTCGTAGAATCATTAGTATCGGATTTGTCGGTCGTTGGGCTTTGTGGTATCGGCACCAGTTATAGCTACAGATCGGGGTGCCGCGCGCAGTACATCAAGACCCCCAACAGTATCGTATCCCAACCCATATAGAAAATCTACAATGTAACCCGTGTTTAGTTCAATTGCTATACGTTCCCAATCGCAGAACCCGCAAAGCACTCAAAGCTCAATTAATTTACCATCGTTCCTGCAGCTGGCTTCTCCGCGTCTGTATGTATGTACACCGATAGAAACAGCTATACCGATATCCATTCCCGAGCTACAAGAGGGAACAAGTCGCGGATTAGCCGTCGGTCAAACGTTAGGTCGACTGGCTTCCTTCCGGTCATTGAATAACGATTTCACATGTCCGTTCCAATGTTCGCGTTCTGGGAACGAAGGTAGAAATAAAACGAGACGAATAATAATAATAAAAAAAAAAAGAAAAAAAAAAATTGCTAGCGCTGGGTACACACTTCGACGCGATCGAATAACGAGAACGGGAATAGGACGAATAACTGGCAACGATGGGGACACGGAAAGAAATATATACTATACATCGAGGATTTAAAAAAAGGGGAAAAAAAAAACAAAAGTGGAAAAACAACGGTAGAAGAGTCTTTACACTGACCCACATAATCCAGCAGCCGATAGTACTCGGTGTCGAGGGGCGGGAAGGGGAGAGTTGGCGCGACTGTGCCGGAAGCGGACAGAGCCACCGGTGTTAGTACATAGGGAGGAAAAGAGAAGGGTACAAAAACCCTCGGCTCGTTTCTAGCTTCTCGCTTGTACGGTTACCTCCGTCCTCCTCAACCCCTCCCACACACCCTCGCGGACTCGAGCGTTATACCAAGTGCAGCGAAACGAGGACGAAACTAAATGAAACGCGAGTTCGAGAGATTCTGTACCTGCCTTCTCCACGTCGTTTACTGTATGTCTCTATATATGTTCCAATGGAGCAACTCTATTGCTCGCTACGAAGAGCGGAACTTGCGTTGATACCTCCACACGTCCATAGTTCGTATTTTTTTTTTTTTTTTTTTTTTTCCTATGTTCCTTCAGGCTTCTCAGAAACAAAAGACTCTCTTGGATAAAGTTGTGAACAAAGTCACAGTATTGCAGTTCGACGACGAGAAGCTATATACCTACGTTATGGCTTCGCGCGCCTATAGTCCCGCTGCGAACACGCTGCGAGCTTCCGTTGTATCGAATAATGTGGGATGTATGCGCGGAAAGTTGGCATGAAATTGTGTACCTTTAGCATTGAACCTCCGAAGCGAACGCCTACGCAACAGGGTTAAGAAAAAAAATCCGAAGTTTATTTTAGAAAAAAAAAAAAATGAAGGATAAATATCGCGTATAAAAAAATCTTGCAGCATATTTTATCGGGAATCCGCAATAATTTTTGCATAGAAGCTCCGAGGCAAGTGCCCACGCGACAGCGTTGAGAAAGATACATTTTTTAAGTATACAGATAAAAAAAAGTATATATCTTGCAGTAAATTTTATGTAAAATTCGTATAAATGGTTTAATTTTTTTTTTTTTTTTTTCAAAAATTCATTCATGGATCTCAATTATTTTTCAACGTACTAAGATAAGTTAAAAACGAATTATAGGAAAAGGGATTAAAGTTTATACCTCGTCGTTTGGGCGAAGGATTAAAAGATTCGAAAAGAAAAAAAAAAGCTATTGTGATAAAAAATTACTTTGGGAATAATATCTACCATTTGAAAAGCCCCCATTTTTTAGAGCAGAGTCCAGTTAAATTCAGTAAAGAAAGTTTACATTTACAGTCGAGAATTTGCGCGAAGGGCTAAAAAGGGTTAAAAATAGAAATAGTCACGGAAACGAAGTAGTTGTAGCATAATATCTCCCAATTGTAAAGTATACGTATCAAAGCTGAGCTCAAGCACTCTTACGAAATACTATGTGCCCCGAAGAATTAGCTCGACAAGACGTAAAGTTGGAGAGAGAAATATCCACGCGAGGGATGAAAAGTGAGGGAAACGAAATGAGTTTATATCATATAGTGATATAGAGGAGACGAAGGGTTTCGTCTACTGTGACTCTCTCTCAGTCACCTCTTCGTCTCTTCGTGGTTTTCTAGTTTCGTTACGTATACACCAGAGTTTGCATTACGCACCCTTCTACCAAACATACAGTTGCGCGCATATATGTACGAATATTTGTGTATAGCGCAGGATGTAACGCGGGGGATTTCCACCGCGATTTTCATGAACAAAGGACTCTTGAGCAAAAGTTATGAAAAATGTTCGTAGGTTGCCGTCCCCCGCACTCGGTTCGCGCGGGTGCCGACTACGTCGGAGAGAATTATTTCGATTTTCCGGAAAAAGGACGAGAAAGCGAGAAAAAGATATTATAGCGGTAGAGAATAAATAGAGAGAAAGAAAAAAAAAGGGGATAAAGGTATGGCGAGTTAATTTTTCAAGTGCCTGTGGCAGGGCCGGGCCTCTGCATCGTTAAAAATAACTGTAGAGAAAAGTGAACTATGGACGAAAAATATATCGCGTAAAGGAGGGTGGGGCGCGATGAAACACAGCATTTTTCAGCCCTTTCTTTACTTTATATTATTTATTTCTTATGTTTTTATCATTTTTATAGGGATTATTGAAAATAAATAAAATACGCGAACCCAATTAATTCATTTATTTTTATTAATAATTTTGTACCTTTTTCGTTTTAAAGAAAATAAATAATACAAAAAATTGCAAATTTGCTACGTATTAATTACTTCGAAGAGACAGCGAGCCGGGGAAAGAAACATAAAAAAAATCTTTGAAGAAAGGATTATTTTACAAAGTTAAAAAGAAATATTTTAATAAAAATATAATAGGGTTTTATTTCACTGGTGAGCTTAGCTATTACTTAGCAGTGTCGTCTCGTTGCTTCTACATGATATATACACTATATATATGTAACACCGGTACTCGAGGATTACGAGGGAAGATGTATTTGAGTGTCTTTCACTCCAGCGGAGTTTCCTTGATCATCTTACCCGCAAAGGGAGCACCGAATAGATACGCTCCGGAAGACGAATCATCTCATACTTCTCATCCCTTCCTCTGTACCCGAAGAAATTATTCTCTCAACCGCGATCTCCCGCAATAACAAGATACCGAGGATAGATGTAGAAACGTATGTTCAGATATACAGTAATACATATTATATAGAAACACACATATTTCGTAGGAAACCTCGGTGATTGCGTGTCTACGCGGGAGAAACGCGAAATTGTTAATGAAATTTAGATTGCATCGGCGCCTACAGGAATGAGGAAAAATGGAGATTGCAAGGAATACCGTAGTTCCGAGCCAATTTTCCTATCGTCCTATTTATGAATGAAAAGGTAAAAAGTGATATGAACTATTCAAAATTTCGAAAAAAAAAAAAATTTAATGCAATTATCGTATTTTATTGCTTTTAATTCAATTTTTATTGAATTCCAACAAATTCAAAAAAAATGTCAATATCCTGTCGATTTTTTTTTTTTTTTTTTTTTCGGGCATTGAAAATTGTCATGAATATGGCGAATTATTTTTTTTTTACCTGATTGAATATGAAATATCTGTACTTTTATTTTCAAAAATAGAAATAATAAAGTATTTTACTGCATAACCGCATCAGCGATCTTTTGTAAAATTTTCTACTCTAATGGGTTTTACGAACGAAATTTCTGTTCTCCCGTGAAAGATAAAATCTCTGTACATTGGCCATGTCCCGTGTTCGACAAGAGTGTTGTACGAGAAGCGTGCGCGCTTCCGATCGCTTTCTCTGTGTTCGTAACTCAAGTACGCGATCGAGACTCGTCAGAGTCGTGCGATAACCCCGTGGCCTCTGACACCT
This sequence comes from Cryptus viduatorius, assembly GCA_964006125.1. Classification (NCBI taxonomy): domain Eukaryota; kingdom Metazoa; phylum Arthropoda; class Insecta; order Hymenoptera; family Ichneumonidae; genus Cryptus; species Cryptus viduatorius. The sequence goes on along the minus strand of OZ023227.1, from coordinate 11,868,627 downwards.
CGCGCGCGCAAAGGCCTCTATCCCTCTTTCCACCGCGTGTATTTCTCTCGTCCGCATTCTCTTTCGTCCCATTTGCACGTAGTTATAACGTCAAACTTGCACCGAGGATGCCAAAGAGTCTCGAAAAAAAAAGTTACATACATAAGTATTCGCTATAAAACGTATATATGTATACACAGTCCGCTCCGAACGACGAAAGAACCCCATCGTGAAAGAGTTTTAAAAAAATAAGAAGAAACGCGGACCATAGTTGTTCGCCGCGAAACGAAGCGGGGAACGACTTCCTCGACGAAATAATGGTATGGAAATCGGTGAAACGATTACGCGATGCGGAAACGCACTCGAGACTGTCGTACCGTCGATTGTGTGTTTTTTTTTTTTTTTTTTTTCACTCTTCAGGTCGTCGTCTTCTTCCACATCCATTGCCTTACGCTTTCCTTCGCGCTTCGTGATCTTTCTTTCCCTCTCTTTTTCTCTTCAACATCCTTCGAGATCGTCCTGAGCTTCGAAAAAGTCTCGAAGCACTCTCGACGATGTTCCAGTGGGCGAACTATGGTTCCGTCGACGTTATATGGGCCGCTAGACATGCATTGCATTAACTCCCATTTTTTCTTTTTCCACGTTTCTCGTTCGTATTGTAACAATCGAATTCGGTGCTACAAGGTTTACACAAGAGGCTGAATTTTTTTTTTCTTCGTAATATCGTGCGACTAAAATCGGATTGGCGAGCTTCGTACGTTACGGAGATGGAAAATACGCCCTTCTTACGTTGACAGGACGATATCCGTGGTACGATATCGATGAATAATTCAATTTGATCGGGTAATACCCGAGGGAGTCGATAATGCCGTAAAGTTTCATAGGAGACTCTCAAGAGATAGTTAACCCAGTCATAGAACTTGTGAACAATATTATAATATATTTAGATACTCGGAGTCTCGCATAAGTTGGCACAGTCCCGAAGAGGCTCTTTGAGAATCTATCGTGATCTCCGGCAATGTGGTTAGTCGCGTCTAAAAAAAAAAAAAAAAAAAAAAGGACTTCGACTTGCCGAGTAATATAATTTATTTCAGACTCCATTAGTATCGAATGAAATTTATGAACAAAGATAAACTTAATTCTTTAACGATCGATGAAAAAAATATTATATATTTTTCTAAACAAAATTTTTCTATATTATATATAATAACATTTTTTTTATATAATATATTAAAAAATGTGATTATTATTTTTTTTTATTATTATTAACGACGCACGGTTACTGCAATTTACGAGCACCAAAAAGGTCGATTCGCAACTCCAGACTTCGTTCTATTTAGGAAAATTGATATCAGTACGATGGAACCATTACCCGGATGGAAAATCTTCGATGCCATCGCGCCGACATAAAGTTGATATATGCATCCAAAAAGTTTCGTCGCCATGTCCGCGAGTTCCTCGCATACATTGGCCCGTTTGAGAAGTGTAAACTTCCCTCCGTCGGTTAGACGCTCCGAGTATCGCTGCCGAACTGTTTTCGTGAGAGTAGACGAGATCGTGAGGCTGATGGATTCGTTGGGATTAGAGGGAATATTAATATATACGACTATAGCAACGGATGGGTCTCTGCGTGTTAAAAGCCCTCGACCCATATTAATATAAGAAAGGAACCGAAGAAAAAGATTTGAAGTAAGCAAACTTCACTTCCTGACTCCGTGGGACATCACTACCGGAAGTATAGAATTCTCCGCGATCTTTAAAAAAAAAAGTTAACTCTTCGGGCGAAATATAGCATCGAACGATGGATGGCGAGCGAACGGTGGGAGGGATAATAAAAAATGAAAAAAAAATAAAATAACTGGTGGTATAGTGTACGCGAGCGTTTAATCCGACGGGTGTTCGCTCTCCGCGATGCGAGAGGCTTCTCCATTCGAATCAATACACGGTACACGCATTTCTACTGGTGTCCCGACAACTCACATTTCAAGTCAACATATACGAAGTCGTGAAACTTTGATGAAAAAAAAAAACCTTTTTTTTTTTGATTGGCTATATGTTTTTTTTTTCTATTTTCTCACTCACTTTTTTACACGTGGATAATTCGAATCGTAAAACTTGTATTTAAAAAAAAAATGTACCGAATTTTTTTTTTTGTTAATTGTAATTAAATTTGTACATTTTAATTTACTCATAGAAAATATAAATAAAATTTACGAGAAAACAGCAAAGTGGGGCGGTGAAAAAAGCAAAGGGGTCATGAAACTTTTAGTTGAAAAATAAAAAAAAAATTATTAAACTTATGATCTTTCGATGTTTAATTTTTTTCCTATTTTTCCTTTAACTTTGTAACGTCAGTTATCAATGTTTATTCCCATATAGATAGTTTGAATCAGATCAATGAGAAAAATACGAAGTGGGTCGACGAAAAAGGGAAAGGGAGTCGTAAAAGTTTTCAGTGGGTGGAAATGGAAGCGCAGAGATGGAATGAGAAACTGAGAAAGATATTGCTGTCGTAAAGAGTAAAAAAAATATCAACGAACGAGAAGAAGTCGAGGATAAAAAAACGTTACGAACGAAGCAAGCGAAGAGAGAGTAAAACCGGTGGCCGGAAGTTCCATCGGTGAGATCGATCGGTAACCGGAAATTCTTCCTATCCCCGTCGAGTACCATAAGCTTCAGATACTTGTACGGGTATAGCAAACGAAACGATTTCTCTCGCGTTCTCTCTGCCTTCACTCGAGAGCTTTTGCTTGGCCAATGCCTACGACCTCCTGTACGACCTGGAAATGGAAAAGAAGAAGGTCGTTCGATCGATTCCGGAGATTGGCAAAGCGTCCGGTGCGCTTCTACCGGTACTGCAATTGGCTTCTGGCCACATTTTTGCGGTTCATTAAAAAATCGTCTCGTTAAAAAAATACAAATGCGCTCCATCCAATATCGTTTATTAGCGTTTATATTTCCCACACACGGAGAGAGAGAGAGAGAGAGCGTTCCTTTTTCACAAGAAATTTGTTTCTTCAATTCGTGTATTTTAATGCGAATCGCGTGAAATATCGAAGCGAAGTTATCGTATATCATGACGATGTAAAATGCGCATCAGACACAGTTTTATCGAGTTTCAAGCTCACCGAAGCTCCTAATACACGATAAGTATCGAGAGACTAATTGACGAACGTTGGAAAAACGAAGAAATTAACGTTTACCAAAGTAGGAGATATGAAAAAAAAATCGACATTTCTGGAATTAGCCGTGACCTTGACTTCCGATACTATCGGTTTATACGTATCGTGATCCCGATAAACTGTGGCCCCGCGGAGCAGCACGCCCGCTACTCCCGGGAAACGACGATCGTTTATCGATATCAGAGTAAAAAAAAACGTCGGAGAGAAGAATTTCTGCTATAGTTAAAACGTATATTTCGACCACGTGTTACTCACAGAAATCCGCGCAAACATCATGCTGATGAATCGACAAATACTAAAAATAATAATTGTGTACAGAATTCACCCGCTATAAATTCTTTGAATTATGAAATTTTTCAACTTGTGTCGTTATTACCGATTCGCCATTATGGATCGCAATAATTTCGTTTTTTTTTTTCAAATAAATAATAAACAAAATGAAAGGTCGATGCTTATTTTTTACTTGTTGTAAATTGAAATATGACATAAAAAAAATATGAAATGTATTCCGAGTTTTCTTCAAAATCAAATAAATTCGAGTAAAAGTCCGTAAAAGACTCCTATCCTCATGTATCGTGTTAATAATTTTCTTATTGAAGCTTAGTACTCATTCGAAAGAAAAAATCATCGTTTTTATTCGTTTATTTGCCAAACGAATCGTCTATAATGTTTGCGCCCATCCATCTCGGCGTTAACTCCGTAAGCTATGATCGCCTCTATCCACGCCGGTGATTTCCATAAATACCTACATTAGCAGCTCGAACACAAATACAGTCGATCCCATAAATACCGACATTTGCGACGCTTACGTAGATCCAAGTATACCAAGTACCATGCAATATCCCATAAAGAGACGTATACACAACGTTCGCGACAAGGGGATTGGCGAGTAGTCTCGTCTGCTCGTTGCGATCTCATCCCATTGGTAAGCGCAGGTGCATCAGGTGCGTCGTGCTGCACGGTTAACTAACGGGGGACGCGAATATATACACATATCGGAAGCTTCACCATATCCAAGAGTTGTGTGTTTCCCTCCCATGGCACACGGTACTTTGGGATGTGGATACGATGAAACACGTGCCAAAGCACACGCAAGAGCTTTGCATGGTTTATGGCGACGTTGCAAATGCGTCGCGCGTACTACAATCCCTTCCCTCGGTCAGTTGCCCATTAATTAACCAGGGGTCGCGAGGAACGGGGAAAGGATATTCGGGAACGCGTATGTATGAGGGGATATCTGCCCTGTGCTCTCGCTCTCGCCCTGTCCCTCAGTCATTTTCACTCCCCATGCAAAGTTTCCCATATACAATACCCTATCCGTCGATGTACGCCGCTCCGCAACCCCTGTACACTTGCGCAATCCTCGCGTCTGTGTACGTTAACGCGCGCGTGAATTTTCCAACACAACAGCACGGCGTGTACAGAAATTCATCCCCCATAGGTGCACTATGGATTTTCGCGGTTCTGTTATTCCCGATAGTGCGTATTTACGATTCGCTCGAAATCAAATTCACGATTTTGCAACCCTCCCTACGGCGTAGTATATACCAGACGAAAATCACTGCAAACTCACTCTCTCATCCCCTTTGGCGCTTAGTTTTGCTTCAATGTAGTCCTGCGTATTACGTAACATCCGTAATCGAGAGCGTCGGGTGCACCCACGTGCCCTTCGGACTCGACGGAGTACACTTCGATACAACGCGGGATATATCCGTGACATCCCGCGGAGACTTTATGGTCATTGCTGTTTATGTCTTCGGTAGTCGACGACGAGAATCTCGTTGTCGCGGTCACGAGATTGTTTTGTATCGCTGTTACGCAGTGCTGAAGATACTTATCGGCGAAAAACTTCTTTAGAAACGCACATCGGAAATACTAAATTAATTAAAAATATATGATATTTGGCGTTTTTATATAATTAAGAAATGAATCGTTAATCAGCAAAAAAATACACCAAAAATGTATACATTTCTGGCTTTTGAAATATATCCGTTTTATATATGACTATTAATTATCGATTATTATATATCGATCTTTATTCGTCATTTTTCGGAGTACATGCGTTGATTTCGCAGAAATTTATTTTGGAGAATTTTTTTTTTTTTTTACGAATAATTATGTTTGTCATTTATATACAACAGAAAGTTAATTAAGGGAAAATCTATTATCATTTTATCGAATGCTAATGTTCGGGGGAAAAGGGTTCCGATTGAAATGATCATTATTAATACATCGCGCGTGAATAATTACATGAATTATATAAATAAAGCCTCAGAGGTTTTTTTTGGTCCAATGACTGATATTATACAGTCCTTTTGTACTTTTCTGTACTTTATGACGGATTTTTTTTCCGATATCGTAACGTAGCGCTAACGTAGCGCTAATGAATTATTCCTCCACAATCAACGATATCGCATTGTCAGCATTAAAATAATAATTTTTTGTATTTATGCTGAATTAAATATGATTTATGATTAATTTATACCCTGTAATACAAACGATTGGATATCTCGTTATTTAGTTATCATTAATTGATAGAGAGAGGGTGAAGTGGCGGTGAGCCAAGCGCGCTGGTGGTTTGGCTACACGGTGGTGTACGTTGTACAACCTAATATAGGTATGTATACAATACGCGGATATGTGTATTAAACGAGGTCGAGACTCGAGTGAGAGACCTCGGGCTCCGAAGCTTCGACATAGGCAATTTTACCCAACCAAAACGTATTTATCGTTAGCGCGGTGCAAATCCCTACCCTCCCCGGTGGGCATACGGCGTCGTTAGCACAGCGCGAGCCCCGCAACGCTGCCTGCGCCTACCCTGTTAATTAAACGAAACAATACCAAAGGAATATGCGAAAAATCACTATTTATTTATTAATAACTACCAATCTCGGAATTATGCGAAAACTTGGCTTCGCCCCTTCGGCTCTGCTAACTAAACGTTATTTTAATCAGACCTCTCATTAGTAAAAATTAATTTTCCAGCTTCACGTATGCTTTTAATTAACACGAAAAATCCCTATCGAATAGTGTTGGTCAATTTTTTCGAACAAACTATTATATTTCTATTTAATTTTTTTTTTTTTACGAACATTTTTTTTTTTTTTTTAATTCGACGATCTTGCTATTGAATCGCGGTATTTCCATGTTTCTAATCGGCGTATGGCAAAAACACTGATAACGTAACGAAACTTGCATACATTCGGCGATGCAAAAAAAAAAAGGAAAAAATGAAATAACGTTTCTGGGAAACCAAAGCGTTGATCTTGCGCGAGCGGTCAAAGGTCCCGCGGTCTTACAATACCGCGTCACAGTATAAATGTATTGAATGTGATACGAGTGTGTAAGAGTGAGGCGTTTGCCTCTCGAACGACGTACATTGAACTTTCGTCGTCGTCGTCGTCCAAGTGCCGATAGACCACCTCGCGATACGTATAGAAACTTTGCGTCCTTCCGCTATGCTCTCTTGTCAAGAGTCCTCAGTGGTCTATGCGACACTTCGCCCACGAAGTTCTCTTCGAGAACTCATACTATACAGTCTTCCTTTTGCATACTTTGGCGCGTGAACGGAATTCACGCCCTTTGTGCAAACTTTCCATCAAGAAAAATTTCTCATGTACCTAAAAGCCGAACGCTAAGGTTCTATTTTTCTTTCTTATCAATCTTCGATTGTAAAAGTCAAAATTTCGAAAGAAAAAAAATTCAGAGTAAAAAAATTTGTAAAATTAAATTAAGAGTACCAATTGAAAAAAATGAATATATATGTAACACAATATATAATATATATTGTATTATATATTTATTTACTTTTTTATTATATACTTTATATGATATATATTTTATTATTAATGAAATTACCAATTAACAGATTCGTAAAATTCGTTCATTAATAAATGAAATTTATACGATTTCGTGAATTCGTAATTTTATTAATATTTAATCAAAAGTTCGAGTCCTTAGCCCCGAAGAGTTTTGTGATATCGTCTCGTCGGGAACAACGCACAGAGATGTTTACATCGGTTGCAACAGAGTTACTCCAATAAACTCCCTCTCGTCAGATAGCAACGTTGGGGTTTAGGGAGGCGGAGGGAGTGAGGGGGAGGGGGAGAGAGACTGGTGATTTATGGTAAACGATAGCGAATCGTTGGGAAAATCGACGTTTTCAGTCGCGATTCGTCGAGAGACTCGAACGTGGTACGGAGATTGTTTTCTCCGCCACTACTCCGCGTATGCGAGGATAGCGTGTATACAATAAATCTTCAAAAACGACAGGATAACTATCCTATCAAATATTTGAGACACATATTTAATTATTTTTTTATTGTCTGTACTCTCAGTCCAACTTCTCCACGAGATGTCTCCATCATTGTCATCTTTTTTTGTTGTCGTTTCTGTTTTCAGGAGGATTTCTCGGCGATATCGCGTTGCCAAACGTGAAATACGAGACGGAATGGCGTCAACAAAAATTGAACAAAAGTTATCTCGAGGAATTGGAGAAGTATCAGGACGAAGTTCTGAAGGAAGGTCTTCAAGTCGAAGAAGAAGGTTTGACCGGTCGGTAAAAAGATCTCTCTTTTTTTTTTTTTTAATCGCGCATTCCCGATTTTCCCGAAGAAAATTAACGTTTTTTCGTTCGCATGGACTATCGTATTACAGAAATATTGCAATTCAAGAACGAACACGACGCTCTAAGAGCGAACGGGAATACCGAAGAGTCGGTAATGACGGCGGATAAAACTGAGACGATAACGGCCGATAGAAACCAGTATAGCATGAACTCGGACCCGATAGGAGTCTACAATTTTGGCAGGGATCAGGACAGCAACCCCGAGATCAGAGATACCGGAATCGAGTTCAAGTAATTATTTATTATCTATTAATAATACCAATGGCTGAGAACGAAAATGCCGCAATATCAACGGCGAAGCACACGAAATACGCCTTTTCAATTCTTATCATTTTTTATTGCGCTTGAAGGAAATTTCAGCGAATATCAACGATAAAAGTAAAATAAAAATATAATAGCGCCCATAATTTCAATTTTTTATTATTTTTGATTTCCATTTTTTGTTCGTTTCCCTTTTCGTTTCAATTTTTTCGAATTTTTTAATAGAATCATTTTTATTTACTGCAAACTAATTTTATTAAAAATATTATTATATCGATAATATGAGTGAAATTTGAAATTATACGCTGCCGAACTCTCGTAGTTATTAAATCTTAAAAAAAAATTATAATTGTTCGAATATTTTCAAGAGTACAAGATACGATGATCGACGAAAGAAAGAAACACAATCGACACCACCGTCTCGAGAGTACAACGTTGCCGAGTTTGCGAATGAAGCCGATAGTGGTGAACGAGGAAACAACTCCAAGTTCACCAGTTAGCACACCGAGAACGAGGCATTCGGGACATCGGGAGATGAGACTCGAATTTATAACGGAAGCTACGACTGCGTCGTCTTCTTCGCCGGAAACGACGACGGATCCGAGTTTGCGACGACGAGCGCGTCGTCATCATCGGCGAAGGTAAATTTCTCTTCTTATTCATTAAAAATTCATTTCACAAGACTCTGAATAGAAAACTAAACCACAAAAAAATTGAATCAATTTTTCATCTCAAAAATCTTCGATTACAGAAAAATTTACAATTTCAGTTTTTCCAACTCTTCGTCGACTTCTATTTCAGCGTTTACCGCAGAGGAGAGTTCGAGAAAAATATTATCGGAATAAGAAACAATCGTCGAGACTATATCTTTTGTCGAGCGTTACGTACGGATAGTGTATAAGAACGATAAGTGACTTACATACACTCGAGTCTCTTGAATGGCGGAACGGGGTGGTGGGGTTCGGGTTGATAAGGGATCGTTGCCGCTCCGACGTGGATAAAAACAGTAAGGAATTTAAGCGCGTAACCCACTTCTATCGTACTTCGCGAGCCAAGAGAAAATAATATGACGATAGAGCGGAGGAAAGAAAGAAAACGACGCGGTGGTACTCTCTCTGTGCTTCGAAAAATAGCGTTGGCGGCGGGGCGATAGAGTTTAGTGTGGAAGCGTCCGAACCGACCCCCGAGGTATACTATAGAACGGCAGAGGGACAAACCACACGAGTCCAGTGCCAATAAGAATGCCCGTCGTCGTAAAGAGCCGTGAAAATGGTCTCCGATACCGTCGGCCGACCGGGCATTTCCAACCCTCGAACTGCCAATAACGTGTCAGTGACATCGATAGCCTTGTAATCTATATATGCTACAGTCTACTAACACCGTTAATATATATGACACGAAGAGAACGGTGCAGTCTTGTGGTACCGGTCCTCCGGCGATCGGATGGACTCTTACAATTTCTGACCTTTCGGAACCGCCGCTTCGCCTTGTATCTTCGTATCACTGCTTTTCCTTGACCCATAAAGTAATATTGGTTTTGGTTTATTCAACACTGCAGTTCCGATCGAAAAACATGTCATCGCGGCGCTTTTTTTTTTTTATAATTTTGCCTTAAGGCCGTAGAGAGGGAATTTTTCTTGTTAAATACTCAAAGTCGATGTATTCATCTGTTTTTTATTTTATTTTTTCTATAAAGCTTCCCGATGACGAGACCTTGAATACGACAGAAATAACTTACGCGGATGAAGTTAGGATACAAGGGATATGGATGAAAAAAAAAAGTGGAGATGTGGAATCGAACGGAGCCGTTGATTGGCTATTTTAGGCGCAACCCTTCGCGACAAGGACACGCGAATTACAGGGTCTATTTCACACGTAGAGTCTGAAACGATGCTAACCTCGGGCTGAACGAAAATCGAAGAAATATCGTTCGAAGATATATTGCCTCCGTGTTACGAAGAAACTCGGCAACTCGGGGGAACGAATCGTCAATCTTTCGTGACTCGTTAAGCATCGATTACGAATCTATTGCCGTCTTAAACAGATTCTAACGAAGCCTTACAGTTATTAGTCTCATTTCAATAATTGCCGCAGAGACTCGACAAACGGAACTCCGTGGGAGTCGATTTCGATAGGTCAATATTTTATGAAAACTCTCAGTCCCTCGGAAGTAATTCTATAATTTTGTTCAAAAGTAATTAATAGTCTGTAGTCGATCTCATTGATAAAAGAGCCGTAGAATTCTTTTTTCTTTTTTTTTTTTTTCAATTTTTCAATGCCACTCACTTTGAGATCTGTAATGGACTTTTCAAGCTCTTCGCAATCAAGTTGCGAACACGACGTTTCTGTGAAGCGTTGTTCGTGTCAATTTTATTTATTTTACCCCCATATATTCTTACGAGAATTTCGACTCTAACGGGAGGGTGAAGAGTGATAGAGATATGAGCTATGAACGTGGAGAACGGCGTGAATGGGATGCTGCATGTTGAGAGATGGAGAAGGGACAGTGGCTGCGAAGGATAGAAAATTAGATGTGCGGTGAGAGAGGGACGAGAGAAAGAGGTTAAGAAAGATCTCCCTTCACCCCCTCCGGGCAGCCAGATGGCTGTGATTTATCGAGATCGGTGAACCGCTCGCGTTCACTTCCCCGCTATCGAAGAATCCCGTATTCAGCGTATTCACGATGTTCCGCGTCTAAAATGCCCCTTCGATCGCTTCTCGTAACTCATCCGGACCAATTCGATCTTCACGCAGAAAGAAGATCGCCGCCACCCCCCCTCCCCACTCCCTTTGAATTCTCTCGATTCATCTTTATACCTATCGGACTCCTCTTCGTCTTCCTCCACTTTCAATATCGAGAGATTCCTTCTTGATCCCTGACATCCATTCGCCACTTTGCTTAGCATCTCAGTTTGTTCGATAACCGACGTTAAACGATTAAAAAAGAAATGACTGATTCGATGGGAAGACGTAGCTAAATAAAAATAATGAAAAAAATCTCATTGTCAACGGCATATCTATCATCCGTATCGCCGACAAACTTCTATACGAAATTTTGCGGCGAAATTGAAAAAACGCTTTTTTCTCCCTGTTAACGAAGGAGTTAACGAGATTCACCTTTGATCTGTGGAAAAAAATAAAAATAATAATGGAAGATCATTGTTTTGAACGCCAATAATTGGAAGGGCGTTATTCACATTGAGATTTTCGAAAAAAATAAAACCGATATGGACATTTCTTGTAACTGCCTTAACAGTTTCGTTGCATCTGCTCGTTCTCGACCAATTAAAAACAATTAACCGTCGGTATAGAAGTTCCGTTGTCGATATCCTGTTAAAATAAAAAAGAAAACCTCCGTCCATATCTCTCTGCACTCGCGTTTCCGGTTTCGCATATCTCCACAATGCGCTTCGACGAAATTGAAAAAAAAAAAGTATAAAAAACATATTGCGAAAAAAATCCTCGTCGCATCCGAAGCTATTAACAAATAACGACCGAGCTTTTATTTTTATTTATTTTGTTTTTTTCTTTTTAATTTTTTCCGGGAAATTTGATTTTTTTTTACGAACGTACTTCAGCGCTCGTCGTTGCGCGAAAGCGAGAGCCCATAGATGAACGAGGGGGTTGGTTCGAGTACGAGAATAGGTACGAGGTATATATATCAAAGTAGAGAACATATAGCTGAGGACTTCGGGGGGTTTGTTCGGCGGGGATTTTGTTCGTTGCGCGTCGAACGAGGGCGACGAACGAACGACTAGGGCTGTCAAGGCTAATGGAATGATCTATGCGTCGAGACGCGGAAAACGGGTTGCTGTACAACCCCCCGACCGATCCTCCCCCGTTGAACGATTGAAACCTCTGCGTCGAACAGCGCAAAACTCCATCTACGTTTCTCGGTACTGTAGATATATATAAATACATACGTACAGGTACTGCGTGTACCAACGAGACTCCCAACGATCGGTGTACAAAAGGCAGCTTAAAGCTCAACAACCACCGACAAAACTGCACGGGGTGTACCGCACGCGAATGTCGCGCGTTAGTTTACCGAAGCCACGTATTTTACGCGTCTGGAATATCGAAACGTAGTTTCATCCGAAATGTTCAACTTTCGCAACGCGTATATTGTTGTAATACTTTCGTATCGACGACGAATCGGTTGTATGTAAAAAAAAAATCGTAGAAACTTTGGAAGAGAAAAATTCGTAACGATATTCGTAAGTTTCGGTGGTTTCAATTTCATTTTTTTTCATTTCTTTCGAAAATAACTTAAATTCGATACGTCGATATTCTACAATTTAGCTCAACGTCTGAAAATAAATCGGAACGTGAGAACTTTATTTTGAAGGGTCGCAATCTCGAAGAAATAAATTTTCGAAAGAAAGTGAAAATAAAAAATACAATTTAGTTGAAATTTTCTATCGAATACGAATCGAATGTATAGAAATATTGGAATAGTAAAATTTGCAACGATATTCGTAACTTTCGGTGGTTCGATTTTTTACATTTTTTGTTGAAAATAACGCGAATATATATACATATATCGATAAACAAGAATTTCG